>CM063605.1:6456928-7656928 GCA_032356905.1 Salix exigua
GGACAACTCAAAAGGAAAAATTGTTGGAATTGGTAACATCGGAGTGTATGTCTTCAACCTCCATTGAAAATGTATTTCTTTGTTGATAATCTTAAACATAACTTACTTAGTATAAGTCAATTATGTGACAAAGGATATAAAATCATTTTTGATCATACATGTTGCTTAATACTTGAAAATGATAAAATTATTTTTATCGGTAATAGAATTGGAAATATCTATAAGATCAAAATAGATAATATGTATGAGTAGTGAAAGTTGTCTTGTTGCTAGTATAAATGATTAGTTTTCTTATGGCATAGAAGACTAGGTCACATAAGCATGGACATTCTTTCAAAATTGGCCAAAAATGATTTAGTTAAAGGTCTTCCTCATATTACTATATGAAAAGGAAAAGTTATGTGATGTTTCTGCCAAATGGGTAAATAATTCAAAACATCTTTAAAAGTAAGAATCACATATCAACCAAAGACCTTTAGAATTACTTCACATAGATCTATTTGGACCAACTAGAACAAGAAGCTTAAGTGGTAATAGACATGTGTTTGTAATTGTTGATGACTTTACTAGATATACATGGGTTATATTTTGAAATCAAAAGATGAAACAATTCATGAATTTGTAAAGTTTTTCAAAGAAAATCGAAAATGAGAAAGGATTTTCTATAATTAACATAAGTGAGCTATCATGGTGGTGAATTCACAAGTGATTTATTTGAAACGCTTTGTGAAGAAAAAGATACCATCACAACTTTTCAACTCCTAGAACTCCCCAATAAAATGGGGTTGTGGAAAGGAAAAATCGGGTCTCTTCAAGAAATGGCAAGAACTATGATAAATGAATTTAACACCCCTAAATATTTTTGGGCTAAAGTCTAAATACTTTTGCTATGTTTTAAATCGTGTTACTTTGAGACCTGAGTTGAAAAGACTCCTTATGAGCTTTGGAAAGGGAGGAAGCCCAACATCTCTTATTTTAAAGTCTTTATTCTAAACACCAAAGACAATCTTGATAAATTTGATTCAAAACCGATGTTGGAATTTTTCTTGGATACTCCTCCTCTAGCAAAGCCTACAGAGTTTACACAATAGAACACTTTGTCTTGAGGAATCCATGCATGTCGCCTTTGAGGAAACTCAAAATGACAAGATTGTTGAGATTCTAGATGACTTAAATAAAAATGTTCAAAATTTGAATCTTCATGATAAAAATCCAAATGAAACATCAAATGAAGATATGAACAAGGACCAACCAAGCTCAAGCAATCAACAAGAGTTGGTAAGTAAATCATTTGAGCCGCCAAAGGAGCTAAAGTATGTAAGTTCTCATCCTCCGTAATTAATTATTGGTAATCCGCTTGAGGGAACTAAAACTAGAGCATCCCTTAGAAATATTAGTGGACATTATGCATTTGTTTCTCAAATAGAACCTAAAACCTTTCTTGAAGCTGAAAATGATGAAAAATGGATTTTAGCCATGCAAGATGAGCTAAATCAGTTTGAGAGAAATGACATTTGGGAACTAGTCCCTAGACCAAAAGATTTATCAATAATTGGTACTAAATGGGTCTTTAGAAACAAAGTTGATGAACATGGGACTATTGTTAGAAACAAAGCAAGACTAGTTGCTAAAGGTTATAATCAAGAAGAAGGAATAGATTATGAAGAAACCTTGCACCGAAAGAGCTAGACTTGAATCTATAAGAATGCTATTAGCCTATGCATGTCATGCAAATTTTATGCTCTTCCAAATGGATGTTAAAAGTGCATTTTTAAATGGCTTTATAATGGAAGAAGTATATGTTGAACAACCTCAAGACTTTGAAAATTTTGAATTTCCTAATCATGTTTTTAAACTCAAAAAGGCCTTGTATGGTTTAAAACAAGCACCTAGGGCATGATATGATAGATTAAAAACATTTCTTATTGAAAATGATTTTAACATTGACAAAATTGACACCACCCCGTTACTAAGAGAAAAGGAAAAGATATCCTTATTGTACAAATCTATGTTGATGATATAATTTTTGGTGCTACCTAACGAATCCTGTAAGGAATTTGCAAAATGCATGCAAGAGGAATTTGAAATGAGCATGATGGGAGAATTAAATTTCTTCCTTGGATTGCAAATTAAGCAAACAAGAGATGGTATCTTCATCAACCAAAACAAGTACATTACGGATCTACTAAAAATATTTGGGATGGAACATGTCAAAGATGCCGACACACCCATGGGAACATCTACTAAGCTTGATATGGACGAAAAAGGTAAAAACGTAGACATCACCAAATATCGAGGTATGATCGGTTCTCTTTTATATTTAACCGCAAGTAGACCCGATATTATGTTTAGTGTATGTTTATGTGCACGATTTCAAGCATGTCCAAAAGAATCCCATGTTAGTGCAATAGAAAAGAATTTTTCGCTACTTGCATGGTACAATTAATTTAGGGTTGTGGTATCCGAAGGGAAGTAAAATGAGTTTAATCAGCTATTCGATGCAGATTTTATGGTTGCAAAATAGATAGGAAAAGTACTAGTGGAACTTGTCACTTTCTAGGATCTTCACTAGTATCATGGGCAAGTAAGAAACAAAACTCAGTAGCCTCTATCAACAACTCAAGCGTAATATATTGCAGACGGGAGTTGTTGTGCACAAGTACTATGGATGAAACAAACTCTAGAGGATTATAGACTTAGGTTTGAAAATACTCCGATTAAATGTGATAATACAAGTGCTATTTACCTATCTAAAAATCCTATTCAAAGACTCCTGCACAAAACACATAGAAGTAAGACATCATTTCTTAAGGGATCACATTGAAAAAGGAGATATTGTACTTGAGTTTATAGGCATAGTAACATCAACTTGCAGATATTTTTACAAAACCCTTAGCCAAAGATCGCTTTTAGTAAATAAGAAGGAACCTAGGATTTATCCATGCAAATGATGTTTGAATTATGTATACATCAATGGTTATAAGTTGGATTTATTTGATGTTAAAATGTATACACTTGGAGCATAAGAAATTTGTTCAAAATAAATATTGCAGAATTTAGAAATTCGGGATGAACCTGACTGATCTGGTTCATCAAGAGCAAGTCCAACCTCGTAGACCGGTTGAGACAGTAAAAACAGAGGGTGGCTACTGGAATTTTTTGAATTTTGGAGGAAAATGGTTCTGAACATAATTTTTGGACATAAAGGGTACTTTTGAAGATTAAAGAATGATTTTAAAGTCAAAGTGCAAAATTTCATTTTTGCATGTAACTGGCCGATCAGTACATGCATCCGATCAACCTGGTCGACCGGTTGAGCTAGAGGAACAAGAGTGTTCAGCATCGCCTAAAATTAGCATTTTTAGCCCCTTGATTTCTTTTGCCTTTGGACATAATTTTTACATGAAAAGGTTACATTGTGAGTGGAAAGAACGGTTCAAAAGAGAAATTTGGAAAATTCTCAACTTGGGAGTCAACCTGGTCGATCGGTTGAACTTACTCCCAAGGCAACCTGGTCGATCGGCTGATCGATAGTATAAATACTATCTAGGGTTTCGTAACACACCACATTCAAAAATCCGAAAACACTAACCCCAAATCCTCTCAAAACTACTCCAAATCAAAACACCCTTAGCCTAATTAAAGTCAATGGCACCCCGTGTCGATTAAGAAGGATCGAATCAAGGAGTAAACGAGCCAATGATCCGACTTCCTCATCAGGTGATAATGTTCAAAGATTTTTGAGTAATTTCTCAAATAGAGCTATCATTGTAGAAAGAGGTTTAAGCAATGATCTATCTGCTTTAGGTATAGACACTTTATTTGCTGAAATGGGTTGGTACTCATTGTATGAGTATAGGAAACCTATATACCCTAAATTGATGAGAATGTTTTTTGCTAACATGAGGGTTAATGTAGAACCAAGAATAATGAGTACTCTTCAAGGACATCCCATTGAATTTAATTGTGTTGAATTAGCTGAGACATTGGGTATATCTAATGATGGTCCGAGAGTGTTTGATATTAAAATAATTCCGACCATTGAAGGTTTTAGCTATGATTATGCTGTTGCACTGCACACTGGAAATAATGGATTTGCTCCAGGTGCTAAAATAAAGAGTCAAGATCTTTTATTGAGACCTAGAATACTCCATAGAATTATTGCTCACAATATCTTGCCCAAAAAGGGGATTTATGATGAAGTTATATTTATGGAGTTATGCTTAATTGATTGTATGATTCAGCGAAGGCCAATAAACCTTCCATACATCTTGATTAGGAATATAATCTTAGCATATGATCAAAAACAAAAGGCTCTACCATATGGTCAAGTGTTTACCACTATTTTTGAGCATTTTGAGATCTTCGTCGACTGGCACTGATAAGAGACCGTACTCAGATAAGATGGAGATAAATAACACCACTCTAACTAGGATGAAATATGTGCTTAATGAGCATGGTGAGTGGATTCAAGGGCACCAAGAAGGTGCACATGCTGAGGAAGAGCATGAAGAGGAGGAGAATGTGGCTGAGGATCAAGGTGAAGATGAGTTCACACATTTATTTGAGTCACCACCTCCGGCTTCCTCCTGCATGAGCCATCTCATGAAAGTGGTCGGGTCACATAGGATAGAGAGTCGTCTCACGCTTATGGAGACAGATATACGATCCATGAGAGATTCTCACATAGAGATGCGGGCTGATATACAGGAGATGAAGGCGATGATGGCTTCACTTCTCTCATGGAACCCACCTCCTTCGTGATTATGTATCATGCATCTCATCTTATTTATGCTGTTATTTAGAGATATTGTATTTATGCTTTTTATTTTGGATATATGTACAATGATATTGAATATTGTGTTCTTATTTATCCACAATGATTAACCTTCTTTTTGTTGATGCCAAAGGAGGAGAGAAATATGAAAATATCAAATGCATCAATAATGGGGGAGTAAAATATGAGAATATAAAAATTTATATGCATATATTTAGGGGGAGAAAAATGTTTTTTTTCTTGTAATGGCATATGATATTTTTACTTAGATTAAATTGCTAAAAATGTTCAATGTCTCCTATATATTGCATTATAATATTTAGGGGGAGACTCAATTTATTATCTAAGTTTTTTTATTTATTGTCATCATCAAAAAGGGGGAGATTGTTGACATATAATGTCACACTTATATGTTTTATATATTTTGATGATAACAATAAAAAGAAAATGGACTAATAATATGCTTGGATGAGATTAAGCGATAAACAGGTGTTATACAAAGAATACATCAACAAGCATAATGGAGTACACGAAGAAATCATTCCAAGAAGTCCAAGATGCAAGCAAGTGAAGACAAAGAAGAAGTTGTCATTTTAGTGCTTTGCTTTAATTATGTAAATCTCAATTTCTAACTTGATAGCACAACTTAAAATGAACTCACACACTTCACATTGCATGCATTAAAAGGATTTGATGATTATAGGATTAAGTCATAATCAATCGGTTCAAAAATTCAGAAAAGATAATTTGTCACAATTGCTTTTCAGATGAACCGGCCGATCAGCTTGGTGTATACCAAGTGAATCTGGTCGACTCGCTTGAAGATAAATTGTCTTTTGAGTTGAACCGGTCAACCGCTTAGTATATCCGCTGTGAACCGGTCGACCGCTTGAAGACGAATTGTCTTTGAACTGATCCTGTCGACCACTTGATTTGTCCGCTAGAACCTGCCGACCGCTTGATATGACAACTTGCATTAAAACGGCTTATAAACGGCTAGTTTCTTTAGAAACTTATAAATAGGCCTTCTAATTGCAAAACTAGAAAACACACAACTTTCATATCTTATATTGAGGCAATTAGAGTGCAAAAACACCTTCATATCATCAATCCTCATTAATACTCATATTTGTGTTTAAATCTTCATATCTTAACACAAAGAGTTTTTCTCATTCTCACTACACTTAAACACCTTCAAATATTCTAAGTGTTATCAAGTGAGATAAAGAGATCATAGATCTTCATTTGTAATATCTACACAATTAAGAGTGTATTGTTGTTTTACAAAACAATCATTGTAATACTCTTGAGAGTTGAGTATAAAACTCTTGATATTGGTGAGGAACATCACTAAGGAAAAATCTTGAAGAGGGTACATCTTCAAGTGGGAAGAAGGAAAATCTTGAAGAGGGCATATCTTCAAGTGGTGTAAAAGTCTTGGTGTGGATTCATCATGCTTGAGATTTGTAATCTTGTTACTTGGACTAGTAAGAGAGTACAATACTCAAGCACGGATTTGTACTTGAATCGTGGACGTAGGCTTGTCGAACCACGTTAAAACCGAGTTAGCAATCTCTCTCTTATCTCTTTACTTTAAAGTAATTGATTTTAGAATTGCTATAATTATTGTATTTACACCTAATTCCCCCCTCCTTAGGTGTATAGTTGCCTTAATCCTTGAATAACAGGAAGTTGGGATGATCTCTCCATCCAGGATTGTACATGTTAGAAAAGGGATCATACTTACGCTAGGGTTGTCCATTGAATGTTCCATCAACCGCATATGCTTGCTCAATATAATCTTCTTGCATTATGGGGCACATATCCGAAACATGTCCTTGTAGTGAGCATTACTACAAACTTTTGCTTGTTTTACATTTCCACAAGCCAAAAAACGCACAGAAGAAGTAAGATCATTAACTTTATTCTCAAGGTTAAAAATATTTACCTCATTCACTCGTTTGTTTGAGAAGTCTCCACAGGTGCAAAACTATTTCGAGTTGGCTGCCATGTTTGAGATTAATTAGCGTGTAGTACTAGGTGTCTTATCTACCAATGCCCCTCCACTTGCAGCATTAATGATACTATGACAGTAGACATCAATCCTTCATAGAAGTATTGAATGAGCAATTGATCAGGTATTTGATCCCAATACTCAGCAAGTGTTTCTCCATGAGATTGTCGAATCCCTCATATTTCTTTTCTTATGTTGGCAACTCGAGATGCTGGGAGATATTTTTCGAAGAAGATCTTTTTCATGTCATTCTAAGTGTTAATAGAACCTGGGGAAATAGTAAAAAGCCATACCTTCGTTGCTCCTTTTAAAGAGAAAGGAAAAGCTTTCAACTTAACTTGTTCCTCTTCAACTCCATTCTGTTTCATGCCAACATAAACCATGTTGAACTCGTTGAGATGAGTGTGAGGATCTTCTCCGCTGCACTCATTGAATATTTGTAGCAAATGTATAAAACCAGATTTGAGTTCAAAGTTCACATTACTATCTATGTTTATGCACAATGGCTGGTTTTCACGTTAGGAGCAAGAAGGGCCTCGAGTGTTTGTTGTCGCGGCAACAACCATGATGAGTTGACGCAAGTTTCCTTTCGTGAACCTGTAAAGTGTTTCTATTTTGAGATCAACCTGCACTTTATAACTTTGATTAGCAGAATGGGTTACAAGTATAAATCGAAAGAAAACTCAAACAAAACCAAGAACGACTTGAGATTGAAGATAATGTAATTCGCAGCACAGGATCCTACGCTAGAAAACTAAAATTGTCCAAAAACCTTGTAACACAATAGAATTTGGCATGGATAGTGGGCTAGTGACCAAAGGTCACTAGTTCCGATCACTTGGTCACTAGTCTCATCACAACATCGCTTTCAGAAAAAAAGATCACCATACTCAATCTGACCAAAAATTTGTTTTCGGAATAGATCGCTTCAAACACAAATATGTTTTTTTTTTGTTTTTATTTTCATTTTAGAATGAATAAAATACCAACAAATTAGAATAAATCACATCACAACACAAGAATCAACTAAAATCACGTCCCTGACAACGCCCAAAATTTGTCGCGATGTCGCAATACACAAATTAATTACTCCTAGCTTAAACAAATCAAACAAAATAGTATAGAGCAAGAAAGGGTCGATCCTAACGAGGATGATTTAGTTCAAATTTCTCATGCTATATATTATGTAATTGGGGAGGGGGAAGTTGTCCACGCTAGGCTAAAGCAAACTAAGCAAAAATCATATAAAACTGAAATTTATCAATACAACAAAACCTTGGTCACAAATTAACATCCACATCCAGAAATCAGAATTGATGATGGAAACGACACATCAATTTATATTTTGAATATTTATCTTAAAACTAGTTCGTTAACGGATCCGCCATATAACTTACCCTAACCATCAAACAATCAAAGTGTCCATAGTAGTACTGTGATTTAATGGCAACATTAAAATCTAGATAAATTGATCAATTAAGAAACATAATTATCCGCAATATATGTTTAGTTTGATTGAATGTTCTTCCTAAGATTAATAACATATATATGTTATGATTATTAAATTAGTTGCTTTATAAGTTCATATACCATAACTCCAGTTTTGATATCAAATTTAGCAATTGATTGTCTACAATAACAACTTCGAGTGTGGTCTTAGCAATTAAATAGACAATCATAGGAAAATAAGTATAGGAGAACAAACACATTCATCATATAACTGAAAAATTGAGGTAAAAATAGATCTCACAGTTCTTGAAATCTGAAGGTTTCTGTGTCCTTGCAACCAAGAAAAAGAGTTTAGCCTTGCATGTTTATTGAACAACTAAATAGAAAAGATGGAAGAAAACATGATTTGAGGTTTGGAGGAGGAAGATTTATGTTTTCTTTGGTGCTGGCCGCCAATTCCTTTCTCCTACCCTATTTTATATATGCTTATAAACCCTAGTGTCTATTTTACAAAATAGTCTTTCCTTAAATTGGTATAATTTAGTTGTCTCTTGTAAAATTCATATCTCCTTCATCTCACATCTTTTTGATCTTAAATTTGGAGCGTTTATAGGTATTTAAGTCTTGAATCCAGGAAAATTGAGTTTGCATCACTCGGACTTTTGTAGTTCAAGATAGTGAAGTTTGAATGGACAAAGGTATTGCAAGATTTAACTTTGAAGGATACGATTTCCATAATCTTCCTTATTTTATTTCTTTTTCCTTATATTTTCATAAATTTATGGATATTAGCTTTTGAATGTTACTGGAATCACTTCATCTCGATCTCTAGAGCTTCTACTTTGAACAAAACACCGATTGAAGGTCAAATTTGTCAATCAGCTCCAATTACCTCCTTTTTGCATCTTTCATAAAAAATTACCTTCAAAACATAAAACAAAGAATAACAATACATTTTATACACAAAAATATGTAAAACTTTAGGTAAATATGGATGAAACTATCAAATAATATGGTCGCATCACCCACCACGAGATGAGTTTTCAGCCATGTAATTTTATATGAAGAAAAAAAATAACACACGTTAGAAATTAAAAGAAATTTTATCAAAACATATCCTAGATCAATTGAATATGTACGAGTCAATATCATTACATCCATTATCTCATGAGTGTGAAAAACTAAAAAGAATTATAATTTCACTTCAAAAACTATCATTCACAATGTCACGACATAGTTTTATTGTTTCGCATCAAGTCAATAAGAACATGGAATCCAATTACAACACTAATAATTAGAACACAAACCTTTTTACAAGAAGGGACACGAAAACGGCCGTGGATGAATGCACTTAAAAAATAGAGTTCAGCTGAAAGCTACATAGAAGCAAAAAAGAAAAGGCTATCAAGATCTTTATGGCCTTAAAATGCACTGCAATCTTTTCAGCATTATTTTTAAAGTTCCTAACATTGGCTTCAAATAATATCCTTAAAATAAAAGCCTTGATGAAAAGGAAAGGTGAGCAAATTAAAAAAGCAGGACACACTAATTGCATATTATGGAGAAACAATGAAAAAGTAAAGAAATGGAACATAATACTTTACAAAAATATAAAGGCATCAATTGACATAGTGCGGCTTCTTACAATCAGCACTACAATATTTATGACCCACAAGACAATTTACCATAGAAATAAGTAAATCAATTGATTGGTTTATATTTTTGAACCTCCTTAAAATATCTATCTAGTGATTTATGTTGCTGCGACTGTCATTATCATTAGCATATTTTAGAGGAAAGGAATAACAAGTATCTATGCCCACTTTTCATCGATGAATAACAAGTATTTATGCCTACTTTTCACCAATGAACATTTCTACAGCTTTCTCATTAATAGCATTGAGAACTCTTGTCATGGTACCTTCAGCCCATCCAGCAATATAGGCAAGATCCATATATGGGTGTGTTCCATTTGTTTACTTATAATAATATTTCTAATATATATATATATATATATATATATATATATATATTACTCTTATCAGACTGGGTATTAAAACCTCAACCCGAGCATGTAATTTTGATATTATTCCCGTGAATCAACTTGAATCAAAACATAAAACTGTAAAGAAAAAGATGAAGATGGTGATTGTAATAGACCATGCAAACACAAAAAGTCAATCAAAAGTTCCATAATCCTATTATGTGCTAAAGTAAACAACATTTCAATAAATTCAATGATTTGGGTGTGACTAGAATGTGTACCTTCCAGTTAATGTCATGGAAGAAGAAACGATGGGGGTGCTGCTGTAAGAAGATTTGGGGAAGAAGTGAAGAATCGATGAGGGCGGTGCTGCCATGTGGAAGAACAAGTTACGGTTTGAGATTTTGAGTTAGGGATTGAGATTTTGAGGTGAAGGATTATTGGATTTGGGATTGAAAACTTGAGATTTGAGTTGAGCTAATAGAAAATTGTTTTGGGAATTTTGGGGTGTTAGGGGTGTATGTGTGTGTTTAAGTACTAATGAGAAATCAAAACATAGTCGTTTTGATTTTGAGACTGGAAAGGCACACCCAGAAGGAACCAAGGTGTTCCGACCGATATTTGATCGGTATTTCTGGAACGGGCTGAAATTAAAACTAAGACAGAAACGACGTCATTAACAAGCCTGGTTTGTTTAGCTTGTATTTTGTTAGACTACATAAAAGTTATTTATTTAATAGTACAAATATGAATTAAAGTTTTATGTAACAACATGATTTTAATTTTTTTTCTAGCTTATTATTTTTTGTTTGTGTTTTCATCTATGTTAGAACATAAATACACTATGAAAACCTAACAAATCTCCCTAATATTACATAATGCAAACCCAAAAAACTGAAAAATAAGTGAATTAGATATTTAAACTAACGCTAAAGCAAGTTACTTTTTTAAACAAACCATAAAATAAACAATAAACCAACATATATGATAAATAAATAAATTTTGTAACACCCTATAGTTCATAATGTTGCAACGATGGTTTGAGCCTTGAACTAATGAATCATGCAATCAAATTCCTACAATATTTATCAAAGTTCAAATATTACTACTTTTTTTAATTAAGTTTTGTATGTTTGAGTCACTAAACAATTATACTCAAATACATGCGTAAAAATTATGAAAACTCATTTCCCATAACACAACAAATCATTCTCAATATTCGGCCTAAGACCACTCAATTAGACAATCATTATTTCCATCTAATGTATACATTCTAATGTTAACAATACATATAGACAATCACACATAACCTTACATCAAGGACTGTTGCATTGTCGAAGTAACTCAAATTAATTACCCTAACTTAAAATACAACACATAAAATAATAGAGTAAGCAAGGGGTCGATCCCACGAGAAAGGTTGATGCAAACCAACCCAGAAACACTAGCAAGGACTTATGGGTTACCTTTTTCCTTTTGTTTATAGGATTAAGGGGCTGGATGAAAGACTATAAATAAGACTTATGGGCTTTATTTAATTTTGTTTGCTACAACCCAAGGTTTGTTTGGGCTTAATTAAGATTTTGTTTTCAGTTACGATTCAAGACTTGTTTGGATTAAGTCATGGGCTTTCTAACTTAAGGTTTTGGGTCAATTTTGAGTGGACCTCATTTAAATTCATGTTAGCTAAATTTGGGCAGCCATTGATGAAATTTAATTATGAACTTTTTAGTTTCTGTGTGAGAGTGATTCTTGCATTCTTTAGTTCTTGAACGAACTGAATCCGACTTGTTGAAGATTAACTGGTTTCGTGGTGTCACTTTACTCATTCCAATAGTATTGGTGCCTTGAGCAGGTTTCCATTGTGTCACTCCTATCAGACCTATTTCGAGTTTCCGTAACTAGATCTCATTCTTGATTGTGGGTTGCATGATCACGTGATCATGAGGTTCGCATCAAGTGGTATCAAAGCTAGGCTCTGAAACAAGGTCCTAACATTATGTTATTTTCATGTTTGTTTTTAGTATTCCTTCAAGTTTTCTAGTGTTTGTGTTCATCTCCTTGTTCTTCGTGTCAGTGTCATCTAGTAAAAAAAAGGTTATATCTCATCATCTTTTATCTTTTCATTTTAGTATATGAAAAAAAGAGAAAAAAGAAAAGAAAAGAAAGAGAGATGAAGGCATTACTTTAAATTTGAAGAATCATCAAAATTTTGCCATTGGAAAACACTACTCTGAGAAAACATAAGCAAACCACATCAGAATCAATTGAAAATTCATATTTCATCTATTGGGGTTGATATAGAATCATATATTAAATTTGGGTTTATTTGGATATCGTATACTAGAGTTTTCAATTGGAGGTTCATTTCTAACGCAAATTGATCACACAAGGGGTTGAGTACCTAGAAATACGAGAACAACCTATAATGTGAGTGTTGTTTTTATTTTAGCATTACAAAACTAAATATTGAATTTGAGGTCATTTCGAGATCTTTTGGTTTGGGTTTCAATTTTGTAATGTAAAGATTGCATAAGAGATTTGATTATGCTCAAGTCTCAAAAAATGTTCCTTATTGTTTAGTTTTGTCCAATTCTCTGTTTTTATTCTATTTTAGGTTATCTTGTATCGTTCATAATTCATACGAATTCACATATAAACTCATGAAATCATAATTGAAGTTTTGTTTTGCTTCGTTTTCAGTATTTTTATTGCTTCTTGAGTTTGAAAATCATAATTAGAGTGCGTTGCGAAGGCTATTGACTTTAATTTGTTGATTTTATTTCCAAAAAATGAAAGAAAACAAGTTGTGAGGTAAAAAGCATAGTGAGCGTATTAGAGTGAAAAGCCTTGATTTTTTTGTGTGATACACGAGAGTTGTGAGGATATATTTTTTGCTACTAACCAAATTTTGCAGATTCATAGGATATGTAAAAACACCTAATCAACGACACAAAACATTGACGTAGCATTTCAATTACGAGCCATGGGTAAGCAAAACAAAATCATTGTCTAGGACATACAAAGATTTGAAAGATGAGGTGAATTCGATAAAGCAATAGAATAGCGGGGTTGATTGCCAAGGAAATACGGTCCATATGGCCATACAGAATAACAATCTAATTTTGAATAATATATTGATGAAAATGCATATGTGGGAGAAGATGACTATGATTTTGCATCTGTTGGCCAAGGAATCATGGCTGGACCAAATAGAGCTGGGAGGAATGTGAATTATTATGGCATAGGAAATTATGAAGATATGGATGGGGACACCATCAAACTGAAAATTCCTAACTTTCAAGGGAAAAATGATCCTGAGGCTTATTTGGAATGGGAGAAAGAAGTAGATTGGATTTTTTTTATTGTCATAGCTATTCAGAACAAAAAAAAATATGAAATTGGTGATGATTGAGTTTATAGAGTATGCAATAATTTGGTGGGATTAGATTGTAATTAGTAGAAGGGGGAAACCTACCCTAATGCACCAGCACTATTGGAATGAGTAGAATGACACCATGAAGCCAGTTAATCTTTGATAAGTCGGATTCAGTTCATTCAAGAACTAAAGAATGCAAGAGTCACTCTCACACATGATGAAAAGTTTAGAATTTACATTTAATCAATCATTGTCAAAATTAGGATTACATTAGTTTAAATAGTTGTTAAGAAGTAACCCTTATTGGACCCCTTATGTGGACTTAAATGAGTTCCACTCAAACTAACCCAAAATCCTAAATTGAAAAGCCCTTGACTTAATCCAAGCAAGCCTTGGATCCTAGCTGAAAATAAAGTCTTAATTAAGCCCAAACAAGCCTTGGGCAGTAGCTAACAAAATTAAATAAAGCCCAGAAGGCTTTTCTTTTATAGTATTCCTTAAAGCCCATTAGTCCCATGTTGTAGTAGGATTCTTTTGGCTTATTTTTTGTCCTCACTTTATGGCCCAAATCAGGTTGAATTGGACTCCTCCTGCTTATGGATAAGATGTACTAAGGTCTCCTCTTGATACTCCAATGGTCCTTGCAATTCTGACCTGGTTGAAACCTTCAAAACCAATGCATTAATCGTCTCTTTCAATGTTTGTCTTAGACCGCGTCATTGGACCATTTGGGACATGTAATGGGTCCTGCTGGTGTTTCTGGGTTGGTCCACATAATAAGGGACATGTTCGGCCAGGGTTTAATTCGAGTTCTTTATCATCTTGGAAGACGAATTTGAATAGAAAAGGTACTATCCAACCAAAATCCTTTGTTCCTTCTAAAATTGAACCATCAAAGACTAAATTTGATGTCTCTACCAGTATGAAAGATAAATTTGAAACTCAGCCTAAATGTCCTCGTGATGTTAAATGTTTCAGATGTCAAGGGCATGGACATTATGCTTCAGAGTGTCCAAAGAAGAGAATAATGATGATTAGATATGATGGTGATATGAAATCAGAAAGTGATAGATCTAATTATGTAGGCATGCCACAATTAGAGGATAGTGATAGGGAAGAGTTAGAATTACCAGTTGTGGAGTTCTTGATTTAAGGTGCACACTTTAGGTTCAGGTTAAGGAAGATAAATTCAATCAACAAAGAGAGAATATCTTCCATACGCACTGTTACGTATAAAGCAAGGTGTGTGATTTAATTATTGATAGCGGAAGTTGTGTCAATATTTGCAATACCATCCTTGTTAATAAACTGAATTTGAGTACTATTAAACATGCGAAACCATATAGATTGCAATGGTTGAATGGTAGTGGTGAAGTAAAAGTAACTAAACAGGTTGTGGTTCCATTTTGGATTGGGAAATATATTGATGAAGTTCTGTGTGATGTGGTACCAATGCAAGCAAGTCACATCTTGTTGGGGAGACCATGACAATATGATAAGAAGACAATTCATGATGGGGTTAAAAATAGATATATCATTGTAAAAGATGGTAAAACCATCACTTTTGTACCTGTTATACCCAAATAGGTGTATGATGATCAAATAAAGCTAGAAAGTGAGTATAAGGCGATGGGGAGAGAAAATCAAGGTTAGGAACATGGGGAGAGAAGACCATCATATTTGGCCAAAACCTATACCGCTATAACCCATTCGGCCACCCATCCAAACACAAACAAATATTCAGCCAACACTCCAAACAAATTGGACCATTAAACCACTACTCAAAAACACCCAAATCTGGCCAAGAGTGGAGGTAAGATAAGAGGAGAGAAGAAACTCAGGAAGAGTGATGAAAATTGTATGGAAAAACTAAATAAACAACCTAATTTTTATGCTAGAGAGGGTGAGGTCAGATTTGCATATTTCACTAACAAGTCAATGATTTTACTTGCATAAAAAGAGGTTTACTTTAATACTAATGATTGTGGTCATATGGTGCCTAGTGCTGCTATTTCTTTGTTACAGGAGTTCTATGATTTGTTCCCCGATGATACTCTAAGTGAATTATCACCATTGTGGAGGATAGATCATCAAATGATTTTGTACCTAGAGGTTTAATTCCTAACCGACCAACCTATAAAAACAATCCACAGGAGATGAAGGAGCTTCATAGGCAAGTTAATGAGCTAATAGATAAGGGATATATTCGTGAGAGTATAAGCTAGTGTGCTATACCCATGCTACTCATGCCTAAAAAGGATGGAACATGGAGGATGTGTGTTGATTGTTGAGTCATGAACAACATAACATATTTGATTCGAGGTCGAATCTTTTCGAGGAGAGAGGAGATGATGCAAACCAAACCAAAACACCAAGGACTTGCAGGCTACCTTTTCCTTTTGTTTGTAGAATTAAAAGGCTGGATGGAAGGCTATAAATAGGACTTATGAGCTTTATTTAATTTTATTAGCTAGAGCCCAATTCTTGTTTGAGTTTAATTAAGACTTTATTTTAAACTAGGATCCAAGACTTGTTTGGATTAAGTCACGGGCTTTCCAACTTAGAGTTTTGGGTCAATTTTGAGTGGACCTTATTTAGGTCCACATAGGGGGTCCATTAAGGTTAGTTTTTAAAAGACTATTTAAATTCATGTTAACTAAGTTTTAGCAGCCATTGATGAAAGTTTATTCTGAACTTTTCAGTTTATATGTGAGAGTGATTCTTGTATCCTTTAGTTCTTGAATGAATTGAATCCAACTTATCAAAGATTAACTGACTTGGTGTCATCATTCTACTCATTCCAATAGTGTTGGTGCCTTAGGACAGGTTTTCATTGTGTCACTCCTATCAGACCTATTTTGGCTTTTTGGGATCAGATCTCATTCTTGGTTGTGGGTGCGTGACCATGTGATCACGAGGTTCGCATCAAAGGTTTATGCTATATGATATGCAAATTTGGGGGAGGGGGAGGGTTGTCTAGTCTAAAGCAAAAGAAAAGAAACTATCAAGCAAAAATGAAACAAAACCTAAAATTATCAAGAAATAAAATCTTGGTCGTAAGTAAACATCCACTTATAGAAATCAAAACTAATCATGATCGAAACATCAATTTATATTCTGAATAATTATCTTTTCTTAACATTGGTTAGTTAATGGATATTCCATATAACTTACTCTAACCATCAAACAACAATGATTTTTGCACTAGTAACTCAATTAAATAGTAGTCTTAAGAACTAGATAAGTTGATTAATCAAGAAAATATAAATGTCCACGATCTATGTTTGATTTGATTGAATTTTCTCCTTAAGTTAATAACTTAGATCCGCCATAATTATTAAACTCAGTTACTTCACAAGTTCATATACTATAACTCTTATTTTGGTATAAAACTTAGCAATAGATTGTATACAATAATAATTTAGAGTCCGTTTTAGCAATTAAAATAAGCAATGATATGAAAAATTACTATAGGAGAACAAACATATTCATCATATAAGCTAAAAAAGGTGAAATTGATCTCACCGTTCTTGAAATTCAAAGGTTTATGTGTCCTTGCAACCAACAAAAAGAGTTTAGCCTTACATGTTTGTTGAATAACTAATAAAAAAGAATGAGGTAAACCAGATTTTTTTGGGTTTGTGGAGGAGAAAGGATGTTTTTATATCTTTGCTGCTAGTGCAGGCCACCTCTTCTCTTTTTCTTCTTTCTTTTAATATCCTAAAAAAACCTAATTCCTATTTTAGAAAATAGTCCTCTCTTACCTTGAAAATTATATATTTAAACACTTTGATAACCATTTTCCTACAAGGAGATAATCTTGCATGAAATCTTCAAGATTTGACTTAGAGGAGTGATGCGACAATATTATTTGAATATTTCATCCATATTCTTTTTTTTATGTTTTGAAGGTATTTTTGGATGAAAGATGCAAAACGGAAGTAATTGGAGTTGATTGACAAATTTGACCTTTAGTCGGTGTTTTGTTTAGAATGGAAGCTCTAAAGATCGAAATGAAGTGATTCCAGTGACATTCAAAAGATACCATCCATAAATTTATGTAAAGCTAAGGAAAAAGAAATAAAATAAGTAAGATCATGGCAATTTCAGCGTTGAAAGTCAAATCTTGCAATTTGACGATAACAACCTGATGTGACCATATTATTTGATAATTTCATCCATATTTACATAGTGTTTTGCATATGTTTTGTGTATAAAATGCCTTGATATTCTTTGTTTTATGTTTTGAAGGCATTTTTGGATGAAAGATGCAAAAAGGAGTAAATTGGAGGTAATTGGCAGATTTGACGTTCAGTCGATGTTTTGTGCAGAGCGTGAGTTCTAGAGATCGAAATGAAGTGATTCTAGTGACATTCAAAAGCTAACATCCATACCTTTATGGAAATGTAATGCAAGAAAAATAAAAAGAAAATCATGGAAATCGCATCCTGCAAAGTCAAATCTCGCATTCTGCAGTGTTGACCTTTATCCATTACAACTTCAATATCTCGAGCTACAGAAGTCCAATTGATGCAAAATCAATTGGACTAGATTTGGGACTCAAAGACCTATAAACGCTCCAACTTGCAGCTTAAAAAGATGTCGTATTAAGGAGATATGAATTTTACAAGGGACAACTAAATTCTGCCAACTTAAGGAAGGACTATTTGGTAAAATAGACATTAGGGTTTCTAAGTTTATATAAAGGAGAAGAGGAGCAAGGAAGTGGCGGCCACCACAAGAGAAAACACAAAATCTTCATCTTCCAAACCCAAAATCATGTGTTCTTCCATCTTTTTATTTAGTTGTTCAAAAAACATGCAAGGCTAGACTCTTTTTCTTGGTTGCAAGGACACAAACACCTTCGGATTTCAAGAACTGTGAGATTTATTCTTCCTTCTATTTTCAGTTTATGTTATGAATGAATATATTTGTTTTCCTATGCATTTTTTTCTATGATTGTTGTTGATGATTGCTAGAGCGGACTCTAAGTTATTGTTGTGAACAATCTATTGCTAAGTTTAATATCAAAACCGGAGTTGTGATATATGAACTTGTGAAGCAACTAAGCTTGATAATTGTGGCGGAACTATATTATGGAATTTAGGGAGAACATTATAATAAATTGACACAAGTTGCGGACAACTTGTATGTTAATCTTGATAAAATTATCTAGTTCTTAAAGCTACCATTAAATTGAATCATTAGTGCGGACACTTTGATTGTTTGTTGGTTAGGATTAGTTATACGACGGATCCGTTAATTAATCATGTTAAGAAAAGATAAAATTTCAGAACATAAACTACATTTTTTTGTTTCAAGGATCGGTTCTAATATCCGTAGGTGGATGTATGCTTGTGACCAAGGTTTGTTTTCTTGATAAGTTTCGGTTTTAATTGATTTTTTTTTCTAGTTTAATTGCTGCCATAGTTTAGTTAATCACAAACCAAATCCCCCCAATCACATAACATACAACATAAAAATCTGACTTGAAACTTCCTCGTGGGATCGACCCCTTGCTTGCTCTATACTATCTTGTGTGTTTTAAGCTACGGTAATTAATTTGTGCGACCACGACATCGCAACAATTTGTCCATTCCAGCTTCAATATCACGAGCTACAGAATTCCGATTGATGCAAGCTCAATTTTACAAGATTCAAGACTCAAATACCTATAAACAATCCATATTTAATATCAAAACAATGTGAGAGGAAGGAGATATTAATTTTACAAGGGACAACTAAATTCTGTCAACTTAAGGATATACTATTTTGTAAAATAGACACTAGGGTTTCTAAGCATATATAAAGGAGGAGAGGAGAAAGAAAGTGACGGACAACACCAAAGAAAACATAATTCTTCCTCCTCCAAACCTGAAATCATGTTTTCTTCCATCTTTTTTATTTAGTTGTTCAATAAACATGCAAGGCTAAACTCTTTTGCTTGGTTGCAAGGACACGGAAACCTTCAGATTTCAAGAACTGTGAGATATTTTTTTAACTCAATTTTTCAGTTCTATGATGAATATGTTTGTTCTCCTATGCTTATTTTTCTATGATTATTTATTTAATTGCTAAGACCGCACTCAAAGTTATTATTGTAGTCAATCGATTGTTAAGTTTGATATCAAAACCGGGGTTGTGGTATATGAACTTCTGAAGCAATTAAGTTAATAATTGTATCGGATCTATGTTATTAATCTTAGGGATAACATTCAATTGAACTAAGCATATATTGTGGATAATTATGCTTCTTAATTACTCAATTTATCTAGATTTTAATACTGCAATTGAATCAAATTACTAGTGCGGACACTGTGGTTGTTTGATGGTTAGAGAAAGTTATATGGCGGTATGTTAATGAACCAATTTTAACAAGAGATAAATATTAAGAATATAAATTGATGTGTCGTTTCCATGATCAGTTCTGATTTTTGTAGGTGGATGTTAATTTGTAACCAAAGTTTGCTTTATTGATAAATTTCAGTTTTACGCAATTTTCACTTAGTTTGTTTTAGCCTAGCCTAGACAACTTCCAACCCCCCCCCCCAATTGCATAACATATAGAATGAAAATCTGAACTAAATCGTCCACATAGGATCGACCCCTTACTTACTCTATATTATCTTGTTTGATTTGTTTTAAGCTAGGGTAATTAATTTGTGCGACTGCGACATCGCAACAAATTTTGCATCGTTGGCGAGGACATGTTGAAGGCTCAAAAGCTTACATTGGTATAACATTATAAAGTCAACATGACATATTTTAAGAGTTAACCCCTAAACCAATTAAACATTAAACTTGCATGTAGACTCATTCATCCAATTTATATATTCATCTATCTCACTTAATTCTCATATAATACTCATATTCTCAAAAAGCAATGGGAGTTCAAAAAGATCAATCACAATTTTTTTTTCTTTTTTTTATGGAAGAACAAAGAAAACCAAAATAAAAAACTTGATATTTTCCCAATACCCCTACACTTAAAACACAACATTGTCCTCAATGTTGAAAATGAAAAAAAAGGGATATAAGAGAATGATAAAAAAAATATGAAAAAAAAAAAGATTAGGGAAAAGGAAAGCAAATATGATTTTTTTTTGTATTGGGTTGCCTCCCAAGAAGCGCTTTTGTTTTGTGTCATTGGCTCAATATGTGGTATGTTCATTCTTCATAGATTGGTTCAGCTAACTCCACAAAAGTGGTGATTTCTGTCATCCAACTTTCATAGAAAGGTTTCAAGCGATGCCCATTGACCTTAAGTACGTTATTTGTTTCTAAACTTGTAATTTGAACTGCACCATAAGGAAAAACATTAGAAACAACAAAGGGCCCAATCCAACGAGAACACAACTTACCAATCCAAAAAGAACGCAACTTACTAGGAAAAAGTTTCAAACACGAATGATAGAGAAGGACTTTGTCTTTTTTTTTGGAACTGAGAGAAGGACTTTGTCTCCAACATGAAACTCTTTTCTTGTAACGGTCATGAAGACTCTTAGTCTTATCTTTGTAAATCCTTGCATTCTCATAAGCGTTATTTAGAATCTCTTCCAACTCTTGCAATTGCAACTTTCTTGCAATCTCACAAGCATCATAATCCATGTTAAGTTCCACTGGTAGATGACATGATTTTCCATAAATCATCCTAAAAGGTGACATTCCTATTGGTGATTTGTAAGCAGTTCGATAAGCCCAAAATGCATCACCAAGTCTCAGACTCTAGTCTCACTGGTTAGGTTGCACTGTCTTCTCCAAAATGGACTTGATTTCTCGATTTGAAATCTCAGCTTGGCCATTAGTTTGAGGATGGTATGTCGTAGAAGTCTGATGATTCACATGATATTTGCGTAACAATGCTACAATTGAACAATTGCAAAAATGCATGCCATGATCACTAATGATAGATTTAGGGACTCCAAATCTGTCAAATATGAGTCCTGGAAAATATCTACAACAACTTTAGCATTATTAGTTTGTGTGGCTTTTGCCTCAATCCATTTGGACACATAATCAACTGCAAGAAGGATATAAAGATTGTGAAAAGAAGAAGGAAATTGACCCATAAAATCAATACCCCAAACATTAAAATCTCGTTTACAAGAATATTTGTTAAAGTCATTTGATTCTTATGAGTGATATCACCTGTTTTTTGACAGTTTTCACATGATTTGCAAAAATGAAATGAATCCTTAAAAATAGAAGGCCAATAAAAACCACTTTCAAGTACCTTATGGGTCGTTCCTTTTGCTCCAAAATGTCCACCACAAGAATTCATCTTGTGGTACACATCTCCTAACTACTTGATCCACAAAAAAATTTCACAGATGAGGAGTATCCCAGATATAATATTTAACATTAGCTCTTAGCTTATTTTTTTGGGATGTAGACAAACCTTGAGGGAAATGTTTGGTGACTAAATAGTTCACCAAATTAGCATACCATGGTCTTGTGGAGGAATGTAACACATACAATTGCTTATCAGGAAATGTCTCTCTTATTGTTTCAACTTGTGTATCCTTGGTCCTTAGTCAGCTCCAGTGATTAGCCACATGATTTTCAGCACCTTTTTTGTCTTTGATTTCAAGATCAAATTCTTGTAAAAGAATGATCCACCTAATTAATCTTGCTATGGACTCTTTTTTCTTCAAAAGATACCTTAGAGTTGCATGGTCAGTGAAAACAACTACTTTTGTACCAAGTAAATATGACCTGAATTTTTCTACAGCAAACACTACCGCAAAAAGTTCCTTTTCAGTTGTATGGTAATTGCATTGTGCTCTATCTAACATGCGAGAAGCATGGCTATACCATGCAAATTCTTACCAATTATTTGCCCAAGAACGGCCCCTACCGCATAGTCACTCGCATTACACATTATCTCAAAAGGCTCATCCTATTTTCGTGGTTGGATAATAGGGGCAAATGTGACACACCTTTTAAGCTCATCTTGGGCATCTTTACATGCTTGATCAAACACAAAATCCACTTCTTTGGATAATAGTTTGCACAAGGGTGTTGTAATCTTCGAGAAGTCTTTGACAAAACGTCGATACAAACCTCCATGGCCAAGTAAAAAACAAACTTCCCTCACGCATGAGGGTTAAGGTAATGATAAAAATAACATTTATTTTAGTTTTATCAACCTCCAATCCATGTGAAGACATAACATGCCCAAGAACTAGTCCTTAATCTACCATAAAATAACACTTTTTATAGTTCAAGACAAGGTTAGTTTCAATGCACTTTTTCAAGATCAAAAATAAGTTTTCTAGACATCTATGAAAAGAATCACCATACACTGTGAAATCATCCATAAAAACCTCAATTATTCTTTCAATATAGTAAAAAAAAATACTCATCATGCATCTTTGAAAAGTTGCAAGTGCATTACACAGACCAAAGGGCATTCTTCTATATGTATATGTACCAAATGGACATGTAAACGTAGTTTTTTCTTCATCCTTAGGATTAATAATAATCTAATTGTATCCACTATATCCATCAAGAATGTAATAAAAAGACTTATCTGCCAATGTTCAAGCATTTGGTTCATGAATGCTAATGGGAAATGATCTTTACACGTAGAAAGTTTGATCTTTCTATAATCAACACACATTATCCATCCACTCGAGATGCGAGTAGGCATGAATTCATCATCTTTATTTTTCACCAATGTGATTCTAGCCTTTTTGGGCACCACATGGATAGTTGCAACCCATTTACTATCTGTGATGGGGTAAATGACTCTGGCATCTAATAGTTTCAAAATTTCAGCTTTCACGACCTCCATCATGGATAGGTTCAACCTCCTTTTCATTTTCATTGTTGGTTTCATATCATCCTTCAAAATATATGATGCATACACATTGAGGGACTAATGCCCTTGATGTCGGCTAAAGTCCATCCAATGGACGTTTTGTGATCACACAACAACTTCACAAGTTTTTCCTCTTACGCACTGGTCAAACCTTTTGCTATTATGTTGTCGCCAATGAATACATACTTCAAATTATCAGGCAAAGGTTTTGATTCTAACTTGGGAGCCTGTAAAATAGATGGCAAAAGCTTTTTATGTGAAAGTACTAAATCAACAAAGACATTACCATAGGGAACGGTATGCAAAGCTAGTGTTGCTTCCTGCATGTTTTGGGGAACAAATTTGTGCCTCTCCATCTCCTCCAATTGGGTAAAATAATAGTCATAGTTCAAAGCTATGCTTGATCCATCCACGCAATCAAAATCACCAACTTGTTGCACACACTTATAACATGTGATAGAATAAACATTGTTATAAGGATATTTCATTGCATGATGAAAATTAAATTCATTCTTTTCATCTCCGACCTCCATAGACAAAGTATCCTTACCACAATCAATCTTTGTATTGATAGTTTTTAAGAACGGTCTCCCAAACAATATAGGAGTACTAGAATTACAAGAATTATGCTCCATATCAAGAATATAAAAGTCACATGGAATTTACAAGCTATCAATCTTGACCATGACATCTTCTATCACACCAAGTGGGTAAACAAAACTACGATTAGCAAGTTGTATGACAATGTTGGTTTTATTCAAAGATTTTAAGCTAAGAGAATCATAAACATGTTTAGGCATAACACTAATGGATGCACCTAAATCGCATAGAGCCCTTTTAAAACAAGAAACATGTTTAGGCATAACACTAATGGATGAACCTAACATAGGATAAGAAACACACCTGGGTCTTTCTGCTTCAAAGGCATATTCTTTTGAACAACAGCAAATACGACTTCTCCCATACTTACCATTTCATGACCTTTCAGTTAAAAAACTCTTTTGGTAGTGCACAACTCCTTCAAAAATTTTGCATACTAGGGAATTTGCTTGATAGCATCAATCAAAGGAATTATAAGTTCCACTTTCTTGAAAACCTCTAAGATCTATTTTTCTTTGTTTTCTTTCTTAGAGCTAGAAGAACTCATAGGAAAGGGTGGAATTGTTTTAAAATTGGAATTCATTGAGTGAGGAGTTACCTTTAGATTGGTCATCGTTGTCTCATTTTGTGAAGGAGGAGTAGGTTTCTTCTTGCTACTCAATTCAATTTTTATCTATTCTTCTTCCTCCATCCTCCATCTCAACTTGTTTTGACTTGTTTTCTCCAAGTTCTTTCCCACTTCGTAGCATGATTGCATTAACATTCTATTTTGGATTTAATGCTTGGGAGGGCAATTTTCCATTCATTTGTGTTTCTAGTTTGTCCGCACTTGAAGCTATTTGCTCCATTTGCTTCTCCAAGTTATGAATACTTGACCTTGTTTCCTGTTGAAATGACATTATAGTTTGCTGCAAGGTAACAGTGTTAAAAGCCAAAGTTTTCATCATCTCATGAAGATCATCATTGAATGATGTCCCCATAACATTGGAGTTTGTGATCAGAGGGGGATGTCTTGCTTGATAATTTTGCTGGGTTGTGGTTGAAATCCATGGGAATGGAACTGTCTCCCTTGATTGCCTTGTTGAAATGGGTTCTTGTAGTGGAAGTTGGGATGATTTCTCCATCCAGGATTGTATGTGTTAGAAAAGGGATCATACTTATGCTGGGTTGTCTATTGAATGTTCCATCAACCGCATTTGCTTGCTCAATGTAATCTTCTTGCATTGTTAGGCACATATCCAAAGCATGTCCTTGTAGTGAGCATATGCTACAAACGTTTACTTGTTTTTCATTTCCATAAGCCAAAGAACGCACAAGAGAAGTAAGATCATTAACTATATTCTCAAGGTTAGAAATACTTAACCTCATTCACTCATTTGTTTGAGAAGTCTTCACGGGTACCAAACTGTTTCGAGTTGGCTACCATGTTTGAGATTAATTGGTGTTCAGCACCGGGTGTCTTATCTACCAATGCCCCTCCACTTGTAGTCTCAATGATACTACGGTCAGTAGGCATCAATCCTCCATAAAAGTATTGAATGAGCAGATGATCAGGTATTTTATGATGAGGGCATTAAATGCATAATAGCTCAAATCTTTCTCAATACTCAGTGAGTGTTTCTCCATGAGATTGTCGAATCTCACATATTTCTTTTCTTATGTTGGCAACTCGAGATGCTGGGAAATATTTTTCAAGGAAGATCTTCTTCATGCCATCCCAAATGTCAATGGAACCTCAAAGAATAGAAAAAAGTCATGCCTTCGCTACCCCTTTTAAAGAGAGAGGAAAAACTTTCAACTTAACTTGTTCCTCTTTAACTCCATTTGATTTCATGCCAACACAAACCATGTGGAACTCCTTGCGATGAGTGTGAGAATCTTCTCCTACAAGACCATTGAATGCTGGCAGCAAATGTATAAAACCAAATTTGAGTTCAAAGTTCACATTACCGTCTATGTTTATGCATAATGGTTGGTTTTCCACGTCAAGAGCAGAAAGCTCCTTGAGTGTTTGTTGTCGTCCAACAGCCATGATGTTGACGCGAGCTTCCTTTTGTAACATGCATAAAGTATTTTCTATTTTTAGATAAACCTACACTTGATGACTTTGATTTGCAGAATGAGTTACAGGCATAAATCGCAAAGAAACCAAACACACAAGAGATTGAAGACAATGCAATAGGCAATAGGATCCTACACTAGAAAACTAAAAGTGTCTAGAAACCTTAGGAAAAGATAGAATATGGCCTGGATAAGGTGGGGTTGTGGCCTGGATAAGGTGGAGCTAGTGACCAATGGTCACTAGTTCTGATCAGAACATCATTTTCCTTCATGAAACAAAAGAAAAATACCTAAATCTACCAAAAAAATTGTTTTGAACAGTACCACTGCAAACACAAATATGTTTTTTATTTTTCATTTTTTTTCTATTTTTAGAATGAATAAAAATAATAACAAGTAGAATAAATCACAGCACAACATAAGAATACAAGAATCAACTAAAATCACATCCACGACAACAGCGCTAAAATTTGTTGCGATGTCGCGGTCGCACAAATTAATTATCCTAGCTTAAAACAAATCAAACAAGATAGTATAAAGTAAGTAAGGGGATCAATCCCATAAGGAAGATTTGGTTTAGATTTTCATGATATATGTTATGCAATTGGGAGGGTTGTAAATTGTCTAGGCTAGGCTAAAGCAAGCTAAGCGAAAATTATATAAAACTAAAATTTATCAATAAAACAAACCTTGGTCACAAATCATCATCCACCTACAGAAATCAGAACTGATCTTGGAAACGACACATAAATTTATATTTTGAATATTTATCTCTTTTTAAAATTGGTTCGTTAACGAATCCACCGTATAACTTGCCCTAACAATCAAACAACCACATTGTTCGCACTAGTAATTTGATTCAATGGCAGAATTAAAATCTAAATAAATTGATCAATTAAGAAACATAATTGTCTACAATATATGTTTAGTTCGATTGAATGTTCTCCCTAAGATTAATAACATAGATCCACTACAATTATTAATTTAGTTGATTCATAAGTTCATATACCACAACTCTGGTTTTGATATCAAATTTAGCAATCGATTGTCTACAATAATAAGTTTGAGTCCGCTCTTAGCAAATAAATAAACAATCATAGGAAAATAAGCATAGGAGAACTAACATATTCATCATATAAACTAAAAAATTTAGGTAAAAATAGATCTCACAGTTCTTGAAATCTGAATGGTTATATATCCTTGCAACTAAGCAAAAGAGTCTAGCCTTGCATGTTTATTGAACAACTAAATAAAAAGATGGAAGAAATTATTTAGGGTTTGGAGGAGGAAGATTTATGTTTTCTTTGGTGTTGGTCGCCAATTCCTTGCTCCTCTCCTCCTTTATATATGCTTAGAAACCCTAGTGTCTATTTTACAAAATAGTCCTTCCTTAAGTTGGCAGAATTTAGTTGTCTCTTGTAAAATTCATATCTTTTTCATCTCACATATTTTGGATCTTAAATTTGGAGGGTTTATAGGTATTTGAGTCATGGATCCTGAAAAATTGAGTTTGCATCAATAAGACTTATGGAGCTTGAGATATTAAACTTGGAATGGACAAAGGTCGATATCAGCAGATTGCAAGATTTGACTTTGAAGGATGCATTTTCCATGATCTTCCTTATTTTATTTCTTTTTCCTTAGCTTTCCACAAATTTATGGATGTTAGCTTTTGAATGTCACTGGAATCACTTTATTTTAATCTCTAGAGCTTCCACTCTGAACAGAACACCGACTGAAGGTCAAATCTGCCAAACAACTCCAATTACCTATTTTTTGCATCTTTCATCCAAAACTATCTTCAAAACATAAAACAAAGAATATCATTGCATTTTATACACAAAATATATTCAAAACACTATGTAAATATGGATGAAACTATCAAATAATATGGTCGCATCAAAGAGCTAAAATGCTGAATTAAGAGGTTAGATGTCCGTTTGGATGCCTCAGAATGCAATGTGGACACATTTCTTTACGAAACCTATTTATTGAAAAAATTCAGTTGTCATCTTTGAAAAAGAATATCTCCATTATATGAAATATTTTTGGTTTGAACTTTTGAAAATTTATAGGCCTTGTAGTCAGGAATCCAAAAACATTGAGTTTGCATCCATTTGCTTTTTTTAGCTCAAGCTATTCAAGTTAGAGTGATTGAAGGTCAACATTGACAGAATGCAAGATTTAAATTTGATGGCTTTGATTTTCATGCTTTTACGTGTTTTATATTTTCTTTCCTTATCTTTCCATAAAGGTATGAATGTTATATTTTTAATGCCACTGGAATTATTTCATTTCGACCTCTAGAGCTCACGCTTTACACAAAACATTGACTAATTGTCAAATTTACATATTTTTGCATCTTTCATCCAAAAATATCTTCAAAACATAAAACAAAGAATATCAAGGTATTTTATATATAAAAACATAGGCAAAATACTAGTTAAATATGAGTGAAACTATCGAATAATATGGTTGTATCAACTACAAATAACACAACTAAAAATTCAGACACATGCAGGTTCTACTTTCATTTCTTTATCATATCAATGACAACATGTTTAATTGTCATCTCATTTTATTTACATTTCTATTAGGATAAAAATCCACTATAACTATTAATCATCTTTATAGATTGGACACCATTTGCTAAAAATGTATGACATGTGTTTCAAACCATAAAATTGTTATAAAGTTTTTAATATAATAATATGATAAATGATATAATTCATGCATGACTTTTATAGATACAACTATATAGTGATCATTTTCTTATTACATGCACTAAATATAAATTTATGTAAGTATTTCAACCTTACACTTCATTTTATGCTTTAATAAACATTTTTTATTCATTTTCTACTCTCTTTTTTTACCCTACCCTATTTTTTGTAAACTCCTAGCCAAGATTTAATTTCCAAATCCAATGATAATCTCTTATTTGGGACATCACTTTGAAAGCTTCCTCTTTTACCTGTGACTTTTTTTATAGATACTCTATAGAATATAGACACCATGATGAGCTCCTTCTTGCAAGTTCCAAATTACAGTGATCAATATATCAATTACCCAACTATACATATTGAACATTTAGTGCCCAACTTAGTCAATATTTCCTTGTCTTTATATTTGGTGGGAATGACACTTCATATCTTAATATACACATCAATCATTGTTTAAGTATCATAATACACTTGCATGTATTCTAATCACAAAGTGCACATTTCTTGTTAAGTAGGGTTGCTACATTAATCCATATTTTTCTAACATCAAAGATTGCCATCATTTATTAGTTTTAAACTATCATTTGAATCATCATCTTATTATATTTGGACCATTTTAACAATCCTAAAGTGCATTTAAACTATTGTAAATGCCTACCATTGTTGTTCCAAAAGCAACCTTCAAGTCCATCTATTATGTTATCAAAAAAAACCTTTGAAACACATCCCAATGTCATCCTAAATATAGCCTTTAAACTCATTTTAAAATATTACCAAAACAACCTTAAGAAATTCACCCTAATGATTTTCTAAAAACATCCCTTATACTCACACACAACGTGTTGCCAAAGTAACTTCCTTTCTCATAAAGATTTGACAGACAAAATCATCATTACCATTACTTGTAACACATTTCGATTTTTAACTCAAGACCACACTTGCAACCACATGTTGTTCATGAAATTACTAGAAAATGACACGCGCGCACACTCTTTAGATTGGCCACTTGACCACCATTATATTTAATACCATGTTTTTTATCCTTATAAGATCATTAATATTTCTACTTAGATTTCAAAAAAGTATTTCCATAAAAAAAATTTATCATATATTTTATCATCCTATAATAAACATAAAAATCTCAAACACAGTATGTTCAACCATCTTGGACCACCATCATACACCTCTCACAATCCTAATTTAGGAGTAAATTCATTATACTCTTTCATTAATCCAATTTCACATTTATTTTTAACAATTTGTATTAAAGAATTTAAAATCAAAATAAAAAATAAAAAAAATGATATAAACTGCACTACATGTGAATAGTTTATAAGCAAATTAAGTTTAATGCTTTTTATATTTTCAAACTAATCTCTTGTATGTACCATTTTTAAGTTTATTAGTTTCTACTCGTATTAAGATTGTCTATTCAAGTAGCCTATATTAATGCAAGGGAAATGTTTATTAACATAACCTGTATTTTCCATTATTCAATAATTAAATAAAATTATTTCACCTATGATATTTTATACTCAACTTCCACACAATCTCCATACATAATGATAGGTTATATTTCCTCAACCTTCATACATACTAGCTGGTTGGCATCAACTTCCATTCCTAATGGTAGGTTGGATACAACCTTATTTTCATGGCAAGCTAACATTAACCTCTATTTTTATGTCAGGTTGGTATTAATTTCCATGAACAATGTCAAGTTGGCATCGACTTCCATCTCAAGGTAGGTCGGCATTGACCTTCAAACATAATGGTATGTTGACATTTCTTAAATCACATCACCTCATCATTAGGAGTCCATTTATCATAAATCCATTTTAAGTCTATAATTACATATACTTTTTTTGATATCTAAATACTCATCCATAAGAGCACAATAGAATACTAGAATTCAAAAGGTAGAGATTTAAAAACAACTAATTGAAGTACACATGTTTTATATCTCCATGTAATAGCCTAGTTCCCACAACCTTCCCTATACCATCAGGGATTCAAATATCATCAACAATATAACCAATATCACAAACTTCATTAGACTTCTAGATGCCCGCTTAGAGGAAGAGTTGGATGGGCACACACTCAATTATTACTTTCAAACCAATATCAAGGAAAATCCTTAAAATCTTTTTCCATTTTACATATTAATGTTCATATTCATTGTTATAAATTTAGATCTTAAACCCTCACTTAAAAAAAAATCCAAACAAATATTAAAAATTGTCTAACTCTTTTTTCATTTAGCTTGAGTAACTTGAAACACTATCTATTGTTTTAATCATATATAAAGTTATAAAACTCCGTATGGATGTGATTTATCTTTATTAAAAGCTAAGACATATAAACAAAACTTTCTTGAAGACAAAAATACCCATTTTTTCAATTTACAAATATCCAAACACTCATTGTAATAGCATAGGAAATTAGTTTACTATTATATCAGTTTGAACCTTTATATAGTCTTTAGCTCATAATTAGATTTATAAGACTTTGAATTAATCAAAATTCATTTAATTTGAAAATAATATTGATATATACAACTTTAATGAAAATACTTACTGCATATTTCATCAATTTAAAGTTTTGATTTAACTAGAATTAGACTAATAAATCTATTAGAGTTTTAGATAAATTTGATAAGTAAACTAAGTATTTTAATGCATAAAAACAGCATTAAAAGTTATCTTCTTCTATGTTTTTCCAACACAATCCCCATGTTATTAAAAATGGAACATAACAACACTTTCTAAAATAACACATATACCACATCAATCTTAGTAACAAATTCATTCTTCCATTCTTCCCTGTACTTATTTTTTGCCAATTCTTATTCTAAAAGGAACATAAGTTCCTTTTATAAATTTTATGAAATTAGTTCCATGATCATTCTTTACACATACCAAAAATATAATTTAAACACAAATAACAAAACAATACCATAAAATATATCCCAATTTTGCATGAGCCAAACTCCTTATCAATTTGTCATGCAATGGACCTTTTATTTGTTCATTAAATACACCATATAACATAATCAAACATAAAATTTCATGTGAATTTAAACTAATTAAATCCATCCTTCCTATATTTCCTAGGTTGAAACTTTTACACCAAGCAGGACATGTTTTCTTTTCAATTTCTTGCGGTAAAGCACTTACCTAATAATTTTGTGTCAAAAACAAACTAAGAAAAATATTGAGATAACAACTTGGTCAATTTGGATTCATCTTTAAAAGAAATCTTAGGTAATGGTTCTGGCTTGGCTCAATTATTTCACTTTTTTAAACAATCTTTCATTTCATTATATTATATAATAATAATGGTAAATGATATATATATATATATATATATAAGTTACATCATGTGGGGAAATCATTGTAGTTTTCCACACATATTATTGTGGATTGCAATAGTATAATTACTCTTATACTCTTAACCTGTTAAAATTTAAGCTTTTGATTTGGGAGTCTTTTGCACTTTTATAACACTTAATTAAATATAAGCTTGCAAGACTTATTTGTACTAAATGAACAAAAAAGTCAATCTTAGATTACATGGAGAGATAGAAAAACTTAGTCCATAGCTATAGAAGTAAGATATGTTAAGCATCCTTTGTAATAAAATCGTTTCTAGATTATTTACAATTTCACCTAAAATTAAGAAAATAAAAAAGTAAATGATTATTATACAAATTTGCATAAACATTAAGCCTAATGGAATAATTATATTTTTAATAGGCCAGGTTAATTTAATCATGTATGAAGTCAATTATGTTTAGAAATAATTTAGGTCCAATTAAAGGATTTGATTAGGTGCAAGAACGTAAAAATCAAAGTTTTTGGTCAATTAAGGTCTAAATTGAATAAATTAACAGCCAATGACCTAACTTAAAAGGACACCAAACTATGGGGACTCAATTGATTGAAATTATATATCAAATAGAAATAAATTAAAATTTAATGATCAATTAAGGATCAAATTACATAAATTCAAAACCAATGACCTAAATGAAATAGGCGTGCAAAATAGGGGTTGATATTCTAGTTCAACATTAGTGAAAATGCATAAAATTAAAAGTTTAAGATGAATTAAGGATGTAATTATAGCTTAACAGAACATGGGCACTTAATGTTTTGGTGGGCACTTTTTAGAGGCACTTAATGTTTCATTTCCTCACCAAATTTGATCAAACTTACAGTAAAATGATGAGTTAAAATTTGTGTACACTACAATAAGGTTCATTCTAGTAGATTGACATTATAACCATCGTAGTGCCACCTCAAAGTGGCCAACTAATGCAACCTTTAACTGTTAGCCTTGAAAACTGATAATAGAAACTTTGAGCTAACATGTTTCCAAGTTGAATTAGGGGCTAAACATTTACCACAATAAATACAAAATTTCTCTTTTTACCTCTTATAAACAGGGGTCGATCCATATTCAGGTCATGAAAATCAAATCAAATTTATAGTTGAAAAAAATTGTTTTCAACCAATGATTTTTTATCTTTGTTTTAGCCACTAGTTCTCCCCCTCGTTTGCTCTCCCCCTACCGATGCCACCACCTCAACAACCCTCCAACTCCTTCACTACAACCCTAAAAACACTTATGACCACCACTCTCCTCCGGTAAGGCAATAAAGCTCTTCTTTTTTACCCTCAAAACACCCCCTCACCACAACCATTGCATGAAATGCTCAAATGATTAATTTTCATATTTGTTGGGTTATGCAAACAACAATGTGGGCTTGGAATGGGTCCAACCCACCCTAAAATCCAAAAAAAAAATCAAATTGGTATTGTCTGAACCAATTTCTTCGTTATTCTCTAAACTATCTCAAAATAAAAAATAAAATAAAAAACAAAAGAGGTTGGTGTGTTGGAAAAATCAATAAAAAATTTTTGGGCAAAACCAAGAGCTTAATTGCGCCCTATTATGCTAAAACAATTTAATAAAATTGTAGATTTAACATCAAAATAAGTGATTATCAAACAAATCAACATAAAAAATAAGTTCAAAAGCATAATTAGATTTTTAATACATCAATTTGATTTTATCAAGGGAAAAATTAAAGTCTAATTATGTTTAGGAATTAAGTTAAGGTACAATAATAAATTTAACTATATGCAAGGACTTAATTATACTTTATTTGAGTCAAGTTAATTTTATTTGGAACTTAATTGGTGAAAAATTAAGTTTGAGAACCTAATTTAGGTTTATTGGAGACCAAATTTACCTAGACAATTGGTTAAAATTTGGGGTAAAATTGTAAGAAAATCAAAGTTTTGGAGTCAATTAAGAGCAAAATTGAAGAAATCCAAGACCAATGACTACATTGAAAAAGTGTGAATTTAGGGGTTCTATTAATGTTTGATCAAGGTTCAATTGCACAAAATTATTATTTTTGGGACAATTAGGGATAAAATGTGAGCAATAATAAGATAAAGGACTAATTCAATTTTGGCAAAAAAAATACTAGACGGCGCGTCATTTGGTCACTATTCATTTTCTTCCCTAAATTTCACCAAAAATCTTGCTTTGGTACCAACTTTGCAAGTACATTTAATGGTTTTATTCTTAATCAAATTTAACAAAACACATGAAAGTGATCCCTTAATTTCTTGACTATATCGGGGCACAGGCAATTCTGGCTTATTAACAACACACATGATGGTTAAGCCCAAAATTGACAACTCAGACAATCTACTTTAGCTTTGAAATTTGACAACTCATAATTCCTACTTTGAATCAATTGTTCAAATGCTTCTACATTGAATAATTAACTGGAATTTGAACGTATAAATAGAAGTAAAATATATGGTTTGAGGGCGGGAAGTCAAAAGCCAAAAAAAAAAACAACCCTTTCCTTTGTTTTTTTTGTTTCGCCAGCTTTTCCTTTGTTTTTTTTCCAGCCACCAACACTACTATCTTCATCACTAACACCTCTAACAGCCACTAGAAAAATGTCCTCTACACTGAGGAGCAACCCAAGGTCAGTTATTTTCTCCCTTATCTTCTCCCCACATGACAACAATAATCATGATTTTGTGGATTTTTCAGCTGACTTCAACACCGCTCCCATCAATGATGTATCCTTAGTCACTAGCAGAGCTTCTATTTTGCACTAACTACTCCACTCTATATAACTTCCTCCACTTCCTCTTCCTTAACTTTCAGTGTTGTTCACGTTATACATTAATTCACTTTTGTATCCAAAAAAAAAAAACAATTCTTATTTAGAAAGTGATAAGTGGAAAATATACATATATTTTTATTTCTCTTACACTTTGATTTTTAATGTGTTTGGAGTTTATTGGAAGTTTTTTCTATGAGTTTGGTATGCCTAATAAAGTTTGTCAATTAATTGCTAAAAGATAAGGTTTTTTGGATTTTATGTTTCTAACTTTGCTTCTTGTGATAGGTTTCACCAAGTTATAGTTTTATAATGTGAATGTGGTTCGAATCAAAGTTTAAATGTACATGACAAGCTTTGTAAAAAGGTATTATTGAAAGAAACTGAAGTTCATTTGAACTTCTAATCAGACTTTTAAAATCGGGCTAAAATTCTATTTGAAGCAGGATGCAAGTAGGATTTTCACCTTCCACACTATATATTTGAACAAGCCTATAGTATCATAATCAAGTGATCCAAAAGTCTAAACTTATATACACACTAAGGGCTACGACTCTTGCCTAAATTGGAGTGACCGAAATTACAAGAAACCAAGCCCAAATTGCAACAATGCTTAGATTACAATAGATCGGTGAGAACAATAGAGTTAATTTTCAACTCAAATTCTAAGGAATTTTATCAACCTTAATGAACAGATAAAGAAGGAATATTTAAGTAACATTAAGGAATCCTAATAAAATACAACAACTAGGGGAGGAATAAAGGAAGCAAATCACATTATAAATAATTAATCTCTCCTTCCACTAGGAAAACATCTCTCTTTTCTGTATTGATTTTCCAATGAACTAAACTATGGCCTTCAGTTCAAGGGGAATAAACATCATCTTCATTACTTAGTTGTGAGAAGTAACATTATAGTTTTAATTCTTTCACATGCAAAGTACTTATTTATCCCTATTTCATAATTATGTTATTAATTCCTATTCATGCTTATAGAATTATTATTAAGATGGTATATATATGATTTCTAGTTTCTTTCAATCCATAATTGTTGTTAAAGACTAGAATAAAAAGCAAATCCAAGGTTAATTTGATTCCTGCAACTATTACTTTAACTTATTAGAAAAGAATAAACTAGGTTAAATTGCTCAAGTTTTTGATGAGGTTCTTAAAAATAAATATAGATTTTGCTCTTAAAGCTACTATCAAGTGAATTAAAATTGTTTTGCAATATTACATAAAATTTTTTGAAGGCTAACATTAAGACGAAGTCTAGAGGATGAGATTGATCATGAGAAACTAACAATTTTGAGTTCCGCTAAAGATGAGAGTTTGACATAAAAAAGATGGACTTTAGAGTCAAAAACAAAGGTGAAAAACAATCCTATAAAATTCATGATTGAATGGATATATATGGAGTGACCGAAATTGCAAGAAACCAAGTTAGAAACCAAGCCCAAATTGCAACAATGCTTAGATTACAATAGATCGGTGAGAACAATAGAGTTAATTTTCAACTCAAATTCTAAGGAATTTTATCAACCTTAATGAACAGATAAAGAAGGAATATTTAAGTAACATTAAGGAATCCTAATAAAATACAACAACTAGGGGAGGAATAAAGGAAGCAAATCACATTATAAATAATTAATCTCTCCTTCCACTAGGAAAACATCTCTCTTTTCTGTATTGATTTTCCAATGAACTAAACTATGGCCTTCAGTTCAAGGGGAATAAACATCATCTTCATTACTTAGTTGTGAGAAGTAACATTATAGTTTTAATTCTTTCACATGCAAAGTACTTATTTATCCCTATTTCATAATTATGTTATTAATTCCTATTCATGCTTATAGAATTATTATTAAGATGGTATATATATATGATTTCTAGTTTCTTTCAATCCATAATTGTTGTTAAAGACTAGAATAAAAAGCAAATCCAAGGTTAATTTGATTCCTGCAACTATTACTTTAACTTATTAGAAAAGAATAAACTAGGTTAAATTGCTCAAGTTTTTGATGAGGTTCTTAAAAATAAATATAGATTTTGCTCTTAAAGCTACTATCAAGTGAATTAAAATTGTTTTGCAATATTTCATTTTCATGATGGTAAGGAAGCGATTAAGAACCATTATCTAATTAATTTACTCATATTCTCTTCTCTATTGAAGAATCACATGAACAAATGTTAGATTTTACTTCGACGAGGATGAAAAGTTGAAGCTAAAAGTCATACCTAATTCCAATTCAAAAGATACGATACAATCAAGAAAAATAAAGCAATGGTAAAGTCAATAGAGGATTTCATACCAAATCCTCAAGCCCAACTTCCAAGCAAGATGTACAAACAATGAAGGAAGAACTAGTTTACCACCATCAACCATAAATGAACTATCATTTTTTGATTCCTACTCTTCAAAATTATGTGGTGGATAAAAGCTTTATAGAGGCAATGAAACATCCATAAAGAAAACAAGATATGAAGGAAGAACTAGTTTACCACCATCAACCATAAATGAACTATCATTTTTTGATTCCTACACTTCAAAATTATGTGGTGGATAAAAGCTTTATAGAGGCAATGAAACATCCATAAAGAAAACAAGATATGAGATAGGTAAATCTTATAAATTTGGAAGTTTAGGTGACATTCTTATTGGTCAAAGACAATTCAAATAAGCAAAGAGACAAAATCATATAAAATGAAGTACTAGTCCAACAATAAAAATTTAGAATAGGATGCTAACCTTTTTAACCTTTAAAGATCATGTTGAATAAGGTTGTAGCAAATCCTATTATGATTCAAGTCATCAAATGCAATGAAGAAGAAGTCTAAGATCTATACGATTAAATTCTTCATCAAACTAATTCAAGTTAAGATATCATTAAATTAAACCTTTTGGACTTGTATGAATAATCTTCATCAAGTCAAGATCTCGTGCAATATAAGTTTTCAAACTCGGTGTGAATATCTTCTCATCCAATACAAGATTCAAATATGACTGTTAATCAAAGGATTCATGCACATAAAAAGCATCTCAAGACTTTCATACCACTTGTTATTGTAATCAAAGTTATTGCTGTAATTTCGACATTATTTTTAGTGTATTTTTAATATGCACAATTTTGTGTACACGTCACTTGAAAATAAAAAGGTGGTATGAAAATCAAGATCATAATTTATTAAAAAAATCAATTTCTAATGTATTTTCTCCTAAGAACACCTAAAAAACATTTTTATAACCTCAAAAAATAATTTCTCAACTTTAAAAAAATCCAAAATTGAAAACACATCTAAATACATAAACAAAATATCTTTTACTTCGATAAGTTTCTTCCAACCTGAAAACTCAAAACCTCCTCAATGATTACTCTCATTAAAAAAAAAAAATAAATAAATTCGACACCAAATTTAAATGTCATTGAAAAATATCATGTGACCTTTTGCTCTCTCATCCATTGTTTTACAACTTCTTTGACTCAAAAGTACATAAAAAAAAGTTTTGAATCAAACTATTTATTTGCAAAAGTAAAAGGACCAAGAAAAATTAAATATATTCCAAGGCAAGATTAAGCAAAAAATTGATAGGACCTTTTTTTACAAAGGAAAATCCTATTTTATCTTCGTTTCAATATTGATCCCTTTTTTTTCTATTTTTTCTCAAATAATAAAATTATATTTTTTATATATAAAATCAAGCATCAATTCAATATCAAATAAAAAATTAAGATTGAGAAAAACACAGAGAAAGTATATCGTAACAAATTAACTCAAAAACGAAACCATCACAACATTAAAAGAAAAAATTGAGAAAAATTACGGTAATCAAAGCCATTAAAAAAAAGATGAGATATCAATTAAGTGAAGCAGAATGAAAACAAGAAATAAAACGGAAAACTCTGTGAATCCATAGTGATCCCCCAAATATGTAGGGAAACACTGATTCCATAGCATTCCTTTCATTGAGGGATGTTTCAACCATCCAACGTAGAAATAAAAGGGAAAGTTGGGGCATTAAAAATATTTTGTATCTTATTTATCAACAAGAGATATCAAATCTAAAATAAAAGAATTCATAGTCCAAATCTCAATGAAGTAGCTTGTAAAAAAACATACAGAATAATACGAAATTCAAATACTAATGTTAAACAATGCTTAAGATTAAAACATAAGAACAAGAAAAACAAAAGGAGACCCAATTGCAAGGCAAAGTGAAAAAAAACCCCATAAAATTCCAAAAATATTAAATTAATGTGTACTGACGCATTACCAAATGCAACCCTAATAAAAAAAAATAAAGCCAGGTATGCTGTCACCTTGCTAATCCAATCATTCCACTTACTTTGAATTAAATCCCCAAGCATAATGAAGTCAGAGGTCGATCGGGATTTCCATGCCAAGCACTTTAGGACTCTGCAGGTTGATAAGAGAAGATCTCTATATTGTTTAAATTTAAATATATTTTGACAAAACTACCTTATTAAATTAAATTTCAGGAAAAGAGAAAAGAATTATACTCTACAATTAGTATGCTGGCCTTTCCAGAGCACTTGACAGGTGTGGGGAAAAATGGGTTGGCTTCTTGATCGTGGCTTAATCTTTATATGGAAAACAATTTCATTTCTCCTACTCGTTTTATCTTGTGCATTTATGCTGAAGGAGAAGAAAGGATATAAACCACAAACACAAAGCTTGCTAATATCCATTTGCATTCTTCTGGGATTTTTTCTTGAAATTTGTGATGCTGCAGTGAGGACAAATATACTCCAGCCCGTCTGTCTTAGCATAGTCCTGTCATTCACCACAAAAAAATACATATATATATATATATAAAAACATCAAGTAAAATTTAAGATCCCTTTGACAACTCGCATTCCATGTGAGCAAAACAAAGAAAAATAACAATCAACTGCGTCCTGGAGACTATTCGATCAATCAATCTAAAAACTGGATGCTCAATTCTTTTTTTTTTCTTTCAAGACTTCCAATTCGTTCTGACCAATGACCCATGCTACATAAGTAAAAAGATATATATATATATATATATATATATATATATATATATAGGTTCCAAGACACAATGGACCAACTACTAACTCACTACAAGTTCAATCATGGCTCTAGTTTCAAGTTAGAAATTTTATCTGCTTTAAGTAATAGATTTGAAACACTTGACTGCGTATCTTTAGATATTCTAATCATCAAAGAAGCTAGATCAATAGAATACCTTAAAGGCACCAAGTCCCTGCCTCCTATCACAGCCAAAGTGAGCCCACTCGCCACATATTCCACAGTTAACCCAATCACCAGCTGCACTACTGTGAATATGATAGCCCTAGTGTCAGTACTCAGTACATTGTATTTTCAAGTGCACATGCATGCACAAAAACGTGCAGGGAGAGGGTGAGTGAGAAAGACCTGTGACACAACAAGCAACATTCTCCATCCACATCGTCATGGGCCAGTTCATATTCCAAAAGGTAAGTTTCATAGTGTCTCTTCAGTGTATTCCCAACACCCTAATAAGCATGGACCAAAAACAGACATTACTCCAACTTGTACGCCATAAGCTTCAATATTGTACAAAGCAGAAATCATGACACGTAGAAAGCAAGAAATGACCATGCATAGAATAAAGTTAAAGAGCCACCATAGGAACTTTCAGCTGAAGGCTATCATTTACTATGAATTATGTGGCGAAAGCCCACTCCCATCAGTATTACAGGCATTCTGATGTGATCACCCACAAAAGGCAATATGAAGTGAAAAATGTGTATGTTACTTTCATAGCTATAATGAATATTTCATTATAGAGATTTTATGATAAAAGCTGACTCAGCAGGTGCCAAAAAATGAGAAGTCTAAGTAACCCAGCATTATTGACCCTCTGCTTCATAAACTCAGCTTTGCTTATTAGTCATCTGAATCAAAGTATCATTTTGACTAGCATACCAGTTGTAATGATTATATTCAGTTTATAGGAGCAAAAGACAAAAAAAAAAAAAGAGCAAGGCAAGGTTTGAAAATTGGAGAAGCAATCAATAGTGAACAAGGGAGCAAATAAGATACATCAGACAAATTTAAAACACTGGAAAAAAACAAAGCTATTGGGCAGATAATGCATGTATATAGATGGGAGCAAAAAATGCTTTTATTTATTTATTGAGAATGAAAAAATACTTAAAAAATGGAATGATATCAGACGGACTCACTACTCCTGATGTTTTAGTAAAATGGCATGTAAATGTAGATATTGAAGAAAATAAATTACAGGGCAGCAGGAAGAAAGCTTGGGGCAAAGCAACAGAGCATGTTACCAGAATCAAGATGGCTAAACAAACAAGAAAATGTGACAAAATTGAAATGTCAAACAGATAACATTTAACAAAAATAAAAGTATATTAAAATCTACAGCAAATAAAACCAAAAGGCACCATATATTTGAGATGGATACACATCCCAATGGTTTCAAAGTTCAACAGGAAAAGAATGTGGCTCTGCACTGCTTAGCTGGGAGAACTTTAGCATAGTCACAGTATACGCAATTCAGGTCCCTCACTAATATTGTGGCTAACTTTAAAGCACTCAACCAACATGACATCTCAAAAACCACAAACAAAAAATAAGAATTAGAAGTTGGCAAACTTACAGTCATTCTATTTGTCAATGTATGATTACGCATCTTTGAGAAAACTTGTCCTTTCCAGTTGATTCCATTCCCAACATGAAAACCTCCTCTTGAAACCACCTGTGAACCCAGTATTTCACAGTTTTCAGCACTAAAAACTTTGCACATTTGAATCATATTGCAGCATATAAAAAGGTTCACCTCTCTATATAAGTTAAAAAGGTCAAGGCGTTTTGCATTGAGAATGGCATCAGGAAATTCAGCCAGTCCACCTTGAGGAACAAGACGAGAATGACCACGAAGAATCAAGAACTGCATTACATCCCTCAAGAACTCCTCCTTCCAGAAAATAAAACAAAGCAGAATGGTGTTTAAGAAAAGATGATGATTATATAAAAAATCTGCATATAAACCATAAGATATAATAGGATTATAGGAAATCTAACTCTCAGATCCAAGATGATAAATGCGTTGCATCGGATTGTCAGAATAGCTCATACATATGAGGCAGGAACTTTCAAGTATTGTTACAAATTTGTTTAATGGAGTAAATTTAATATCACAGAAAGATGGTCAGTGACTTCGAGGCTAGTCATCAAACATCATAGAAGTTCTGTTAAAAAAGAAAAAATTACACACCAGGCTATTGACAGTACTTAAACTAGTCACACATTGAAATCCCAGGACCATCCATGTCTCTGAGGCACAACACAAATAACCTCAAAACATATTACCCATCAAATCCTGCATGCGTGTCTAAGTTATAAACTCAAGAAACAAATGACTAGATAAGCAATCTACAAATTAATATAAAAATGAACCATAAAATTCATAAAAGCATTGTAAGCAAAAAAAAAAAAAAAACAGAATTCGTGATTTTAAAAATGACTTCTACCTCAGAGCAAGCTTGTACTGGAGATCTGCCACAACCATGTTTCTTCAAAGGCAGTGGATTTAGAGATATAATCTGCTGTGCCTGATAAGAGTTTGACAATGGTTTTCGATGTGTGACAGGTGCAGGCCCAACAACACTATGCTTTGGTGGAGGAGGTGGCAAGCTAGGTTTTGTTTGTTCTCCATCATATCTTTCTGCCTCCAAAAATCCAGAAAATGGTAGCATTTTATGATGACGAGTGTGTGGTATTGGCCTCATTGCAGCAACATGCAACTTCTGTTTAAAACTTCCTCCATTTTCACCTCCACAGCCAAAAGTCAAGGGTTTAGTTTCTCGGGAAGGCTCAGATCTTTTTCGACAAGGGGAAGGAGGAATCAACCAACTAGGATGCCTAGTGAGAACAGGGTTGCGCAGATGGGGATCTTTGCTCTGCTTTTTACAGAAGAAAAGGAGGCGATCAGCATCATCTTTTTCAAAAGAAGCAACTGACAATCCTTGAATGCTAGCAATTCCTAGCATGACTAAGCTGCGGTATGTTACATCTGGGGCCAGCTGCCGCAAAACCTGCAGTGGGATACCACAAGACGAGACTATAAGAACTTGTATTGCTTGATCAGTGTACCTAGGCAAACGACTTAAACAAAAATTTGTCTAAGAAACTATAACCAAACAACTATCCATCAGTTACTCTAAGCAACAGCTTATTGTTGCAAAACTACAAGTTTACTGGTATAATTTAATAACTCATCCATGGAATGTATTACTGCAACTTCTTTTCTTCATCCATCAAATGAATTATCTACATCAGAATTTGACTTTTTTTCAAGAATAGGAACAGATAGGAAGGTCGTGAGACAATGTTACCTGTGATGCCCAAGTAGGAAGCTTCATGGAAACTTCAAAAACACTTGCCCCACAGGCTATGGAAGCAGACTTTCGTGGCTCAGATGAAGGTGATTTGCTTTCCTCAGAATTGGTTGAAGCGTGGACTAGCTGACTGTTCTCGATAAGCTCACTTTTAATATGATTCTCTAAAAGCTGTGGCAACAACCCCCCAGCCAAAGAAAGAAAGGACCAGAAGTTGTCAGACTAGTATAAGAACTCAAGAGAGACCAAACAAGCAAGCACACTTCAACCCTTACATAGATATGTTATCTTTACCTGATCATTAAAACAAGTTTGTGCACTGCCAGACACTAAAAGTGATATGTGAGCAGAACTGCATGTAGATAAATCACATCGCATCGTCACTACACCACGAGAAAATGTTCCTGCCTGGAGAGGGGGAGGGGGAGCACTGCAAATGACATTGAGATTTGTGAGCTAACAGAGACAGAAAGTAGTGAGACCAAAAGACATTTAATAACATAGAAGGTGCATTATGGTGATCACAATAATGATTTAGGAGGTATTTGACACTGAGTTTCAAAAGTGCTTTTGAAAAAAATTAAAAAAAAATATTTTTATTTTTCACTTTAAATTAAAAAAAAATAGTGGTTTTAGATCATTTTCATATGCTGATGTCAAAAAATGATTTTTTGTAAAAAAAAAACATTATTTTAATTTATTTTTGAACAAAAAGCACTTTCAAAAGTAACCTCAACCACACTCTCAAACAGACACTTAGAATAAGTCACAACTAATGCCACATTAAACTTAAAATGGTGCATGTGTCCACATGTTTATGTACGTATATCCACATTCACAACTCTAGCATGTTGCTTGCACTATAAAATAAAAGGGCAAAGAAACAAGCATCTAGGAATGGTTCATTCAGTACCTTGTGCGATTATGAAGTTTACTCCCACGAATCTGAATGCACGCCATTGCAAAATAATAAATAAGCAGTTGTTTAATACAAAATAGAAGAAAGAATTCAAATGATATATAAAGGAGTGATAGCATTTAAGTATCTGGAAAATATAAAAGCATTTTCCAGTATAACAATTGTTGGAACATAGATTACAGTGAAACTTGTTACACTTTCACACTCAACAATAGAATGGCTAACTAACCAATATACTAGCACTCATAAAGTGACATAAATCTCAGCTAAAGCCTAAAACATTCAATGCTTCTAATTTAGTGATTTTGACATTTTAGTTCTATGTGAACTGAGTGAAGTATGGTATTTATAATGTCTCATCAATTTAGATATGAAAATTCCATGAATGCCTAAGATTGTTCTGATGACATGTAAAAGGTACAGTTATCTCGAGAGAAAAAGAATATCACAGGTATCCTTGGCATCTTTTTAATAATCTAGACCCAATAGATCCTTACTGAATAGAAATTGAGGAGCTTGAGAAATAAATACAAAAGCCAGAAATGAACTCACTTCAATGTTTAGGAGAGCATTGAGCCCATCCTCTAGAGACCCCAACACACATGCATCCTGAAGAGAGTAAAAATTGTAACTAGTGAATGCTACCATAATATATTCAACCAAGCAACAAGTGAATAGATACTCAAAATTTTGTAAATCAAAACATACCAATGTGCATGTCAGGCCACAAACAAGAAACCTCATGGTCACATCATCATCATATATTTTTATAGCAGGAAGAGCCCCAGAAGAGCCATCTTCACCTTGATCATCTGCCTCAGGTGAAGATATATCAAACTTTGGAGGATCCCCAAGTAACTGCGGTCCAAGTTTACCGCCAACTTTTTGGTTATTCAAAGCAGGGGTATTATTGTTCCATACAGAGTAGAGCCTAAAAGATGCGTGAGCAAGTTGGAATGCATCACATGTATGGCTGCAAGAACTGCAATTTACAAGAGAACACAGATGAGGATGTGAAGTATTTGTATTTACTTATTTTCAAACAAAAAAAAAAAGCATTTTCCACTAATCTGCCAGGGATAATTAGTCCAGCCAAACAAATTGTCAATATGTAAAGCTCAATATCTGGTCCACACCAGCCAAACAAATTTTCAACATGTAAAGCTCAACATCCGATTCACAATCTCATCAATGGAAAATAATTTGCACCCAAACAAATACTTCCAAAATCACCAATTTGGTCACTGGTTCAAAACTTGTATCCATGAGCAATAACTAGTAGACTACGTATTAGATAGAGCCACCAAAACAATTAAGGAAGATGGAACTAAGAGAACCACACATAATAGAAAAGGTGACTGCACAATGATAATCTTGAGACCATACCTTTGAACCACTGACAACAATGCTTGACGGAAGTGAGAAGCAGCATAACATGAAAAGGAATTTTTCCAATATATAACATATGGAACTCCCTGCCACATAAAAGCACTGGTTTAACAATGATTCACGAGAAGTTCTGACAAACAATAGATACATACACACATACATACAAACATATACATATAGACAGGTCTCCAACATCCATGCACCATCTCTTTAAATATTATAATTAGCTCAACCAGAGTAACTCCATCAAAAACATTCATAATCTGCATGCGTCTTTCCCCAAAATAACAATAATATCAATAACTTTCAAAAAAGAAAAGGAAATACAGATCTATTGACGATTAATATAACCTTGGAGTGAAGTGCCTCGGCCAGTTTTTCACCATTTGGGATCTCTAAATAAACCTGTACAACCGATTGAAGGTAGATTCAGTAACAAAAGTTATGATTAATGTTGCAAGCTGCACAATTATATCTACAGGAGTGGAAAATCAACAGTGGAGTTCCTGTCACTGACATTATAAACAAGAAGCAAGAAATATAATATCTTGTTGACCAACTCACCGTGGGAGGCAACGTGGAACCAAATAATCCACATAAAGATTCTGGAGTGGACAAATCAGCATCTGCCCATCTTAGAGATCCAATTTCTTCTCTGTCTTCAATCTGCTCACCTTGAAAATACACAATGCTGGGCTCCAGAGACTGCAGCACTTGCCGAAACTCGTCAGTGCTCGGATTATTCAGGACCTGAACCTACATTCAAACAAAAACAGTAACAAATATCAAATCTTAAATTTAACTAAAACTCAGAAAACCCATGACCAGAAACGCTGATTTATAGCCCAAAGATTTAAAACATACCTCAAGCCGCCCAGTAGATGCAAGTTCCGGTAAAGGGTATCTGGGTTTATCATCAGAGAGAGGCAGTTTCTGCTCACCACTTTTACCACAAAGAACAGCAAGGAGAGTACAATGATTCCTTGAAGGACCTTGAGCATGAAACATCATGCGCACATGCCAAGACCCCTCAATATATGTTTGAAAGAATCGACAATTAAATCGCTTTCCCCAAGAGCAGTAGCAATTACAACAATGCTTCCTTTAACCAAGAAAGCTCTAAATCAAAGAGCAAAACCTATGGATCCCAACTTAGCAAATCAACAAAAAAAAACCAAATTTTCGTGCGAAACGCTCAAAGCCAAACCAAAAACTACAACAAATTGAAGAAAACTCGGCGACCCAGATGAGAAAAACAAGAAACCAAGTAGCAAAACTGAGGAATTAGAAGGGAAAGAAAGAAAACCCAGCAGTAGAAGAGAATCGAACAACAAAAACTTAGAAAGTAGAGTTAAGGAACCCTCGATAGGAGTTGTAATACTAATATTAGAGACATAATCACGCACGAAAGGACATCTTAGTTTTCCTTTCTCTAATTAAAAATCTCTTCTTTGGCAGTCTCACGCACCGAACCAACGAATATTAAATAAATAAAAATCGATCCCAATAAATACATGAGAATAGGAAATGTTTCCATTACGATTCAATTATGAACTGACTTTTTCTCGTTTTTCAAACCCAAAGTGTCAGTTTTTTAACTATGGTTTTCCTTTCATCAAATCAAAAAGAAAATGTCTAAAAAGAAATAAATGTGGGATTTGTTTATTTTGCTCCACATTTGAACATTTGATTGGATAACTCTTTTAAATCATAAAAAAAATAAAAAAATGTGTGTTGTGTACATGGCTTTTTGCCCAAAAGATTCTCGTTATTAAAAGAACCATCAAACATTTAACCTATTTACGTGTTCTGAAAGACGTATATACTCGAGGGAAGAAACATTAAGAACTTATGTATCAGACTCTTTTTTTCCCTCCTGTGCATGTGGGCAGCATGTAGCAATACTTTTTGCTTTAGATTTGTTCTTGTCTTGGGTTTCCAGGGGACAAAAGATCAGTCCAAACTTGGAGATGATCGCTTGATTCAACTAAACTATTGCAATCTACAATAGTGATCATGACCATGATGATTTATATTTTTATCTGGGGCAAAAGATAGATAGATCATCATGCACTCGATGGCTAACTATACAACTTCGTATTGACTGAGTTTTATTGTAGACAAATATTTTTTATAATTGTTGAAATTAATTAAAATAATTAATAGATTTTGTTTGATTTATATTTTTATTTGGGGCAAAAGATAGATGGATCATCATGCACTTGATTGCTAAATATACAACTTGGTAGATTTATCTAAACAAATATTTTTTTATAATTGTTGGAATTAAAATAATTAATATATTTTGTTAATTCAAAAATAAAATATAATATTTCTATATGTAAAATTTGATATGATAAAATATATCAACACATCATATTATAACAATAGGAATATCAAAGTTTTAACATCTAAAAATATTATTATTATTACTGCTAAAAAATAAAATATTTTTAATTATCTTGAGAAAAAAATATCAAAAACATTAAAAAAGGGGAAGCAAGAAAAAAAACTTAACTATTATTATTATTATTGCATGGATAATGGGAAAATAAATTCGATAAAAGAATAAAAAGTCCAAGAACTTAAACAAAAGAGCAAAGAAAATAAAAATAAAAATATTAGCTAAAACAATCATTTGACGTGAAAATTAAAATAAAACCTAATAAAAACCAAAAGAAAAAACAAAGGAAAAAAATAAAAAATATTAATTTTCAAATGATCATAAACACAAACTAAAATTTAAGAATAATTTTTTTGAAAACAATGTCATCTCAATAAAAGATAAAATAATAAAATTAAAACTAAAGTCACATATATATAAATATGGATTAAATATGAACTATTTAAGAACTATGAAAAAATAAATAAATTAAAATAAATAAAAAATTAGAATTATAAGGGTTGAAAACAAAACCAAATATATTATTAATTTCAATCAAATAAAGTATAATATATATACATGCGAGGTTAACTATAATGAATAACATCTATACATGAAATGTTTAATATAATGAAACACATCAGCACATCCTATTATAACAACAAGAACATTGAAACCTTAACATCTAAAAATATCATTATTATTACTGCTAAAACAATAAAAATTATTAAATTACCCCAAGGAAAAATATAAAAAAATATTAAAAAAAGAGAAATCAATACACAATAACTAACTCTAATCTTTTTTAATATATTAAATAATGTTTTTTTTACTCTAATCTCTTTTAATATATTACATAATGTTTTTTTAAGTAATTATGTATTCATCATTTCGTAAAAATTTAAAAAAAATACATTATTTTTTAAAAAATTGTTTTAATATATTGATATTAAGAATAAATTAAAAAATTATTTTAACATGTTTTGTATGGAAAGTACTATTGTTATCCAGATGTGGTGTATATCTAAAGCAAACGTGATAAGTCAAACAAAAAACAAATCATATGGAAATTTTTTATAATATTTTACAATTCTTATATTTTGAATAAAATACTAAATCATGAAATTAAATTCAAATATAATATTTAGAATCTTTGTGAAATTAATTGAATTAGCAATCTTGATTATAGCTTTTTAATTCATAAATCATTTTCTTTGTTAAAAAAACATTTCTTTTTTATTAAAATACTTATCTTGTATTATTTTGATCAAATGATTTTCTTATTGGAATGTCAAGAAATGTTTTTTTAGAAATACTCCTATAAAAATACTAACATTTTACTCTAGCTAAGATTTTAAAAAAATAGCAAGTAAACAAGTCATTGCCTAATATGATTTTGACAATATTAATAGTTTATAAAGATGTTATAATTCTTAATTCTAATAATTCAAAAATATTGTAGCATAAATCATGCAATAAGAAGTTTTAACTTCAAAATAAGTTTAATGGATATTGTCATAAATACAAGGGAAGGTACGATGATAATTAAGTTGTTATTGAATCAATTTTAGCAGGTGTTTGGTGTTGCGGTTCTACCTGCATTTATGTGTGAATCGTGACTTCAACAACACATATTACCAAACGGGACCTCAGCTTTTAATTGTGGATCCCACTAGAAAAAATATGTTCACATCACGACTACATAAGCAGTCGAGAGTTGATTTTGCAACTGCGGCATGAATGACAATACATTGTGGTGCCACGTCATTTCTTTGAAATCACGTGAAATCCACATACGCAATGAGTTGAATTGCAGATCATCCTCCTCCCTCATCTCTACCTCTCATCTCTGCCTCTTGTCTCCCTCATCTCCCTGGTCTCCCACACACAAGCATCGTCTTCTCCCTCACCTCTCACTCTCCCTCACAGATCTCTCCCTTAGCCTATAACCACCCATACCCACCATCCCTTCCCCCTCAACTACACCAACCTGCAACAATCCCTCATATCAACGCCTGTACAGAGTCCAACCTTCTCCCTCAGATCCACGTTGAAGACAGGGGGGCATCGATTACTGCACATCAAAGGTGTGTGCATTTTGTTTTCAGATTATGATTATGAGGTATGTGTATTTAACTTCCTAGAAAATAACAAGAAACCATAACCCATTATCATTATGCCTTGAGATTATGTTATGCGTGCGTGCCTAGGATATCTTAGAGCCTGGTTGGCTAAATATGGTAGTTTTTTCATTAATTTTATGTTGAGAAGATGATATGATTAGTATGATAATGAGTTCATATTATTCTCAACAAGGAAAGATACTTCTACCAATTTCATAGTCCCTTTTGCATAATGTTGTAGATTATACTGTGTGTGCATGCCTAGGAAATCTTAGAGCCTATTTGGCTGAATTTGGTAGTTTTTCATTAATTTTGTGTTGAGAAGATGACATGATTAGTATGATATTGAGTTGACTAGACAATGAAAGAAACCTTTGTCAATTTCAGATTTCTCTTTATATTTGGATGAATGCAGATAGGTAGGTTGTTTATGAATCTTAAAATCATTGAATGATTGTTAGTGGTTAACAAAATTATTGGGTGATTGATGATTGTTCGTAGAATTGTTAAATGATTGATAATATTTTTTGGATTTTATTGTGTGGTTGATAGCTTGATCTGAATTATTTGGCTAGAAATGCTATGAATCGTGGTTGTCAAACAAGCTCAACCATTTGTTATTACTCATTTTTGTTATTTCTTTCTACGAATTATAATTGTTTGTTTTGTGAAATTGTTGTTCATTTACTATTTTTGTTAAATTTTTGAGATAAATGTCAAAAAATTGATGCGAACACATTTTTGATGAATAAATGTGTGTTGAAGTTCTGTAATGCTATTAATTAATTTATGTTGTGAAATTTTGTTAATTAAGGGTTTTTTAGGTTAATTTGTTTAATTAGCAAGTATAATTCCTACACTTTTTGTTGTTATACAAATTATTAATTGTTGCAAAATAATTTAAATTATAGAATGGAAGGTAGTGACAATATGGATAAGGTTTCCTAAACAAAGGAAATGTTGCATGTTTTTTGCGACATATGTAATACGACAATCGAGTTGGGAATGCGACCTACAAAGCATTTTGATAAGACGGGATGAAAATTTCTGATCATGTTATTTAAGGAATGAATTGGTCAATCATTAACCAAAACACAATTTAAAAACAAGTGGGATGGCTACAGAAAAAAAAAAGACTGGAAAATATGGGCGAAACTCATTTCTGAAACTAAGGTGGGTTGGAGTAGTGAATTGGGGATAATCTTAGCAACGAATGAGTGGTGGAAAACAAAAATTCATGTTAATTTTCATTATGTAATATGTTTCAATTTATTTCCATATTTCTAAATATCTTATAACAAAATATTTGTATGAATTTTGTGTTTATATAGGAGGTTAAAAGAGTCAAAAAAATTAGGCATGCTGGAATTGAGCTTGCATTGAAGTTCAAATACGACAGAATGTATTCCAACATTATCACTACTAGAGAGTATGTGTGAGCACATTCATTAAGAGTGCAATGTGGTGGTAATTGTTCTCAGCTTGGCACAAATGACACGGTTGACTTGGAGGAAGGAAGTGGTGATTCGAAAGAGGATAAAAATCTTGTGTCTTACTTAGACATTGCTCGATTAGTTAGAGGGGTGAACATCTCAAGTAATAGCAACACACAGACAAATGGAAAAAGAAAAAAGATGGAAACTAATGAGGGTCGCGTGAAGAAGAAAAAGAAGAAGATCACTAGCATTGGCTTTCAACTACTGTCAAAGTGAGACCACCTAGTTGATAATATGTCAACGAGAAGTGATTCGACTTCTTTACATATGGATAAATAAGGGTGTAGCATTCATGAGGTGATGGTTGAGATCCATTCTATTCCTGGAATTTGCACTCACTATGATCTCCATGACTTCACATCAGAAATTATGCTCCAACGTAGGAGGAGATAAATGTGGGCTATTATGAGAAGTCTTGAAGAAACATATGATTGGATGAAGACAATGCACGTACGTTCTAACAAAATTAACCGAAGGATTTGTATTTGAATTGTTATGAAAGTTTGTATTTGTCTTTGAATTGAATTGTTATCAAAGTTTGAATTTTAATTCCTTCGTTAGTTTTTTGGGGACCGGTGAATCAATTGTATTATTGTATAGCATGAGTGAGATTATTTTTTTATTGGTAATTTTTTTCTAATTTTTTTAATAATTTTTATCAATAATTGGATAAAAATATATCTAATTTACTTGAATTATTTCAAATATTTTGTTATTATAATTATTAATAAGTCTACAAAATTATTCCAACATAATATTTATATATATGTGCGAATGTATATATGTGTATTTTAAAGTAATTTCATAAGTTGACAACAATATGAAAAGCATGGTAACTAAACACACAAAAGTATTTTTCATTAAACTTACCCCAACCACAGTTTTAACCAAATACTTAAATTTCAACTACGAACCGCAGCTAAAAACACTTTTCATAAAACTGTTGTTTTTCAACCTCAACCATAACAACAATAGTTATGCCACACAAACTCTTAATGTCATTGTTATTAATTTTTTACTCTTATATTTTGTAACCAAAGCCATAGTCGTTGGATAAGAAAAGTACTTCTAATTACAAGAAAGTTGTATACAAGAATTAGCACTAATGAAATCTTTTAATTTATTTACAATGAAATTAATACAAAAAAAATCCCATGATGACATTCACTACAAGGTTTATATGTTCAATTTAGATTTTTTATGTTTTGTTCATGACAGGGCCTCCAAAGAGAAAATGGCTCAATTGGGATTAGTTGAACATGTGAATCATGATCTTATGCAATCTAGTCTTCTTTTTTGATTTTTTTTTCAATTTTTTTCAAAACCATTTATTGCATCAATTCTTTATATGTTTTTTCAATGTTGATTATAATTGAATTCTTGAAGCAAACTATAGGATCTTTATGTGATCTCTTCATAAATTCAATATTATTTGAAATTTAAATCAATACCTTAAAAAAATTTATTTTTATGAATTGCATTCAATTTAAAGATTCTAAACTCAAGGAATTCTTATGATAGTGTAGTCAATACTTGGTTGGAGGATTCATGATGTGATGTTGTTAGGGGTTACTTGCAATACACAACCACAAAAAACACACTCGAGTGGAGAGGCTCGTGGATCATGGAATGGAAAGTGTCAATCGACTATGAATAAAGTTAAAAGAATATTTTGTTCTTAGGTTGTCTATTCTTTTGTGAAAACACTATTCAAATTCAATTTCAAAATCTAACAGTAGTATCAGAGCTAATTATCCATAGTTTAAAGGGTAAGTTTTGAAAGTAAAACACAATGAGAATTGAGTGTAAATACAATGAGTTTTGAGTGCTAAACACAAATAGATTAAAGGCAAAAACATGAGATTTATTTCCTTTGATACACGACTTCTTCTAGCAATTCAGTTGCAACAATACATATGTTCAATGGCTAGCACTATCATATTTAGGTTGTCAATATAAAAGTTTTCTTGAGATCTCAAGGCTTGTGGAATGTTTGAACTAACTGATTCTAATCCACCACCATTGAATGTAAATCCCACAATTACTCAGATGAAAACACACAAATAAGAGAAACTCAAGAAAGACAAAGCCACTACTTACCTACATTTTGGACTTACATATCATATTTTCACCAAAATAATGAATCTGGAAACAACAAAACAAGTATGGGATAAACTCCGAGTTGAATTTGAAGGCAACAACAAAGTCAAAATAGTAAGGCTACTTGCATTTAAAAAGGAATTTGAGTTGATAAAGATGAAAGACAATGAATATGTCAAAAACTATTTTGAACTTTTAATGGACATTATAAATTAGATGAGACTTGTTGGAGAAACATTTGAAGATCATAAGTTAGTAGAAAAACATGTGATGTTTATGCCTTAGAAGTTTGAAGTCAAGATCTCTGCAATAGAAAAATCTTGTGATTTGCAAAATCTCATTATTGCAGAGTTAATTAGCAAACCTCACATACAGGAGCAAAGGGTTCGAATGAGAGATGATGAGGTTGTTGAAGGGCTTCTTAGCAAACAATAAGGGAAGAAGTATTGGCAATCTCCTAAGAAAAAAATCCGTCAAATTTTCTAAAAGGAAAACAAGTATACCTTCAAGAAGATAGATATTCTCAACCTTGTTTTAATTGTAAAATAACAAATCATGCTGAAAAAGATTGTTGGTTCAAGGGGAAATCTCTTCTCTAGTGTACCTTTGGTAACAATTATGGTCATAGTGAGAAGTTTTGCAGAATCAAGAAGAAACAACCTTAACAACAAATGCAACAACAAACAAATGTTTCTAAAGAAGGTAAGGATGACGAGGAGCATTTGATTATGGCATCAGAAGCAAACAACACTTATAGATAGTAGTTATACTAGTCACATTACTAAGTTCCTGTCAATTTTCTCTTTAATGACAAACAATTCAACCAAAGATAAAATTAAGAAACGGAGATATTATGTAGGCTATATGGTAAAGGCACTATTATAGTCAACACAAATAAGGTACAAAAGCCATTACAATTGTTCTTTATATTCTAGAACTAGATCTAAACCTCTTGAGTGTTGCATATATGTTGAGAAATGGATATGAAATCTCATTCAAAGAGAATTTTTGCTTTATCACTAATATTAATGATTTAGAGATAACCAAAACCAAAATAGATGGTAACATTTTTTATTTGAAGTTGAATGTAGCTGAAAGGCATGTCTTAAATCCCAAAGTTGATGATAACATTGTTTAGCATAACAGGTTTGGTCACTATAATTTTAAATCATTAAAGATGTTGTATGGTATGAATATGGTAGAAGATATGCCTGAAATTCATAAAAGTGATCAAATTTGAAGGTTATGAATTTGGAAAGCAACATCGACAATCATTTCTTAAAAAATGTTATCCAAAAGGACCACAAACAAGCTGGATTTAGTCCATTCAAACATTTTTGGACCAATAAGCACAACTTCTTTGAACAATAATGTGTATTTATTTTATTTATTGATGACTATAGTAGAATGACTTGGGTTTATTTTCTAAAAATCAATTCACAAGCACTTTCAATGTTCAAGAACTTTAAGTGTATTGCTGAAACTCAAAGTGGTCAAAATTTAAGGTGCTGAAAACTAATAGTGGAGGGCATTATACCTTGAAAGAATTTAAAGTCTTCTATCAAGAAGCTAGGATTCTGCATTAGTTGACAGTTCCATATTCTCCATAGCAGAATAGAGTTTTTGAAAGGGACCATAATGGAGATGTTGAGGTGTATGTTGTTTGAAAAGAAGTTGCCAAGGTTCCTATTGGTTGAAGTAGTAAATACTTCAGTGTATTTGCTTAATAGACTGCTAACTATGTTTGTTCTAAGCAAAACACCATTAGAAACATGATCTGGTATATAAGACCTATTGTCAAAAGAGGAAAACTTGATGAAACAATAGAAAAAGGAATACTTGTTGGGTATGCAACTAAATTTAAAGGTTATAGAATATACAATCTAAATGGAACTAAAATTCAAATTAGTAAAGATATGTATTTTGATGAGCATTTGTGTTGGAATTGGGACTTAAAGGAAGTTGAACAAAGAGCCATAGTTGCTCTCAAATCAATAGTGGGAAGAACAAGTGATGAAGATTAATCAGGTATTGATGCAACCTCATAATTAGCATTTTGTAAAGTAAAGCCATTAGTTGATGTGTATGAAAGATGCAATTTAATGCATCTTGAGCCTATAAACTACACTAATGCTAAAAGATTTCCAGTTTGGATTGAGGCTATGAAGACATAAATTGATTCCATTAAAAGAAATGGATCTTGGAAATTGACAGAATTGTCTCAAGACAAAAGGGAATTAAGTGTAAAGTGGGCCTTCATAACCAAATTCAATCTAGATGGTTCAATTTTTAAACACAAGGTTAGATTGGTTGTTAAAGGGTTTACTCATGTTGCTGGAGTGGACTATTGTGATACTTTTGCACTAGTTGCTAGGCATAACACTATAAGACTTCTAATTGCACTTGCAAGTGAATTCAAATGGAAAGTTTATCATATAGATGTTAAATATGCTTTTCTAAATGGAATACTTCTAAAAGTTATCTATGTTCAGCAACTAGAAGGATTTGAAATTGTTGGTCATGGACACAAAGTATACAAGCTAATGTAAACCAAGGAGTTCAATGTGTTGATTATACTCTCAGGAATAGGCTGAATTTGCACAAGACCCTTTTTCACTTTTAAGTGGTCCAATTACAAGACTTAGAGCCAAACATTTCAAGGAATCACTAAATGGGCTAATCCAAAAGATTTGGACTGATTCTAAAAAGACCAAGATGGGCTCAAATAATAATCAAGGCTTAGTCCACATCATCAAAGCAATTGAAGAGCCTAATAATTATGCAAAAACATTTTAGCATGGTCTGACCATCAAACGGGGGATATTAAATAGAGGAATGAATTTGATCTTCAATGGTTATGTTAAATACATTGAATTTAGTCATTTAACTATATATGGTAGCCTCTAGAAGTCCAATAGACCTAAATCACATGGGGACTTGTTTATGTACTATTTGAGCTGTTTTAAAGCTTTAGTTATGATTTTTCCTATTCTCGGAGTGTTGTTTCAAGTATAAAGATGGGTATTTTGAAATGAATAGATAAATTAAGTTTTTAGAAAATTATCATTATTGTGAGGTCTTGTGTTCCTTTTTGTTCTTAAAAGAATTCATAGAACTTGTCAAATTATTTTGTGGCATTTAAACAACCAAACTTATCACCTTGATTGTTGAGAGATTCTTAGCTTTTCTAGGTATGGCGTTTCAATCCTTCGTAGTTTTGGTTTTTATCTTGTTAGTTGTCGAGTCAAGGCTCAACCAATATTGTCTACACAATCTTGGGGTTCTAAACCATCATTGTTACCTACTATAGAAGAAAAAAATGTCAAAAGAAGAAAAAAAAAGGTACATGATTCCAATAAGAATACTTTGTCTTTTCAATCTTGTTTCTCACCTTATTCAATTTAAAAAATCATCAAAAAAAGAGAGAGAGAAAATACACGATTCCAACAAGGAAACTTTCTTTTTTCAATCTTGTTTATCACCTTATTCAAGTTCTTGACCTTTTGATTAGTTTTGGTTGTTTGTCATTTTTGAATTATTGTAGGATTACTTTGAATTAATTTTTGGAAGTTCTATTAAGAATTAAAGAAGAAATAAAAGAGTAAAAAAAAAAGACAAGAGTGTGTGAGACCATAAGAGGGTAAAAGTCGTTTAGAGTGAAAACACGAGCGCAAGTGTATCAACTCTTGAGAGAAACACGTAAGGGAGTGCTTTTGAATATTCTAATCTTGTATTGTAGATTTTTAAATATGTACAAAAATCAAGAAGATACAATCAAAGACGTTCAACAACCTACAGTCTCGAACCTCCAAATGCAAGCGTTGTCAGGGGAGAAAAGGCGTATGTTGAGAGTTGAATTAGAATTTATTCACTATAGGTTGGAATAAGGTAGAAGTAGAGACTCTTAGGGGACAAGAACAATACATCCCCAACAGGCAGCAAGGGGGCATGTTCAATAGTGAAAAATTGAGGAAGAGGTGGAGTTGGAGGAGTTTGATGAGCCATATTTGAATCGAGGCAGGTTTGAATGTGGGAATAGGAATCGAGAATCTAGGATGGGTAGGCCTAAGAGAGATAATGATTTAGGAAACATAAAGATTAAAATCCCATCTTTTCAAGGTAAAAGTGATCTTGAAGTTTATTTGGAGTGAGAAACTAAAATGGAGATGATGTTTGATTGTCACAACTACTCAGAGATAAAAAAAAGTTAAGTTGACTGCAATTGAATTCACCGATTATGCCATTGTTTGGTGGGATCAATTACTAATTAATAGGAGAAGAATAGAGAGCCACCTATGGACATTTGAGAGGGGATGAAAATGCTTATGAAGAAGCATTTTGTACCTAACCACTATTATAGGGGATTGTATCAAAGCTTGGAGAGGTTAAATCAAGGTTCCAAGAGTGAAAGAATATCACAAGGAGATGATGTAGCTATGATCCGGGCTAATATAGATGAGGACTGGGAAGCCATTATGGCTAGGTTCTTGCACGGTTTAAGTCATGAGATTGCAGATATAGTTGAGATGCAACATGTTGAGTTGACAAATATGGTGCATCAAGCCATGAAGGTGGAGGAAAAATTCAAATGAAAAGGATTGGTCAGTAGAGGACATCTTATGCCTACCACTTGCCCTTGGAAGACAACTCGAAAAAGGGATAAGCAACTACAAAATAAGCCAAAATTTGAACCTTTGAAGAATGCCAAACCAATGACCGTCGCTACTTTAGGTAATACCGAAACTTCAAGATCTAAGACATGTGATATTAAGTGTTTTAAATATTAGGAACGAGAACACATAGCCAGCTAGTGTAAACAAAAGGGTGATGGTGATAAACGCCCAAGGAGAGCTTGAGGAAAAGAATGAGGAAGAAGTAGATGATGATGACATGCCACCTTTGGAGGATGTTAATGATGAGCAAAGTGTTTTGGGTGGAGATTTATTGGTAGGAAAGTGAGTTCTCAATATGGAGGTTAAGTAATAAGAAAGTAACCAAAGGGAGAACTTGTTTCATACTCGGTGCTTTGTAAAAAACAAAGTTTGCAGTGTCATTATCGATGGAGGGAGTTGCACAAATGTAGCCAACACTTATTTGGTGGAGAAATTGGCCTTAACTACCTTGAAACATCCTTACCCTTACCGGCTTAAGTGGTTGAATGATTGTGGAGAAATCAAGGTGATAATGCAAGTATTAGTGGCATTATCCATTGGTAAATATGAGAATGAAGAGCTTTATGATACGGTTACTATGCATACATGGCATTTACTATTAATAAGACCATAATAGTATGATTAGAGGGTTATGCATGATGAATTCACAAATAGGTATTGTTTCACTCATAGAAAACAACTTATTATTCTTCCACCATTGAATCCATAATAGGTCAGGGAGGACTAATCAAAGTTACAAAAATCAAATGAACAAAAGAAAGAGAAAGAAATGAAGGCAAAAATTGAAAAAAAAAGATTTTAAAAAAAGAATGCCAAATAAACATTGATCAGAGAGAAAAAGACAGAGAAGGTATTTCGGCCATAATGAGAGCAAGAGAGGAAAAATTCAATTACATTGCAAAAAAAAAAAAGTGAGATCAGGAGAGCATGATTTTCACATCAACCCTTTATTGTACTTATGTATAAGGAGGCTCTTTTATGTACTAATGATCTCGTTAGTGTTTTGCCGAGCGATATTGTTTCTATTTTACAGGAGTTTGAAGATGTCCTTCCTGAAGAGGTACCTTATGGATCACCTCCAATCTGAGGGAATGAACATTAGATTGATTTCATACCAGGTGCATCAATTCCAAACCGACTTACTTATAAGAGTAATCTTGAGGATACCAAGGGACTTTATAGGCAAGTAGGTGAATTATTGGAGATGGTGTATGTGCATGAAAGCATGAGTCCTTGTGCGGTTTCAATGCTATTAGTTTATAAGAAGGATGGAACATGGAAGATATGTGTTGACTGTCAAGCCATCAATAATATAACGATAAAGTATGGTCATCCCAATCCTAGATTATGTGATATGATGGATGAATTGCATGATTCTTGTGTCTTTACAAAAGTGGATCTTAAGAGTGGATATCATCAGATTAGGATGAAGGAAGGTGATGAATGGAAAACTGCTTGTAAGACTAAATACGGTTTGTATGAGTGGTTAGTGATGCATTTCGGTTTAACCAAATGCTCCGAGCATATTTATGCATTTGATGAACAATGTTTTGCATGCATTTATTGGCCGATATGTCATTATGTATTTTGATGATATCCTAATTTATAGCAAAAACTTAAAAGAACATGCAGTGCTTTTGAAATCTATCTTGGAAATTCTAAGGAAAGAAAAATTGTTTTCTAATCTCAAGAAGTGCATTTTTTGCATGGATAAACTTGTGTTTCTTAGTTTTGTTTTTAGTAAGAAAAGAATTGAGTGCGGAAAAGGTTAAGGCAACCCAAGAGTGGCCAACGCCTACAACAATCAGCCAAGTGAGGAGTTTCCACAGCTTAGTTATCTTCTACAGATGGTTTATGTGTGGTTTTAGAAGTTTAGCCACACCTCTTACTAAAGTCAACAAGAAAAATATACCATTATGTGGGGGAAAGAACAAGAAAAAATATTTAATTTGATCAAAGAAAAGTTGATTAATGCATCTTTTCTTGTTTTACCTAACATTGTTACAACTTTTTAAATTGAGTGTGATGCTTCAGGAATAGGTATTGGAGCTATTTTGATGCAAAAAGTCATCCAATTGCTTATTTTAGTGAAAAGTTGAGTGGGACAACCCTAAAGTCGGGCGGGGCTTTGTGCCCAGAGGGACACCTAATATAAGACAGGCTTCCAGCCCAATAATAGTGGGCCAAGAGCCTAGCTCGGTGAGTGGGTTGGCAGCCTGACCCATCAAGATAGGGCAACCAGCCTGATGCGACCATATTATTTGATAATTTCATCCATATTTACATAGTGTTTTGCATATGTTTTGTGTATAAAATGCTTTGATATTCTTTATTTTATATTTTGAAGGCATTTTTGGATGAAAGATGCAAAAAGGAGTATATTGGAGGTAATTGGCAGATTTGACGTTCAGTAGATGTTTTGTGCAGAGCGTGAGTTCTAGAGATCGAAATGAAGTGATTCCAGTGACATTCAAGAGCTAACATCCATACCTTTCTAGAAATGTAATGCAAGAAAAATAAAAGGAGAAAGATCATGGAAATCGCATCCTGCAAAGTCAAATCTCGCATTCTGCCACTGTTGACCTTTGTCCATTAAAAATTCAATATCTCGAGCTACAGAAGTCCAATTGATGCAAACTCAATTGGAGTGGATTCAGGACTCAAAGACCTATAAACGCTCCAAATTTAGCTCAAAAAGATGTCGTATGAAGGAGATATGAATTTTACAAGGGACAACTAAATTCTGTCAACTTAAGGAAGGACTATTTGGTAAAATAGACATTAGGGTTTCTAAGCTTATATAAAGGAGAAGAGGAGCAAGGAAGTGGCGGCCACCACAAGAGAAAACACAAAATCTTCATCCTCCAAACCCAAAATCATGTGTTCTTCCATCTTTTTATTTAGTTGTTCAATGAACATGCAAGGCTAGACTCTTTTTCTTGGTTGCAAGGACACAAACACCTTCGGATTTCAAGAACCGTGAGATTTATTCTTCCTTCTATTTTCAGTTTATGTTATGAATGAATATATTTGTTTTCCTATGCATATTTCCTATGATTGTTGTTGATTATTGCTAGAGCGGACTCTAAGTTATTGTTGTGAACAATCTATTGCTAAGTTTAACATCAAAACCGGAGTTGTGATATATGAACTTGTGAAACAACTAAGCTTGATAATTGTGGCGGAACTACATTATTGAATTTAGGGAGAACATTAGAATAAATTGACACAAGTTGCGGACAACTTGTATGTTAATCTTGATGAAATTATCTAGTTCTTAAAGCTACCATTAAATTGAATCATTAGTGCGGACACTTTGATTGTTTGTTGGTTAGGATTAGTTATATGGCAGATTCGTTAATTAATCATGTTAAGAAAAGATAAAATTTCATAGCATAAATTGCATTTTTTGTTTCAAGGATCGGTTCTAATTTCCATATGTGGATGTATGCTTGTGACCAAGGTTTGTTTTCTTGATAAGTTTTGGTTTTAATTGATTTTTTTGCTAGGTGGATAATATGCTTGTGACCATATTATTTGATAAGTTCATCCATATTTACGTAGTGTTTTGCATATGTTTTGTGTATAAAATGCTTTGATATTCTTTATTTTATGTTTTGAAGGCATTTTTGGATGAAAGGTGCAAAAAGGAGTATATTGGAGGTAATTGGCAGATTTGACGTTTAGTCGATGTTTTGCGCAGAGCATGAGTTCTAAAGATCGAAATGAAGTGATTCCGGTGACATTCAAGAGCTAACATCCATACCTTTCTGGAAATGTAATGAAAGAAAAATAAAAGGAGAAAGATCATGGAAATCGCATCCTGCAAAGTCAAATCTCGCATTTTGCCATTGTTGACCTTTGTCCATTAAAAATTCAATATCTCGATCTACAGAAGTCCAATTGATGCAAAATCAATTGGAGTGGATTCAGGACTCAAATAACTATAAACGCTCCAAAGTTTAGCTAAAAACGATGTCGTATGAAGGATATATGAATTTTACAAGAGACAACTAAATTCTGCCAACTTAAGGAAGGACTATTTGGTAAAATAGACATTAGGGTTTCTAAGCTTATATAAAGGAGAAGAGGAGCAAGGAAGTGGCGGCCACCACAAGAGAAAACACAAAATCTTCATCCTCCAAACCCAAAATCATGTGTTCTTCCATCTTTTTATTTAGTTGTTCAATGAACATGCAAGGCTAGACTCTTTTTCTTGGTTGCAAGGACACAAACACCTTCGGATTTCAAGAACCGTGAGATTTATTCTTCCTTCTATTTTCAGTTTATGTTATGAATGAATATATTTGTTTTCCTATGCATATTTCCTATGATTGTTGTTGATGATTGCTAGAGCGGACTCTAAGTTATTGTTGTGAACAATCTATTGCTAAGTTTAACATCAAAACCGGAGTTGTGATATATGAACTTGTGAAGCAACTAAGCTTGATAATTGTGACGGAACTACATTATTGAATTTAGGGAGAACATTAGAATAAATTGACACAAGTTGCGGACAACTTGTATGTTAATCTTGATGAAATTATCTAGTTCTTAAAGCTACCATTAAATTGAATCATTAGTGCGGACACTTTGATTGTTTGTTGGTTAGGATTAGTTATACGGCGGATCTGTTAATTAATCACGTTAAGAAAAGATAAAATTTCAAAACATAAACTGTATTTTTTGTTTCAAGGATCGGTTCTAATTTCCATAGGTGGATGCATGTTTGTGACCAAGGTTTGTTTTCTTGATAAGTTTCGGTTTTAATTGATTTTTTTTGCTAGTTTAATTGCTGTCATAGTTTAGTTAATCACAAACCAAATCCCCCCAATCACATAACGTACAACATAAAAATCTGACTTGAAACTTCCTTATGGGATCGACCCCTTGCTTGCTCTATACTATCTTGTGTGTTTTAAGTTAGGGTAATTAATTTGTGCGACCGCGACATCGCAACACAGCCCAACAAATACAAAAATAATACAAAAATACAAAAAATAAAAAAATTGCGAAAAGACTTTTGTTTTAAATTTTTTTTAAAATGCATTGTTTTCGTGCATACTACCAATACACTAGCATATATTGAAATTTATTTTCCTTTCAAAAATATATATTATCTCGGAGTTTGAAAAAAAAGTGTTTTAACATGGATTTCACAAAGAAAAATCATTTCTTGTATTTTTGGATTTTACAACATATTTGTAAGAATTCAAAGGGTATTGGCCAATATTTCAAAAATACCAAAACCTTATTTTGGGAATTTATTATTCATTGTTGGTGTTTGGATAAATAAATCCTAAGAGGTTAATATCCAAAATATTTGACGGGAATAATGTGCTATTATTCACTGTCGGTGTTTGGATAAATAAATCCTAAGGGGTTAATGTCCAAAATATTCGGCGGGGATAATGTGTTATTATTCATTGTCAGTGTTTGGATAAATAAATCATAAGGGGTTAATATCCAAGATATTTGGCGGAGATAATTTGCTATTATTCACTATTAGTGTTTGGATAAATAAATCATAAATAGTTAATGTCCAAAATATTCGGCAGGGATAATGTGCTATTATTCACTGTGGGTGTTTGGATTAATAAATCCTAAGGGGTTTATATTCAAAATATTCGGCGGGGATAATGTGCTATTATTCATTGTCAGTGTTTGGATAAATAAATCCTAAGGGGTTAATATCCAAAATATTTGGCGCGGTAATGCACTATCATCATTTAACCAATACATTTTCAAAAGATTAATAATATAGCAAATCATAAGCAAACAAAAGTAACAAGCAGCTTATCTTAGGTAAAACGTACTTGGGATGCTAAAACCTTCCTTTTATGCAAATAGTCCCTTAGAATCTCTTAGACCAATTTAGGTTTCCTAGTAACCATAATACCAGGTGGCGATTCTCATTTTCACGAAAATAAAAATAAGACTGCGACATCAAATTTTCCCCGCTCGCTCGGAGGGGCGCTGCGACACTGTGCCCTCGCGATGGGGTGCGAAAATCTTTATCTCGATAGTACAAGCATTGGAGTTGCTCTAAGGGTTCTTTATGTTACTATGCTATTCATAATGATTTATAATAATATTCTCATAACCAATAAATAATAATTCCTTGGATTCATTTATTTATTTTATTTTATTTTTAGTGATAGGATTTTATTTATTTATAATATGATTTTCACATGTTGACCACCATGAAAATAGTATAAAAGTTTAATTAAAAAATACAACATGTATTTACCATAGTTGTACATTTAGTTCCGTTCCAGCCGAAACGTTCCATTCCAGTCTAAAAAACAAAGCAAAACGGTGTGGTTTTTACATTGTTGTTTTTTAACTGACCTATACCGGGAAATTCTGTCCGGAATGCACCGGGAATATTTATGTTGTTCCATTTCGGAATTTTAAAAAAATCAATTAAAAGTGAATTAAACCCCCCCTCCCTGGCACCCCGAAATTCCCAATTCATTATTTTCCCCTAAACTGAAAACTCAAATCCCTAACCTACAACGAGCGATACCACCCTCGTTAGTCTTCAGTTCTTCACTTCTTCTTCCCTAAAGCACTTCTCGCGATAGCACCACCTTTAGGCTTCATTAGTTTTGCACTTCATCTTCTCAAAGCTCTTCTCACGGTAGCAAGCCAGCAACCCCATTATTTCTTCTTCTCCACAGTATTTCACACGGTGGCACCCCTACCGTTTCTTCTTCCATAGTAGTGACTAATGACAACTCCTATGAAAGGTATACATCCCTTGTCTTATTAGCCATATTACATGCTTCAAAGTATACTCTACTATATTTCTTATATTCCTTGCCTAACACCATTGGAAAACTAATCAAATTAAGATATCTGTGATCAAGATTGAAGTGACTCGTCGTTTGTAAAGATGAGAGGATTTGAGGGGTTAGGTTGTCTTCAGTAATTAGATGAGTTCCATGTGAGTTGTGGTGTTTGAAGCATTTTATTCTTTAGTTTTTAAATATTTATTTTGATGTGAAATGACGTCGTATGATGTTCTTAATGATCCAAATCCAAAGGTCAATTCAATTATTTCAAGCTCCTTTATTATCCTCTCAGTTTTCTTTGTACCAAAAAATTAGATAATTTCCAACAAATTACAACTAGATTATTGTTATAATTAGAATTATTTGAGAAATAATAATTTATTGTTTATGTTGATGCTTTATTGATGTATGGATGCTAAGAATTTGGGATATAAAATATAAAATGAATACAAGTTTTTTTGCAATTGATGTATGGATACTTATGGATTTAATGATGTATGCTCATGCGATGCTTGATGTTTCTCAAAACTATTGCTTGTTGTTTCTCAAACTCTTTCTTCAGAGATCCAATTTATCGTCACCTTTTTTTCATGACATTTTTTCTTTAGATTAAATTATATAGCTGAAAACTCATCCGGTGGTGGGGCTTCCATAGCTTCGACTCCAACACGATCGGATGATCCAACATGGACTTATGGACAGGTGATTCTTGGTGCAAGAAACTCATCTATATGTGTTCATTGTAGCAAAAGAATCAATGGCGGTGATATTACTCGTCTGAAGTATCACCTTACTAGTATTAAAGGACAAGTTCAAGCTTGTAAAAAGGTCCCTCTAGATGTGAAATGACAAATGAAACAATTGATAGAGGACTTAATCAGTAACAACCCACATTTCCCCCCCTCTAAACAGAGTGAATAAAACATGATTTTTTTTCTCCGAAATTTCTAACGAAATTTCAGCATAGTCTCCCCTATACCGGGAGATTCCAAATTATTCATAACCCAGCCTACACAATTTAAATCACATCTCATACATAATCACATCCATTTTAATACAATCAACAACAAAATTCATTCCAGACTATGCTCAAGTCCATATTCATTTCAGAACTCCATCTTACATCACACATAAAAGATAAAAATTGAAGGAGCCAATTTATACATGAAAGTTTCACCTATAAATACACCTATACATATACATCGAACATAACACAATTTAATATTACAGAAACAAAATTCACAAATATACTATTCCATACAATTTACAACATGTCACCATCACTTTCTAAGTTTCTATTTTACAAAAAAGAAGTAAGACTTAAAATCTATTCCTGACGAGAATGAGAAGAACCTGCAAAATATAAATTTTTCATATGAGTGAAACAATTTAGTAAATACTAGTAGTTTCAGAAGAATTTGAGTAGTCTATCCATCAATTTGCTTAAATCATGTGAGATTCGAAACACAACCATATGCACTCTTTTAAGGTTATAACAAAAAGAAGATTTATTTCTTTTTGACTATTTTTTTTCTTTTCACTTCGAAGAGACTATAGCCGACACTAATGACCTCCAATAGTGTCTCTAGTTATCCGTCCTGAAATCAACTAATCAATTTCATGAAAATATTAACATGAACCTAACCGTGGTTATCATTATTTATATATATATTTTAAAACAAAACCAAAGTAATTCATCCTTGTCCCGTTATTTCCTTAGGAGCTTTCATCTCAGAAGGCTAATAAATTCTGCCGATATCGACATCACCTGCCGATATCATTAACTATTCCGAAATCACATAGTTAATCAAGTTTATATATCATGCCGATATCGACGTCACCTACCGATATCATTAACTATTTCAAAATTGAATAGTTAATCAAGTTTATACATCATGCCGATATCGACGTCACCTGCCGATATCATTAACTATTCCAAAATTGAATAGTTAATCAAGTTTATATATCATGCCGATATCGACGTCACCTGCCGATATCATTAACTATTCCAAAAATTGAATAGTTAATCAAGTTTATACATTATGCCGATATCGACGCCACCTGCCGATATCATTAACTATTCCAAATTGAATAGTTAATCAAGTTTATACATTATGCCGATATCGACGCCACCTGCCGATATCATTAACTATTCCAAATTGAATAGTTAATCAAGTTTATAATTCATACCGACTAGCTTGTTTCTTTTAAATATATAAATAGATATGTTTTTCCATCCTCTAAACTTTCCTTTACCCGTTTCCTTTTCCTCCCAATAAGCACCAAAATTATATCTTATATTTCAATAACCGGCAAAGTAAGTAATATTATATAAAGAGAATATAGGTACCAAGTACCCACCTGCTGTGAATGTTCGACTTACGTTACCCTGTTGTTGTTGTTGTTGCCCTTCACCCGCGGTTCTTCCTGAAACCACAATTACCCACCATTTATTTATTTATTTATATTAATCCCCATATCATACACAACAACAATAAAAATGGTAATATTATTCATTTCCCTTTTTCCAATTCTTCTCTTTCTCACTTATATTCCTCATTATCATCCTTTAATTTTTCAGTTCATTTGTAGTCCAAATAGAACATCATGAATTCAATTTCTTATCACCCTTTATTTTCTTATTTTATTTTTAGAAAATCAATACACACTTTATGAAGGGAAAGGGACAATTTTTTTCTCTCCTTAACATGGCTAAATCTTTGATATTTTCTCAACTTGGCCGAAATTGTCAACACATGTGACAGCTTGACCTCTCCTCAGAGTTTTATCCATATCTGGAGTTCCAGAACTCCAAATTAGATGGGGTTGGATTCGTTGGAAAGCTAACACTCCAAGCTACAACTTCTATGAAGGGATCATACCCGAATTATGTGTTTTTCAGGTCCAAATATCGCTAAGAAATAGGGCAACGAAACTGTCCTGTTTTTTAGAAAAAGAAAGTATCTCCAATTCATCTTCAATCTTTGATTTCTCATCAATAACAACCATGTCTTTCCTTTAATCATGAAATCCTACTCATTTATGCATTTCCCTAACATTTTGTGCTAGAAACCCTAATTCCCAATTCAAAAACAATCAAGAACTTCTAAATTGAAGTTAATTTCTTAGAAATTGAAGTTAGAACTCCTTACTTGGATGGGATCTAACAATTTTTGGAGGAATCCTAGCCTTCTTCTCCTTCAAAATATCCAGCCACTCTTCCTCCTTTCTTCTCCAATTTCTTCACTTTCTCTTGTTACTTCTCCACCCAATTGTGCTCTTTCACTTTAGAAATCCAAGGCTTGTATGGGTTTACAAATTTTGGGGTGTTTGCTCTTGATTTTTATGGGATGAATTTCGAAATTCTCCTTCTCCTCTCTACTTTGTTTCAGCTGGACATGGCTGAAAAGAGAGGGGTATTTATAGTCCCCGTTTTTTTTTTTGCTTTTTCCTAAATTTTGTATAATAATATCATTTTAATTATATCTACCATTTTCTTTTCCTTTGTTTCATCTTAATCTCTTACCTCTATGTATACTTTATTCTCGGGTCGGGTTTCACATTAACAATAGAGAAAGAGACAAGAAAGAGACTTAGAATAGATATTGGAAATTCCTAAACATTTTCCAATGATGAAGTTGAAGAGGGTGATGATGTCAGTCCTAATTTTAGTGAAATGGGTTTACAGATAAATAAAAGATCAATAATGCAAGGCACAAATGCAACTAGAAAAAAATGACTTTATTTGCTCCACGAACTACCCCAGGTTCACAACCTAGCATTAAAAGTGCAATGGCTTCTAAAGAGAAGGAACATAATGCAAGAAAAGCCATAGCAGCATGGTGGTTTGATGTTAACATACCATTAAATTTAAGAATGAGCTTCGACAAATGTTTACTTGCACAAAATGGGTTGAATCAAGTCATGATAAAAGTCAAGTTGAGAAGGAAATTGGTGCTGTAATTTTATAAGACAAAGACTTTTAGCCGAGATGTGAACATATAGTCAAAGTTAGCGAGTCTTTAGTAAGAGTTCTTAGGTTAGTAGACAGTGAAGAAAAACCATCAATGAGTTATTTATATGTGGTAATGGATAAAGCAAAAGAAACAATCAAAACAAGGTTGAAAAATAGAGTATCTTAATATGGGTCATATATTCGGGTAATTGATGCTAGATGGGATAAACAACTTCATAGTTCATTACATGCAACAAGTTATTTTCTTAATCCTGTAATATATTTTAAGCCTTCTTTTTCAAAACATAAGGAGATTACTCGAGGTTTGCCTAGCACAATTACTAGATTGGATCCTGATTGTGACATTCAAGATATAATTAGTAGCCAACTTGAGGAGTATAAGAAAGCAACTGGTGATTTTGACATGACCCTAGCTATTCGTCAAAGAAAAAAGTTAAATCCAGGTAATAACTTTCAATTTTTTAAAATATAATGTTTTTTTAATCTATAATATCTAATATATTGATTTTTTTCTTATTTAGTTGCATGGTGGAAGCAATTCGACAATGATACTCAAGAACTTCAAAAGTTCACAATTCGAGTTCTTAGTCAATGTTGTACTACAACTGGTGTGAAATAAATTCGAGTGTATTTGAATTCATCCTTTCTAAAAGGCGAAATAGGCTTGAGTACAAGAGATTAAATGATTTAGTATTTGTTCGTTATAATCTAATGATCCAATAAAGGTAAAATATCAATATTATTATATTAATAATTATTTTTATTAAATTAATATTGATTTTTAATTTCTTTCGTGTTTATTCTTTGTAGGAATTTGATCCAAACAAGAGATGCTTTAAATCTCATTAGCCTTGATAATATTGACCTATTAAATGAATGGATTTGTGAATAACCCAACCTTCTTGATGGAGATGATATTAGTTGGGAGACTATTGAAGCACCTTTGCCTACTTCAAATTTAAAAGATGAAGAAACATGTTTTAATGAGGAGAATGAGTTTGGTAGAAATGATCAACTATTGGAATGTCTAGATGATGACTTTCCTAACATACCACCACAAGATCAAGATCTTTATTTTTATATTAATAATGTAAAAGATGTTTGATTTACATCTCTTTTATTTTAGGATATTTCCCTTATTTGTATGACATAATTTGGAGTTTAATTATCTTGAATTTGAGTTTTGTTTATTAAATTAATATTTTTTTAAATATAAATAATTAATTTTAAACAATATAACCTCAAAATAACACACTAAAACGCTCTAAAACCGAAACCGCTATACTAGTAAAAAAAAAATCTTGAGCCAAAACATAAAAGACAACTATCTCTCCATTCTCTCCATTACGGTGGACCCCACAACCCCAACTGTCTAATTCATATGGATTGATTGATTCGACTCGCCGCCACCCGACCCGACCCCAACAATTTAATTTATTATTATTATTTTTTTATTTTAAATCAAATCATAAAACAAAGCAGCGCACATCTCCCTCACTCACCACACAGAAAAAGAGACTGTCAAATCAAAACGACAACAGCAGTGGAAAATGGTGTCGTACGTGAGCGCGTTGCTGTACGGAGTAGGAGGGATAGTAGTAGCAGGGATGGCTTTGCTTGTAGCCTTTCAAGAGAAGCTCGTCTACGTTCCGGTCTTACCCGGTCTCACTAAATCCTACCCGATCACTCCTGCTCGACTCCGTCTTTTTTACGAGGACGTTTGGCTCCGATCCGCAGATGGCGTCCGCCTCCACGCTTGGTTCATTAAGCTCACCCCTGAATGCAGAGGTCATGACTCTGTTATTCATTTCGGTTAACTCAGTTAGGGTTTTACATAAAGGGAAACGAAATTTGAATTTAATTTTGATATTTTTGTTGACCTTGAATCTGTTAGAGCTCAATCAGTGAAAACATTGATTTGCTTCTTTATATAAACTGGAATAGGTTGAGTGTAAGTTTTATTGTGATGTTTATTTAGTAGTTCCGTTGATAATTTAATTGAGTCTCCAAAACTCAGATATTAGTGCTGATGGTTTTGCAGGTCCAACTGTCCTGTTTTTCCAAGAGAATGCTGGAAGTATCCTTATCTTTATAAGCCCCGCATTATGTTTGTTGTAATTGTCTCTAGTATTGGGTTCCTTCAGTTTTGTTATTTCGCTTATTGGGTGGCTGAAACATGAGGCCTTAACTAATAACCTTTAGACATTGCTCATCGTCTTGAAATGGTCCGCATAATGATTCAGAGGCTGCAGTGCAATGTGTTCATGCTTTCATATCGAGGGTATGCATTTCCTGCAGTGCAATATTTCTTTTTGTTTATATGTCAATGGTATTTGTAATATTCTGGCTGATTTTCTGAGTGGAAACAAATGCTTCATCATTTCCTTTATCTAAACAGTTATGGAGCAAGTGATGGATATCCTTCGCAGCATGGAATTGCCAAAGATGCTCAGGTGTGGTTCTCAACTCTTTCATATTATTTCCCAATGCTTATTGTGTAGCCTATAGCCATGTCAATTTGCAATTTTTTTTGGTTAGGCTGCTTTGGATCATCTTTCACAGAGGACTGACATTGACACATCTAGAATAGTCGTGTTTGGGAGGTCACTTGGGGGTGCAGTTGGGGCTCTGCTTACCAAAAACAACCCTGATAAGGTAATGCTCCAGATAGTTCTGTTAGTACTACTTGCATTGTATTTCTGGAGTTCAAAATCTTGTTTATGGTTTTTCCATAATTGAACATGTTTTTACTACACCTATCATGCAACTTCATGAATTTTGTTGATGAGTCTTCTAGCTCACTTGCATTGTGCTTTTGTGTTTACATAAATTTTGTTGGTATTTTCTTGTGTTAGTCATCTTGCGGTGGATACTCGATGTGTTTGTGTGAATGAAGGAGAAAGAAAGGGTGTTTGTTATTTGAAACCATTGGAATTTGTGAAGTTAATTGTGGAGCCTTTAATGTGGCTTATAATGAATCAATGAGCCTCAAAAGGGAATACCTTGGAGTTGTACTGAACAATACTACCAGGGCTTTTCCTTTTACAATTGATTTTAGCAAGTGCAAAATATGTGTCTCCAACTACTAGCAGTTGTACTTTATAATGAGTAGAGAATAAAGTGGTATAGGTGGAGCCTCGTTGCAGGTTTTAAATTGGCATTGCCATGGATATGGTTCTTAAATGTATATTCTTTTATTCACTTAAACCAACCTCATAGATTTGCTCATTTTAAAGCACTTTCGATACTCGACCCTTTAATTCGACTTTTCACTCATTTTTTTATTGTCCTATTGATAAGGGGTGTAAATAAGCAATTAATTGAGATTGATAGCTAAGAAATATCAAATAGACATATTTGTCATGCATGCCCCGTGTATCTATAATTACTGACAAGAAGGGGATCAAGTACATGCAAACCTTTTGTTTTACATACACAATTGTGTATATTTAAAATGTTTGTCCTATCAATAAGGGTGAAATTAAACAATTAATTCAGATTGATAGCCAAGAAATATAGAATAGATGTATTTGTCATACATGCCATGTGTATCTATAATTACTAACAATATAGGAAAGGGAATCAAATACATGCAAACTTTTTTGTTTTACATGCTGTACAATTGTGTATATTTAAAGGAAGGGATCTTAGATAACATCAATAATATCCATCCATCATGTTATATCTGCATAATTGGAGGTTTGCATATAATTTTGAGAAGTTGAGGTAACTAGTTTTGTTAGCCCTTATAAAATCAAAGGAGTGGAAAAATGAGAGCAGAGAAGGTGACTTTAGCCAAAAATTTCTTGTCCTTTGTCATGAGTTTTTGTACTATATTTAATGTGTTTCTTCAATACAAGTGTGTATGTGCTAATTCTTGTACATACAAGAAAAATGCATAACAAAATAAACATTTCTCAAATAGAATTAGAAAAGTACAAAACAATAAAAATATAACATCTTGTATGGTTAGGAGACCTATGAAGCCTCCTTATTAGTATTGGCTCTAATACACCATTGTAAGGTGATTGTTCTTGGCCACAACCAACTTAGATTGCAAAAAATACAGAACAAGTATAGCTTAATGCTTTGGTGAGAACATTTGGTAATTGATCTCTAGTGGCAATAAACTGAACTTGTAATTGTTTTTTGCAACCATATCACAGTCAAATTGAAAATTAATTTCAACATGTATCATGCACGAATGAAAAACTTGATTAGCAATGATAGGAAGAAAAGAAGAAACAATAAGGAGGAGAGTCATCGTAACTCAACAATAGCATTTACTATCTCCTTATATTCAACCTTCATAGTTGAGCATTTAGCAACCTTTCGTTTGCGTACTGGACCTTCATAGTTGAGCAACGTTTTGTTTGCGTACTGGACCTCCAAGAGAAGGTTACGACAAGCATATAGCATAAGAACTAGTAGACTTTTGATCATGGACATTACCAACTCAAATAGAGTTACTAAAGCCATGTAGTTAATAAGAGGTAGTAAATGATAAGTCAAAATAAGATATACCATGAACATAGTATATGTTAACTACAAAGTGATGGTCCTTAAAGAGAGCATGCATGAACTAACAAACCTTTTTAGCAACAAAAGAAATATCTAGTCATGTAAAAGTAAGATATTGAAGAGCTCTAATCACCTAACAAAATAAAGTAGGGGCAAAACAAGTAGAACCAAAACCATTGTTAAAGGTGGAAGAAAGATGAGAACCAACAACAAACTATGAGGAACCTAGCTTACATTGGGTCATGCTAGCCTTTTGCACAATGTTAAATGCTTAGTGAGACTAGGAGAAGGATAGCCCATGAGAAGTATATTGTACCTCAATACTAAGAAAGTAACTCATATGACCCAAATCTCGAATATAGAACTTTTTGCTAAGAAGAGCAAGCAACCGGATCACATAAAAAGGATCATTACTTGTGACAAGGTATTGTCAACATAAACTGTAAATATAGATGCAAATAATCTGAGAATGAATATATATAAAAAGTGAAAGTGTTAGTTTGACAATTGTGAAAGTTGAGATCCCACAAGAATTGATGTAGCTAATCAAATCATGCATTTGATGGTTTTTTAAGTATAGAGATTTGTGAAGTTTGCATAAATGAGAAGAAAGTGATGATTAACAAAGCACGAAGTTGTTGCATGTAAACATTAGTGTCAATAAAACCATAAAGATGTTAGGAACATCCATATGTTGAATAGCCTTGGGAAATACCAATAGCCAAGATTGTCTGAAGTGTAGCTGGCTTGATAACTAGACTGAAGTTCTCATGAAAGTTAGTGCCTTCCTATTGATAATATCCTTTGGCTACTAGCCAAGCTTTATAAAATTTAATGGATCCATCCACTTTTTTTTTAATCTTGTACACCCACTTGCAACCAATGACATTATTAGAGGGATCAAAAGAAACAAAGATTAGTTGTGATTGTGGGTGGCAACACATCAATTTTCACAGTTGTCATTGAATCACACAAGAGATATTGTTTGGCTGCTATGTAACAAGTAGGATTGGATAAAAAAGCTGAAAGCTGAAACAACTTTGGCTAAGGAGATATGAAGGACAAAATAATGTTTGGGTTGACATGGACGAAGGTCCATAAGGAATGTACAAATAAAAGTATTAGTTGGTGGGAGATATGTAGTTGAAGATGAACCAGGGGAGTTGTTTATGGCAATGTTGGGATCAACAATTGTGGGTAGAGTCTAGTGGTAGAGGAAGAGTATGAGATTGTTGAAGTTGGAGGATGAGAACTAGTTGGAGAGATTGAAAAAAATGATTGAAGATGAAGCAACATGAAGACTCCTATACTAGGAGACAAAGTGGAAAGAGGTGATGTATAGAGGATGAGATAGAAAGATGAGGTGATATGATCCAATGAGAACCAACAACAAGAGGACAAGAAGGTAGGGATTGTGATGACAAAAAGAAACTAGTGAAATGGATATGGCATAAGGAAAGGAAGATACTTGGAACATACACCATGGACACCATGAACGTGATGAGTAGAGATATTTATGCAACAATATTTTAGGTGATCCAAACAAAAACCAAGAAAGATAGATGAGATGTAGTGAAAATCAGGTTTATGTTTATTGTATGAATACAAAAATAGGAAGCATAAACAACCAAAAATCTTTAAAAATGCGTAGTTAGGCTGTCATTTGAAAGTTTCGAAAAGGAGAGATGCTAAAGAATCTGCATAGGCATTCAGTTGATGAGAAAGACAATAGTTTCAAAGGCACGAGGCCAAAAAACCTGTAGGAGAGAAGCTTGTCCAATTAAAGTGAGGCTAATTTCAATAATATACCGGTGATGGTGTTCCTTTGTCAATATTTAGAAACTAAATCTCCTCCCTCTCGGGTGTCTTCTCCATTAAATAGAATTTAAATAGATTTACATGCCCTTCCTATACTTTCTGGCTAAGATTGAAAGAACAAGTGTTCAACTGAAACATTACTATTTATAATGTAATTAATTTCCTAATTAATATATAGTCAAATATCAATTCCCATGACATCCCCCCTCAAATTGATGCTGGTCAATCAAGAAGCATCAATTTGTCCCCAGAATTTATGCCGATGCCGAGAGAGCTTTAGTGAAAATGTCTGCAGTTTGGTGTTCGATAGAAATGTGAGGAAGTGTGATTTCATCGTGGTGAACAGATTCACGAATAGAGTGGCAGTCAACTTCAATATGTTTTGTATGCTCATGAAAGACAGGATTAGTAGCAATTTGAATCGCACTGGTATTATCAGCATGAAGAGGAGTGGGATGAAGCTGAGGAAAACCAAGTTCCTCTAATAATCCATGAAGCCAGCAGGAGGAAGACATAGCATGATATTCGGATTCCGTGGAGGATTTGGAAAGTCTATCATGCTTCTTACTCTTCCAAGAAATGAGTGCATTGCCAAAAACATACACCATTCGGTAACAGATCGACGAGTATCTGCCTAATCAGCCCAATCGGCGTCACTATATCCTTCCAACTGTTAGGAAGATTCCTTAGGAAAGAGCAACCCTTGTGAAGAGGTACCCTGCATAAATTGACTAACCTGCTGCATCGCAAAGGAAATACCAGGACGAGTAATTGTTAAGCAATTTAAACTTCCAACTAGTTGCTGATACAAGAATGGATCCGATAGAAGCTCGCCTTCTTCCTGACAAAGCTTAACATTGACCTCCAATGGAGTAAGAACATAGTTACCCATTTGGAGACCCGCTAGTGAAATGACCTCCTTTATGTACTTGTGCTGATGTAACAATGTATCAGTCGTAGTAATCTGAACCTCAAGGCCAAGAAAATACTGCAAATTGCCAAGATCTTTCATGTGAAAAGAGTCTTGGAGATGTTTTTGCAAGAGTTTAAGTAACTCAGTATCTGCTCCAGTAATCACAATATCATCAAAATAGACTAGAAGCAATACAATTCCTGCAGATGTCTTGCGAAGAAACAGAGAGGAATCAAACTGACTTTGAATAAAGTGAAAATCAAGCAAAGTAGAGCGAAATTTATCAAACTATGCCCGCAGAGCCTGTTTCAAACCATACAAAGATCTGCGTAGCCGACAAACCTTGGAGGAAGGTGTTTTAAACATGCCCGGAGGTGGAGACATAAATTTCTTCCTTCAAATCCCCATGTAGGAATGTATTTTTCACATCTATTTGTCTAAGAGACCACTCCTGTGACGTAGTAAGTGCCAATATAGTCCGTATAGTAGTCATTTTAGCTATTGGTGCAAATGTCTCTTCATAATCAATACCATATTTTTGTTGATTCCCAAGAGCCACGAGACGGGCCTTATACTAGTCTAGAGAGCCATCATATCTAAATTTGACTGAGTAAACCCACTTATAATTAATTGGTTTGACTCCAGGCGGATAAGTCATAAGATCCCAAGTGTTATTGTCTTGAAGAGCTTGAATTTCTTCTTGCATGGCCTGCTGCTAGCAAGCCCGAGTGGCTGCCTGAGTGTAAGAGTGAGGAACATAAATAGTATCGAGAGTGGTAGTGAGCGAGGTATGAGAAAAACCATACCTATCTAGAGGATGTATAACCCGAGTGGATCGTCGTGGTGCCGGTAGTGTAGAATCAAGTGATGAAGTGGTGTCTGGATGGGGCACTGGAGGAGGACGTCTTTGATACACTATACTTTGTTTAAATTGCTTAACACAAAGAGGGGCATCATCAAAAGGAGGAAGAGGGGCAGTAGGGGAATCAAAAATAACATGAGATTGAAAGAAATATTGATTTTCAAAGATGATTACATTCCAGGAGATTCAAAATTTATTTGCATGAGCATCATAACATATAAAATCACATGTGACAGACTGGGCAACAAGCTTGTGACGTTCAGTAGTTGGTAGATGGACAAAACAAACACACAAATGTATGATGATTTATACTCAGAAGGTATACCAAATAAACAAAGATATGGAGAATCATAATTTAGAGTGACCGTAGGCAAGTGATTAATCAAATAAACAGCTGTAGATAATGCTTCTACCCAAAACTTGGTCGGTACTGATGAATCAATTAGCAAAGTACGTACAAGATCTAAGAGACGACGATTCTTATGCTCAACGACTCCATTTTGTTGAGGGGTGTAAGGACAAGAGCGTTGAGAAATTATCCCTTTTTGAGGAAGATAATTTTGAAAGGAATGTGATATATATTCCCTCCCGAGTCGGAGCATAAGATTTTGATAGAAGTAGTAAATCGTGTCTCGACAAGTGCCACAAATCTTTGAAAAATAGAGAACACATCAACTTTAGAGCGAAGAAAATAGATCCAAGTAAATCGACTGTAATCATCAATGAATGTCACAAAATAACGATACTGTCCATGAGAAGTAATAGGACTTGCCCCCCAAATATCAGTTTGCACAATTTCAAAAGAGGTGGATGCACGACTACCATGCACAGGAAAAAGTAAGATTTTACTTTTACCAAGATGACAAGTAGTACAATCGAAAGATGAGGAAAAATTATTATTATTGCCCCAAAAATCATGTTTCAAAAGATGAGTTAATAAAATTAAGATGACTCAATTTCTTATGCGATACTTCATTGTTATTGGCAGTAGCCATACAAGTAAAAGAAACAACATTAGGTATAGAAAAAGACGTCCCACTTTAGGCCCCTTCGAGATCACCATTCCCAACACCTGATCCTGCACAATACAACCACCATGGAAAAAATGAACATCACAGTTATCATCCACCAATTATCCAACATAAATCAAGCTGGTAGATAATTCAGGAGAGACAAACATATTTAAAAGGACCCAAATTACCAACAACAGTAATAGGAAGTGTACTGCCATCAACAATCTGAATAGATTGCATGCCGTCATACTCATGAAGATCCGTCTCATTATCAGTCATGATTAGAAGCACCCAAATCAACAAGCCAAAGAGTAGAGGTAGGAATTATATCTTGTAGGCCTAAGGCCATAAAAGCCGAAACAATCATCTGCTGAACAATAGCAGGTGTGAGAACAGATGAATAAGAGCTTACATTAGGAGGAGCAGAAGCTGATGCCTGGACAAAAGCTTGAAAAGCTTGAGATTGACGATTCTGAGGTTGCAGGTGTGAGAACAGATGAATAAGAGCTTGAAGAGCTGTAGTAGTAACCTAGTATGAACAATAGTAGAATGCTCTCTCTAGATATTAATAAAACTAGAATAAAATTATTCAATGGTTGAGTTACCTTGACTGTAAGTGCTAATCTCTATCTTCAATTGGAATTTCCGAGCACTATTATCTTGATGATAAATGTGGTGTAAATATGTCCACATATCCTTAGTCATAGAGAAACACCGAAGATTAGTAACAAGATGACGCTCAATTGTTCCCAATAGTCAAGAAATCACCTTAGCATCCTGGACCTCCCATTTAGCCAATTCCTTTTCATTGGCGGGAATTTTAGTTGAATTATCAATATGATCAAATAATTCTTTCCCTTTCAAAAACATTTTAAACTGGAATTCCCATGTCGAAATTTTTTTCCCAATAAAACAAATAATATTATTTTCCATGATGCAAATTTTCGAATCATAATAGCCCAAATATTCCAAATATGAAGACAATATCAATGAAACAGGCCCGACCAAGAAGACCCAAAAATTAATTCTCTACCAAACAGTCCAGGCCCAAAATGAAGGCCCAAAAAACAAGAAGCCTAAACAAAACCAAAAAACCTAGCACACCATACCCACTCTAGCGAAGATTAATTCGCTACTGCGAAATGCACGTGTCAACAAATAACAGGCTGTTTGAATGCCTACGTGGCCACGTAATTGAAATGATGCACACGGAAGACAGGACAAAATAACGTGTCAACAAATAAGAGGCAGTTTGAATGCTTACGTGGCAATGAAAGAGAATAAATTTGTCGTCTTCAACAACAAAATAAAAGCTCTATCTTCTGCAACGACTTCGGCGATGACTCCCAATTGGCAACCACCTTATCAACCACCACAGACCATCCATCTATCACAGAGAATGCCGTTGTGCTTGTAAGAAGAGCACACCAACACCCACGTCTCCGATGGCCACCACAAAGAGCCCAACCACCATAGAAACAGGAAACAGGAAACCCAGAAATTCACACCCGAGAGTCTCCAATCTTCACCACAAGAATCCAAAGCAAATTGAAGACAACCACAACCAAAAGAAATTCCCAGGGAGCTTTGCTCAAAAGTAGAGCTATAAAAGACAAAAAAAATTCTGTTTACACACAATGAGTCACAGGTCTGTAGAGGCTCTGATACCATGTTAATATTTAAGAACTGAATCTCCTCCCTCTCGGGTGTTTTCTCCATTAAGATTGAAAGAACAAGTGTTCAACTGAAACACTACTATTTACAATTTGCAATTAATTTCCTAATTAATACATAATCAAATATCAATTCTTGTGACATCCTTGACCATTCTACTCATGTGTACGAGGACAAATAATACAATGAGCAATGCCTTCAATTTTCAAGAAGAAATTTAGTTTTGGAAACTCACCTCAATCAATTTTTAATTTATTATATGAGTTCCAAACTAATTTTTAAAATTGAATAAAAACATTGCAAGTCTTAAATTTATTGAATAAAGGAAAATACTTGGTATATTTGAAAAATGATTAACAAAAATATCAAAGTACTTGTATTTATTCATTGAGTAAGCTGATAAGGATCCCAAACATCATTTTTAACTAAATCTAAGAGTGTCAAGCTAACATGCTCTAACGAATCTAGATGAGATTGACTGTACTTGCCTAAGGGGCAAACCTTTCAATTAAAATGATAAATGACTTTAGTAAGAAATTTGATGAGCCTTATTAAATAGAACTTGATATGCGAGAGTATGGATGACTAAGAAATTGATGTCAGACTTGTGTAGTTCTTGTGATATTGAACACTTAAGAACTAGAGAAAGGGTTGGTATTGAAACTAATATAAACCATCTTTAATTGTGTTAGACAAGAGGATGGCTATGAAAACTTGATCTGGACAAGATAAAAGTGTTTATGATTTTTTTTTGATTTTTTTTAAAAAACATCATTATCTAAAACAAATTCTTGTGATCAAGAACGTGTAAAATAAAAAGTTTATGGGAAATTTGAGGTATGTGAATTGAAGTATAGCCAAGGTGTAAGATATCAAATTTCTTATCGTCACTTAGTGCAAGTGTAGGGTTCCATATGAGTGAGTCCATGAATGTCTGAAGTGACATGATGTGTCACATGGTTATTAGAATGCCATAATTGATCATGATTTGAAGGATGACCAACTTAAGTGGTGTTGGATGAAGGTGTAAGCCCAAATTTGGAAAGAAAAAAAAATATATGATAAGGCAATATGATTATAGTGACCATATGTTTGACATTAGGTTTGGGTGGCCTACCATGGTTGATTCCACTTTCATTTATTCCCTTAACTTTTTTATTTTATTTTGACAATCTAACTGACTTCCACCATGCTTCTTTGTTGAAAAGACTAATTTGACGGCTACAGTTGTTATCTCTATCAAAAGGTGGACTGTCTTGCAATGCTGGTTTAAGGGTTAGTCATGTCATCAACAAGCATGGATCGAATGGAGAACATAGGAAAGTCATCAATATGTAAGAATTCATAAGTCAAAAGTAAACTATGCAATTTTGAGAAAGTAATAGGTTCTAATTGAGCCATTAGAGTTGTTACTAAGCCCTTGAACTTTGAACTTTGATAGTAGATCATTGAACACATACAAGTTATTTGAGAATGTGGTTTGCAAATTGCTATCAATTCATCATTGTATGCTTTTCCATAATACAAATTAAGTCGAGATTGATTCTCTAGGAAGCTCTTATAGTTCAAGAAGGTTTAAGTGAAAGGTGAGAGAGATTATTCAAGGAAGTCATGGATGATATTGAGCAAAAGTGTTGATACCATATAAAATCAATGGAAGGGAAAGAATGAAAATTCGACAAAAAATATTGTGTTTGTCATGTGTTTTTGTTTTAGATTCAATGTATTTCTGATACATTTTTATTATATATGTGTGTGTGTGTGTGTGTGTGTACATGCCACTCTTAGTGTATGTAGGAAAAAGACAAAACATGACAAGCATGTCTCCTTGTATGGTTAGGAAGTCTTTTGAGCTTCCTCATTAGTATTAAGATATAGCGATGTCTAAAATTGAATAGCTCTTTCAAGTTAAAGCCAGTGCAAGGAAGTTTTAGCATATACATGCATTGGTGTGTGGTAAAGACGTTCTAATATACAAGTTTTGACATACAAGTCTTAGCATATACATGCATTGACGTGTGGTAAAGATATTCTAATGTACAAGCTTTGACATATATTTCATTGTCTGTGCCTTAGCAAAGAAAGGGTGGAACCAAAATTGTGGTTCCTAGTACCCATAGTGGTTTCTAGAACAATTTTCACCAATTACCAGGAAGGGACTTTGTTGGTGTTGATTTATCATATTCTCTTGATTGGTACACATCACCTTAACTAGAATGTTCAATTTTTTTGGGAAAATATTCATTGATGACTCTTCTGACAGCTGTTTATTCTTCTCTTTTGTATTTTGCATTCACATTGCATTTCTTTCTAGTTTGAAATATTATAATCTTAATATTTTATTTTGCTGTCTTTTCCATCTACACTATTCATTTCATTAACATCAAAGAAGCCAAATGAGGAAGCTGATTTGTGCAAGCTCAGGGCAATTAAACACTTACCACTCATTTTGGCTACTTTTTATTGAAATATTGGAATTTATTCACCTTCTCTGTTGGAGTTCGTCAAACTACACAGTATCAAGGTTTTTTTTTTCTATTTGTTGTGGTCATCATCTTTTATCAGCCTTATCATTTCAGGTTGCTGCATTGATCCTGGAGAACACTTTTACATCCATTCTAGACATGGCAGGAGTTCTACTGCCCTTCCTAAAGTGGTTTATTGGAGGCACTGGTTCAAAAGGGCCCAAAATTCTTAATTTTCTTGTTCGTTCTCCATGGAGTACCATTGACATTGTTGGCCAGGTGAGATCAAATGTTTGTGGAAACTCATGCTTTCCACTATTAATTATTATGAATACAAAGCACTTTTGCATTTTAAAATGTTTGGAATCCGTTTTCAATCTCTTGTTGATACTGCTAGCATGTTTCTATATATTCTATTATTTGAGTATGTATAGATGGAGTTATAGGCTGAATGTGCCCCCTTGCTTCTCTTTGGTTTGTGCAAGGATTAAAGTGCATGTGCTGATCCTGTGTGATTTGCCCATACAACATTGCTTGTTGAAGTTGAACTAGCTATTTTCAAAATTTCGTTTCTGGAAATGGCAATTACAGTCCATTGATGCTTTTCTACCCTTTTGATTTCCTCTATCTGTTCATCATGGATTGACCTTCTTAATTGCAGATTAATCAGCCAATTCTTTTTCTTTCTGGATTGCAAGATGAAATGGTTCCTCCATCACATATGCAAATGCTCTATGCTAAAGTAGCTTCTCATAATAGGGAATGCATCTTTGTAGAGTTTCCTAACGGCATGCATATGGACACTTGGCTTGCTGGTGGTGATCACTACTGGAGAACTACTCAGCACTTTATTGAAAACCATGTTCCAGAGATAAAAGAACATGAATCATGTCACGATGACAAAGGTGATTCTTTTTCTTCTTGAAATCTTATGAATTATGTCTTGAAAAAAATTCCCTTTAATGTAATAGCTGAAGGAAAAACAGGGATCTAAATCATATTTGATTGGATGGAATTTGTCCCCTGATTTGGGCTCTGTTAATCTTCTGCTACATCATTTGATGCTTATGTTAGGGACTTTTGCATGACCCAATTGGGACTCAGGCATCATGGGAGACAGCCTGCGTTTCTCTTTAGCTTTTCCTTTAAATTGCACTTGATAACCATTATAACTAATCCCTTGTAAACAAAAGACAATCCACAAGTTTTCAAGTTCTATACTTAAAGGTCTGCTCTGCTTGTATTCAATTGACATGTCTTTTTCCTTCCATAGGCACCTTCATATTTTGCAGACATTGTTTTCATAGACAAAATCTACCCACTGTGTATTTTTTACTCTTGTATTTCTCCCTTTCCACGGCAATTCCCTTCACAACTTATTTATGTTGTCTTACAAATTTCGTGTTATTAACCAGCTTTAGAATCTGAGTTACGATAAAATTACCACTGCCTTGATGGCCCAAGTTCAACTTTCACTACCCAAACTCACCTCGGTTATTTCCCTTTTGACGAGCTTCCTAATATTTCTGCTTCCAGATATTGATGGGAGGTGACTTCATGTTATAAATTGCTCATGACAGCGACTTGATCTCAGAAAGTATTGACACCTTTTTTTTTTTTTCCTCGAAGTGGCAGCAATTAAAAGCTCTTAGTGAGGAGTTCCGCTCACTGAATAGTGAAATCAGCTCAAGGCATTATGGTTTTCTTTGAGATTTTTGATGGTCTTATAAGCTTCAGCAGATGCTTAGAAAATATGAACGCCCATTGGTATATTGTGCACCATTGCGATACATCTCCTTAGCTAGTGAATTTCTGATCGGCTCTGATTGTATGAAAGAAATTTCTGAAAATTGAAAAAAATTCGTGAATTTCATATGCTAATTATTATTTGACATAGCTTGCTACGCCTTATCTTGTCACTACTGTAAGGTTCTTCGATAATGTTTTGCTGAATGTTGATAGACGGACCTCTATCAGTAAGAGTTGCCAGGCCAGTTTATGATGCAACCCACAATTCCAAAAGTAGAATTAATGATTGAATGCAAGTTCTTATGCTTTGTAATAATTTGGAATGGTAATGCAGTGGATAAAACTAGCAAAGCAGTGAAGAAAACAGTCGAGGAATCAAAGGTTATAGTAAATTAGAATTAAGTAATACGAAGATACAGCCAAGAGGGAGTTTGATGCCCATATACCCATTTTAGTTTCTGTTTTTTTGGTTATTGTAAAATAAAAAGTTGTTTCTTGTGGTTATTGTAAAATAAAAAAGTTGTTTCTTGTGTGTGTGTATATATACACACATTATACTATCAAAGATATTTGAAGGGAAAATATATATAAAATTGGTTTTAATTTAAGAAATGTATTATTAGTTAACCTGTAAAACTAATAATTAAGAAATGATAGCATGAATGTTGTGGTGGTGATGGTTAATAATTGATTTGATGTTAATACTATGATATTATAATAATATCAAATTGATGCTTTTGGTATTGATGATTATAATAATATTAAATACTATATAAAGTCTTTAACTTTTACATTAGTAGACATTTTTCCTTTTCTTTTTGAAAAATCATATCTTTACCTTTTACTTTTTGAAAAATTACATCTTTAATACTATACCATGTCAAAGCTAGCTTTAAATTTTAATAAAAATACTTGATTTTTTTCCCTTTCCCCTTTTTGTTTTCTTCTCATCTCTATATCTCCATCAACCACCATAACCATATTTCATGTTCATTTTTTTTTATTTGGCCATGTGTTCATCATTATCATAATCAAAATGAACCAAACCATCTTTCCTGCTTTGTTTGTTTTTTAATTTGACCATGCCCTCATAATTATCATAATCAAAATGAACCACCATAGTTTCTAAATAGAAAACATCATCTTCAACTTAAAAGAATTTAAAACTTTTGTAAATTAACCCATAACAACCAATGCGACAATAGCAAGATTTTTTTTTTAATAACAATAATTATTATAAATGAATAACAACTTATAGTTGAGATTCCATATAATGATCAAAATAATAGCCAATATTGTTACAACTAATAATAACTTATATTGAACATGATAATAAAAATATTAGTTAAATGACCTCGTAGTCATGAGCTTTATAACCATTAAAACTGAGATGTGAAAACTCGAGTGGTTAGTTTTAGGTGATGTTGAGCTTATATTTTGAGCGAAGAAAAGAAAATGTTGTTGGGTGGTATGGTGCACATGTCATATATGATGGTTATTGGTTCAATTAGAGTTGATGAGAGTTAGGTTATGAAAGCTAATTCCAATGAAAGATGTAAGGCATGTACGATGGTGTGGCTAAAATATTGGTGATAGTTCTTATGGTCTGGTTATGGTGGTGTTTGGGTTTGTTGCGGAGGTTAAAGGGAGAAAAGAGTTGTTGAGTTATGAAGCTGATAAAGTGGAAAAGACTATTGAAAAATGGGTTGTGTTGAGGTGATTGTTGATGAAGGGTATAGGTGGTTATAAGTGTAAAGTTGGTAATGAGATTGCTCCTGTACAGGTGAACACCATCTAATGACTGAGATTGGGGTCAATTTTGATTGGTATGATTGGTTGTCCATGAGTAGAGAGAAGAGGGAGGGCTAATGGTGGTATAATTGGTTCGAGATGGAAAAAAGAGACTACATTAGAAATATATATTTATATTACCATTATATATATATATATATATATATATATTAACAATACTTGCACATGGAATTTTGGACATTAAATCAATTAAATGACAATTATATTTTAAAGTTTTTTATTGAATGAGTTTACATGTTTCTGACTCAATATGTAAAGTGTTATCAATTAATTTATGTAGTATTTATAAAGTATAATTTTATATAAATTTGGAAAGGTGAAATAATAAAAGAATAAGAGAAAAATCAAGAGAAAAGAGAGGAAAACCATCAAAAACCTTCCCCTTGAATCTTGTCTAGAAAGTATGGAAAAACTAACCTTATAATCTAATTGTTATTTTAAGACTTTGGAAACAAGATGAGAAGGGAATCTTAAATGGAATGACCTAGGTTTCATGCACTTTCAATTTTAAAAAATTTATAGGGAAATATTGGAGAAAATAGAGATAAAAATGATAGAATATAAAAATTTATAACAAAAGAAATTGATGCATGTTAAAGAAAAAACTCTGACTAAAAGTAGACATGTTGAAAGAATGAAAGAAGGATGGAATGAAATGATGAAATATATCAACCATGACCTTGTTATGCTCTTAGGAAAAAAAAACACATTTAAGCCAATTTTTTTTTTTTACATATGCCAAACCTTGATTTACATCATGAATTGAAAAACTTTTCTTGATTGTGGATTTAGAAGTTTGATGTGTAAATTGATACATGATAACATAGACAGGTTTATTAAAATGATAAATTACATGAGTAAACTAGAAAAGAAAGGGATACCATATTCGACTAAAGAAATATTTGTATGATGAACAACTTTAGAGACCAAATAAATGGTAGAAATTGAAATCATATGTAATGTGAAATTAAAAATTATAGTATTTTATGATTTGGAATTGTATAATTGTGTATAATGAAATGAACACTTGATATTTGTGAGAATAAAAGGAATCGATGAGTCACAACCTGAGTCACCACCTGGCATTTCAACAAACAGCTGATAGGCGTAACTAATTATGTTAGCAATAAGGAGCTACCTATAATCCATAGCCATGCACATAACAAGAATGATTCTTGTAGTACAACACGCCAATGAGCTATTGATAGTGTAGCAGCCATGGCCCTATAAATTCACATCAAAACTTTTAATTAAAGAGTGGAAGAAGTTGAAGAACGAAAGAAAGAAATAATACTTACTGCAAATACATCTTCAACTGAAACATCTTCACAAAATGAAAACTCACCAACCACCATATTCATAAATAAATTAGCCACAACTTTACCAAACTCCAATATCTTCCAGAGTTTAGCTCCAATCACACTCAAGTTAGATAGAGCCAATTACTTTTTTTGGAGATCTCAAGTCATTCCAGCCTTGTGTGCACATGATCTTGAAGATTATGTGCTGGGAAACAAACCATGCCCACCGCAATTCACAAATAACATTACCAGTGATATTAACCTTGATTTCAATATATGGGTCCAAATGGATCAATCCATTATGAGTTAATTAATCAACTCCATTTCTGAATCAATATTTGGACATATAGTTCGATGCAACACATCTCGTAAGGTCTGGCTCATCCTTGAAAATCTCTTCACAACCCACTCCAAAGCTTGTACTCTTCAAATATGTTTCCAACTTCAATCCCAAAAAAGGTAGTTTGTCTATCCATGACTACATGTGAAGGATGCAATCACTTGCTGAAAACTTGACATTTGGATGACAACAAATATCAGATGAGGAACTTACTTTGTATATTCTTGGGGTCTTGGTCATGACTATGATTCTGTTGTAGTCAATCTGACCTCACATTATGATCAAGTCACCCTCCAAGAAGTCCAGTACATGCTTCAAAGTCATGTAATGAGACTAGAGCAACTCAATTTCCTTTAGCCCCTAATAATCACATCTCGAGTGCTCATCTTGCCACACCGTTTCGCAGATCCCTAAATCTGCAAGGCTTTCATGGTAATCCTTCTAACTCCTTTGGTAGAGGCTATATTCCTAGACGAAATTATGGCAAAGGAAGATGGAGCAGAGGAAGCAATCGTCCCCTATGTCAGTTGTGCAACAAACCTAGTCACATAGCCTTGAAATGCTACCATCGTTTTGACATCTCCTTTTAGGGGCATAATAATTCCAGCCACATTCAAAGCTCCAAAACATCCTTATCTAGTCAACAACCCTTCAGTAATGATAACTAACAAGCATACTACACCTCCACCAGTGACACTCATTCAGACAATGCATGGTACCTGGATAGTGGAGTAACACATCACATTATAGTAGATCCTTCCAATTTACACTACAAATCAGAATACAATGGTAAAAATAAATTACTCATAGGTAATGGTGAATCCCTTCCCATCACTCATATAGGGTGCACTTTGCTCTAAAACTCAAGAACACAGTTAAGCACACAATCCTCTCTTACATTAACCAATATACTTTATGTGCCTCAAATTGCTAAAAATTTGTTGTCTATTGCTAAACTAGCCACTAATAATCCTATGTTTATTGAGCTTTATCATGACTATTTTATTGTGAAGGACCTAATTTCGAAGAAGGTGCTGTTTCGAGGAATGTTTAGTGAAGGCTTGTATTAGCTTCGGGTTCATCAAAACCACATTGCATTTACAGTATTTCAATAAAAGTTCAATTCTTTTTCAATTAATCCAATAAAGTCAATTTACTTGCAAGCTCATATTCTATCCTTGTTTGCTAAATCTTCTTTAGTCTCAAATTTTGATCTATAACATATGAGACTTAGACATCCAAACATTAATGTAATGAAATCCATGCTGAATCATGAACTTTCTTTTCCAACTGGTTCAATTTTTTGTGATGTGATGCAAACCAAGGAGCTGGACATATTGATAATACACTCAGGAATGTGTCTGAATTCGCACAAGACCCTTTGTCACTTCCAAGTGGCCCAATTACAAGACTTAGAGCCAAACACTTCAAGGAAGCACTAAATGGGCTAATCCAAGAGATTTCAGCTGATTCTTAAAAGACCAAGGTGGGATCAAATGATAATCAAGGCTTAGTCCACATCATCAAACACAATTGAAGAGGGTAATAATTATGCAAAAACATTTCAGCATGATCTGACCATCAAAGGGCATGAATTTTATGACTTTAAAGGTTATTAATTAGAGGAATGAAGTTGGTGTTAAATGGTTATGTTAAATACATTGAATTTAGTCATTTAGCTATTTATGATAGCCTCTAGAAGTCCAAGAGACCTAAAAACGTGGGGACTTGTTTATGTTACTGTTTGAGCTCTTTTAAAGCTTTAGTTATGACTTTTCCAATTCTTGGAGGGTTGTTCCAAGTATAAAAAGAGGTATTTTCAAATGATTAAGCAAATTATGTTTTCAGAGAATTATCATATTTGTGAGGTCTTGTGTTCCTCTTCGTTCCTAAAAAAATTCCTAGAACTTATCAAGTTATTCTTGTGGCGTTCAAATAACCAAACTTATCACCTTGATTATTGAGAGATTCTCAGGTTTTCTAGGTGTGGCATTGCAATCTTTCGTAGTCTTGGTTTTCATCTTATTAGGTGACGGGTCAAGGCTCAACCAATCTTGTCTACACTATCTTGGGGTTCTAAGCCATCAATCTTATTGGGTTTCATCACAACTGTTGATGAAGTTCATATAGGAAAATCAAAACATAAACATTACAATTCCTCAACTACAGTAACTCGTAAACCTCTTGAACTAGTGCATTCAGATGTATGAGATCCCTCTCCAAATCTTTCAAAAGATGGTCTTAGATACTATGATCATTTTATTAACGATTACAAAAACTTTACTTGGCTCTTCCCATTAAAACTCAAATCTGAAGTCCATGAAATTTTCCTCAAATTTCAAAAATTGGTTGAAAGAAAATTTGAAACCAAAATCAAAGCTCTTCAATCAGACTGGGGTGGTGAATACTACAGTCTTGAACCTATTTTAACTTCATTAGGCATTCATTTCAGACACCCATGTCCCCACACTCACCCATAAAATGGAAAATCTGAGAGAAAACACATAAACATTACTAAGATAGGATTATTACTCCTCTCCCAAGCATCAATGCCTCTACACTATTGGTGGGAAGCATTCAACACATCAACCTTTCTCATCAACCATCTTTCTATACCAACCTTGGGGCACCACCGATTGAGTTATTACTAAACCTCAAACCAAACCTCAATTTTTTAAAAGTTTTTGGATGTTCTTGCTTTCCTCACCTAAGGGCTTACAATAAACACAAAATGGACTTTACATCAATCAAATATGTGTTCCTAGGTTACAATCCAAATCACAAAGGCTATAAATGTCTACACCCTTCTAGCAGAATATACATAGCACAAAGTGTTACCTTCAATGAATCTGAATTTCCTTATGCACATGCTTTTTTCACCGAAGCCATCTATGATTCAACCTCCCATTCACACACTCCATAACACAATCATTGGCTTCCTTTTTTTTTCTTCTAATATGCAGGATAGTGGCCATGATCAACCTACAACTGATACATGTTCATCATCTCCACACTCAGCAGCATCTCCTTCTCCCTCAGGTCCAACATCCTCCATCAGTCTTGACTCAAGTTCAGCAAATTCACCATCCCAAACTACATCCACCACTCAGCAACCTATCATTACACCACCCATCCCACCCACTCATCACATGGTCACTAGATCAAAACTAGGCATCTTTAAACCAAAAACATACCTAGCCTCAATCCTTCGCAACCCAAACATAACTGCCTATCTCACAAGTACTCCTAATTCTTTCCAGCAGGCCCTAGCCATACTTGCATGGAAACAAGCAATGGATGATGAATTTAGTACCTTGATGCAAAACAAAACTTGGGAATTGATCCCACGATAACCTTACATGCATGTAGTTGACAATAAATGGATATTCAGGTTCAAATACAATGCTAATGGTTTAGTTCAATGCCACAAAGCCAGACTTGTGGCAAAATGTTTCCAACAACAACCTGGCATTGATTTCTTTCAAACATTCAACCTAGTTGTCAAACCATCCACAATTAGATATATTCTCATTCTAGCTATCACATATAACTAGGACATTTAGCAAATCAACATCAATAATTTGTTCTTGAATGGCACTCTCAAATAGGAAGTTTTTATGGAACAACTTAAAGGTTATATCATTGCATCTCACCCCTCAATTATATGCAAACTTCATCATGCCTTTTATGGCCTAAAACAGGCCCCTTAAGCCTGGTTTGACAAATTACGTAGCACACTCTTAAAACTTGGTTTTTAGAATCCCACATCTGACAACTCACTTTTTATTTACAGACATGGTGATGCTCTCATGTTTGCTCTGGTCTATGTAGATGACATTCTACTTACTGGAAATCATTCTCGCCAAGTCCACCATATTATCACTCATCTTCAGTCTTAGTTTGCTCTTAAAACTCTCGATTCAATCACCCACTTCCTTGATTTTGAGACAACCAGGGGGGTTGATGGTATCCACTTGTCCTAAACCAAGTAAACAATTGATTTATTGAAGAAAACAAATATGCTTGAAGCTAATCCATACCCAACACCTATGAAACAAAGTAACAAACTTCACCTTCAAGACAATGAGCCTTTTAAACACATCACTCCATAAAAATACACTATAGGGAGTTCTGCAATACCTCACTCTCAGTCGTCCTGACATAGCTTTCTCTGTCAACAAATTGAGATAGTTTTTACAATCTCCAACCCAAAATCATTAGCAAGCTTGTAAACGTATTATGAGGTACCTAGCTGGATCAATTGGCAAAGGCATTCAATTCACCAACACTACCACATTGTCCATTGAAAGCTTCTATGATTCAGATTGGGCAAGCTCTTTGAATGATCAAAAATCAATTTCTGGTTACTGTGTTTACCTTGGAGGCAATCTGATTAGCTAGAGATCAAGAAAACAGAAGTTAGTGGCTAGATCCAGCACTAAAGCTAAATATAGAGCACTTGCTCAAGCAAGCACAAAAATCATGTGGCTAAATTCCTTACTGTCAAAAATAGGTATACACAATCATGGTCCAACAATAATTTGGTGTGACAATGTGGGAGCAAAGCAACTTGCAGCAAACCCAGTTTTCCATTCAAGAATAAAACATATTGAAATTGACATTTACTACATAAGGGAAAAAGTTCTAAGAAAGGAAATCGAAGTCAAGTACATACCCTCTAAAGAACAAACTATTGACATACTCGCAAAGTCTTTCAATTCAATAAACTCAAAGACAAGCTGTCTGTCATTCACTCACCACATCACAACTTGAGGGGGCATGTTATAATGAAAGGAATTGATGAGTCACAAGTTGAGTCACCACTTGGCATTTCAACAAGCTGATAAGCATAACTAATTCTGTTAGCAATAAGGAGCTACCCGTAATCCACAACCCTGCACATTATAAGAATGATTCTTGTAGTACAACACGCTAATGTGCTGCTGACAATATAGCAACCATGGCCATATAAATTCACATCAAAACTTGTAATTAAAGAGTGGAAAAAGTTGAAGAAAGTAAGAAAGACATAATACTTGCAAATACATAGTTTATTCTCTGAATTAAATTATGTCAATGCCCCATACAAACTTGGATAAGAGAAACCTTAAAAATGTGTATGTTTGAAAATGACAATATTGAGATGAACTTGATCAAATTATGGAAAAGGATATGATTCTCTAAGGTGTATACCTAGAACATCTTATGTTATGCTATAATGAATGAAAATTGATGATATCACATGAAGAACTCAAAGTATGCTTGCTATAAAAGTGACATAGGTTTTGACGAAGAAAATAACAAATATAGACCTCCATAAAGATAATGGTGATAAATAAGTTTTTTTTTTAACAATGTTGATGGATGTGGATATTATCATTGAATAGAAACATTACATCATGCCTTTTCTCCATAAACTTTAGAAGTGAATTTTGTTGTGGTATATGTTTAAAACTAGGTTGAAACATGATTTTTAGGAGGTAAACTTGGTAATAACCATATGCGTGAACTTATGGAAAAGAAACATCAAAGTGACATAATTTGATTGATGATTTTCAGTGTCAAGTTGACTTAGTTTTATTGATCATTTGTAGTGTCATAATAATGGTGTGTTGTCACAAACAACTAAAGATAAAATTTATACTCCTAAAAATAAATGTAGTAGTGCAAGGATTGTTCCCACGAAGAGTATTTAGTCTAGTTATAGGCTACTTGAATAAGGATAGAGGGATTTTAGAGTTCAACTAAATCAATATTAAGCAGGATAATTAAGAAATAATTTGAATGAAAATATCAAAATCAATCAAATGAATAAACTTTAGTCTAAGTCAACATCCACCATGAGAATTCTACAACTAATCATTTATGCAAATATGTATTAATCACTTTAAATATTCATCAATGTATAGATTTTCCTATCTTTTCTAAATTGCAGTAAGTAGAAAACAAGCTATCTAATTAACCTTAACTACTAAACGACCCAAGACATGTTGATGGTTTAATCTAGTAGCAACCTTAATACTTAAAGAGATTGATGAAATTGAACAACACAAACAAAAATGGATGCATTTAATTTTTTCTGGCATTACTTCCTAAGATCTAATAAATTTTGACAGTGATTTATTAAATCTTAGTTACTTTAAAAATTAGAGGCATCAAACAATTATTGATTTGATGTCTAATCTAGCAATAGATTGCAATGAATAATAAACTAGTAGGCTTCCTAGTAATTAAATTAAACAACCATGAAAATAGGCACAAAAGAACATCTGATATTCAAACTGCAAATCAAACACTATAACCAAAATATATCTCACAGTTTTATTGATTCTATGACTTTTGTCTCTTTTGATCAATTTATACTAATTTAGCCGTACAAAACCATGATGAAATTCAATGGAGAAAATTAATAATAGTGCAGACCTTGAGGTCCATTTGCTTATTTCTTTTTCCTTTTAACAAGTTCAATTCATTTTTTCTGCTCCTACAAACTCTTCTCGAGATATTTTAGATATTATCCTAAAATAAAATTATCCAAACCTGACCAATTAAGAAGAATATTAGGGATACAAATAAGTCTTGATATATAACCAGGAGAGTGGCGTTTCCATTTGAAACTTTCATCCATCAGACCCCATACATATCATAATGTTGAACTAACTTGTGTAAGGGCATTTTGCTTTCCAGGTTTAAAGGTTGTAACATGCGTTCACAATAAATGAAATATATAAATAAAGATAGACCAACTCAAAGTATGCTCCTCCTGGTTCCCTTATCGAATTAGCTTGCCCAACTTTTGGCAAGTCCTCATATCTCAAAACCTTAACTGGAGGGACCATAGCTTGTCTCCTGGCCATAGGTGGATAAATACCCTCATGACGAGCATTTCAAAGAGGAAATGATTGATTATAGATTCAATGGTTTCTGCTCAAATTCCTCTTCCTAATTCAGGAATTTCCAGGCCTATCGAACCTGCATCGGGGAAATGGAGAGACCTGTTCTCCTCCAGCCATAGCTCAGCTATTTGTCCCAAACTTGTTCATTTTTTTGATTTCAGTAATGCTAAGAATTGTACCTTGTTCTTATACAATAATTGCGATGTTTGGAAGTGTTGGGAAAATAACTCAATAATCGGGCACCAATTTAGCGGATTACCATTCACAAGTCCCAATCCTTTTTCGCTCTTTGTGCAATCAAATAATAGGATCAAAAAATTAACAATATAATGCAAATAATCAAACACATCAACACTAAGATTCTTACGTGGAAAACCCAATGTGGCAAAAACCACATGGACGTAGTCCACTTAAAACTTCAACTATCACAAATAATGGGATCACAATATTCTTCTTCAGATTCAACCAAGGGCTACAACATATATCATCAATAACAACTTATTCTTGGAATACAATGAGATTAAAGAGAACAATACTGGCAACCCTATTTTTTGTCAAAACAGACAACCTCCACAACTCCAATGTTTAATCCAACCGTTCAAAATGAAGATTAATATGTCTAGAACCCTCTTTCCAAATATCAACTCGATCCAATGGTGAATGAACTAGAAATTAAAGAACAAACATGGCCTGTTCAGCTACCATCACTCTTTCTTTCTCCCAATTCACTTTTCTCTTTTTGTCTCTTGTTAAATTTAAAACCCTAATGCCACCTTTTAATTTAAATGTAGTGGTCCCACCATCACATGGTGCGGGACCACACAACAAATCTCCCCCTCATGCACTATGTGAAGAATTCTCCATACTAATGATCAACTTGTAAACTACAATTTAGGGGGCTCTACCAAGCCTACTTCCTTTCTGCAAAACTCAAACTTCTCTCTTGGTAGAGGCTTGGTCATCATATCTGATGCATTGTTATCAATATGAATCTTCTCAATAACAAATGACTTCATCTCCATAACATCTCGAATCCATTGATATCTAACTTCAATGTGTTTTGATCGAGAGTGAAAAGTAGGATGCTTACTAAGATGAATTGCACTTTGACTATCACAGTGTAACACAAAGTTCTCTTGAACTAGATCAAGTTCTTGTAAGAACTTCTTCATCCATAACAACTCTTCGCTCCCTTTAGCAATAGCAATATATTCAACCTCTATAGTGGATAATGCAACACATTTTTGAAACCTTGATTGTTATGAGACTATTCCCCCCTACAAACTTCATCAAGTATCCTGATGTGGACTTTTTAGAATTAGCATCACCAACCATATTTGCATTTGTGTATCCCTCCAACATAGGTTTGTTATTGCCAAAACACAAGCTGAAGCTAGAAGTGCTTTTGAGATACTTGAGTACCCATTTCACTACTGACCACTGTTCTTTACCAGGATTGGAGAGAAATCGAGTAACCACACCAACTGCATGAGCTATATTCGGCCTTGTGCAAACCATGACATACATCAAGCTACCAACTATGAATGCATAAGGAACCTTTTTCATCTCATCTCTTTCTTCATCAATTGAAGAATGCTAATTAGAACTTAGTTTAAAATGGCTAGCAAATGGAGAACAAACCGGTTTGGAGTTGCTCACGTTGAATCTCTTAAGTTCCTTTTGAACATACCTCTCTTGAGATAGCCAAAGTTTCTTCTTCTTCTATCACGTGTGATATTCATGCCAAGAATCTATTTTGTCGATCCTAAGTCTTTCATTGCAAAAGACTTACATCACTCTTCCTTCAAAACCTGAATCTTCTTAGTATCATGGATACCAATCATCATATCATCCACATACAACAAAAGAATAATAAAGTTTCCATATGGAAACCTCTTCATAAATACACAATGATCATAAGTGGTCCTGTCAAAACCATGATTCACCATAAAAGAATCAGACTTCTTGTACCACTATCTTGGAGCTTGCTTTAACCCATATAGACTCCTTTTTAACTTGAATACTAGTTTTTCTTTGCCTTTTGCTTCAAACCCTTCAGGCTGCTCCATGTATATCTCTTCATCTAAATCACCATGGAGAAAAACAATTTTTACATCAAGTTCAAGTTCAAGATTCAAATTAGCAGTTATACCAAGCACAACTCGGATTGAAGACATCTTGACCAATGGTGAAAATATTTCTTCAAAATCAATACCTTTCTTTTGACCGAAACCTTTCACAACCAATCTTGCCTTGTACCTTGGCTATGAGCAATGTTCATCAATTTTCAACTTGAACACCCATTTGTTCTTAAGTGCTCTTTTACTTTTAAGAAGCTTTACTAACTCAAAGGTATTGTTTTCATGCAAGGATTTCATCTCTTCTTGCATTACTGTCAACCACTCATTTTTCTTCTCATGTGACATAGATTCATCAAAGCATTCTGGCTCTCCCTCAGAAGTAACAAGCACATACTCATGAGGAGAATATTTGGTGGAAGGTTGGTGAGGTGTAGTTAACCTTTTCAATTGTGGCTTATGTGGAGCTTCTTGCATATCCTGTTTAGGAATAACATCAATATCATCATTAGTTGATTCAAAATCACCAACTAATGGCTCAATAAGAAAACCATCATTATCATCAGTTTGCAAATCTCCTCCATGATTAGCAAGCATCAAATGTAACTATGGAGTAAGTCTTGTATTTGAAATAAAAGTAGTAGATTCTACTTTTTCCTTCTGTTCAAAGTGTTCAATGGTTTGATCTTCAAAAAAGATAACATCTGTGTTTCTCACAATTTTCTTCTCCTTTGGATCCCACAACCTATAGCCAAACTCATCATCTTCAGAGCCCAAGAAAATGCATTGCTTTGTCTTGCTATCAACCTTAGACCTTTCATCTTGAGGAACGTGTACAAATATTGTGCACCCAAACACTCTCAAGTGTGCATAAGAAACATCCTTTCCTTTCCAAACTGTATTTGGAACATCAAATTGAAGGGGAACTGATGGAGAAAGGTTGATCATGGAAACTGCAGTCTTCATTGCCTCACCCTAAAAGGACTTAGACAACTTTACATGAGAGAGCATACATCTAATTCTTTCAAAAATGGTTCTGTTCATTCTCTAAGCCACTCAATTCTGTTATGGAGTCTTAGGAATTGTCTTCTCTAACTTGATATGATGTTACCTGTAGTACTTCTCAAAAGGACCTCTGTATTCACCTCCATGATTAGCTCAAACACATTTCATCTTTCTACCAGTTTCTCTTTCAACTTTGGCGTGAAAATCCTTAAAGACATCAGGCACCTGATCTTTGGATTTCAAACAAGTGGCCCAAATTTTCCTGGAGTGATCATCAATAAAACTAACAAAGTACAATGCACATGCAAGAGACTTATCAATCATAGAGCAAACATTAGTATGAACTAAATTAAGAACATGTGATCTTCTGTATGAAGGTGATCTTTGTAATGCAACTCTATGTTGTTTACCAACTAAACAATAAGTGCATGTGTTCAAGTTCATACCTTTTAAAAGAAGGTAGTTCTTCTTAGCAAGGATGTCAAAACCTTTCTCACTTAAATATCCAAGTTGTTTATGCCATAAATTAGTAGAGAAATCTTCAATTGCATTCACCTCCCCTTTGATCACCCTGGCTTATGACATGTAGAGACTCATCTTCCCTTTAGCAATAATTAAAGAATTTTTGGATAGTTTCCATTTACCATCCAAAGTAACTGTGATAGCTTTGTTCATCAAGAGTACCTATAGAGATAAAATGTAAGCGCATATCAGGTACATGTCTAACATCCTTGAGTATCAACTTGTACCCAATATTGGTTTCCAACCAAATTTCTCCATGCCCACAACACTAGCCATCCCTTGACTTCCCATCCTAACTTGACCAAAGTCGCTAGTAGTGTAGGATGTGTAAAAAGCACGTTGAAGTGTAACATAGTAAGAAGCTGCTGAATCTACAACCCAAGTGGTATCTTGACAAGCAAGGTTAACAGAACCATCATCACAAACAATGGCAACATCACCATCAAATACAACTGCAACTGTACCACTCTCTACATTCTTGTCTTCATCTTTTCCCTTCTGATCTCTTTTATACTTTCTACAGTCCTTTTGAATATGCTAGGCTTATTACAATAATAGCACTTAAATCCCTTCCTTGACTGAGATCTTCCTTTCGGCTTTCATTTGCCTTTTTTATTGTTGGATTCTTTATCTTGTTTGCCATGAGAGAACTTACTTTAACATCTCCCTTGACTTTCTGTAACATGTTTATGAGACTCAGAAGTGCTTGTCCCTTTCCTCCTCTTCTCTTCATTAAGGGATACAATCCTTCACTGTTTTCAAAGTGATCTCTCCATTTGGAGTACAATTGCTAAGTGACACCACCAAAGTCTCTCAACTATTTGGCAATGAACTCAATAGGATTAGTGGTTGCATTTCATCGACTAGCTCAAGATTCATCAATGACAACTGATTTAAAAACCCTTGGAATTCATTTATATGCACTGAAGCATCTTCATCATCTCTATACTTCAAATTCACAAGGTCTCTAATTACAAAAACCTTGTTTTATGCACTCCTTGACAATTGTTTCTTCCAACATCTTCCAAACTTTATAGAAGTCATGTTCTTGAAAAATATGATTAATAGACTTAGAGGATACCCATTTTCTAACATTAGCAGTAGCCTTTCTATTAAGACCCTTCCATTTTGTATCATCCATTTTGTCAAGCTTCACTCCTTTACATTCAATTGGCAAAGCCAAATCATTGCAATATAAGTGATCCTCCATCATTGTTTTCCAAAGAAAATAATTTGAGGAAATGAGCTTTATCATGCTCAAATCTTCTTTTTCCATTTTAATTGCACAAGAAATTCAATCTACATAACCAGTGCTCTAATACCACTTGTTGGGAAAAGAACTCAATAATCGGGCACCAATTTAGCAGATTACCATTCATAAGTCCCAATCCTTTTTCCCTCTTTATGCAATCAAATAATATAATCGAACAATTAACAATATAATTCAAATAATCAAACACATCAACACCAAGATTTTTACGTGGAAAACCCAATGTGGGAAAAACCACGGGACCGTAGTCCACTTAAAACTTCAACTATCATAAATAATGGGTGCACGATATTCTTCCTTAGATTCAACTAAGAGCTACAACATATATAATCAAGAACAACTTATTCTTGGAATACAATAAGATTAAACAGAACAAACTTTGGGAAAAGGCTCACAATACTGAAAGCCCTGTTTTTTTTCGAAACGGACAACTTACACAACTCCAATATTCAATCCAACCATTCAAAATGAAGATTAATGTTTCTAGAAATTGTTTTCCAAATCTCAGCTCGATCCAACAGGGGAAAAGCTGGAAATCAAAGAAAGAAGATTGACTATTCAGTTGCCACAACTTTTTCTCTCCCGGTTTAATTTTCTCTTTTTGTCTCTTGTTAAATTTAAAACCCTAATGTCACTTTTTAATTTAAATGTGGTGTTCCCACCATCACATGGTGTGGGACCAGATAATAGGAAGGTATGTGTTGTGGCTGGGAAATTTCATGGGTTCGAAGCTCTGAATAGTATCATAGGAAACACCTGGAAATGTGATGCTTCTTTAACATTGAATGATTTAGGATGGCTGATTTACAAACTCAATAATGAGGATTATATGCCCAAATTATGCCAAGGAGCTAAGGACAGTGTCAGACGTGGAAATATTGACGACAGGCACCACAAGTCCTCTGCAACAGGGGCATGAGGTTCTGGTTGCTTCGTTTGATGTTTTTGTCTCTATGCTTGTTGCTGGTTGGCTGGTTTTGAAGCTACAATTTGAGAAAATCAAAAACAATCTGGTGGTACTTCTTATGTTGCGGGATGTGCATGTTAGCATTTCTCCATACCTTAGCTGTTGGGTATTCAAAATAAATTAATTTTAAATTATTTAAAAGTCAATTTCAAGTAGTAGTTCTGGAGAAAGTCATTGGTGCCCTTACCCAGAAACAAAAATAGAACTATTTACGATTTTTTTTGCCTTTTTCTTCAAGCACTCTATCTACTTGGAAACCAGCAACCCTCGCTATTGCAATTGATAACCAAGGAGAAAAAAACTCAATCATTGTCCACTACAAAAAAAACTATCAAAATGAAACATATTCTAAATACACTTGTGCCCCTATTCCATTGTAGCATTTTGGTGTACACAGCATATAGAACATGGCCTCTCCCTCTCAACTCGTCTTTTCTCTAGAGATTCCCTCTTCATTACTTTTAAACACTCTAAAATTGTTGCTTAACCTCCTTATACATGATGATCAAGGTGACTTTCAAGTTTTGATTTGATTTATTCTTCTCCAAGAATTTCATTTTATTTAATTGTTATATGATTTGTTATTAGATCACAATTAAACGGAACACTACATAAGCACTAGACTCTTGCTCTCGCTTGCTTCCATGTTTGTATAGATTCTCCTGTTAATTTTTTAATGTATGGACACTTTCTCTCCCTCTTGCGTTTTATTCTGAGAAAAAAACAAAATAAAATTCTGCGAAATAATTCCTCTTCTTTAGATCCAAAACACTAAAGCTAGATGGAAATTGAAATTATTTGAGAGATGAAGTTATTTGAGAAGAATGGTATGATTCTGCTTTGATGATTGAATTTTGCTACATTGTTTCTTACTATTTTTTTTAGACTAATACATCATTATACAAAAGGAAAGAACTAGAAGGAAGGAAAGAATAATTATTCTGTCTTTATGAATTTGCTAATTATTTTGCTGCTTGAATTTCCTTTTGTGTTGAACTGTCATTTACATGGAGATTTTGTTTCCTTTGGGAGTTACCGTCACCAACCACATTTCCTTTGATATCTCTGTGAGTATATCCATCTTTAATACTCCATGCCTTTGATATCTCTATGAGTATATCCATCTTTAATACTCCATGATTCTGCATTTATATTGTTGATATGCAGACCGTTGTTACTGCTACTAATTTATTGAAAACCGTTGTTGCTAATACCCCCCCCCCCTCAAACTGAGTCAGGGTTGAAGGCATAACTTGGAGAAAAAATGAAGCAAAACAACCTTGGTGATAGGTTTAGTGAAGATATCAACTACTTGGTTGGCTGAAGCCACATGTTTGGTAACAAGTAATCCAAGGGCAACACATTCACGTATAAAATGGTAATCTCTCAATATCTTTACTCCTATCATGAAAGACCGAATTGATTGTCATGAATAAAACATTAATATTATCACAATAGAGGACTGGTGGACTGAGTAGAGTGATATAAAGATCATTAAGGATAAAGGAGAGTCATGTAAGTTTAGCTGCAGTGTTAACCATAGCTTGATATTCAATTTTGGTATTTGATCAAGAGATTATGTGTTGTTTCTTTTCACCAAGAAACAAGATTGGAGCCAAGGAAAGTGCAGTGACTAGTAGTTGATCATTGTGTGGTAGGACAGTCAACCCAATTGACATCAAAGAAGGCATGCAATGCAAGATTCATAGTGGACGATAGGTGCAAACCAATGTCTATTGTTCCTTTGAGATAACAAAGGATGCAGTGGACCAACTTCCAATGGGAAACTATAGGATTGTGCATTAATTGAGAGACATAGTCAACATTATATGATAGGTTTGGTCATGTGAGAGTGAGGTATTGAAGAGCTCCAATAATGCTACGATACTAATTGGGATTTGCAATGGAGGGAGCATCCATGACTACTATCACCTTGGCTTCCAAAGGCATACTCATAGGTTTACAATGTAGAATGCTGGAACTATCAAGGATGGTGAGGGAATAGTGAGATTGAGATAAATGTATACCATTTATAGTAAGAGAAATTTCGATGCTTAAGAAGTGATGTACTAGTCCTAAATCTTTCATGGAGAACTCACGACTTAATATTTGTATGAAGGAGATGACTAGCATAGTAAAGGAGTCTGTGAGAAGCATGTCATCAACATAGAGAAGTAAGGCTATACTACCATGAATGGAACAAACAAACAGAGAAGGGTTAGGCAAACTATAGAAGAAACCATTTAAGATAACAAATGTACTAAAAACAGGCACGTGGTGCTTGTTTGAGCCCATAATAGGCTCACTGCAATTTACAAACATGAAGAGGATGTTGTTGGTCAGACATAACTAGTGGTTGTGCCATATATATATATATATATATTACTTGATGTTACCGTGTAACAATGTGTTCTTTACGTCGAGTCGATGAATGGGCCAATGTTCTACAAGAGTAATAGTTACGATCATGTGATTTGTACCTGATTTATTATTGGAGAGAATGTCTCGATATAGTCAATGCCATCAACTTGATGATATCCTTTGGCACCTAATCGTGCTTTAAGTCGATCTAATGTGCCATTTGGTTTAAGTTTTGATTTGAACACCCATTTGAAACAATGACATGCATATCATGTATGCGTGGAACTGATTTCCATGTTTCATTTTGATGAAGGGCTATAAACTCATCATCCATGGCATCTTTCTAGCTTGGATGCAGTAGAGCTATTTTAACCGTTTTTGGTTCACATAGAACTGTTAGAGATAAGGTTAGTATTAAAGCATATTTAGGGTTTGGTTTTATAACCATATGCATGGACCTAATTAACATAAGGTGACTTTTCTTTTCATTAGATTGTGTGGAAGAATAGGGTTGTGCTATAGGAGAATTTATTTGTTGGATATCAGTAGGTAATGCAGGTGGTATCTTAATGGTTGATATTGTGTAAGAAAACATAGGTGTTTCTCAAGATGGATCATGGAAATTGGGTTAACATCTCTTAGAGTAGTTACAAGCAAAGTTATTGATACCGTTCTGTTTCTGCCGAAACGACTCAAACGATTTGTACCAGTTAAAAAACAAGATAAAATGACGTCGTTTTAGTCTCATTTTAAATATCGGTCCATACCGGAAATACTGGTTGAAACACCCCGGAATTACTTTAGGTGTGCCGTTTCGGTCCTGTAAAAAGAAAAGATTCCCACCTCTCGTCCTGCCCACTATTATATATATATATATATATACTATTACAAATATAATATAATAATATATATTATCCCCCCCACCCACTATTAGTCTATTAAAAAATATATATATATATATATACTATATTATACCATACAATATATATTATCCATACTATTATAATATATATAATTATAATTATATATATATATATATATATATATATATATATATATGTTTAAAACATATATTAGAAAAGAAAAATTAAAGATTAAAAAATATATATATTATAAAAAATAAAATTGTGTCAACTTTTATTTTATAAAAAATATTTTTTTTTCACTTTTAAGTTTTTTCACATATATAATTAATTAATTATATATAAACAGTACAACCCTGAAACGGCCCACCAAAATGCCCCGAAACCGAAATTTTTGTACCAATAGAAAAAATGAAACGACAACCGAAACAGTATTAATAACCTTGGTTACAACAGGTGGAGTTTGTGTAGGCTCCATGGAAGGACTATTGTCAACTTGTAGAGGTATGCAAGTTATTGCATGATTATTTTCATCTTGTCCTAGAGACATAGTAGCTGGCTACTAAGGATCAAATATGTTGTGAACATGTGATGTTGTGCTAGATGTAGAGGAAGATTTGAATGAAAACATGGTTCATGAAAGATATTATGTCATGAAACAAAATTTTTATGACTTAGTGAATGAAAATATTTGTATCCTTTATGCTTGTCATTATATCCCATAAAAATACATCGAATAGTTCTTGGTGTTCCATGTATATGGAAACACTTTGAGCCAAACACCTGAAGAAATGTATAATCAGGTTGTGTTTTGTTCAGCATGAAATATGGAGTGCAAAACTGGAGAACTGAAGATGGTAGTAGATTAATCAAGAACACTATTGTTTTGAAGGCTTCCATCCATAGATAAAGAGGTGCATTACTATGAAATAACATTGTCATACCTAATTCCCGTATTATTCTATGTATCCTCTCAACCATACATGTTTGTTCTAGAGTATAGGGGCATGATATCTAATGGAGGGTACATGTGGCAAGAAAATGTGTTAATAAGAGAAGGGTTTTATTTTCTTACTGAATTGTCTTTTAGCATATTGTTCAAATGCTAGGTAGACAGTAAAGAACTCATTGTATCTTGATGGATGGGATAATCCAAGTATACTTTGAAAAATCATCAACTAAACATGCATAGAATTTAAATTTACTAAGTGATAAAATTGGGGTAGGCCCCCATAAATCATAGTGTATTTTATCAAATTTGTCTAAACTAGAATGTTTAGAGGAAGTAAAAGGAAGTTTCCTTAGTTTTCCTAATTGAGAACTATCACATAATCATGTTGTCTTTGAATAACCTATGACATTAATTAATCCTTTTTTCTGTAGTAACAGGACAACTAATCCTTGAAAATGCCCTCATCGTTGGTGCCAAAGGTCTGCATCGCCAGATCTGAATTCATAGGAGAAGTGAGCTTCAGGTATATTAGGTAAAGTATTTAAATCACCCCTTCTAGTTCCTATTATTAGAGGATAACCTGTTTTCCAATCCTTTACACAAAAATCAACATTAGAAAAATCACAATTAATAGGAAATTGAGAGGTTAATTGACTGACATATAGTAGATTTTTTCTAGATTTTGAATTAGAAGATCATGAAGAGGTAGGTTTTTATTCTTTTGTTTAAAGCACGAGTTTTCAGTACCTGTTATAGGTATGATAGAGCCATCTCCTATTATGACAACATTAGAGCCATAATATTCATGTATATCAGTTAACATGCCTAGTTTTCCTATCATATGATTTGAAGCTCCTGTGTCAGCAGTCCATTCTGTTTCGATGATAGAATTGTCTAAGCTAAGCATAGCAAGAGCTTGTGGAATCACATCATTCCGAGTTGTTCTCTTCAGGATCCACCAAAAGATTTTTGCAGGATGACCTATTTTTCTGCAATATTGACATGTTTATTGCGATATAGGTCTCGTTTTACTACTGTAATACATCGTTCTCCAGGTGGTGGCAGTTGTTGTTGTTGTGTAGCTGATGTTGAATTTTTTTAGTAGTTTTGATTTCGGGTTTGTTGAGCCTGGAAACCCCATCCTGAGGAGGTGAAAGTGTTGTAGCGATTTCTTGTCACATTGTTGTAAGGCAGTTTCTGTTGTTGTCCATAGAATGCTAGGTGTGGGATAAGTGTAGAAAAGGATATGTCTTTTTGGTTTGAAAACAAGTTATGACATTGATCAAGGTTTTGTCATTGTGAAATTAGTTTTGTGTAGGTAGGTCTTGGTGGTTTTAGCATTTTTGTTGTGAAAGTTATATATTGTAGTCCTAGACTTGTTAGGAGGTAGAAAACTTTTTCTTTGACTAGTAGGAGTTTTCCAATACCAGCAAGAATATCACATAGGATTTTGAAGTATGTATGTGCTCTCTAATGGTTTTGTTGTCATTTTTCTGAAGATAGATCATTTGTTGGTGTACTGTAAATTCTCTCTCTTAAGAATCTTGTGCATATATATCTGTCAGTGCTTCTTAGACTGAGTGTTGTGTCTAAGCCAATAACAAGGCCTAGTGTTTCTTTAGAGAGGGTTCCAATGATCCAACCTCGGAGAAGACAATCAAATTTTTGCCAAGCAATAAATTCTTGTGTCAATTGTGATGTAGTGTTCCTTGTTTTTGAAGTGTTTGCATATGATATGTTGTAGTTTGTTGGGATTGGTGTTTCTCTTGTGAGGTGATAAACTAGATCTTGGCTTTCTACTAATCCTAAGACTTGCTCTCTCTATAATGGATAATTGGATTATGGGAGTTTGATTGTGACAAAATTGTCAACATTCAGTGAGAGAGAGGTAATGGTGTTTCATGATGCTAAAGAGGATCGTTCTTGCTTTGATACAACACAAAAATTGATATAATTTGAGAGAGATGAAGTTATTTAAGAAGAATGGTATTATTCTACTTTGATGCTTGAATTTCGCTACATTGTTTATTACACTTTTTTATAGACTAATACATCAATATACAGAAGAAAAGAACCAGAAGGAAGGAAAGAATACTTATTGTCTTTATGAATTTGCTAATTATTCTGCTACTTGAATTTCCTTTTGTGTTGCACTATCATTTGTGTGGATATTTTGTTTTCTTGGAGAGCCATTGTCACTAACCATATTTCCTTTGATATCTCTTCTAGTATATCCATTTTTAATACTCCATAATTTTGCATTTACATTGGTGATTTGCATACCATTGCTATTGTTGTTGATTTGTTGCAAACAATTGCTACTATTAAAGCTAACAACGATGCCTTTAACTAATGCATCTTTGTAGCACATACTCTACCTCCAGCAAAGTTCAAAATGTTGACGTGCATAACTTGTTCAAAACAACCTAGTGACGACTCTCTGAGTCAACCTTATGACGGCTCAACAGCCAACACCACTTCAAGATCATTTTAATGTATTGATATTTGTGCAGTGCCTAATAGCTCGACATTTCAGGATCGAACAATATTCTGAATGTGAATGAGGACAAAACTAAGAGGTTACGTATGTGCGACCTTTGATTGTCATTGTGGGCAAACTTGATGACGAGTTGCTTCGACAAGGGTGTCGACTCTTCTGTATGGGGAGGTTGTTATGAAGTTAAATTCATTAGGGGAAGGCTGGTGAAAGATAGTGTTGGGAAGACACAATGAGATAATGTTGATATTGGAAGTACATGAGTTCGGTAAGGTCGATGAAATTGGTGGTAGGAGCTGATGATAAGTCTGGATGATGGGATAATCCAAGATTTGACATGATTAGTAGCCTGTATTGGCACATCTAAGTGAGAAGCAACGTGTATGGGCATTGGTAGAATCAGCTATAGTAGACATCTAGCAATTCGACAACAATGACTTATTAGCATTGGACTAACGAGAATGTAGACTTTGGATAATGGATAGTCCAAAGACATACGAACACACCTATTTTGGCACCGTATGAGTTGGCAGTATGGACAACTGGTTTATTGTATGGCAAGCCAGGGGAGATGCAATAGTGTGGAGCAATTATCGGTAGTTTTTAGCCGTTACTATTTGGGGGAAAAACTAGCCAGATATGTTACAAGTCTTAGGAAGGTAGTTTTTTTTTTTGTATTCTTGTGTGTTAGTACTCATTGTATAGGTTTTATATATGTGAGCATATGCAAGTTTTGTGGACAGAACAAATATGCATAGCACCCACACAAACGAAAAAGGTTGTGTATACCTTTTTGAGATGATAAAAGGTTGAGATGAATTCTTGTAATTTCTGGCATGCTTGTTGTTGTTCGTATTCACTTTGTGTTTCCGCTTTTTTACAACATTAGAAGAGTGGGGAAAAACTCTTGGGCTTATAGGACAAACTAGTTCTATGCAAACATGAGAGAATTGGGGAGCGAAAAGGCTGAGTCTAGTGGGACTAGACTGTTGTACAGGGACCAAAACGTTTGACGAGAAAATCGACCATGTGACACCATCTATCATGTGCAAGGATTCTAACTATTCCCATATATCACAAATCGCTCTACGATAAATAGAGTTTAATTGTGATCAATGCTCTACTATCCATGTCTTCCCATCTTACATTTGTTATTACAATCAGCTTTTTATCCTTTAAGAAGAAAATAATTCTTGTACTTGTCAATTATGGTAAGTTTCTATTGTTCCATGGGAAGTCTTACTAAGAACTATAAATTCATGCCCTGTTTTGTAAGGAAATCTATAAGGAAACAATAAACTTAGGAAAATAAAAGTGAAGTGATTGAAAAATAAAACAGAATGCTATGAAGAAAAATAAAATGCAAAGTACGTAGCATTTGAGTTGAAATTTGTGTAATGAGACGGGTCAAAGAATTCAATGAAGGGTTACTCTATATAAATACTAATTCTAGGATATAGTTTGTTTGTGTCTTACGGGGCAAGAAAAACAATTAATCCAAGCGTTAGCTTTTAGCTCGGACAAGGAAATAAATAGCATAAAATAAATAATTACTTTGAATTTTTACAAAAACTAAACATGAAAAACTTTATAAAAGAATATTTTGAATTATTCACTCATAAAGTCTCCCAAGTTAGTTAAGCTTTGAATAGAATCCGGCATCATGCAACCATCATGGACAGTTGCCCTAGATGTACTGAACATCAATCATCATGCTTCTTCGTCAAAGCTATGCCACATATTTTCTTCTTCTTTTCTGAAATTATCTATTTATTTATTTCGAAAATCAAACGATAGGACTCCAGCAATTTCCATTCGATCCCATTTTGCAATGCCTGGCCGAAGGAAATGTTCATTCCTCGAAGAAGATATATATATGTATATATATATATATAAAGAGTCAGCGAAATGAAAAGGCCTTTCTTACGTGAACCACCTGTAAAAATGTTCCACTTGACATTTGACAGCACAGTGAATAAAAGAGCCCAGCAGCAGCAATGATCACTGCCCGCCAACCTGTCCATCTCATCCAACTTTATAGTTTCTACAATTTACCCGCACGCGCTGCACTTCCTTTTAAAATCTTTCCACAGCCACAGCACAGGACTTGCCTGCCTGCCTGCCTCTCTTCGCTTTCTGCCTCAGAGCTCGTGTTTCTCCTCGTCAGAAGCATATTATTATTATTATTATTATTATTATTATTATTATTATTATTATTCAATACTAGCTAGTCCAATATTTACACCCAGTCACACCACAGCTGAGTCCAAGATAAATAATATCAGCAGCAGTAATGTGTTGTCAGTTTTGTTTTCTTTGGGTAGAAATACTTAAAATATTTTATATTAGTTCAAAAATAAAACTTGTTTTTATTTTGATTAAATTTTGATTCATTCCAAAATTTTCAATTAAATGTCAGTCAAAACATTTTGTTTTTGTTTTGTCCATTCTGTTTTTGCCAAATAATTTTATTTTGATTTAAATTATGATTCATTTCAAAATTTTCAATCAAATACCAGTGAAAACATTTTGTTTTCGTTATTCCCTTCTATTTTTGCCAGATAATATCTTTTTATATAATAAATTATTTTATAATATCAATCACACTTTTTAATCTGTTAGATTGAGATGAAATTTTATGAAGAGACTCTTAATATATTTATATATTATGTTAAAATTTTGGAATAATTAATGATATTACAAGATTAATGATGATATTCTCATAATATATATGCTCATAATTTTTTTTAAAAAATTATTTTATTAGGTTTTTTAGATTAAACTGTATAATTTTAAATTAATATATATATATATATATATATATATCGATTCAATATGAAAGGCTATAAAACCAAAATATTTCGTTAAAAAACACCAACCGACAACATTGAGAAGTAATACTATTTTATTTTTATTTTTTTTTCTACTTCACATGAGATGTAAATCTACTTGCAATTCTATGAATGTGTATTGCAGCTTTTGGCATCCCCCTAGCAGACACGAAAGCTCCCAATCCCCTTAAAACTATACTTCACTGTCCGTAGGATCTCTAGCTACCCCAGCTAGCTTGCTTTCTTTCACCCTCCGCCTGTCAAATCCTCACTCTACAGCTTCTTCTTATAAAACCTCTGTTTCCCCTCTACATTTTCTGCGCTTAAAAACATGTACAAGAAGGAGAGATCTTCGAGGGAAACCACGTTGACTCAAAGAAGAAAGACCCCATCTTTCTCTTCAACTCTTCTTGATTCTATTTACCGCTCCATTGATGAATCCAGCGGTGAAGAACATGTGCTGGGGCGATTCTCTAGAGAAACAAACAGGGTCAAGAAGCAGAGTTGGAGCTCTGTTTCGCCAACCAGGCGTGATGCATCATTTCTTGAAGAGGAGAAACAAGCATCTACTACTGCTCGTCGAGCTGTCATGATAGAAAGCTGGACGGACAAGCGAAGCTCTCGTGGCTCCAAGCACTATACTTCGACCTCAAGCTCTTCAGATTCCAGCTCCTCCGCGGGAGGAGGAGGAGGAGGAGGAGGAGGAGGAGGAGATGTGTTCTCGTCCTCCGAAAATGAGTCAAGTGTCAAAGAAAATCCAAGTTCTGGGCAACAAAGAACCCAACCACTTTCGGATACGCCCCAAAAGAATCCAAAGTGTGAAGGCGGGGGCTTTACTAAGACAAAGCTAAGAGCATTGAAAATCTACGGTGAATTAAAGAAGGTAAAACAGCCGATTTCACCAGGTGGTCGCATTGCAAGCTTTCTAAATTCTATTTTCAATTCAGCAAGTGCTGCAAAGAAAGTGAAAATGTGCTCTACTGGGGGCATGGAAGATGTAAGTTTCGGGCGTAAATCAAAGTCTGCTTGCTCATCCGTTCCTTCCTTTTCAAGGTCTTGTTTAAGCAAAACACCCCCTCCAAGAGGGAAGCCAAGCAATGCCACAAAAAGGTCAGTTCGATTCTATCCAGTCAGTGTCATTGTTGACGAGGATTCCAGACCTTGTGGGCATAAATGTATTTACGAAGATGATCCAGGATTGATGCCAATGCCCCAAAAAGTTGTCAAAAGCACTTCTGTCAGGGAATTAGAGGTCGGTAGAAGAGCAGCAGCAGGTTTTGTGAGAAGTTGTCATCGAAAGAAGAATGTTAGTGAATTTGATTTCAGAGGTTTTCACAGTTATATTGAAGTTGATGGTGATAGTGATAGTGATAGTGATAATGAGAGCTGTTCGAGCTCTGATCTTTTCGAGCTTGATCATCTTATTGGGATTGGAAGGTACAGAGAGGAGCTCCCAGTGTATGAAACCACTAATTTCAAAACTAATCAGTCCATTGCTAATGGCTTCCTTCTGTAATATTCATGCGGTTATCAAAATGCAAATCCAAACCAGCAATGTAATTAATGTTTTGGGGTCTTATCTAATCAATAATTTTCCTTTTTCTTTCTTAACATTTTCGTTTTCTTTTTAGTCAAAGCTAACATGAATTATTTTCTCCTCCTCTCTCGCCCTCCATCTAATCAAAAAAGGAGAAAAGGTGGCTTGTTTTTAATGAAAGTAACAATATTTCAAAGGAAGGAGAAGGGATTGTTGCATGAATTGAGCTGCGGAGAAGGAATATTAATGAATATTCAACACCCCATTGAACCGTAAAAGCAAAACACAAAAGGTGAATTGAGAAAAGGAAAAAAGCAGATGGAATTTTTTCTTCTCCCCATGAGAAGTGCTTTTTCACTGCCGCAGCACATGGCCTCAACCTCGCAAGTAAAATCAAAGCCATAGAAAATGATTGCAACTTATCAGGGTTTTCTTTTTTTCTTCGTGTTGGAAGATTTCATTGCACGGCTCACATAACAAATGGTCTTTCTCAGTACCTCACTCAACCTCATCCAAATTGGAATTATTTGTCTACGTTGATTTTCTGGCTGCTTTGTATTTCCAAAAACAAATGACATTCGATGCACAACTCTTGCAAGATGAAAACCCTAATCTCCAAGTGATCTCACTGTCCAAAACACCAAACTATACAGTTGGAAAATTATACAAGTACTTCGGACAAGTCGAAATATGGTAGCTTGCAAGAATCCAAAGAAACTTTTTTCACCTAAAGAGAAGATAAATCCCATGGGTAGTATTGATTTTTGATATTGCCCACCATCGTTGACCTTCAATTAATTTCGAATGAGGAGAAGGAGAAGAGGTGGTTATGTCTTGCTAACATCTCTAAGTAAATTTGATTTGATGACTTCAAGTCTAATCATAGTATTCTCATAATCCAATATAGAAAAGACCATCTTTGTTTTGGGTATGGCAGAAAAGCTTTTGGATGGTAACAAAGGGTGTAAAGCACATATACAATTTTATATAAAATTTAGCCCACGGATACCCGTATAAAATACTTTTGAAAAAAAATTATTTTTATTTTAAATCAATTTCAACCAACCATTAACATTTTAAAAGCAATGTTTTTATTTTATAAAAATCTCATAATTATACTGATTTTATAATTTCTTTTGCAAAGCATTTTTATTCTTTAAACTTTATCTTTACTTTGGTTTCATAAATGAAATTATACATTCATTAATATAATATTATATAAATATTAAAGATAAAGTAAGACTTAATAATAAATATGTATTTACATAAATATTATGTGTAATCAATAAATTAGCTACAAACCATAGTAAACTCACGGGTCTTACACTTGTAGTGGAGTTAATTGATCAGGTATTTAATACCATATTGCTCCATGTAGCATGAATGCTTTTGCATGGATAGTGATTTAGTTAGAGGATTTTCTAAAAACAATCATGGATACTCGTTTTATCTTTACATCTTTTATTTTATTGATTTATCAAATCAAATAGAATTTCTTAAGTACTTGTTTAAATTAGTGATGAGAACTTAGTTCCTTTGATTGTGTAATGACTCCATTATTATCATAGTACATGCAAACTGGATCAAAATTGCTAGGAACCAACCTAGTTCATTGATGAACTTCTCGATCTAAACAACCTTTTTATCTTCTCAATCATAAATATGTTCTTTTATTCAATTACAAAATTAGTTGTGCTCTCTTCCTTAGAACGCTTCCATCTCAAAGCACTACAATTTAAAGTAAAACATATATTGAATGATATTTACTATTTTCCTTAATTGAAAAAAAAATAACTTAAATAATTTTGAACCTTTAATTTATCTTCTTTATTAATAGAAACTATAATAAATATAAGATACCATTGTCATCATCTCTCTCTCAAATGGTGTCTCGAACACATGTTTTTAGAGGGAGATGTTATAGAAAAGAGATAAGAATCCAGACTTAGATTCTTCCATGCTAATCTATTGTAGCATTTAGTCTATATGCATAGACTAAGACAATTTAAGCAACCTTCCATATCTATCTTTGTAGATCTCTATATCTAATACATATGTTGTTTTTCCCAATTAATTTATAGAGAGATTCTTGAGTAGCAAAAACTTTATTAATTAAAGTAAACATTTATCATTTATTCAAAAAATTTATATCATCAATATATAATTTTAAAAAATATATATCACTCTTACAAACCTTTTGTGAAAACAAGGTTTATCTATATTTTTTTATTAATATATAAAGTTAATAGCTTCAAGTGATTTCTGGAATAAATATCATATATTTCTTTCAAGTAGTTGGTAGACTTATCAATTATGAGTAACATGTCATTCACAGTTTTTATAAGAGATCCTTATTTTATTGATGCATTACATATCCTACTAAATAGAGATTTTATGTTTTTATTAAGGTTTAGGCTAAACATCCAATGTTTTAGCCTTGAAAATATATTTCATCTAGATGTAGTGATCTAAAAGTGTAGAAATATCATTCTCTTTTAAATAATCCTTGAAATGTTTGGTCAAATATTAACCTATCAATCCAATTAAAGTTTCGTATATTTATTTGAATTTGTATTTCAAGTTTATTAGTGAATACTTTGAACCTTTCAAATGTTTCAAACTTATATTTCATTTAATACACATTATTGTATCTAGAATGACCATCAATAAATGTAATGAAATATGTAAATCCATATATGACATGAATATTCATTGGTCCATTTACATTTGTATATATCAAACTTAACAATTATTTTGACCTTTCGCTCTTTATAGTAAAGAGTGTCTTAGTTATCTTATCTAATAAACAAGATTCTCATATACTATATCATTCAAATCAAAATGATCAAAATATCATTTAATATAGATTAATGATGCTTTTTTTATTGATATGATCCAATCTACAATGCCATAAGTATGATGGATATGGATTATCAAATTTATTCCTTTTGATGTTTATATTAAATGTGGGTATCTCTAGATCAAATATATACAAATTATTTGTATACTTACTTAATAAACGTCATTATATCAGAAAGAACAATATTCATTCTCAATAATAAATTTAAATCCTTATAAAATAAACATCATTATATCATAAAGAACAATATTCATTCACAATAATAAATTTAACTCCTTTCAAATCTAAGTAAGATTTTCAAGCAAAAGAAGAACACTAACCGAATTTACAAAGTACTCAACAAAAATAAATTAACCCTTCTCGATCATCCTGGAAAGCTTGAGTAGACAAGGGTAATTTAATGCATCCTAGGATGGAATGAAAATAGTATTTAAATCAACTTGAGAAAAAAACGAGCATAACCAAATCAATTAGAGGCAATGTTACACAAAAATAGTTTATGATTTGAAGAAACTCTAATAGCATGTGAGGGTAACACTACACTTGAGAAGTATATTCATGAAAGCCTAGTTTAGCCTCTAAAAATGGTTATGACTCCTGAAAATTTTATCATAGAGGTGCAATATATTCAATTTAGACTAATAGTAGAACAAGTAGCTATGATAATTCAAGGTACATTTCTCCACATGAACATGGATAAATACGGATATCATTAATGAAGACAATGAATTTCTTCGCATAATAAGTTGAGTTTTGTATTGAGCATACAATAATAAGCTTTTTTGCAAGTCTAGACAGTTCCCCAAGCTCTTGATAGTATGTGTTTAAAGAGTGTGGATCAACTAGGGGCAACTTTATGGTTGATTAATCTACGATGAGGTTGAAACCATAAAACCTTTTAATTAGGGGAGGTACGATGCATATATCTTACTAGAGGACAGTTCTTTAAACAATCAAAGTGAATGTGTTGTTAAATTCTTTTATGAAAAAAACAAGTAATATCATATTTGGTAAAATTGAATAAGCCATTGAATTAGAAATTAAGAAGGCTTTAGCACCCTTGGATGATGGAGAATCAAAAAGACATTTCAAACTAGAAAGATTCTCATAAAATTCCAACAAGATTTTAATGAATCAAACTTAGCAAAGAAAGAATCCCCAATCTATGATAGCAAGGAATTCAAGTTCAATCCCTGTAATTACAACCTTCAATGTTAAAAGAAATAATTGTGAAGAAAAAAGGGCTTATATTTCAAAAGATATGTATTGCATGTAGTTTAACTTCAATTTTGAAATATTGTTCATACATATTTGCCAATCAAAGTGAAAGGTAGTCAATTTTTTATGGCTGAAACAACATATATAAAATGTGAATAAAAAGACCCAACATTGGTTTAAAATAACTTACATCGGGGGGAAATTTAATCCTAATAAGATTTTGATCAATAAGTCGCCCAAGAAAATAGATGGTTGTTAGATTTTGAATTGGACAAGTCGCCCGTGAAAATAGAACGGCGTTTTAATATGGTAGGTTGTTAGTGAAAATAGACCAATTTAGATCACGTGTGAAAATAAACCATGTTTTTTATTTGACAGGTCGCACATGCAAATAAAATGGTTTCTAAAGTAGATAGATTGCATGAGAACCAGTTTTTAAAAATGGTTAGTCACTCGTGAAAATAGACCAATAAGTGGGTTTGTGAATAGGTTGGCTACCCATTAAATAAATTGGTGCTTATATTCCAAAAAGGCAGATCTCTCATGAAAATAGATTGTTGTTTGGATTTTAATGGGTAAATCGCTCAAGAAATAAATCAATTTATGAGTTTTGGGGCAAGGTGCCCATGAAAATAGATCAATGTGTGAGTTTTTAGGTAGATTTCCAGTGAAAGTAAGCCAACAGGTAAGATTTAAAAAGGAGCAGTCACCAATGATAATAGGCTAAACGTACCTTGTATGGGCATATCGTTAGTGAAAATAAATAATTGTGTGAGTTTTGGCCAGGTTGCTCAATAAAATAGACCAGTTTTTTAATTGGACAGGTTACTACATATAATATATATAAGTTTGTGAGTTGGGTAGGTCGTCCATGAAAATAGATTAGCATTTAAGTTTTCAATTGGGCAAATCACCCGTGAAGATAAACCATTATATAAATTTGAAAATGGATAGGTCACCCATTAAATAGACCAATTTCATGGAAGCACGAATGTTTCCTAAAGTTCTTTCCAGAATTTGGAAAAAAGATGAGATTGCTTAGGAAAATAGATAAATTTTTTAAATAGGTAAGTCGCTTGTTAAAATAGACTAGTGTTTGAATTCCAAAATTGACAAGTAGCCTAAGATAATGGATCAATTTCTAAATATATGAGTTCATTGAATTAGACAGGTTGCCCAAGAAAATAAGTTAGCTTTGAATCACTTGAGAAAATAGACCAGGGTATATAAAAGGGCATGTCACCCATGAAAATAGACCACTATATGAGTTTTTGACTAGTGTTTGAATTTATAATTGGTAGGTCGCACATGAAAATAGACCATTATATGAGTTTTGGACCAATGTTTGAATTTAAAATGGACAGAATGTTTGTAAGAAATAGACTAGTGTGTGGGCAGGTCATCAACAAAAATAAACTAGTCTTTTAATTTCAAAAGCGGCATGATACCCAAGATAATAAAACCGATGATAACGAGATCATCTTTATTTTTTGAACAAAAAAAGAACCAAAGCCTTTGATTGATGGATCACCCAACAAGTCAGACCAATACTTCTTTCTTTACAAGCTCACTATGCAAAATCTTGGATGAGATTTTTCTTCGTAAGCATTGTAAAGAGAAAAAATTTGTTTCTACCTATTTTCTTACCTTACTTTGAAGTTTTTTCAAAACATTCTCAAAAAGTCAAAGAAAATCCAAAAATATATGTTTTGATGTATTTTCATCGTTTTTGGTATCTCTTCCAAAGAAAGGAAAAGAAAAACATAGTTTATCTTTAGTGATTTAATTGTAATTGTAGAAGTGAGAAGACCAAATTAAAAATTGGAAACCCTTTCATTAAGGCACCCATTTTTTTTCTCTTTCAAACGGCCTATAATCATTTCTATTGATTCAAGGGTTGATTTTTCTTTGCTTTGTTTTTAAGTTATCAAAAAAATAGCTGAGATAGATTCTTGAATTCAATGATTCATCTTGATTTACTTTGCCAATAAACTAAGACTTTCTATACCTATATATAGCGGTAGTTACACCACACAAAAGGAGAGGAGTTTTAAGGAGTAAAACACACATTTTCTTTAAAAACAAATTATCACCACGTGAGATGAAAAGGAGGAATCATAATCCTTACTTTTATCAAAAAAGAAAATTAAAATAATATTTTTTATCTTTTAAGAAAATTATTTTTATATCAAACAAAAATTTTGCCCGACAAGGAATAGCTTTCAAGGGTGCAGACTAATTAATCTTTCTCCTCCACCATGCACAAATGTCTTCTACATCAGCTAGCCTCATTGATCCCACCATGATCTGCAACGTCAGTAATGGCTAGATAGAAGCAGCACTAGTTTTAGCATTATCTATGCCATCAACAATAAACTCCAGCAACCCCTCAGCCATGGCAGCCCCCTCAGACTTTCCTTTAGTGTCTCTCTTATATTTTAAAGTTATAGTGATTATGTTCCTTAGCCATTCCAGCAGCTGCAGCCGCGAACAGAGCCTCCCTTCTAGCCGCAACAGCTCTGTATTGCTCAAGACCAGCCACCATGAGCAGCCCCTCCATCAAACTCACCTCTGCACAGCCACCCTTGCGGCTCGAGGAAGAATCAGCAGCTTCGGCTCTAGCAGGAACAAGCTCTGGCAGCATTGTAGCTTCTTCCCAGCAACGACTTCCTCTGCACCATCCATCGTCAGCGAAGCAGCACCTTCATCAAACTTACCTCTGCACAGCCTCCCTCGAGGCTTAGAAAGAATCAGCAGCACCAGTAGGTTTGATATTACTCCCTTCACATTTTTCAGCCTTCCACGCCGAGAGCAGCAGGGACCTCCCTCAGCCAGGTAACGTTCTTCTTTCTCCCTTCCTTCAATTGCTTTCTTTCTTTACTTTCTGTGTAACGTGAATTAATTCACGTTCTAATTCATAATGCATGCTTGCAAGCAATGGCTTAGACCTTCTTTGTAGGCGCTGTTCCAGCCCAATTAACATATTAAAAAATAAATAAAAGGCGTCAATGTTTTTCTGTGAAGATTTTAACAAGAAAATTATAATTTTACCCTTTGGTCCAAAAATTTAACCCTCGGAACTGAAGGTATTTTTGACATTTGCAGATGACATGTTTGATATTTTCATATTATTTGGGGTTCTTTGGTATTCCTGTTTTAAATTATACAGTGAAACTATCATTTTACCCTGTGAGCTTACAAAAAGACGCAAATAGTTGGGGATGTTTTTGAATTTTCATATATTCGTGCACAATGAAACTACGCAAGTATCCCTAGAAAAGACAAACAAAGACCTGAAGCTGGGGGCAATATGGTACTTTCATCTTGATTTTTGTGTGGTTATCGCTAGGTCTAGGGTTGTGTAGATAATTTGTCTTTTTTATTATTTCTTTTTTGAAACACTACAGGTGCGTCGTACGGACACACCAATAGCGTTTCACACGCACGCTCCATTCAGGCATCATAAGCAACAACATCTTCTCCCTCCCGGTGTGACACGTGTCAGTGATCGGTGGTCAGTGAATAGATGGTGAATGTTTTTATTTTTTTCTCCCTTTTCTCTCTATGCCGCCGGAAATTACATGTAAGTCCTTCATGTTTGTGATTCTTTTATTTAGTCCCTACGCTTTTGGTTTTATTCTTGATTTCTTTAATGAAAATTTTTATTATTTTCAATTGTGCCATTCTATTGAAACTGATTATACAAGTTGGTTTTCATTTCAGTCCTTATTCTTTTAACTTTTGGTTTGTTTTTTGTTCTTTTAATTTTTTCGGTATGTAGGTTTTAATTTTATCCCCCGATTGAAATTGATCATATATGCTACTTTTTATGTTAGTCCTTATTCTTTTAATGTTTTAAAAAAATTACACTGCAATTTTTTTTAAATATCTTTCTTTGATTCGGTACCAAAGTTTTTATTTGTTTCAATTTTGTCCTTTGATTGGAATTAATTATATATTTTATTTTTCATTTTGACTGTTATTCTTTGAAATTTTTATTTGGTATTAATTCCTTTTTTTGTCTTTCTTGGAGAGTTTTTATTTTTACCATATTTATGCATCTATGCTTTTAGTTTTTTTTTTTAATTTTCATCTCTTTATTTTTATTTACATTTTATTTTTATTTGGTTTAGTCCTGAAATTTGAATTTATATTGGTGATCATTTTAAAAATAATATTTCTCCTTCTTTTCCTTTTTTTGTGTTTCTGTTATATTTATCTGTTCTTGTGATCATATAATTTTATGATTTCATTGCTTATACAATTATAATGATAATTTTTTTGTAAAAATATTTTTCTTTTTTTATCCTTTAGGGAAATTTAATGATTTTAATTATTTGAGAAAAAATGTTGATATAAATTTTAATTGTTATAGTCATGATAATGACATTAGTGAAGGGATGGATTTTCAATAATGTTGATATGAACTTCATCAACAATTGTGATGAAACCTAATAAGAATGATGGTTTAGATCCCCAAGATTGTGTAGACAAGATTGGATAGATTTGACCCAACACCTAACGAAATGAAAACCAAGACTACAAAAGAATGAAATGCCACAAGATTAACTTGATAAGTTCTTGGAGTTATTTTAATAACGAAGAGGAACACAGGACCTCATAAATACGATAATTTTATGAAAATATAATTTGTTTATTCAATTCAAAATACCCATGTATATACTTGGAACAACCCTCCAAGAATAGGAAAAGTCATAACTAAAGCTTTAAAAAAGCTCAAACGGTAACATGAACAAGTCCTTGCATTTTTAGGTCTCTTGGACTTCTAGTGGCTACCATAAATATATATATATAAATGAATAAATTCAATGTATGTAACATAACCATTCAAGAACAAATTCATTTCTCTATTTAATATCCTTGGAACTCATCAAATTTAAGCCCTTTGATGGCAAACCATGCTGAAACATTTTTGCTTAATTATTAGCATCTTCAATTGCTTTGATGATGTGAACTAATCCTTGATTATTATTTAAGTCCATCTTGGTATTTTTAGAATCATCCCAAATCTCTTGTGTAATTCACGGATTAAGGCAACTATGCACCTAGGGGGGGGAATTAGGTGTAAATACAATAAATAATGCAATTTTAAAATTAATTACTTTAAAGTAAAGAGATAAGAGAGAGAAATTGCTAACTCGGTTTTTAACGTGGTTCGGCAAGCCTACGTCCACGACTCAAGTACCAACCTGTACTTGAGTATTGTATTCTTTTACTAATCCAAGTAACAAGATTACAAATCCCGCTTGATGAATCCACACCAAGACTTTTACACCGCTTGAAGATATGCCCTCTTCAAGATTTTCCTTCTTCCCACTTGAAGATGTACCCTCTTCAAGATTTTTCCTTGGTGATGTTCCCTCACCAATATCAAGAGTTTTATAATCAACTCTCAAGAGTTTTACAATAATTGTTTTTGTAAAACAAAAATACACTCTTAATAGTGTGGATATTACAAATGAAGATCTATGATCTCTTTATCTCACTTAATAGCACTTAGAAGATTTGAAGGTGTTTAAGTGTAGTGAGAATGAGATTTAATACTCTTTGTGTTAGGATATGAAGATTTAAACACAAATATGAGTATTAATGAGGATTGATGATTTGAAGGTGTTTATGCACTACTAATTGCCTCAATATTAGATATGAAAGTTGTGTTTTCTTAGTTTTGCAATTAAGAGGCCTATTTATAAGTTTCTAAACGAAACTAGCCGTTTATAGCCGTTTTAATGCAACTGTCATATCAAGCGGTCGACCGGTTCACAACGGACAAATCAAGCGGTCGACCGGTTCAGATCAAAAGACAATTTGTCTTCATGCGGTCGACCGGTTCACAACGGATAACCCAAGCGGTCGACCGGTTCAGCTCGAAAGGCAATTTGTCTTCAAGTGGTCGACCGGTTCACTTGGTATACCAAGCGGTCGACCGGTTCATGCAGAAAGGCAATTTTGACAAATTATCTTTTCTGAATTTCTTGAACCGATTGATTATGACTTAATCCTATAATCATCAAATCCTTTTAATGCATGCAATGTGAAGTGTGTGAGTTCATTTTAATTTGTGCTATCAAGTTAGAAATTGAGATTTACATAATTAAAGCACTAAAATGAAAACTTCTTCTTTGTCTTCACTTGCTTGCATCTTGGACTTCTTGGAATGATTTCTTCGTGTACTCCATTATGCTTGTTGATGTATTCTTTGTATAATACCTGTTTATAGCTTAATCTCATCCAAGCATATTATTAGTCCATTTTCTTTTTATTGTTATCATCAAAATATATAAAGCATATAAGTGTGACATTATATGTCAACAATCTCCCCCTTTTTGATCATTACAATAAACAAAAAAAAAAACTTAGATAAAAAATTGAGTCTCCCCCTATATTTTGTAATGCAATATATAAGAGACATTGAACATTTTTAGCAATTTAATCTAAGTAAAAATATCATATGCAATATCAAGAAAAAATCATTTTTCTCCCCCTAAATATATGCATATAAATTTTTCATATTCTCATATTTTACTCCCCATTATTGATGCATTTTTACTCCCCCATTATTGATGCATTTGATATTTTTATATTCTCTCCCCCTTTGGCATCAACAAAAAGAAAATTAATCATTGTGGATAAATAAGAACGCAATATTCAATATCATTGTACATATATCCAAATTGAAAAGCATAAATACAATATCTCTAAGGATAAATAACAGCATAAGTAAAATGAGATGCATGATACAAAATCACGAAGGAGGTGGGTTTCGTGAGAGAAATGAAGCCATCATCGCCTTCATCTCCTGTATATCAGCCCGTATCTCTATGTGAGAGTCTCTCATGGATCGTATATCTGTCTCCATGAGCGTGAGATGACTCTCTATCCTATGTGACCAGCCACTCGCAAATGGCTCATCTGGGGAGGAAGCCGGAGGTGGTGACTCAAATAAATTTGTGAACTCATCTTCACCCTGATCCTCAGCCACATTCTCCTCCTCTTCATGCTCTTCCTCAGCATGTGCACCTTCTTGGTGCCCTTGAATCCACTCACCATGCTCATTAAGCACATATTTCATTCTAGTGAGAGTGGTGTTATTTATCTTCGTCTTATCTGAGTACGGTTTCTTATCCGTACTCGTCAACAGGATCTCAAAATGCTCAAAAATAGTGGTGAACACTTGACCATATGGTAGAGCCTTTTGTTTTTGATCATATGCTAAGATCATATTCCTAATCAAGATGGATGGAAGGTTTATTGACCTTCTCTGAATCATACAATCAATTAAGCATAACTCCATGAATGTAACTTCATCATAATGCCCCTTTTTGGGCAAGATATTGTGAGCAATAATCCTATGGAGTAGTCTAGGTCTCAATAGAAGATCCTGACTCTTTATTTTGGCACCTGGAGCAAATCCAGTATTTCTAGTGTGCAATGCAACAACATAATCATAGCTAAAACCCTCAATGGTCGGAATTACTTTAATATCAAAAACTCTTGGACCATCATTAGATATACCCAATATATCGGCTAATTCAGCACAATTAAACTGTTAGACTTGGCCTGTTTACAAGTGATGCACTTCTTATAGAATCTTTCCACATTACATTTCATATGAGGCTATAAAATGATCATGCAAAATTCCTAATGTCTTAGATACACCAAAATGACTAATCAAACCACCACCATGAGCTTCTCCCACAAACAATTCACACAAAGAACACATAGGCACGCATAGTTTATTTTTTCGAAACAAAAATCCTCTATGCCACATGCCACTTTTTCACATGCATTGAGCACATCACCCAAATAAGAATTCTTGTGCATAAAAATCCTTAATGTATTCAAAGACAAATTATTTTGTATCTAAAATGGAAAGTAAATCATACATTCAAGGACAATGCATGAGCTACCACATTTTCCTTACCTTGTTTATATCTGATCATATAAGAAAATGTTTCAATGAATTCCACCCATTTGGCTTGGCATCTCTTCAACTTTTGTTGTCCTTTAAAATGCTTTAAAGACTCATGATCTGTGCGAATCACATATTCCTTTGGCCATAGATAATGCTACCAATTTTCCAAAGCCCCTATCAAGGCATACATTCCTTATCATAAGTAGGCTAATTTAGGGCTGCCCCACTCAACTTTTACTAAAATAAGCAATTGGACAACCTTCTTGCATCAAAACAGCTCCAATACCTATTCTTGAATCATCACACTCAATTTCACAAGTTTTAGCAAAGTTAGGTAAAACAAGCAAATGTGCATTAGTTAACTTTTCTTTGATCAAATTAAATGCCCTTTCTTGTTCTCCCCCCCCCCCCCTCCCCACTTAGAAGGCATATTTTTTTTCTTGATGACTTTAGTAAGAGGTGTGGCTAAACTACTAAAATCACACATAAACCGTCTATAGAAGCTAGCTAAGTCGTGGAAACTCCTTAATTGGTTGATTGTTGTAGGCATTAGCCACTTTTAGATTCCCTTAACTTTTTCTTAGTCCACCTAAATTCCTTTTTTGCTAACAGTAAAACCAAGAAACACAAGTTTATTTGTGCAAAAGGTGAACTTCTTGAGATTAGCAAACAACTTTTCTTTCCTTAAAATTTCCAAGATAGATTTCAAATGTAATACATGTTCTTTCAAGTTCTTGTTATAAGTTAGGGTATCATGAAAATACACAACAACAAATTTGTCAATAAATGCATGCAAAACATGGTTCATCAAATGCATAAATGTGCTTTCAGCATTCGTTAAATTGAAATGCATCACTAACCACTCATACAAACTTTATTTAGTCTTAAAAGCAGTTTTTCATTCATCACCTTCCTTCATTCTAATATGATGATATTCACTCTTAAGATCCACTTTTATAAAGACATAGGAACCATGTTATTGATCTAGCATATCATCTAATCTAGGAATGGGATGATGATAATTTATCGTTACGTTGTTGATGACTCGACAGTAAACACACATCCTCCATGTTTCATCTTTCTTAGGAACTAATAGTACCGGAACTATACAAGAACTCATGATTTCACGCACATACCCCTTCTCTAATAATTCACCTACTTGCCTCTAAAGTTCCTTCGTATCCTCGGGATTACTCCTATAAGCAGGTTGGTTTGGAATTAACGTTCCTGCTATGAAATTAATCTGATGTTCAATCCCTCAGATTGGAGGTAATCAATAAGGTACCTCTTCGAGAAGGACATCTTCAAATTCCTGCAAAGAGAAACAATATCGTTTGGCAAAACATTGATGAGATCATTAGTACATCATAAAGTCTCCTTGTACATGAGTACAATAAAAGGCTAGTGTGAAAATAATGCTCTATTGATCTCACTTTTTTTTGCAATGTATTTGAATTTTTCATTTCTTGCTCTCATTATGGTCGAAATCCTTCTCTTTCTTTTTCTTTTTGATCAATGTTTTTGTGTCTTTCTTTTTTTTTGAAATTTCAACCTTCTTTTTATTTTGTTCACTTGATATTTGTAACTTTAATTAGTCTTCCCTGACCTGTTTTGGATTCAATGGCAAAAGAATAAAAGGTTGCTTTCTATGAGTGAAAGAATACCTATTTGTGAATCCATCATGCATAACCCTCCGATCATACTATCATGGTCATCCTAATAGTGAATGGCATGCACGCATAGTAACCACATCACAAAGCACCTCATCCTCATATTTACCAATGGATTATGCCACCAATACTTGCCTTGTCACCTAAGTTTCACACTCATTAAGCCAATTAAGTATTGGCTATATTTGTGCAACTCTCTACATCAATAATGACACTGCAAACTTTGTTTTTCACAAAGCACCGAGTGTGAAACAAGTTCTCCTTTTGGTTACTTTCTTTCTCTTTAACTTGCATATTGACAACTCGCCTTACTACCAATAAATATCCAACCACAACATTTTGCTCATCATCAGGATCCTCTAGAGGTGACATGTCATTATCATCTATTTCTCCTCATTCTCTAACTCAAGCTCTCCTTGGGCGTTTATCACCATCACCCTTTTGTTTATACACTAGTTGCTATATGTCCCCACCCCTTGCATTTAAAACACCTAATATCATGTGTTTTAGAACTTGAAGTTTTGGTCTTACTTAAAGTAACATTGGTCATTGGTTTTGAATTCTTAGAGAATTCAAATTTCGGCTTATGTTGTAGTTGCTCATCCCTTTTCGGAGCTATCTTCCATAGGCTGGTGTTAGCCATAGGTTATCCCCTCTTAACCAATCCTTTTTTATTTGAGTTGTTCCTCCACCTTTATGGCTTGATACACCATATATGTCAACTTAACATAGTGTTGCATCTCAACTATATTCGTAATCTCATGATTTAAAGCATGCAAAAACCTAGCCAAAGTGGCTTCCCAGTCCTCTTCCATATTAGCCCAAATCATAGCTATCTCCATCTTCTTTTAATATTCTTCTACACTCTCGGAACCTTAATTTAACCAATTCAACTTTTGATACAATCCCTTATAATAATGGTTGGGTACAAAACGTTTTCTCATAAGCATTTTCATCTTCTCCCAAGTGTCCATGGGTGGCTCTCTATTCCTTCATATCTTATTAATTAGTAATTGATCCCACCAAACATTGGCATAATTAGTGAATTCAATTACAAGTTTACAACCAACTTAATCTTCTTTATCTTCGTGTGGTTGTGACAATCAAACACCATCTCCATTTTAGTTTTCCACTCCAAATACATTTCAAGATCACTTTTACCTTGAAAAGATGAGATTTTAATCTTTATGTTTCCCAAATCATTATCCCTCTCAGGCCTAGGCCTACCCATCATAGCTTCTCAATTCTCATTCCCAAGCTGAAACCTGCCCTAGTTCAAATATGGCACATTAAACTCCTCTAACTCTGCCTCTTCCTCAACATTCTACCACAGAACATGCCCACTTTGTTGCCTATTAGGGATGTCTTATTGATGTCCCCTTATTGCCTCTACTTCTACCCTGTCAAACCTATCATGAATAGCTTCTAATTCAGCCCTCAACATACGCCTCATCTCCCCTAACAAGGCCTGTATTTGGAGGTTCAAAACTACAAGTTGTCGAACTTTTTCGGTTGTATCTTCTTTATTGATGTACATATTTAAAATCTTCAAAACAAGGTTAGAATCCTCAAAAACACTCTCTCACGTGTTTCACTCAAGAATTGATAAACTTGCTCTCGTGTTTTCACACTAAACGGTTTTTACCCTCTTATGGTCTCACACACTCTTGCCTTTTTTCCACTCTTTTGTGTCTTCTTTAGTTCTTAATCAAACTTCCAAAAACTAATTCAAAATAATATCACAGCAATTCTAAAATGAGAAACAACCAAAACTATCCAAAAGTCCAAGAACTTGAATTAGGTGAGATACAAGATTGAAAAGAGGAAGTTTTTTTTTTACTGCAATCGTGTACTTTTTTTCTTTTTTTCAATATTTTTTTTCTGAACTTGAATAAGGTGAGAAACAAGATTGAAACTAAGTTTTACTACTGCAATGGTTTACTTTCTTTTTTTCACTTTTTTATGACTTCTTTTTTTCTGAACTTGAATATGGTGAGAAACAAGATTGAAAACAAGACGTTTTCTTACTGGAATTATATACCTTTTTATGATTTTTTTTCTTCTACAAGAGGTAACAATATAAAAAGAAAAAAAATGAAAGATATTCAAACTTATCTTAGAACCAAAGTTCTAATACCAAATGATATGAACTTCATCAACAATTGTGATGAAACCCAATAAGAATGATGGTTTAGAACCTCGAGATCGTGCAGAGAAAATTGGATGAGTCTTGACCCGACACCTTATAAGATGAAAACCAAGACTATGAAAGATTGAAACATCACACCTAGAAAACCTAAGAATCTCTCAACAATCAAGGTGATAAGTTTGGTTATTTGAACGCTAGAAGATTAACTTAATAAGTTATAGGAGTTCTTTTAAGAACGAAAAAGAACACAAGACCTCACAAATATGATAATTTTATGAAAATATAATTTGTTTATTCAATTCAAAATACCCATGTATATACTTGGAATAACCCTTCAAGAATAGAAAAAGTCATAACTAAAGCTTTAAAAGAGCTCAAATAAGAACATAAACAAGTTCTCGTGTTTTTAGGTCTCTTGGACTTCTAGAGGCTACCATAAATAGATATATGACTAAATTCAATGTATTTAACATAACTATTCAAGACCAAATTCATTTCTCTATTTAATATCCTTGGAACTCATCAAATTCAAGCTCTTTGATGACAGACCATGCTGAAACATTTTTGCACAATTATTAGCATCTTCAATTGCTTTGATGATGTGGACTAATCCTTGATTATTATTTGAGTCCATCTTGGTCTTTTTAGAATCAACCCTATTGGATTAGCCCATTTAGTGCTTCGTTGAAACGTTTGGCTCTAAGTCTTGTAATTGGGCCATTTAGAAGTGACAAGGGGTCTTGTGCAAATTCAATCGGATTACCGAGTATATGATCAACATGTCCAACTCCTTGGTTTGCATCACATATTTTCTTATTTTTGTAGATAGAATATTAACTACTTATTTTTGTTATTTTATTATTGTTGGTGTTTTTACAATTTATATTTTTTTTGTTGTGTTTAATTTAAATTGAATTATAAAATAAACTAAAGCTAATACAGTGAATTCAATAATTTAGGTATCTGAATCTTCTTGTTTTTTTTTAATAATGATGATAATTTATGTTGGTGATTTCATTGAAATCTACTAAATAGATAAATTCATAAAAATTTAAAATTCATAATTTTTTAAGAAACTTACATTTCATAAGAATTCTATACAAATTTATTATTTTGTCCAAATTTATATTATAATAAAAAAAAATCTCAGACAATTAATATTTTTTTCGTTGAAAACAATTGGTTCCAACCACGAAGAGGCACGAGTAAACATACACACATACATACATACATACATACATGACATGAGTATGTGGACCAATCTGGTTTGGTTTTAAGCTTGGCTAAATAATATTATGTTTGGTTTAAGTGTGTGTTTGCAATTTCATACTTATATCTTTCTTTTAATTTGTCCTTATTGTTAGTATTTTTTTCAAACATGTTTTTGTAAAAATTAGATATAATATTTTCTTAGTGTTTTAGTGTGTTGCTTTCAGTCAAATATTTTAAAACAAATTCATGTTTTAATTGAAGCTGCATTTTTTGTTTTGGGTAGTTGTCAATGTTTTGTGATTTTAATAATGAGTTAATTAAATTCACAAGAATTTTTCCAATATTTCAAAATTACTCTTCCTTTAATTTATGAATAATTGGTAAATATTCTAATAAAATATTAGACCTATTGTAGGCTATCGTTTAAAATATTAGCGGTGAACCTGGAAAAAATCCGAGTTTTTTTTAAATATTCATCAATGTCAATTGAAAGTATTTTAATCAATCTTCCCTTAATTTATGATAATTAACAATAAATATCATGATATGAAAATTGGACCTATGAGAAAGTAGTATTTAAAAAAAAAATAAGAAATTCACCTGAAAAACTCTCAAAGTTATCTTGAATACTCAATGATTTTAATTGTGAATATTATATCATAGTAAATCTTATCCATGCTAGATGAATTGTTAAAGCATTTGTATGGATTTGTCCGTATAAGAATCTATTTGGACACACAAACTAAATTTATTTGAACGAGTAAATTCTAAGTTAAAACACCCTCTTGAATCCAAATATCTAAACCACATTAAACCTACAAAGCAATTTACCTAAGATAGATTGTGTTAGAGATGTTAATACTTTTTCTAGCAACTATTAATTTCTTATTCATTTAACCTATGAGAAAAATAAGAACATTCAAATTTATAGGAATTCTAAGATGGCGACTCCTTGAATATTTCCTAACATTATTGTGTCGACATGTATCAAAACTTAACTGAGGATTCTCTCATCCTCATCTCAAAAAAATATTTCTTAGCTTTTATATCTATTTTTTTATTCTATATCTATCTATAATAATAATAATAACAAAACAGTAAGCAAGAAAAAATATTATTATTATTATTATTATTATTATTATTATTATTATTATTATTATGTTAATAATGGAAAATAAAACACAAATATCAATTTATCAAGGGATTAGAATCCAAAATTAAAACTATAAGGGATTAGAATCCAAAATATTATTATTATTATTATTATTATTATGTTAATAATGGAAAATAAAACACAAATATCAATTTATGAAGGGATTTGAATCCAAAATTAAAACTACACTTTTACGTGCAGGAGAGAGGGAGAAACATGGTCGGCGGCTTTAACCGGTCCCCGACGCGTCCATGGATATTTTTAGGGAACACGCGCCACTGCAGGAGGAAGACCACGCGCAGACGCACTGCTCTAGACATCGTAATCTCGTCTCTGACCACCGTATGACGCCTCACACACCACTTGAACAGCGCGTGGGGCGTGAAACAGGTAGGCACATGTGCCACACGCACTAACAATAACAAAAAATTAAAAAAAATATGATCAATTACCGGACTACCCCTGGACCAAAATCACCATTTTTGTCTTATTCGGGGCTAGAATTGTAATTAGCTAATTTAAATATATTAAAAAAATACGGCGGACCGGACAGGTCGGTCCGGTCCACGCACGTGCAATTACATGAATAACCCTCAACCTCAACCTCTTTTACCCTCAGTCGGAGCCTCTATTTTGTCCTATTACAGGGGCTAAAAGCGTCAAAAGACTGTTCATTGAAGAAAAAAAAAATAGACGAACTCACATGACGCACGGACGAAAAATGTCCAATCTACGGTAAAAGACTAAGGTTTTTTAGTATATGTTATAAAACAAGTTAGAAAGAATATAAAATAGATGTTTTTAATTAAAAAACTATACAAAAGATATAAAAATTTATAATTTAAAAAGAAAATATATTTTCAGAATAAAAAATACTCACATGACGCACGGACGAAAAATGTCCATCCGCTAATCAATTACTTATACATTTTTTTTATAAAAAAAGATATTTCTTTTTATCTTTTTTGAGAATTTTAATACATTAATATAGGAATATAAAAATAAACAAATAATAGAAGTTCACAAAAGAGAACAAGTGCGTGAGATCCAAGCAGTAGATTATTAGAGGTCTAAGAGCATGAGTGGGGCCTACGAAAACAAGGAGACACGTGTAAGACCGATTATTCTCTGATATTCCATTAACAACTCCACTAACCGCGTAAAAGAAAAGTACGGTGAAGGAGGGAAGAATTTTGGACGACGAAAACCTCTATAAAGCAACCTATCCATCCCTCTTCAGCCAAAGACTCTGCCAGCTCCGATCTATCAATTAAGCTCCGGGAGGACTCCTCTTCTCCGATCCCAGTTTATCATCGACATGAGTTTCCTCTTCGGCAAGAAAAAAACCCCCGCAGGTATTTATTTATTTTTCATGTTGATTAAGGATGAATTTGAGATTTTTATTTGGTTATTGATTCTCTGAGATTATTTTTTGGCTGTGAAATTCAGAACTTCTGCGGGAAAATAAGAGAATGTTGGACAAATCTATTAGAGATATTGAGAGGGAGAGACAAGGTCTACAGACACAAGAAAAGAAACTGATCGCTGAGATCAAGAAAAGTGCTAAGCAAGGGCAGATGGTGGGTCAGCTGCTATTTATTTATTTATTTTTAAGAATTTAAAGCAGGATTTTTTTTTATCTTTTTTTCTTAAATCCATGCCGATTGATTTTTATTATACTCTGCTTTAATCTTTTCTCTTTTTTTGACATTGTTTGCAGGGAGCGGTGAAAGTAATGGCTAAGGACCTTATTAGGACCAGGCATCAAATAGAGAAATTCTATAAGCTCAAGTCACAGCTTCAGGGTGTATCTCTTAGAATTCAGGTATCTTTTGCTTGTTACTACTTCTCATCCTTCATGTCAATGTTTGATGCGTTCCCTGATGCTGATGACTTTCCCTTTACCTTTTTATTTCTTAAGAACATCTGTATCAATATACATACACACACGAGCGATGTTTTACTTCGTTTACTCTGTGTGTTCTAGTGAAACACATGCATAATTTAATGTTTTTCTTTTCCGGGGGAGGGAGGAATTGTGAAAAGTGGATTTCTGTATGAGCTTTAAAATCCAAGGGGTTTGTTCTCTTCCATTCATGAACAAAACGTGACATGGTTTTTGTATGCAAGTTCATCACAACCAAAAGATTGGCCCAAGTAAATGCATCGAACCTGATCATATGGCTAAATGATGATATTAAGATATGAATGTTTTGAATTAATTTCAGACATTGAAATCTACACAAGCAATGGGAGAGGCGATGAAAGGTGTAACAAAGGCAATGGGGCAGATGAATAGGCAGATGAACTTGCCATCATTGCAGAAAATTATGCAAGAATTTGAGAGGCAGAATGAAAAGATGGAAATGGTGACTGAGGTGATGGGTGATGCCATTGATGATGCTTTGGAAGGGGATGAGGAAGAGGAAGAAACTGAAGAGCTAGTGAGCCAAGTTCTTGATGAGATTGGAATTGACGTCAATCAGGAGGTAATGTTGTCGTTTCAACTTTTATTTTTCCATGCATGCTGGCTGAGTGTTTGTGGTTTGAATTAATCATTAATCTATATATATAATATATAACAACTGTTTTTGCATGTACCCACAGCTTGTAAATGCACCATCGTCTGTTGTTGCTGCCCCGGCAGAAAAAGGTAAGGTTGCACAAGTGGAAACGACAGGGAATGAAGAAGGTGGAATAGATAGTGATTTGCAGGCAAGGTTAGACAATCTGAGAAGAATGTGATCTTTGTATTATTACTCATGTAAAATATTACGATTTTAGCTTTATTGTTAATAGTGAGATTGCATTGGGGCCCTGTAATGTAATATCAATGAACATTGTGCGAGTTGTTTGCTTTCGGTTCGGTGACAGTTGTAGATTTTAATAAAAAAAAAATCTTGTGATGAATTCATACATTAGGACCTAAGTGCATGAGATGAATTTATTTAGATTTGTCGTTCATGTTTATATATTGTAATATTAGTGTCGCATGCGGGAATAGTAATAAGATTATGCAATGTTGTAGACTCTTCAGTGAGGGAAATTTCAGTCTTTTGATTCCAGAATGGAGCATGCTGTTCAAGTTTTGATGTTTTTGAGCTCTGTATCCTCGAAAAAGTGGGGTTTGAGCAATGGACTTTTTCGTTGATACTTGTGTAGCCTTCAGATGGCACAACAACCTCTGTCGAAGCATAAACATTTCCCCATGGATCCTAGTTTTCCAAGTGTGAAAAATGAATGTCTATTTTTTCGATTATTATCTCGATTACAATTGTGACATATATATATATATATATATATATATATATATAGTGTACTGGTAGTTGTTAACAAATAAAATTGTTACACTAAATAACAAAAATAACGGCCATATTTTTGCCATCATATTTTGACACTTCTCCTCAAGTTGGAGCGTATATATCTATCATACTTAACTTGCTAATTGCTCCATGAAACACCTTTCCGAAACTGTTTTTGTGAGTGTATCAGCTAACTTGTATTTGTATCGAACAAATGGAAAAACAATAATTTTTAGATCAAGGTTTTCCTTAATGAAATGTTGGTCAACTTCGATGTATTGGTACGATCATGTTGTATTGAATTATGTGCCATCTTGATAGCTGTTTTATTATCGTAGTAGAGACTTGTTGATTTCTCGCATTCAATTCCTGAATCTTATAGTATGTTTTTCATCCATAACAGTTCACACATGTCATACTTTATGCCTTGGTATTCTACTTTTGCACTTGATCTAACTACCACTTTTTGTTTCTTGCTTCTCCATGTGATGATGTTACCTTCTACAAAGGTAAAATACCTTGATGTAGATCTTCTATCGGTATGATCTCTTGTGTAGTCTAAGTTTGTATATCCTTCAATTTAATGGACTTCATTTTTTTAGAACAATAGTCCTTTTTCCCGGTGTACTCTTCAGGTACCTCAAAATTTAGTAAATTGTGCTCATATGTTTTTCATTTGGTGAGTGCATGAACTAACTTACTACACTTATAGCATAGACTATGTTAGGTCTTCTATGTGATAGGTAGATTAATTTCCCAATTAACCATTGATATCGTCTTTTGTTTGTTGGAGCCTCCTCCTCAGATTCTCTAAGCTTGTGAATCATCTCTATCGATGTTTCAACTGGTTTGCAAATTAGCATCCCAGTTTCAGCTAATAGATCCAACACATGTTTCTGTTGTGATAGATATACTCCAGTTCTTGATCTTGACACTTCGATGTCTAAAAAATACTTCAACTGTCCGAGATCTTTTATTTCAAATTTTGATTCCAAAAAATATTGTAGTGCTTTTCTCTTTTCTAGATCATCTATTGTCAAGACCATATAATCCACATATACAATCAGTTGTTACTTTCTCTTCTTTGTGTTTTATAAACAAAGTATAATATGAATTACTTTGTTTATAGTCAAATTCCTTCATCATGGATGAGAATCTTCTGAACCATGACTGAGGTGACTACTTCTAACCATATAATAACTTTTGTAATTTGCACACTTCAGTTCTACACGAGAACCTAATTTAACTTCAAATGGTAACTTTATGTAAACTTCTTCCTCAAGATCTCTATTGATAAAAGTATTCTTGACGTCAAATTGTTGTAAGGCCCACTCTGTTTACTGCTATAGATATGAGAATACAGATGATATTCGTTTTTGCAACTAGGCAAAAGTTTCTTGATAATCTACTCCATACTTGCACGTATATCTCTTCGTGACTAATATTGTTTTGTATCTATCAATGCTCCCATCTACTTTCAGTTTTACTGTGAACACCCATCTACACCTAACTTTCTTCATCCTTTTTAGTAGTTGATATAATTTTCCAAGTGTTATTCTTTTGAAGGGCCTTCATTTCTTCCTTCATCGCCTTAGTCTACTTTGGGTCTGTTAATGCATCCTATATATTACTAGGAATAGATACACTAGATAATTGATTAACAGAAAATGCATACGGTTCCAATAATCTATCGGAAGAGGTGTATTTATTGATAGGGTATTTAGTTTTGTTTCTGGGATCAAGTTCATATTGTATCTTTGGGACTCCATGATTTATCCTTTGTGGATATTTGTTGGTCACATTTTGTTTAAGGATAGACATTTCATTAGTCTCATTAAGATTAGGGTTTAGATTTACCTTAGGATAGATATTCTGGGTTGAGACACAAGGGGGTCATTGCTAAAAACATTCAGATCTATGCAAAATTCCAAGTTAGCATAATAACTTGAGCTTTTCTTCTTTAACCTTCCATTTTCCTCTACTTTAAAAATATTTTTGTTCATTGTTACTCTCCTCTTGAAAGAAAAAACGGGAACTCCTTCATAATAGTAGGGTTGTAATTCTCAAAATGATGCATCCAAGGTTACATGTAGTTTTCGATGGTAAGGATCATAAAACCGATACCCTTTCTGAAACTCTGTGTAACCCATAAATACACATCTTTTTACACATGGATCAAGTTTACTTCACAAGACTTTAGGAATGTGGACATCTACCATACAATCAAACACTCGTGGTTCCAAATTTAGGAGATGCAAAATGGAGTGTAGAGTCTCCATCTTTTGTTGCAGAGTTTGAAAATCAATCACCACTAGATGGTGCTCGATTCATTAAATAAGTTGTTGATTTGGCTGCCTTACCCCAATAGAATTTTGGCATATTCATACAAAAAGGAGGCACAAACTATTTCCATAATTTGCCTATTTTTCCTTATGCTAGACCATTTTGTTGTGGACTGCATGTGCAAGAGGTTTGATGTCGAATTTCATGATGATTTAAGAAAGTACCTAAAACTTGATCCATGAACTTTGAACCATTATCGTTTTGTGGAATTCTTGAAAAGTTGTACCTACATCACTTTTATTTTAGACAGTGGATATCTAGGTCATTTGAGTGCATTCATCAATAAATGTAATAAAGTAACATGCATTAAAAAATGATGGAACTTTTGTAGGACCCCAAACTATGAATGAATGACTGTGTAAGGTTTAAAAGTTTTATTCAAACTTGGTAAATAGGAAATACGGAGGCTTTTGGCAAGTTTCACAAATATTACATTAAAAATCTAAGATACTTAAACCTGAAAACATTTATAGTTGTAATTTCTTAAGATACCCAAAATAAAGATGTCATAGCCTTCAATGCCACAACCATACAAGTACGTGAGCTTAAAAAATGACTTCTGGTCTAATGACTTTGACTCAATTTTGACTCATTTTTTTCTATTAACTTCAAATAATATAGATTGTCTTGTCTAACACCATAACCAAGAATCTTATGGGTTAAATAATCATGAAAAACAAAAAAAAAACCAAAACATTACCATGCATGCAAGGGTTAAAGTAATTTCACTAATCGAAAGAAGGTTGTCTTCAAGAGATGAAACAATCAGAACCGTATCTAGGGTTAATGAATCAATAAAAAAATAGATCATTCCCCAATAATCGAGAAAGTACTACCAATTGTTGTGCAAATCACTGACCGAGAGAAGGGTTTAGGACAAATTAAATTACTGAAATCCTTAGTCATGTGATTGGATGCAACTAGATCCATAATCCAAGTATTATTCGTGTAGTGACAAAATGTGCAAATGTTTTACCAAGTTTACCTGGATGAACAACATTCTTTATAAGTTGTACCAGGTTTGCTTTAGTCAAATTTACCACAATTTTGCTAATATTTTTCTGAGGTTTTTTGTAAAGTTCCACTAGTTTGGGTAGCCAATAATTTCATAAACTTTTGTTTTTAATGTCCCATTTCACCATAATAGGAACACATCAACCCACCAGCTTTTTTATTTCCTGGATTAAATATTTTCCCCTTATTTCAATTTCAGTCAGCCCTTAGTGTCCTCTATCTCTCCCCTCATTCTCAAGCCTTTGGTAGCCCCCTTGTGTCCTCTGTCTCTCCCTTCAATTTCAAACCTTTCACCCCTTTGTTCTCTCCCATGTTCCTCTACCGGTTGGTAATGCCTCTCCATCATCACTGTGTGTTTAGGGAACACCAAGGGACCTCCCCTTTGCTTGTCATCAATGATTTTCCTCTAGGAGTGCTCTCATCGAACAACAACATAAACACCCTTCAATATCTAGTTTCAGATCCTTTCTATAGGATCTCACCAAGAATTTGTTCGAAGTATGGGATAAGGCCACTAAGGAAGATATGAACTCAGAGTCTTGTCATAGTAGAGTGAAGATAGAGGATGTCGACTATTGTTCCAGCTTGGAATGCACTCTGGCAGTCAATTTCTTGAACGATGGCCACCAGCTTCATGTAGTACGTGGACAAGGAACGACTATATTGTTTGGTGGTAAACGATCATTGGTTTAATTCAAAGATACAAGTCTCATCGGCATCGTCATAAAAGGTTCAGGCGACGACCTCCCATACATCCTTGGTCGTGGGTAGGCGAATGAGCCACTACATCAACATTGGGTTCATAGAATGGGTTTCTAAATTTCTAGGTTTGCTCTGGTGATGAGGGTTTTTGGTTTTCTTTGAGTTTCTAAGTTTGGTGATGAACGGTTACTATAACAATCTTGTTTTGATGAACAGTAGCAGCTTATGGGGACAAATTTAAACAATAATAGAGATGAATAGTAATGATGGCATTATAGCCTCCGGGGAAAAACTTCAATTCAAAAAAGAATAAATTCATATATGGAAAAAAATCAAAGATGCTCTATTACCATGTGAAAAATGAAAGTCTATTTTTTATTATCATCTCGATTATAATTGTGACATATATATATATATATATAACAATGTATTGGTATTTGTTGTTACAGTAAACAATAAACACAACAAATAACAAATAAAGTTGTTATATTATATAACAAAATAACAGCCATATTTCTGCAATCATATTCTAACACCAAGCAATCATACACTCGCTCCACTGGATGAGGTGCCCACGCTTTACCATGAGCTGACACTACTTTCATGTCGTGAGTTTTTTTTTAAAAAAAAAGACAATTTGTGAGTTTTTGGGAAAGTTTCCCATGAAAATAGACCAACGTGTGAGTTTTAGGTAGGTTGCCCATGAAGTTAGGCCAATGTGTAAGTTTAAAAAAGGAGCGGTCGCCCATGAGAATAGGGTAGTTTTGAATTGGACATGTCACTTGAGAAAATAGACCAGAGTTTTCAATGGGGAGGTCGTCCATGAAAATAGACCATTATATGAGTTTTGGACTAGTGTTTGAATTTATAATTGGAAGGTCTCCCATGAAAATAGACCATTATATGAGTTTTGAACCAATGTTTGGTTTTCTGTAAAAAAAAAATAGAGTAGTGCGTCTAAGGATGTCATCAATGAAAATAAACTAGATTTTTAATTTCAATAGTGGTATGATACCTATGATAACGAGAACATTTTATTTTATTTAAAAAAAAGCTTTTAATTGATGGATCACCCAACAAGTAGGGCAAGCACTTCTTTCTTTACAAGCTCATTACACAAAGAGGAGAAGTGAGAAGACCAAATTTTGTTTCGTACTTTTGGATGAGATTTTGCTTCGTACTTCTAGATGAGATTTTTCTTTGTAAGAATTGTAAAGTGGAGACATCTATTGCTACCTATTTTTTACCATATTTTGAAGTACTTTCAAAACATTCTCGAAAAAACAAAGAAAATCCAAAAACATATGTTTTGATGTATTTTTGTTTTTTTAGGGGGTAATATTTCTAAGGAATTCAAAATCAAAGAAAGGAAAAGAAAAAAACATATGGCTTAATGATGATATTAAGATATGAATGTTTTTAAATAATTTTAGACACTAAAATCTACGCAAGCAATGAGAGAGGCAATAAAAGGTGTAACAAAGGCAAAGGGGCAGATGAATAGGTAGATGACTTGCCATCATTGTAGAAAATCATGCAAGAATTTGAGAGGCATAATGAAAAGATGGAAATGGTGACTGAGGTGATGGGTGATGCCATTGATGATGCTTTGGAAGGGGATGAGGAAGAGGAAGAAACTGAAGAGCTAGTGGGCCAAGTTCTTGATGAGATTTGAATTGACATCAAATAGGAGGTAATGTTGCCATTTCAACTTTTACTTTTCCATGCAAGCTGGTTATGTGTTTGAGGTTTGAATTAATCATTAATATATATATATATATATATATATAACAATTGTATTTGCATGTCAATTATTCAATATCCTTCTCTCTTTTTTTTTGTTTTCACATGTCAATTATTAAAATCCTAATTTTTTTATTTTTAATCAATTATTCAAGAGAGAGAAAAATGCAATTTTTTCAAGCAAAGGATGTGTAGATCTGTATGCCTCTGTCAAGTTTTTGGTGGAGTTGAGGTTGAGGCGAGACTGGTGTATGTGTGGCTGATCGGTGGGTTAATAGTTGGTTGCTCGAGGGATACAGATCTGCAAGCTCATGGTATTGTGTGTACTCTACAATAGCTGAGGGTGTGAGGTGTGGGTGTTCTGTGTCAGCTATAGCTGAGGGTAGGAAGAGCTCACGGTGGGTTGATGATCGGTGGTTGATTTATGTTCCAGCAGTAGGGTTTTCTTAATCTGTGTTTTGATAGTGTGGGTTTGGCTCAGTGGGTTACTGATGGTTTGAGCTTAGGTCAGTGTGGGTTATCGATGGTTTGAGAGAGATTGTGTGGATTTGCCTAAGGATTTGTTCATCTTTTGTGTGGATTCTCTTCAGTTGGAATCACAAGTTTGCCTGTCGATGGGGGTTATGCGATACACTTTCTTTCCCCCCTCCTTTAATCTTATTTTTCACCATTCCAGGTTATTGCATCTCCTCTCTTTTTTCCCTCCCCCTTTTGAATACAACTTAGAGAATAATATCACAACCAAAGATGAGCCGAGAAAGAAATAAGTTGTAAGAGACAAAAGATTGATACTTGATAAAGGGCCTAATATCGGCAAAACATAAAATTGATAGCAATAAAGGACTAGCTTAAGGACAACAGAGCAAAAACAGAAGCAGTAATAGTTACATTATCTAGAGCAAGAGGAACTCAGAGCCATAAACATACACATATATAGCAGCAGTTGCACATCAACATTAAGGGTGTGTTTGATATTGTCTTTGCTTTTGTGGTTGAAGTTTTACAAAAAATAGTTGCATGAAAAGCACTTTTAGCTGCAATTCATAACTGAAATTGAAGTGTTTGGTTAAAATTGTAGTTAAGTTTGAGTTTTATGAAAAGCAGTTTCGTGTGTTTGGTTATCATGTTTTTTATATTGCTGTAAACTTGTGAAATTATTGTACAAAACAAACACACACACACACATATAAATTGTTTTTAAAATTTTTTAGATTGATAATCATAACAATAAAATGTAATTAATAATTCATAAAAAAGTAGATATTTATTTTTATTCTCTCATCAAACTACTTTCAATTTCATCATGACCTAAATCAATACGTGAATGCCTTTGCGATCCCATCCTATTTGATCGAGGAACAACATCTGGTAACAATATCGTTAGTAACAATATTGTGATACAGTTGTAGAGATATAATTTCACGGCCAAATCCATATGTAATTTTTTTATTCATAATCAATTGAAAAATAACAAGGTTGTGGAGCAAAAGGAAATCACATGCCTTTCCTTTTCATCAGGATTGATCTCTATCTATACATTTTTATATAAAAAAATCAGATTGGGCATGAACAAACTAAATGGGTCGGCCCAACTCTGCTGGACTTGGGTTGGGCTAATAGGAGGTCCAACCCAAGTCACAATATATATACATTGAGTGAAATGATGTGTTGCACTGTTCACGTCTTCTTTAAATGTGAACAACACAGTGGTTGTTCACATGATAATAGCATCCGACTGACGGTGATGAGAGGCTCAATGACTAATGTCGATGGGTAAAGGAGACCGAGGTAGTTCTTCATGTGGTGGTGGCATCGAAAATGATGGTCTGTGGTGGCTAGGGAGGAGGTCAGAAGCTTGTCACTATGGAGAGAGAGAGAGAGAGAGAGAAAGTTATCGCTATGGAGAGAGAGTTGTCGTTGTGGAGATATGGAGAGAGAGAGAGCGTCGGTGGTGTGCCTGGTATGCCTGCGATTAGTGTTCTCTACTAGTGTTCTCGATCAAAATTGGTTCCCGTGTTACTGTGCTCCCATTGAAATGCAGAAAAAGGTTATGAATCCTGCTTCTTAAAAAAAGTTGTGATCAATTTTTTGGTGGATCCCATAGCAATTTAAATTGTGTTTTCTCATTACCAAACGCCACAAAAACTGTTTTTGCTCAAATTTCATATTCAATCGCAATACCAAACCACCACCAATGCATCTTTATTTTGAAACCAAAATCCATCTGCTACAAAAAAAATGTTGCAAGCAGTAGAAGTAACGTTAAAACATATTCGGGATGAAACCTTCAAGCACCAAAAAGGCACCTATGTAAACTTCATATTAGAACTTAAGAGAGAGATTTGATGTGTGGTGAGTTGCGGTGTGAGCAAAAAGCATCAAATTGATGCTTTTGCAAAGTGAGGTTTAAACCTCAGTTTGTGTGGATCCCACAATTATAAAAAATGTGAGATGATAAAACCAAATGTATACGGCTCTACGGTTGGCTTCAAACACAAAAATCACCACAAAAACACATACTCACTTAGTCCACAAAGCCACACACTCACTTAGTGTCACATGCGGGAATAGTAATAAGATTATGCAATGTTGTAGACTCTCCATTAAGGGAAATTTCATTCTTTTGATTCAAGAATTGAGCAAGGCAAATATATTAGGTGGTGTAATTGAGATTGTTTTAAAATTAATTAAAATGTATCAAAATGATATTTTTTTTAAAAAAAAATCATTTTGATATCATCACAAAAATAATTTAAATACATCAAAAAAAATTTGATATCTTTTTTCAAACGGAAAGCTAAACTGAAGGATTTTCGAGCACTGTATCATCCAAAAACTGGGGTTGGTTTGATCAATGGACTTTCTTTCGTTGATACTTGTGTAGCCTTCAGATAGCTCAACAACCTCTGTCGAAGCAAGCCAATACTATGCTTTCATGTCATTCATCCCCTGTGTTTTTTAAAAAACACATCATATTTAAAAATCATTATTTTAAAAAAGTTAATTAAATATCTATTTTTTAACTCAAAGTAATTTTAACCAACTTATCCACTGGTTGCTTCTTGGCCTCTATTGCGAGCTTAATTGATTTTTTTTAATTTAAAATAAAATAATTAAAAAAAACAAACACACAATTCAAAATTGCCAACTTTCTTCCAATCAGATAACCTTATCCACCAGTTCCTTAACTGAGAAGCTGCCACATAGGAAAGAGAATCAAGATGAAAAGTCCACCTGATAGCTCAAATGTCCTCCTCTCATTGCAAGACAAGCCCCATAACAAAAGCATCATCCCCCAATTTTGAAAGGTGAATTCAGCAAAATAAAGCTTCTTGCTGGGCAGAGAGCAGACGCAAAGATTAAATAAAGAAAGAAATGGCTTCAACTTCAGCTGTTTCAATGGCCATGCCATTAACTTGTGCCTGCCAAAAGACGGAAACCTCTGAGGCTTTCTTCAAGCCACTCCCAGTGAGGTCGTCTAAGGCTATGGCGGCGGCATCAAAATGCAATGGTAGGCTTCAAGTCAAGGCCTCATTGAAGGAGAAGGTAGTCACTGGATTGACAGCTGGTGCACTCACAGCTTCCATGGTGATTCCGGAGGTTGCCGAAGCTGCAGGGCCCGGGGTTTCTCCATCTCTCAATAACTTCTTGTTCAGCATTGTGGCTGGTGGAGTTGTGCTTGTTGCCATTGTAGGCGCAGTGGCAGGAGTCGCCAATTTCGACCCAGTCAAGCGGACTTAGGAGGTGTCTTATTCTGAGATTGCCTGGACTTCTTTTTACAAACTTAATGACATGAATCTGTTTTTCAATGATGAACTGCGTCTTGTGTTTTTTCTGTGACTCTCTTAGATGTACCTTGGTCCAAAACTAGTGAATTCCGTAAATTAATTTTCATATCTTGGTGCAAACACAACCAGGGGCCACAAATCTTTTTCTTGCTATATAAATCGTCTGGTCATTTGCAACTGAAGGAAGTAACTTTTCTTCTCCACGTTGCAAGACTTCCATTGGGAGCAATTTAACAGATATAAAAAGAGTTCCCATTTTTATGGTTCATCAGCTCTCAATTTTCAGAATGAGAGATCACAGCCTTTACCGCATTGTGCAATGAGCACTAGAAGGCCCGACACTGCATGACAAAATTATGTGATAGCTGCACATTTAAAATATGTTCACAAGTTTCAAGAATTTTGGAATCATGTCAACCACTCTTTGGCAGAGGACATCAGCGCCAGATGCAGGATATTGAGATTGAGAGAGTGGGTAGAGAAAAGACATTAAAAAAACTACTCAATCTGAATTCATAAGCATGTTTGAAAACAAGCTACACGGTTTAATCTGAAAGGTGCCTATAAACGTGTATCGGTTGACGTTATTGATAGAATCACTGGCTATGAATCTCCTATAAGCAAGCGGTACAAAGCCTAAATCAACTTTGAAGAGCTAAAGCTACAGGATCTAAAATCAGATACTTTAGGTTCAGATTATTCAATGTGCACGAACTTTTGAAATCGAATCAAGCATGTATCTGCTCTCTGAAGAATAGCTTACCTTGTCAGCCTTGAAAACTGTTATCTTCACCCTTTGTTCATCCCCATACATTTCCTCTTTGATTTTAAGCCTGAAAAGATACTGGTAAAAGAGTCGGCTCCTGATTATGTCAGTAAATCTGGTATCATTGGATTCATTCTTCAACAAGTACAATTCCTTTGCTGGGTAACCCAATATCTCCTCCCCAGACTCCTGGAATGCTGTTACCCAAGTCAATCCTGTGTGGTCCTGAATCTGAATTTGAAGAAGATACCTATAATCGCACTCGTCAAATTCATGATTGCATCTGTCGCATTGCCATCTTGAGTTTCCGGATCTTGTCACTTTCTTGTTACACTGTCTATCTCCAATCATCAAAGGGCAGGCTGTGTAACAGAAAGTATCTGTTTTGATAAAACTTATGCTTGCCCTCACAGTCACCCAATCAGGCTTATCTGATCTGCCAAGACCTTCATGCTTGATCTGAGACACAGTTTTGCGAGCCTCATTCTTGGGTCCTCCTTGCACAATGTCTCTGGAAATAGACATAGAAGCAACATCACAGCCCCCTCGATCAAACCAGTCTTTCACAGCATGAGCCTCCGGAATATCTGGATTTATAAAGAGCTGAGTAGAAGAAATTGTTCCCAGAGATTTTCCATTGAATTCACTGACCTTCCCAGCTTTGACAGCTAAAATGGGAAAAAACCCAGAACCAACCATCTCTTGCAATTTTTGACCTTCCTTGTTGCAGAAATCCCCCCAAAGTGTTAGTTCAATTGTCCAACCAGAACCATCCTTCAGATTCAGAATTCTTCTTTGTGTTTCCATACCATTCTTTCTCAATATAGAAACTGAAGGGTTAACAGATATCACAATACCAATTACATCAAATATGGAATTGTTTTCAGCACTCTCAATTTCACTAATGGGTTTGAAGGAGAATTGCTGTTGTGGTATAGAACCATCTTCTTCAGGGCAAAGATCCACAGTTGAAGTTGCCTCCAAAAATATCTCCCAGTCATTCTTCAGATGGTTGAAATTCTTCTGAGCAGGTTTTAAGCTACCCTTTGAAATCAGATAAACCTTACCAACTTCAACAGCATCATAGAAGCGGTCAACGACAGCATTGAAGCAGGTCACTCGTATTTCACCTCCATCAGAATCAAGAAGATCAAAGGAAAAGACCTTCCCATCCCCCCGAGCATTATTATAGCGGCGAAGATCCCCTTTAGCAGTTATTCTGGCTTTGATAGCCCAGCGTCCCTGATAAGGATTCAAAGCATTGATAGGAATGATCCGTGCTGGTGCCTCATTCTTCATAACTGCACCATGATTTCTGTAACTTGGAGGGGGTTGGTATGGAGGTTGAACTGTCGGTCGGAAACTCTGCACATCATTGCCATAATTTTGGGCACCCAAAGCAGGTTGGAAAGTATGCATTTTACCACCCTGATTTTGAGTAGTTGAAGTGGGCCGGAAACTTTGCATATTTCCATCATGACTTTGGCTGCTCATAGCAGGCCGGATTCTGTGCATATTGCTTCCATGACTTTGAGAACTAAGATTATTATAACCAGCTGTTGACAACAGCATTGAGTTGCTGTTAGGCAATGCATTCTGAGCAGGAGCATCAGAGACCATTTTTGGATTTCCAATTATTTCATAGTCTGGTATTATAGTTTCCAAATTGAGAACAACAATAATCCTGTATGAAGAGTCACCAAAAAGAAAAAAAAAAGCCAGTGTCAGTCAAAGAAGAGCTAAACACTTGCACAAGTCCCATAATTAACATTCTATCATTAATTCTTTCAGTTTATCACCATTTAAAATCTGATCCGCTTAATTAAATTTATGTGATACTCTTGAAAATATGATCTATTTTATTTAATAGCACGTAATGAACTCTTAATTAATTTCAAGAATATATTGATACTTAATAATACCCCTCCCCACACACACAGAAACACGCTCAAAAAGAGTTAATAATCGAATACATTTCTTCATGAATAGAGATTGTCCAGTTACCAGCTCCATCTACAACTTCAATTTTAATCAATCAATTATCCTAAATTTCCATTCAAAATAAATTTAGAATTTCCTCAAGAGTTTCAATCCACGTTTGAGATTCGAGCATGGAAGTAAATTTAAAACAAGTTAATTTTAATTTGGAAGAAATGATGAGATTCAATTCAGGGAAACAGACTGACTTGCGCTTTTGAACTTGGCTGCAAATGTAATCGATCAATTGAATGATAGATCCTTTCTTGACAAGGCCAGTCTTGACTCGGTCATTGAGCTGAGTACCGAGCATGGCGTGCTGAGTCAAAAAGGAATCAGAGACGAGGAGCCTGAACCTCTCCTGTGCGCTTCCCATCTGTTTTATATCCAAAACCTGAACCAGAGGCTTCAGGTTCACATCGCCGTCGTTTATCGTCGCAATAGCATTCGGTGTCAGATTCACAGGCATCGTTCTAGATGGATTTAAATGAGAAATGAGTTTGAGGGCAGCAGAAACCCTAGAAATATGGTAGATTTTTTATCTGGATGGTAGCAATGGATCCGGTTTGCATTGCAATTTGAAGGAAGAAAAGGAAATTACCGACTTTGTTTATGTTTTTTATTTTGAAAAAAAAAAAGTTATTTAATAAGCAGCTGGTGCACACCTACTTATTTTAAATTTTTAACCGATTTCGCCCTATATAATCTTATTAGATAATATACCGCGCCTCCCATAAGCTACATCATATTTTTTCTAAAAATATTTTATAAAGAATAAATTTAGATAAAATAATAAATCAAGTAGAATTCATGTTAAAATAAAAAATATATATATTTTTATAAAAAATAATAAAAATAATTATTAAAATTATAATTATTCTAGTATAAAAAATAAAATCATGAAATCATTTATTCTGAAAAAGATAAAAATAACAGAAAACATCAAAAATAAACAAAGAGAAAAGAAGAGCAGTATTAATTTGAAAATATCATCAACATACATTAAAATTACTTTTAAAATACAAAATTAAATAAATTGTTACAATACATCAGCAAAATTTCATTGGATAAGGTTTGAGATTAAATTGAAAATTTTGATATACTACAATAAGATTTTGTTTGAATGATCTAACGCCATTATATATATATAGTATCAAAATTGAGCCAATGGGAGAGCAAACATCAATATCAATTACCTATGATTTAAATGGCGTAGAAAAACACTATAAATATTGTAGATTGCTACAGTATTTTTCTCACACCATTTATATTATAGGTAATTTTACATTATAATGTGTTTTAAAAATATAATATTAATGTTATAAAAAGAATAAATAATTAACATATAAGAGTATAGATATCAAAATATAAACAAAAAAGATAAGAAAAAATACCTCATTTATTATGAATTCTTTTTTTTTCAAAATGTAAAGAATACAAGGTAAAAGATCTATTTATAGGAGAAGAAAGTGACTCAAGGGTTATGAAAATTCACGGGACTAAACTCAAGAGTCATGAATATTCAATATACATAATAGTGAAATTATAACAAGCAAAGAATTTTTCTTTTGATTTTTTTTTATCTATTTTAAGGGTGTTTTGAGATTAGGAAACAAGGATACATTTTAATTTTGTTTCGAGGCCACAATTTCATTCATTTAATTGGCTTATTAAATATTATATCTGGTTATTTGGAATTAATTCTCTATTATAAATTTATTATATGATATTATTTAATTTGAATTCAAATTTTTATGTTTGAAAAGGATAAAAAAAAATCATTTCATTGTATTTTCTATATTACTCTATCACCTTCATTTTATTTTTTTAAATGTCTCTTCAAAAAATAGATAGATGTTTTAGAAGTGTAGTTTTAACATCAAGTTATTTTCTATCTATTGAGTAGGACTTGTTGTCCCAATCTTTTTAAGCCTAAGCATTTAGCTTATTTATTTATCTTTTCTTTGTTTTATTTTTTTTAGATTTTGAGTGAAATGCATTATAAATAAAATACTTACATGATATTTGAACTATAATTCAATTTTTGGCATAACTCTTAAAAAACATGAATACAAGAAAACTTCATTTCTCGAAAAGCGTACTTTGTGGGTCTTGGTGAGTGAGTAAAACCCCGGTTGTCTCAAACTCTTAAAAGGGGTCCATGCCCTAACTTGAACTTGATACTTGTTGCACAAATAACAAGCCTTCTATCATCACGCTACATCCCTTAAGGACAACTCTTATATGGGAATGATCACAATTTTGTTTTCAATTATTATATATCTGATATGAATAAAACAATTGTTCATAAATGATAACTAAAAATAAAACTTATGTTTTTTAATGAATCTTTGACATGATTATATCACCAAAAAAAAATGTAATTTATTTTCAAAAGATAATTGCTTATTTGTTATGCCATTTTCAATTGATTTATAAATAATTTTGTAATAAATTAATACGCATAATTCCTAAAATAATTTCTCATTAATATTAAATGAGTATAAGATATATATATTTCTTATTTTTTATATTTTTATTTTTAAAATTTATCATTCTTATATTTTTTTTGGTGTATAAACAAAATCAATTCATGATTTTATTTCTATTTGTTTTATTGAATATTGCTTTTACATATAAGTTTGTGCCTCAAAACAATGATTGTCAAAATAAAAAATAAATGTGTGAATAAAAGAAATTCGGTTTGTGATTAAAATTGTTATAGTTCTTATGAAATTTTTCATTAGTTTTTTTATTTAATGATTTATGTTTCTAGAATAAAATAGTTTTATTGAAAAAATTATATATATATATATATATGAATAAGAAAAGACAATTTTAATGATAAAAATACATTTTTTTCTTCGTCATCTTATTGTCTAACCTCTATTAAAAATATTATTGTGTTAGTGAAATGTTGGATAATTAACCAAAAAAATTAACAAAATAATATATATTAAATTATCTAAAACGAAGTTTTATGGATAAAAACTTTGAGGCAAGACAGGTTTTAAAACAATTATGACGAGACAAGATACGCGTGTCAATGAAAAGGTTCATGAATTATAACATAATGGTAATATTGTAAATAACAATTAAAAAGAGGGGGAAATAAATAGCTTTTTTGGCTTCTCTTGAAAACCAGGAGCTGTTTGTTATTAAGGGAAGAAAAGAGAGAAATGTTTCATGATTTCTTTCATTTTCTCACATTAAAATACTTAAGGGAGGAAGATTAAAGTGTATGGAGTTTTGTTATAAGATTAAAACAAAAGCTTTCAAGTTTTTGAAAGGTTATAAGATTAGAAATAAAGGTGATAAAAGTTAAAAGAGAAAAATAAGTGAAGAAAGTTTGAATTTCTCATCAGAAAAATTTACGATCACTTGTTATTAGGAGGTAAGTTAAGTATCACTTTCACCCCGATTAATTTTATTATTTTGATGTGTTTTGAAATTGAGGAAGAAATGTGTATATTACAGAAAGTAGAATTTATAGGTTAAGATGTTTAAATTTGTATTCTTTATTAAGAATTATGTCTTGGGGCATGACTTGGAAATGAATAGTGAGTGAATTATGGAAAAAATAAAGAAAAAGAATCATGTCCCCCTTTGAATAGGTATTTCAGCTAAACTAGTATGAATAACTCCAAAAGTTTTGTCCAAATTGACATGAAATTAGTGGTCAATTATGATAAATGATTAGGGGAAGAATTAATTATATAAAAAAAACTAATATTTGATGTGCTACAAAAACTAGTTGACCATTTAAGATTACCAAATAATCCAGTCAATCAATTGACATAAAAAAACAATGAAATTGGCTATTGTCTAATTCAGTTGATCAAATTAGTTGACTAATAGGGACACCAATAAATTAAGTAGCATTGGTCAAGCACTTGGTTGTTTCAATAGGAACTAGTTGATCATTCTAACCAACAATAAAATATTATTATTTAAATAAAAACGAAATTTCATTGTATGAATTTTCAATGGTGTCCATGTTGTATTGATGTTGGGAATTGCATGCTAACAAGAGAGACTACATGGACTACAGATTCAAGATAGCAGCAGAGAACTATATCTAGAGCTTAGGTACCAAGTAAGTATTTTTTATTCCTTCATTTAAGTTGTTCAAAAATTTAGTTTTTAAATAATAAAAAACAATTAATTAATAGTCTACGCATAAATACTATGTGTTATGTGATTATCAAACAATAAAAAAAATTGAATAATACCCGAGTGACACTGGAAGCTTTAGTTTATCTGATGATTGGAGATTTAAATAATAGTTAGTAATTGAGTAGTACTATATGCGTTAGTTTATTTGATGATATAGAATTTATATCATTTCTAGTACCTAGATGGTACTAGATGTGTTAGTTTATTTTACTATTGTGAATTTAAATATTGACTGGTGTCTAAAGATGTTAATTTATCTTACAAGCGACAATTTAAATAATGACTAGTATTTGAGTGATAATATAAGTGTGAGTTTATTTGACAATTGGGAACTTAAATGATAAATTTATCATAAAGAACTAGAGTTATTAGAGTGATAATATAAGTGTGAGTTTATTGACAATTGGGAACTTAAATGATAAATTTATCGTAAAGAACTAGAGTTATTAGAGTGATAAATGGTATAAATGTTGTAATTGAGATAATTGATTTGAATACTATAAAAATAATTAATGATATTGTTAGTTAAGACATTATTGAATAATAAACTTCTTTCGTTATCGCTCATGATGGGACACTACAAGAAAATGGTCATGTTTGCAATAGAGGTATTCGTTTCAAATAATGAAGCCGTTGCTAATCAGGTCATTGCAAGCTGCCTTGCAATGGAACATCCGTTGCTAATTGCAACCGAAAAGTCATTGCAAATGTCGTTGCAAGAGAATAAATAATGGTAGTTGCAACGGATTATCCATTACAACTGATACCACTAATTTGCAAAAAATATATTATTTTTAATTAATTACAAAGAGATATTTAAAAGTACTCGAACATATTGAAATATTATTAATATTAAAAATAAAATAGATATGGGGGATATAAAAATTATGATAAATTAAAGTTCATAATACACTACATATTCAATTACATGTATATGTCTGAGTACATCAAAATGTTAATAGGCTACAAAAATGAAATCTAAAAAAGGCCCTATTTCCCAGGTGTATAGCCATCAGATGCTTCATCCTTTGAATGCAAAGTTCCAGTGCCTGCTAATTTCATTGACTTTCTGTTAATCTTTGCTTCCGCAATAGCCACGGGATCTAAAAACTCCCCGGCATGGTATGTTGAGGCCCAAAGCAGAGGATTTTGCTTCTCATCTACAATCATGTGTCTGCTAGAATCCGTAGATATCAATGTTATCACTCCTAGCTTGCTGCCCATGTATTAACCATGGAAAACACTCAAAATTCTAAAGATACACAGAGAAATCCAGCTCTTTCATAAAACACACACAAAGAGATATAAAAAAAACATTATTGCAAGAAACAATGACAAAAGACATAAACCATTATCATTTCAAGTTACAGATTCAAACTCGAACAGGATTATATGGTGAAACGAATACCAACAAAGTAGATTTTCCACGGCCACTAGTACCACACAATAACACTGTTACGAATTCTTTCCTTTCACGGATTCTGCAATAAAAAATGGCACCTTATAGAATACATAGATCAAAATTCAAAATGCATACTTGGACAACACTGCCTTATTAATACAAATCTGAAAAACAGAGCTATCTAACAATAATGACTTTGGATGGAGCTTGCATAACAGAACAGGTTCAATAAATAGTCCACAAGATCAAATTACAGAAGGGAGAGTGGAACTCCAATAATAGTCATCAACTACATTTAAAACAATTTTTTTAAGCGAGTGCCCAGAACATTTCAACAATGAAATGAACAGATTTCATTTAATTACATCCAGAGGAAAAAAAAATCTCAATGTGTGGTATTATTCCTTCATACACAAAATCTCAACAAAAACATATCTACTTGTAGGATGTCGAATGGCCCCGGAAAGAAATCAAAAACCATAACTCCTGAAAAATCAGATTACACCAAATAACAAGGGAATAATTGATCGAGCACATTTACAACTATACACCTCATCATAAGCAGATTCTTTCAAAGTTTAAATACAAAAATCAAAGAACTATGCAACACAAAGTAAGATTCAGATGCAGGACTCTCAAGAGAGTATTTCAGTTTAAATTATAATGTACTGAGCAAAAGTAGAGTCACATATGTAGCACCCACCGAGGCTTATTTTCATAAATTAAGAGTTCATGCATGAATCCTTTTCAAAATTGATTTTTCATATGTGAAGAACACACGCATTCCTTGTATCATGTCTAAAAATCGTGATTAATTTATAAAATTAGGATTTAAACAACATCAATAGTTTTCATTTTAATTAAGAAGGCATGGATCAAGCTTCTTGTTGTTTGGCTTTTGGCAGGACATGGATACAAATTTCACGAACACGCTCCTCCACAAATAAAAAATAGAAACCACACCCCACAACTCACATGCAACCGGAACCCCCTCCTCCACAAAACACCCTCTGATTTAACCATATCAACAAAATCCTAAAACTACTAACTCTAATCAAGGTCAAACTAAGACTGAAATTTCTCGAAAAAATCACTTAATTAGCCACAGCCCATAAAGCATAGATGGTGCCGAGACAAACCCATGACAATGCTCTCCAGAAACTCCCTAAACCCTAAACAAATTTAGAAACGAAGGAAAATTAAAAAAAATGAAAATGTTGATCGTACTTGAAGCTGATCTTCGTTCTGGTGGTGATGGGTTTTTTAGGTCACTGAAGCTCGACGCCGGCGAGGTGGAGATAGGGAACAAAAGATGGAGATCAGCTAGCTGTGTTTGTTTTGATTTCGTGATGTGTGTGTGTGTGAGTGAGTGAGTGTTGTTGTGACGCATGAGTTCTGTCTGTGTGGGGCGATGCTGTTTAAATTGCAACGGATTATCCGTTGTAAAATATGTTACTTTGCAATGAACAATCCGTTGCAAATGGTTTTAAATTGCAACGGATTTTTTGTTGCAATTTATAATTGGAACGACAAATCAATTACTACCCATATTTTATTTTTGGAATTTATTTAGCAACAAAAAATACGTTGCTAAATAAAATCCTGTTGCAATTTGTGCAACGGAATTTTGTCGTTGTAAAAATCCATTGCAAAAAGGGTTATGTTTCTTGTAGTGGTAGACTTTAATAATATATTTAGGAATGTTATTCATTCATTATGTAATGTAATTCCAGTATTGTCTTTTGAGAGAGGAAAAGAGAAAGTGGAAGAAAGTGTGCTGAGTGGACAAGGCACGAAAACAGGAAGAAGAGCAGGTCACACTGTAATGGCAAAACCAAAGGCGACGACGAGCTATGTAGGTCAATGAACAGAAGTGCAACAAAGGGAATTTCTCACTTAACATGAAATGTACAAAAATGTTACAACCTGAAATCATACACCCTAGGGACAAACTCACAGACCAGAACCGCCAGGTAAAGAAAGAGAGTCGACGGAGGTAGTAATTGAGCCAGGAGAGGAGATGATGGTTGTTGAGGGGATGTCCAGCACGGAATTGATTGAGCATGAAGAGGAGATAATGGTAGATGAGGGTTTGGCCTGCACGAAACAATCCAATTGAAGGTTATTCTTCAGGATTTGTAAGTAAAACTATCCCAGATAAACCATGAAGTTTTTCTTTTGGAATTGTAGAGGTGTTGGATGTAGAGAATTTAGTATAGTGATGAATGATTTGAGGAAAACTCACAATTTTCATATAATGGCAATTGTTGAACCGAGAGTGAGTGGGGTGAAAGCAGACAGAATTGTTGAACAAATGAATTTTGAATCTAGCCGTAGAGTTGAGGCTCAAGGGATGTCAGGGGGTATATAGGTGTTATGGAATAATTCAAAAGTGCATGTTAAAATTTTGAATTCTTCAAGACATTTTATTCATGGTATTGTGGATGAAGGGAGCAATGAGAAGTGGTTATTTACTGTGGTGTATGCAAATCCAAATGTGATTTTGAAAAAACAGTGTTTTGAAGAAGTTGTAAAATTGGCTAGTGGTGTTAGAATACCATGGATGGTTATAGGCAACTTTAATGAAATTTTGAGGGCGGATGAAAAAATGGGAGGAGATGTCGTGGATAATCAACGATGTTGTCATTTTGGTAGGTGGGTGCAGGAGTGCCAGTTAATAGATTTGGGAAGGGCCCAAAATTCACATGGCGAGGAGGTTGTAGAAATGGTTATGGAAGAGTTTATGAAAGGCTGGATAGATATTTTGGGAATGATCAATGGAGAAATATATTCAGTAATGCAGATGTTTTGGTTCTTCCAAGTTTTAAATCGGATCACCATCCAATCCTTGTAATACTAAAAAAAATGGGAACAAGGATTTCTAATGCAGAAAGACCATTCCGTTTTGAGGTACCTTGGATTCACCATAATGATTTTGCAAAGTTCTTAGAAGATAACTAGGAGACAACCACAAAGATTCCCACCACTTGACAATTTTGACAGAAAAATTAAGGATATGGAACAAACTTGTCTTTGGCAACATATTCCAAAGGAAGAGATGGGTTCTGGCAAGACTAGGGGTTGTCCAGAAAGCAATAACAAGAAGAGGGAATCGGTTTCTCTATCGGTTGGAGGATGAATTATCTACTGAATATGGGCAAATTATCCAGCAGGAGGAGAGACACTAGTACCAAAAATCGAGATGCCAATGGATTAATCATGGGGATAGGAACACTTCTTATTTCCACACAAAAACTATTATTCGAAGGCAACAGAATAAAATTAAAGCTTTGAAGAATGAGTATCATGTATGGATATGGGAGGAGTCTAGACTAAAAGAAATGGCACGAGATTTCTTTCAAAAATTATTTATGAATGATACGGAGGAATATCAGGGAACTAGAAGAATGGAGGGGCAATTTCCTTTAATAGCACCATATGATATGGAAAAATTAGTCATTCCAGTGCCAGATGAGGAGATAAAGACAATTGTTTTTGACATAAAACCGTACAAGGCTCCAGGTCCGGATGGTTATCAACCAGTTTTTTATCAATCGCAGTGGAGAGTGGTTTTTATCAGTCAGTTTGCCAGTATGTAAAGGATATTTTTGAGGGAAAAAATGAAGTTGCTGAGATAAATCATTCCCACTTAGTTCTCATTCCAAAAATTCCAACACTGGAGTACATACATCAGTTTAGACCTATTGGTCTATGTAATGTATTGTTTAAAATTGTGACTAAGGTGATAGTTGAAAGAATGAAACCTTTGATGTCGAATATGATAAGTGAAGTTCAAAGCAGTTTTGTTCCAGGAAGATATGTCACATATAATATCATTATAGCCTAGGAAATCATCCATTCAATGCGAAGATTGAAAGGCAGGAGAGGAGTTATGGCTATAAAAGTAGATCTGGAAAAGGCATATGACAGGCTAAGTTGGAGCTTTATCAGAGACACTCTAATTGATGCCAGATTTCCAAGTGATTTGATAAGAATAATAATGCAATGTATAGAAACTCCAAAAGGCCCTGTTTGTTTGCTGGAAAGTGGTTTCCAGGAAATCACTTTCCAAATTTTCCTGTATTTGTTTGCCATTAGGAAAGTTGGTCAATGGAAAACACTTTCCAGTCAAAGAAAAAATTGGCTTGGTTTTCAGGAAAGTGTTTTCCGGAAAATTTGGGCGGAAAACACTTTCCGAAAATTGTGAAAAATTTAGAAATGTCATTATTTGCTGATTATATCAAATTTAATCCTCAAACTTTTGATTGCTATATATAATTTGTTTTGAATATTTATTTTTCAATTCCATCTCTTAAAATTTAATTTTATATTAATTTTGGTCTTTATTTTTATAATCGCTATTTGTTTTTTTCTTATCATTTTTTATTGAAATTTTTTATCTATCAAACTTGGTCCTCATTTTTTTTATTGTTACTTATTTTATTTGAAATAATTTATGAAATGTTAATTATTATTATTTTAATTTATTCACCTTTCATTTTTTAATTTTTTTAGATTTGATCTCTATTATTTTGATTATTATTTATTTTATTTGAGATAATTTATGAAATTATATTTATTTTCAATTTCAATTTCATTCAACTTTTCAATTTGTAAGATTTGTTCCTCTTATTTTAATAAACTTGAAAAAATTAATTTATTAATAAAATATTTTCTAGTTCATTTTCCATAACACAAATAAACACTGGAAAGTGTTTTCCAGTTCATTTTCCATAACACTGTCAAACATCAGAATTCACTTTTCAAGAATTAACTTTCTAAAAGGAAACCACTTTCCAACAAACAAACCGGGCTAGTGTGCTGTGGAATGGGAGTGCATCTCAGAAATTTACTCCATGCAGAGGTATAAGACAGGGGGATCCTCTATCGCCATACATATTTGTATTGTGTCTGGAAAGATTGTCCCAAATAATCAATAAGAGTGTGGAAGATGGGAGATGGAAGCCGTTCACAATGAGAAGGAATGGATTGAAGATTTCTCACTTATGTTTTGTAGATGATATGTTATTATTTTCAGAAGCCAGTATGGACCAAATGAACAAGATTCAACAGTGTCTTGATGAGTTTTGTGCAACATCGGGTCAGAAAGTAAGTGCTGCAAAAACAAAAATTTTCTTTTCCAAGAATGTATCGAGCGCCTTGGCGGAGAATATTAGTCGTAACAGTGGTTTCATGGTTAAGAAGGATTTGGGAAAATACCTTGGGGTTCCTTTGCTACATCAATGAATTACAAAACAAACATACACCTATTTACTAGAAAAGTTGCAACAAAAGTTAACTAGATGGAAGGCAAAAAACTTATCTCTATCTGGAAGGATTACTCTATGTAAGGTTGTGCTATCAACTATCCCCTTATATTCAATTCAAGCTGTTGTAATCCCAAAGCATACATGTAAGGAGATAGAGAAAATTTGCAAAAGATTCATATGGGGACAACAAGATGGAAGAGACAAGATTCATCTCGTAAACTGGACAAGGATGTGTCAACCAAAGGAAGAGGGTGGATTGGGGATAAAGAAAATGAAGACAATGAATAAGGCTTTTGTAATGAAATTAGCTTGGGGGATAGCTCAGGAGAACAACATGTGGGTAAGTTTCTAAAGGAGAAATACTTGAAGTCTAATAGAAGAGATGACCACCTGACTGCTACCGCGAGGGATTTAGTTCTATGGAAAGAAATTTGTCGGGTATGGCATACAGTGCAGCAGAATACCAGCTAGAATTTAGGAAATGGAAAACAGATCTTGTTTTGGAAAGATAGTTGGTTGGCAAGCTATGGTCCTTTATATCGGCACATAATTGGGGAGATTCCGGTGGATAAAATTAATTACACAGTGGCTGATATGGTGGATGAAAGGGGTAAGTGGAAATAGGGAGAATTTGCTCACCTAATCCCCATGCCAATTGTGATGGGAGTTGCTGGTCACATCCCACTTACTCAGGATATGGTTAGAGACATCATGATTTGGGACCCATCTTCAAATGGCAGATTCCAGACAAAAACAGCTTATAGAGTGTAAGAAGAAAGGAGATTAATGGATCATGATCCCATTTGGAAGGTTATATGGCAGTGGAAGGGAATGAAGCAAATCAATTTTTTTTCTTTGGACTGTGGCGCACAATTCAATAATGATAAATGAAATGAGATGGAGAAAAAGGCTGACAGATAACCGATGTTGTAACCAATGCTTAAATGAAGTGGAAATAGTAATTCATGCATTGTGAGATTGTCCCAAGGCCCGAAAGATATGGGAGGTGTTTGTTAAAGGTAGAGGAAAGAGATCTTTTTTCAGCCAAAGTTGGTATTCATGGATGATCTCCAATATGGCCATCAGAAAAGGAGTTGCAAGCAGTATGAATTGGCCTTTGAATTTTGGTATAATCTTATGGTATATTTGGAAAGAGAGATGCAACAACGTGTTTGGCTCTACAGAAGGTAATTGGTATGGAACTATTCTAACAATAAAAAAGAATGGTTTTAGATCATACAAATATTCCAGGGACTGGTATAGGAGAGAGGAGCCAGAGAAAGGAGATTCAACAGGTCGGTGGACCTATCCAGCGAATGATTGGATTAAATTGAACATGGATGGGTGTAGCAAGGGAAACCTAGGTGTTGCAGGAGCAAGAAGAGTTTATTTGGGATAATATGGGTTCTTGGATAGCAGGTTTTACAAGGAATAATGGGATATGTTCATCGATTACCGTTGAATTATGGGCAGTTTATATAGGACTACAATTTACATGGGATAGAGGATACAGAAAGGTGATTTTAGAGTCTGATTCTCGTGTGGTAATTAGGCTTATGAAGGGGGATACAACGAGCGTTGACAGAAATTCATTAACCATGCATATTAGAGATATGCTGAAGAGAGACTGGGAGGTTCAAACGTTTCATATTTATAGAGGCCAATTGAGTGGCTAATTGGTTAGCTAACTATGGGCTAAGTAGAGATGTGTTAGATAATCAGACTGATGTATTAACGGATCTACTGTCCGGATTATACACTTTGTTGTACTATGACCTGATTGGGTCTACTATTCCAAGGTTAATCTAGTAAGGCTTTTAGCTTCGATTATTAAAAAATAAAACTCTATTATCAAACATGCATGTATTATTTTTAATTTTATAGATCACTGAAGTATCTTGCATAATCTTACTCTTTTATGTCTTAACTGAAATATATTGAATTTAATTTATTAATCTCTTACAATATGTTTATGTTAAGTTTATAAGATTAATGTGTAGAAATAATTATACAGAATGTAATAAGAAAAATCCAAATGAATGGATGTAGTCTATTTTGATCTTGGCTGGATATTGAAATGATCTTAAATGTTAGATCTTGTAAGAAATTTGAGATTTATATAGGTGAATAAAAATGTTGACATTTGAGAACATTAAAATTTACGGGAAACTCTACTGAAACTTGTAATTACTTTATTTCGAAATCCAATATCTAGTTAGGTGAGGACAAATTTAATAATACTATATAACAAAAACAATTTCATGCAACAACTTGCTATTAACTTGGGTTAGTCTGTGACCTAATTATTGTCTCGGATTAACTTGTGGGCGGCAAGTCCTAAAAACAATAGAAAAACCAAGTAGACTATATCTCAAAAAATCAAATATCAAATAATAAAACTAAAAATAAATCAAGGATAAAAAGTAGAAATTAAGAGAATAATGACATCATTAAAAAACAAGAGAACAACCTAAATTTTAAATTTAAGGGTAAAATTAAAAAAAAGGATAAAATTAACAAATGAATAAAAAAAATGAGAAAATGAGAACCAAATTTTTTTTAAAAAAAAAAGTAGAGAAAAATCAAGATTATGAATATCAAGATGAAATTAAAAAAACAAACTAAAATTTGATTAAAGGGTTAAGAATCAAAACATTGAGGGTCAAACCTTTAATATTATCAAATTTTGAGTTGAATGGAAAAATTGAAAAGAAAAAAAAAATCAAATTCACAAATAATCCAAACACAAAAAAAAATGAAGAGAAGAAGGATTAAATATGAAAAATATTAAATAAGAATCCAAGGATGAAATTGAAAAGAAAATAGAATTTGATAAAAGAGCCAAAAAGTTAAATTAGAATCATAACATTGAGGGTCAAACATAAAATATCATAAAATAAAGAGGAAAAACTTGATATAAAAATTAAATGAAAAAGGTTTAATAAATAAATAAATAAAATTTGATACAATTAAATAATGAGAATTAAATTTGAATAAAATGAACAAAAAAATCATTTTTTTATTTGTTTCTGAAGAGAGAGAGAGAGAGATAAAAGGAGGTAGAAGAGGGCTCAAACCCGACGAACTGCGGTTTATACCACAGCCTGCTCATAAAATCCAAGCAAGGGCTCCGTGAGGAGGAGATATGTTGGCCATAGTACATGAGAAGTGTTGTATGTGAAATGCTCTTTTTTTTCTCTTTCCATGTAATCTGTGAAATTATATAATGCAAAACCATTTTCAAAGTACCCATTTCATAATTCTTTTCTCCCAGCATTCCAAAGTATATCTGTGATGGCTCCACAAATCCATATCTATTAAAATCTAATTTCCTCACCGTAGGATTTATATATATATATATATATATATTCAAAGTACCCATTTCATAATTCTTTTCTCCCAGCATTCCAAATTATATCTGTGATGGCTCCACAAATCCATATCTATTAAAATCTAATTTCCCCACCGTAGGATTTATATATATATATATATATATATATATTATTGTCTGCTGTGTCAGTTAGGTTCTACTGATTTGGGCATTGACAAGTGACGCATTAGCAAATCCTGGAGCCACCAGGTCCCTCAATTATAACTGCAGCAAGGGGCTAAGTGTCCGACCATTAATGAAGTCAGACCACACACTCATATCGACACCTTAGCTACCGGACCGTTAAGTAGATTTTGGTCGAGTCCTTGAAATCTATCTATTTATTTATGAATTTTAAAGTGGAGTGGGTAAAAAAAACAAAGCAGAAGACATTGGATACTTCATTAAGCACCCGCATCATCCAATCTCAATCACATTTTGAACTGAACAGAGAAACAGAAGAGTTGAGCAGTTCTTATTAGGCCTCTTGACAAGATGCAGTGAGCCCCCCCTACCGGAAAAAAAGTGAGCAAATATTGACCAGAAAAGACTCAGAATTGATCACCATTAATGATCGGAAGAAAGTCATATGACGAAGGAATGGGTATTGACATTGAGAGCCGAAACTGAAGCACTGTTTGATGATTTGTCATCCAACTCAAGCCACGACTCTTTGGTCTTTGGTGGCCACTCATCAAAGAAACGATGAACAGTCTTCTGGGGTTCTTCCTTCTCCAATTTCATGGGTCCTAGATTACTTGCATCATTTCCCAGAAGACAGTTGTGGCGAAGCTGCTTTTGTTGTTTTGGGGTATCATGATCACATAGGCTTTGAAGCTGCAAGTAAGTATACTCAGTCTGTAAACTGGTCATATTCCTCTGCTTAGAAGAATTGTTACTGGAAGAAGAAGAAGAAGAGTTCATTGTGAGTGGGGTGAGTTGCCAAGCATCATCCAAAGATGAACCAGACAAACTTCTCATACAACCTGATGGTTCTGAGAAGAAAGCATGCTCATCAACCTCCTCTTTCAGCCCATAAACATTCCTCCTGTTTCTTTTTTATATATATAAACACAGAACACAAACTATTAAGAACAGCTTTTAATAAAATAGAAAGAACAGAGAAGTAGTATTATAAATACCAAATAACTTTAGCAAACACACCTGAAATCTGTATTGGACGTCATAGAAGAACCACCAGAGTCCAAAAGCAAGTGAGTAGAATCTTCTTGAGGCGACAAACCAGTTCCAGTGGGTGTTGAAGAAGAAAACAATGGATGGTTTGGATGGGCATGGTATCCCGCAGGATAGTGAAAGCGATTCTGATGGTGGGTCTCAGGTGACATTGAAAACGAAAGAGACTGGGAGGAAGCTGTTTGCAGTGAGTTATTAGAATGGTTTCTGGTGATTGATGAGACAGCTGGTGATGTTGTTGATTGTGTTTGTGTTTGTGTTGCAACTTCCACAGGCTTTCTTGAACGGTTCTTCCCTCTATGCATGTGTCTCTCACAGTACTTGGAATCTGGGTATGCTTCTTTTGAGCATCTCCATTTCTTTCCATCTGTTCTCCTGCACCTCCCTGGTTCTGGATCCATTGCTCTCCCTGAACCCATCTGAAAGCAGCTCCAAGCAACTGTACCCACAAAACACACCAAAGAACTCGATATATTAGTTACAGGAAACCCCGGATGAGAGAAAAGAAAGACTTGGAGAAACTGGGAAGATAGAAATCAAGAGAGCGGTGCGTGTGATGGGCTCACAATGTGGATGTTGGCGAGGAAAGAGCTTGGAAGAGTCCAAGCAGGCGCTTCTTTTAATGGTGAGGAGGAGATCAGGAGGGATGGGGATGCCAGAAACCATGTACTTGTAGATTAGTGCTTGATGCTCAAGCTCTTGCCACTGGGATGCAGTGAGGGGAAACCTGTTTCCTGCACTCATTATCATTTTGACTCTGGAAGGAGAAGGAGAAGAGATTGATGAAGAAGAAAACGGAAAAGAACGAACTGCTTTAAAGTTGCAGGAAGAAAGAAAGTAGGTTCTGTGTGTTGAGGGTGAGTGAATTCATACGAGGTTTATAATAATTACTAGATGGCTTGGAGAGTAGAGTAGGTTTATTTATTTCAGGGACCGGTGGCCTGCAAAATTTCTGTAGATGGAAAAAACAAACGGTTCTGATCACATTGCTGCTGCTCTGTCACAACCCTCCCCCCTGCTTATGTTATTATGTCTGAACCTCTCTGATGCTGCAAGCTAAAGCTGCCTGTCAGCTCTTGTCTCTGACAGCACTATATAAACTAATAGAAGAGAGTGCATTAAAAAGACTGTAAGAAACAAAAGAGGGGAAAAAAGTAACATTTTCTTTTCGTTTCTTTAATTCCAAGATTCAAGACAGAGGAGGGGAGTTGGTGTCTGAATCCAATGCTTGCCTGCACTGAGGAGGGTGTACGGTTTACTGCTGCTAACTCCTTTACCTTTTCTGTTCCTTTACCTCAGACCCCAGCCACCGTCCACTCACAATTTGACCCTTTTCAATTTGGGAAACTGAGATTCAGGTTAACGCAGGTGGGTCTGATTCATAAAACTGAGAGAACTCCTGGCTCTTACTTTAATTGAAAAAATTATATTTTATTCTTGCTTCACATGGTCATCAAGTTCACAGGTGGTGGTTTGGGTAGTGTTCATCACTGGTCAGTGTTTGCTTAACGCGGTGGGTGAATCTAATTTTACATGCTCTGAGAATTCAATGGGTAACTATTATATTAATAATTATATGGACAAATTACATAAGGAATTTTGATGTGGGTGCTCAGGGCGATGGTTTTGTTGGATTGCATTTAATTCCCTGAAACTGTTCTTCTAGTGCAAGCATGGCAGGGGCTGGAGGTTGTGCAGAGCAATGCACTACTACTCTTTGGCACTGTTGATATCACACGCAAACGTTGCAGAAACCCCGCTTGGAACAGAACAGCCCGCCTGTGGAATGAATTCTCTTTCGGTAGCTCGGTAGGTTAGGTTATGGACGTGCTTTCAATGGTGGAAATCAAGATTGAAGGTTGGTCACATGAACAGGAAGGGTGGATTATTAAAAAAAGAGTTAATGCCTGTGGGATAAATACTTTAGCAATAGACACAAATTATTGTATATTGTAGTGTGCAATTATCATTTTACCCTTAAATATAACTTAGGGATATTTTCAACTTTTCACGGGACCAATTGGTATTCATTGGTTGTTTGGGGGTGTCATCACCCAATTTTTGGGTGACTCCTCAAAATATACCAAAAAATAACAAAAATAAAATAAAAAGAGCTAGCGAGGGTAGAAAAATCAATGTGGAATTTTTGGTTGTTTTCGAGAGCCTAATCGTATATCTTTTGTCCCCAAAATAGAGAAAATACAGATTTAAGGAAAAAAGTAATTTATCATTTGATAAATCTGTGTAGAAATTAAGTCGCGCAACATAATTATATTTTTATGGGTTGATTTGATTTTATCGTCGACCAATTTAAAAGTGCAATTATGTTTCGGAATTAATTGGGAGCCCAATTGAAGGATTTAATTAGGCGCAAGAGCGTAATTATACTTTAAATGAATCAAATTAATTTTATTGAGGGTTTAATTGATGAATTAAGTTTAGAAGCCTAATTTGGGTTAAATTGAGACGATAAGAATTTTCGGTGACGAAACTTTTTCGAGTGAAATCGAAAGCCAAAATTAAAGTTAAAAACATCATTCTTCCTAGTTTTTCCCATCAAATTTTTTTGTCACCATATATTTATTTTAAAAAAAAAGTTGTCGCAGCCATGCTCTCCCCCATGCCTCACCATTCCTAAGCCCATACTTGGACACCCTCACCATGCTGCAGGGTGCCTATAAAGGGGGGACGAAAAAACTTAAAAATGGAGCTGAAACGGAGGGACCCAAAATTTGACCCGAAAAATCAGAAAAAGAAGAAGAAGAAAACCTTACAGAAAAAAACCCTAGCATCTTTTTCTCCCAAGAGGGGCTGCAGCCGCCGCTCCATATTGGCACTAGCTACAGCCCCTCCCCGACTCTGTTTTCCTTTTTCCCTTTCACTCTCTCCTCCGACCAAGCCTGCCCTCACTCTCTTCTCCGATCAGTCTTCTTCTCTCCTCTGCCCCCTAGTCGCGACAGAGCTCCGAAGATTTTCCTCCCTTTCCTCACTTTCTTCTCCCAGCCTCGCCATATCGAAGCCCCACCATCAGCCACCATCGATGTAACCTCGACCACAACAGCCCCGTCAACCACACCCCTCTCCATTCCCGTTCCTCCTGCTCTCTTTCACTTTCTCTCGGCCTAACTACGGTAGACATCTGAAGATGCAATCGAGAAGGAGAATAATAGACCCGAAATTTGAAGGGAAAAATGAAGTTGATTCGTGTGTTTGTAGTGTGATGTATTGTTCATGTCCGCAAGTTACCTGGAGCTCCGACCACCTGGAAGTGGACGAGAAGGAGGAGGAAGAGGGACCGAGAAGAGAGAGCAACCCAGTTGCTTTGCTTGTGTTGGTTTTCTGTGTACTTTCTGTGCTTTGCGCGTGGAACCACGCGTCGCCAATGGTGGTGACGCGTGGAACCAAGCGCCACCACTGTTCCTGCGCGGCTTCAACCATGAACAGTGTTTCCGAGATTGTTTTTGTATTTTTTTTAGATGTTTGTGTTTATTTTAAATTGTTGTTATTTTTTTATTTCTTGTACATATGATGTAATTGTACAATGTACCCAAAAAAATTAATGAAAAAGAGAATGGGAGTGTGAGTTGCATAAAAAAACATAAAAACTGCATTTAAAAAAAAGAAAAATATGTACAAAAAATATGTTTTCATACATACGGCCGGATTCCAAAACTTTTCTCATTGTATTTTTCGTAAAAAAATATGTTTCATATTTTTAAAGCGAAAATTTGGATATCGTAACCAGTTTACGATTATCCGTTGGCATTCAGCCAAAATATCAAAAATATTTTAACATTTATTTTGTTTTATCTATCGCGGTGTAAGATTACACTTAATGTACACTCGTGGATGGTTAAAAATGAGATTTTCTATATGCAGTGCAAAATTCATTTTTAGTTAGTCTTTCAACACGTAATGAGGTAGAGATTTTCTCACGGCGAGAAATCTACGTCAAATTTTAGAAAAGACCAATAAAAAATGATTTAGGAAAAACAATCAAACAACAATGCAGCTTACCTTAGGTAGGGTGCAATGGGGGTGATGTGTCTTCCCCTTGCACAATAAGTCTCCTTACCCTAAACTCTCGCAAACCAATAGGTTCCTAGTGACCTTAATACTAGGTGGCGACTCCTTAGAATTATAAGTGTAATTTTTACGGCTATAAAACACCCCTATTTTTCAATGTGCGTCGTTGTCTCCCTTAACCCTGGGGAATGACAGGGCGCGAAGCGCGTAGAAAAATCATCATCGCGACAGATGATGACTCCGCTGGGGACCTTGTGGGACTGAGCTTTGTTTTGTTTGATTGTTTATTTCTTAATTTATTTTTGCACATATTTTTACTGTTTTAACATGTATTTTTACTGCTTTAACATGTATTTAATTTCAATTCATGCATAACATTCAATTTAAATTAATGTCATCATGCATTTTAATTTTTTGTGTAAACCCAATTTTAAGTTAGGTGGGGATTAACGGTCTGCCCCATGACTTTCAGTTGGGATTCAGATTCGTGAAACATCCAACTATGACCTGTGTGTTTGCTTGATAATGGCGGTCATACTGTGCCCCAACCATTTTTTGTAAACCCCTACACTACCTTCACGTGAGGCGGTCACTGGGCAATTCATAGACCCTTTGAGACCAGGTAGAAAGCTTACCCCTCATGTAATGACCTAGAACTTGTCTTTTGGTACAAATCCTTCGATAATTCACATGTCATGTATGTACATACGTTTACATCTACATGCATAAGCATACATCATATCATGTTATTGGCAGCCAGAAATAGGTCCCCAAAGAGCTGTTCCTCACACTCAGCTTGGTCAAAGAAATATGGATAGAAAAATGTTCTTATCGCAATGTTCACTCCAAGAAAAGATGAATGCCTGGAAACCAGTGTAGCTTGCCTTGTCGGCTTACTCGAGCGAGTACTGAAATGACCTCTTCAAAAATTGTTTCTGATGGTGGAAAATGAAGTTTGCTTCCATGTTTACTAAATTGGTCTGCCCCATGACTTTCAGTCGGGGTTCAGATTCGTGAAACATGCAACTATGAACTGAGTGTTTACTTGATAATAACGGTCATACTGTGCCCCAACCATTTCTTGTAAACCCCTACACTACCTTCATGTGAGGCGGTCACTGGGTAGTTCATAGAGCTTATGAGATCAAATAGAAAACTTACCCCTCATGTAATGTCTTAGAACTTGCTTTTAGGTATATTTTTTCTGATAATTTACTTATTATGTATGTATATACATTTGCATTCATATGCATTTATCACTACATATCATATCATCAGCAGACAGAAACATAGGTCCCCGGAAAGTTTCCGTTCATTAACACTCAACTTTGTCAAAGAACTATGGACATAGAAGAATGTGTTCACCGCAATGTCCACTTCCAAGAAAACTAGTTTGTCTGAAAGTTAGGATAAATTATCTTGACGGCGTACTTGAGCAAGCACTGAGATGATCTCTGCAAGAGTCTTTGAGAAAGAAATGCACCAAAGTTGGAAAATTAAGCTTGCTTCCATACTTGCTCTTTGTTTGGTCATGTCAACATGTCACATCTCGGTTTCAACCTGTTTTGACTTGTTGATAATTTTGCATGCAAATACCACAAATACCTTTTTGTTGTCAAGCAAACCTTTCTTTTCAATTATTATGTATTTTTTTGTGTTTATGATGTGTCCTTGCTTTTTGTTTGTCTAAATGACACAAGCATTCCATATACCCTTTCATCAATTTTGCCAGTTTTGCCACAAGATCTATTGTTAAACAAATTTTGCCTAAAAATATCATGTATTTTCTTTGACTATGGAGTGTTCTTGCTTTTTATTTGAATAACACAGACATGTCGTATATCCATTCATCCAAAGTCTACTTCATCCCATGATTTCATAAAGATTTTTGGCAAACCAAAGTCTAGTACGAAAAGAAATGTCAATTTGATGTTTATTTAACAATTGTTCTGAGAATTCAAAGGATTTTATTGAGAGGTGATCTCATACCACCAAAATCCACATAATAAAGCAAATCTATTAGCCAAACAAATAATCCAAAAAAAATCAAAAACTTGTTTCGTATAGAAAAACAAAGCTTATTGATTCATATTGCATGTTTTTGAAATGAGGAAAGACCATCTTTGACATGCCATCACAAAGTCTCAAATATCCCTTGCAGTTATTATTTGAGCCTAATAATTTTTTCTTGATAATTAACCCCGACAAGGAGCACACCCTGCACTGGGGAGGGCAAGTGCAAAAAGAAAATTACAAAATAGTCATCAATGACAAGTAACGCCCGAACAAAGTTGGGGGCATAAACAATAAAAAGGGCTTTTAGTTAACTATAGCAAATTAATTCAATATTTTGGTAGTACTAAATACCCAACATAAAAGCCCAAACAAAATACTTGGGGGGGGCATGTCAAGTCAGGCATGACGTCAATGCCAAAAACCATGAAAAATACCAAACAAAATACTTAGGGGCATGTCAAGTCAGCATAATGTTAGTGACAAAAACTCATGAAAAAGTACAAACAAAATACTTGAGGGGCATGTTAAGCCAACATGAGTGCAATGCTAAAAGCCCACACAAATACTGGGGGGCATGTCAAGATGAAAGCCCAAACAAACACTAGGGGGCATGCTAGGTCACTATGAAAATCAATCATGAGACCTAAATGAAGTTCTAAGAGTAAGCACTAAGTGATCCTTAGTCTAAAAAACCCTTAAACACTTTTTGATCTTACAAATATCTTTTTTTTTTGTAGCCAGTAACCTAAGCCTACGTTACAAGCCTAATAAAGTCCTTTATGATCAAATACGAGTTATCTGGATCGATAAGCAATGTTTTTCCATTTGAAACAATCCTTACAAATGCTCTACATAACCTGATCGAAGACTTCATGACATAAGAGACTTGCAAATATCATTCCATATTCTTGTCAAAGTCAGCATAAAACTCGACAATGAGATCACTTGAGTTCTTTCGAGAACAAGTTTGTTAAACAAACATCAAAATGGTTTTTGTTCTTGGAATGACTTTGAAATTCTAAAAGTTTTACACGAAAATAATTTTTGCAAATAGCCATCCCTTTCCTTCCAACACTCGTAGCCTAAAACACTGGTGTGACATGAACCGACTGCGCAATCAAAATGATTTTTGTGCTTGAAATGACTTTGAAATTCCAAAAAATCCCACATGAAAACACCATCTTTGCAAATGACCAACCCCTTCCTGCAAATACCTGAAGCCCAAAACATTTTAGGGGAATGACCAAACAGGGTGGCAATCTAAAATGCAATTGAAGTTGGCTCCATCGTTTCTTTTCAAAGATTTTGGATCAAACTTAGGGGGGCATATCATCTCCAGTGGTCAAAATCAACAAAGGGCAGCCTGAGTATGTAGAAGCGAGAAGCCATCAAATCACGAAGTTGACTCCATAATTCCTTTTCAAATAATTTGGATCAAACTCAGAGGGGATTGTTGATATGGAAAATCTATCATCTCCAATGGTCAGAATCTTATGTTGCGGCTCGAGTAAGTACAAGCGAAAAGCTGTCAAAGCCAGAGGACCAACCCAAGGAAAGAAGGTCAGGAAGAAGAAGGGGGGCCTATATTTCTCAGGTAAAGATACATGCATCATCATGCATTGCATCCCCATTGAAAATCTAAAAATATTTTGGAGGGATCGTAATTTACGAACCTTCATTCATTTTGTGTGCATGCTTTCAAGCTCTCATCTCTTGCATTTTTCTTGAGCATGCTTTTCAGCTTTATCTTTTTTCTAATTTTGGGTGCATCATGCATTGCATCCACATTCAGAATCTAAAAAATGTTCTGGAGGGATCATGATTTACAAACCTTCATCCATCATTTTTTGTGCATGCTTTCAAGCTCCCACATTTTCCATGTCCCTGAGCATGCTTTTAAGCTTTATCTCTTTCTTAATTTTGGGTGTTGTCATCCATTTCATCTCTCTTGAGAATCTAGGAAATGTTTTGGAAGGATCGTAATTTACGAACTTTCACTCATCATTTTTGTGTACGCTTTCAAACTCTCATATTTTCCATTTCCTTGAGCATGCTTTTCAACTTTATCTCTTTCTTGATTTTGGGTGTTCTCATGCATCCCATTCCCGTTGAGAATCTAGGAACTGTTTTGGACAGACCATAATTCACGAACCTTCAATCATCATTTTGTGTACGCCTTTAGGCTTTTAACTCTTTAACACCTTTTTTAGCCTCATCTTCTTTCCTGAATTTGATTGTCATCATGCATGGCATCTCCCCTCTAATAATCTAAGAAATGTTTTGGAGGAATTGTAATTTACAAACCTTCACTGATTGTCTTATGTGTGCCTTCAAGCCTTGACCACTTTCACTTTCCTGAGTGCCCAGTGAGTCTTTCATCAGCATAGATAGAGCGTTTTTCAACACTATCTCTTCTACCTTTTTAGTGTGTTTTCTAGCCATCGACAAATTAAAATAGTGTGCTTTCCAGCCCTATTTCTCATCATTTCTGAGTGTGTTTTCCAACCCTCGATCATCAACTAAGATAGTGTGCTTTCCAACCCTATTCTCCATTCATCTTCGAGTACGTCTTCCAACCCTCACCATCAATTAAAATAGTGTGTTTTCCAGACCTATTTCCCATCATCTTCGAGTGTGCCCTATTTTCCCCCTCCTTGATTAAATACGTTTTCCAACCCCTGACCATAAACTAAAAATAGTGTGTTTCCCAACCCTATTTTTCTTTTCATTTGAATGAGTTTTCCAACCCCCAACTATCAATTAGGATAATGAGCTTCTTAGCCATTTCTTTTCTTTCACTTTCACCTTTATCCAAAAAACTGCACCGGTCGCCACCTTTTACACCTCTCCCCGATAGCCGCCTGCACCGCCCACCGACCAGCTAACAGCCCAACGTCTACCAACAGCCACCACGCCATCTGCAGGCCACCATGCCGCCGACCAGAAGCCACCGTGGCAGGCCAAATCTCCTATAAATAAACAATGCACAGTGCATGCAGAGGGAAGGAAAATCCTAGGGAAAAACTTGCAGAATAAAAGGGGGGAAAGAAAGAAAAATATGCAGAGAGAAGAAGAAAAAAAGTGACAGAGGAGAGTTTGAAAACATAGGAGATAAAGGGAAAGAAGAAAGAATTACGCGAGAGAGGAAAAAAACAGAGAAAAAAGAAAAAAGAAATCTACAGCTTCACTCTCTCTTAAAACAACCTCTACTCTCTCCCTCTCTCCACCATTACTAGCCAACCGACTACCCAATACCCCTCTCGTCATCACCGTGAACTTCCCAGCCACACCATCATCCCATCCATGTTCTTAGGTGAGGCGCTGGGATAGTGGCAGCAACGGTGACATAACCTCGATGACTTCAGAAGCTTACTCCGACCACTATACACCACCTCAGACAACGCCACCACGACGTGAATCATCACCTCCAGCTCCTCTATCCAACGGTGCTAGCAGGTACATCTTTCATCAAATTCGAAAATTCACTGTTCATCTTCTCCCCATCTCGGCGCTGCATGCAGTGGGACGTGTCCCACTGTTCATGCAGGATGGGCTTGAGGGAGTGGGCCGGGCTTTGTGCCTGACCAAGATCCAAGGGACTTCGGCTTCCAGCCCGTGAGGACCGGAAGCCCAGGCCATAAACAATTGGGCTTCCAGCCCATCCAGGCTAGAAGCCAAGTCCCCCTTCAAGCTGGGGTGTCAGCCCACTATGGCTGACAGCTTAGTCCAGCCCATAAATAAATAATAAAATAAAAATAACAATAAATAAAATAAAAATTTAATAAAGAAATTTAAATATTTTTGAAAGATATATATATATATATATATATTATTACAAAAAATATATATATAAAATGTGTTTTTGTGCATACGGCCGGATTCCAAAGCTTTTCTCATTGTATTTTTCGTAAAAAAATATGTTGCATATTTTTCCATATTTTAAAACAAAAATTTGGATATCGTAATCAGTTTGCGATTATCCATTGGTATTCGGCCAAAATATCAAAAATAATTTAATAATTTTTTTGTTTTAGTTTTTGAGGTGTAAATTTACATTGTAAAGTATACCCGCAAATAAAAAAGATTTTCATTACGGTGTAAAATTATATTGTAAAGTACATTCGTAGATAAAAAAAACTTATAAATGTGGTGTAAAATTACATTGTAAAGGACACCCACAAACAAAAAAAGTTTTTTTGAAAATGCAGTGTAAAAATTTTAACCTTGAAAAAAAAATCAAACAACAATGCAACTTATCTTAGGTAGGGTGCACTGGGGTGATGCATCTTCCCCTTGCACAACAAGTCCCATTATCCAGACTCTCGCAGACCACTAGGTTCCTGGTAACCTTAATACTAGGTGGTGACTCCCAATATTTATAGTCGTAATTTTTACAGCTATAAAGAATCCTGCATTTCACCGTACGCCATTGTCTCCCCAAATCCACAGGGTGACGGTGGGGAGCAAAGCGCGTCCGAAATCGTCATCGCGACAATCATGACCTATTTGAATACATAAAGCTTTGGTTTACTTCTTATGGTTTATTGATTATGTTTTCATCATGGTTTTGCAATACTAATATCTTTTTGGTCATTCAACTAAAAAGATTCTTTTAATATGATTGTAATAATATTGGATCTATAGCCTACAATATCATAATGAGTTAAATAGTTTGTTCAAGTTTATCCATCGAAGTTTACAAAAATTAAGTTTCCATGTGAACAAAATATATGATTTGTACTAACCCTAGTTTGAAAACTACTACCATTTCTCAAAGGTCTAACTGCTAGAGTGAAGTCTAATTATTGCAAATAATAGATATGTGTCAAACAACTTTGTATTCATTATGTTATATGTGATCATGGGTTTTAATAACTTGGTCCATCAGGATTTGTAAGGGTAATTCATGTTTCAACTTCTTAGAGCAATTCTAGGGCATTCACACACTCAACAAGTATTATTTCATAATAATAATAATTAGGATTTGGTGTGTCTTATTTGGAGTTACCTATGCTAAGCTTATAATTATTTTTCATAAAGTTCAAATACCCCTCCCCCACTCTCTAAATCTCTATTATGTTTTTTTTTTTTTGTTATGTAAAGAAAGACGTGAGCTTCTGTTATAAGTTTTTGTTAAGGAGCTATAGGTGTATGGTTTTTGTATTGAAAAACATTTAATATCTTATTGAAGGATAAATGATATATTTGCTCGATTCTTTTTTTATTTCAGTATATATATTCTTTTCCAGTGAACACACTTAATAAGAATATATAAGCATGTTATAGTAGAGCTAGTATTTTTAATCACACACACATTCTAAGATTGTCAATTGTTTTCTAATTGATATTTTATTTTTCTTATTGGAATGATAGATTTTGGTTTTGAAGAATTTAGTGTTTTGAGAGATGTATACTATATACATATATATATGTAAATATACATGTATATATACATGTACACACACATATATAGAATGCCAACCGGAATAAAATGGAAAATCTTGGTCTAAGTGGTTTTTGGTTCATATTATAATTTTCAGTTTCGCCACCTAAATCTTATCACAACACTAATATATGGTAATTTGTTCTTACCATTTTCCTTTCATGATTGTGCATTGTAAAAGGATTTTTTATTTATTAATTCCTCTTTATTGGTCTGCAAAAATGAGATGATGACAATTGTGTTGTTATTTTATAAATCAACAAAAAGAGTTTTCTTTCTTGCAAGCCCCTGGAAAATATGCTCTATTTTTTAGACTACTATTCCAAGCGGCTACAAACACGTGGACGGCGTGCCTAATTTAATGGCAGTGGAGAGTTTTATCACAGGGACACCACTCGTTTTAGTGCGCCGACCACTACCAGAGCGATCGTCAATCTGCACCCCTCGAAAAACTTTTCCGACACACGAAAAAGCCCTCTCCCTCTTTCCCTATCCCTCTCCCCCTCCCCCTCCCCCTCTCCCAATATATATATAATTATATTATATATACAAGCCCTCTTCTAAGTTCTAACTATTATGAATTTATTATAATACTCTTCTTCTCTTCTCAGAAAAGAGTATTGATATTATACTATCCAGCCTATCTCTTGATCAGATTCATCCATTGACAGACCAGTTGAAACCTGTAATAAAATAAGGAAGAATGATGGCTGAAAATAGAACAGGGACCTCGCTGTTCTCTCCTTTCAAGATGGGCAAGTTCAGCCTCTCGCACAGGTCACGTCTTCCCATTTTCTCTCTCACCAGTTCTCATTATTCATCGACAATTTGAAAAATGAACATCGACTTTCATTATTAACGTTGTAGAACGGGCTCCTCTTTTGTTGCTATATATACCTTACCAGGTGTATAAAGCACGGAACAGGTTTTTCGTTTTGTTTTTTGTTTTTGACGAATGTTACCGTGGACAGGGTGGTGCTAGCTCCCATGACAAGATGTAGGGCGTTGAATGGGATTCCAGGGGATGCGCTCGCGGAGTACTACACGCAGAGGTCAACCCCTGGCGGATTCCTCATCACCGAAGGAACTCTCATCTCTCCATCTGCTTCTGGGTAATTTCCGTCATTTTTATCTCTTGCCTTTTCCATCTTTGCACTCCCTAACAAAACATACGTTCTAATTGGGTTTTCTTTGTTTCTTGAAAAGTGATTTTTGGAAAATTAATTTTTAAATTTTCCTGTATTTATTTGTTATTAAAAAAATTAGTTAATGGAAAACATTTTCCAGTCAAAGAAAAATTTGGTTTGGTTTTCAGGAAATTGTTATCCTGAAAAATTTAGGCGGAAAACATTTTCCAGAAGTTGTGAAAAATTTAGAAATATCATTATTTACTGATTATATTAAATTTGATCCTCAAACTTTTGATTGCTATATATAATTTGTTTTGAATATTTATTTTTCAATTTCATCTCTTAAAATTTAATTTTTATATTAATTTTGGTTCTTATTTTTATAATTGCTATTTGTTTTTTCTTATCATTTTTTTATTAAAAACTTTTATCTAACAAATTTGGTCCTTATTTTTTTATTGTTACTTATCTAATTTGAAATAATTTATGAAAGGTTAATTATTATTATTTTAATTTATTCACCTTTCATTTTTTTTTTTTAGATTTGATCTCTATTATTTTTATTATTATTTATTTTATTTGAGATAATTTATATTATATTTTTTTTCAATTTTATTTTCATTCAACTTTTTAATTTGTAAGATTTGTTCCTCGTTATTTTAATAAACTTGAAAAAAAATATATTAATAAATTATTTTCTAATTCATTTTCCATAATACAAACATACACTGAAAAGTGTTTTCCAGTTCATTTTTCATGACACTATCAAATATCGGAATTCAATTTCCATGAATTCACTTTCTAGGAATTTAATTTTCAAAAGAAAATCACTTTCCAGCAAACAAACGGGGCCTATATAAAGTGATTTTGACTTTTTTTATTTTCAATTAAAAAGATAATATAAAAATGATTTTAAAAAAAATCAAAAAAAAATATCAACCTAACGTTTGAAGTATAAAGTACATCATATATAAACAAGTATTAAAAAGAAAAAGAAAATAAAACGTACACATGAATTATTGGATTAATGCCTTCTCACGTGCATATTCACACTGTATTGTTTACGGCGTGCATCTCTCGTAGCATTTTCCTGATGTCTTTTATGGTCGAGCCAGGTTTCCTCACGTGCCTGGAATTTACTCAGATGCACAAGTGGAGGCATGGAAGAAGGTGGTGGATGCAGTTCATGCCAAAGGGAGCGTCTTATTCTGTCAGCTGTGGCACGTTGGCCGCGCATCACATCAAGGTAAATTTGCTTCCTCTATTATGAATCTTGAAATCAACCTGCCATCATTTTCTTAATTTCTCCTAGCGTTTTCCTTGCACGAACGATTTCTTACTGACATTGTTTGCTAAAATTATCATCATTGAATCACTGGTTTCTTGCGTTTTTGAATTTGGGCACCATATAAATCAGTTTATCAACCTGGTGGGGTTCCACCAATTTCATCGACAAACAAGCCCATCTCAAACAGATGGAGAATTCTCATGCCAGATGGTACCTATGGCATATACACAGCACCTCGAGCCTTGAAATCCTCGGAAATACTAGAGGTGGTGGAGCATTATAGACAGGCATCCTTGAATGCCATTCGAGCAGGTCAGTAAAATCACATCTCTTTGTTTCATTTCTCAATGCTTTGGGGCTGCAGCTATACACGACGAACTTTCATTTCAACGGGCATAATTACATGCTTGAGAAAGTGTGGAGATCTAATCAAAATGATTAATAGACAACGTAATGAAAATATGACCTGCAGGTTTTGATGGAGTTGAGATCCACGGGGCGCATGGTTACCTCATCGATCAATTCTTAAAGAATGGAATCAATGACAGAGTAGATGAGTATGGCGGATCAATAGAAAACAGGTGCAGATTCATGATGCAGGTGATTCAGGCAGTAGTTTCAGCTGTTGGGGCAGATCGAGTAGCTTTCCGAATGTCGCCGGCAATTGATCACCTCGATGCCACAGACTCCGATCCACTCAACTTGGGCCTTTCAGTGATTGAGAGAATTAACAAACTCCAGCTGCAGGTGGGCTCGAAACTCACGTACCTGCATGTCACTCAGCCACGCTATACAGCTTCTGGCCAAACAGAGTCGCGCAGAACTGGCATCGAAGAAGAAGAGGCCCAGATGATTAGGACTTGGAGAAGGGCATATCAGGGTGCATTCATGTGTAGTGGTGGGTTCACCAGGGAGCTGGGAATACAAGCTGTAACCGAAGGTGATGCTGATTTGGTATCATATGGCAGACATTTTATCTCGAACCCAGATCTAGTCCTGAGATTGAAGCTTAATGCACCACTGAATAAGTATATCAGGAAAACGTTCTACACCCAGGATCCTGTTGTTGGCTACATAGATTACCCTGTCCTAAGCAAAGCAAATGGAGGCCAGGCGCCACTGTCACGCCTTTGACCGAGAGTTTTTGGTGTTCTTGGATGTCTAAAATTGCTGTTAAATTTGATGACCTTGGTTTAGAGTCTGTGTCTACAGAGCATGACCTAGTCCCTCTAATTTTGTTGCCATTCTAGCCAGGCTGGTAATGCCAGGACGGTCTTGTAATTCTCGTATGCATCATGGTGGCAAATTTAATTCTAATGACATATTATTGATAAGAAATGATATACAAATCTGGTTGTCCAATAATTTTTGGGAGAAACAACCATGTATTAGAAACCAAGATCTATAAGGATAGATTTAGAAGATAGCTTAATATATGTACATATAAAATATTGCTTAGATATGTTTTTACTCTAGCTAGTGATAGTGATGTTGTGGGTTGGAAGAGTTTCAAGCAAGAGGCTACAGCATATTCTAAAACTAAATTTGAATACATCTTAAAGGCAAAAGAGATTAAGAAGTTCATCACTAAATTAGATATGTTTTCTAACATCGTTGATCTAGTAGCCCTATGATGATGATAAAATCTTTGCACAAGTAAGGGAACCAATGATGAAGTGAGGGAACCAAGGTCTTACCAAAAATCCAAACTTGCACTTAAATGATTCCATTTAATTAGAGAAATTATAGATAGAAAAGATGTAAAAAGAGAGGAAGTGCCCACTTAAGATAATCTTATAGATCCTCTAACTAAAGTATTGTTCTAACATAAGCATGGTCACCATATGAATGAACATGATATTTGCTATATGAACATTTGATTTTATTGTATTTGAAAATTGTTCGTGGAATTGTTCTATATTCAAGTGGTTGGTTTCTCATTGCACTGATTCCATTCATGTAAACATATTTATTATTTATAATGATTTTTTTTAATCTCTGATATTCACTTATATTCTATTATGAATCTAGAATAAAGATAAAGTCCATGGAACAAATATATTGTTCATACAAAATTATAAATTTCTATTTCACCAAATTATTGTTCCTAAATGTTTCTCATCAATGTTTATTTTCAGATTTGAAAATAATTAGAGCTATTAAAACTAATGAATATCGTGTTCTTCTATTATAAAATGAAGTAATTTCTCTTATAAACTGAGTTATACATGATACTTAGAACTAAGATGCAAATGCTTCTCAAATATCGTGAAAATTAAATTGACCCATAAGAGAATTATATATGAAAAAATCACTTACATGTATGGAAAAACTCTCATGATAGTTGTGTAAGTGATCATTAAACTTAAGATTACTTAGTTATAGAGTATATGAAGTGTTATACTATTATTTTGACAACACATTATCTTAATCAAGGATAACAAATATACATATATTAGGCATTACATTAACTATGTAAAAGTATTGATTACTCAAAAGATTTTTCATCATTCAAGGTGAATTATAATAAAATATTTTATATGTTCTCAAGTAGTATAGATTATGAAATCTTTGATCAGTGTGGAATAAAATTTGAAAAGAATTTTGAATCTTATTCAAAAAAATCAATTACTATAATGTTGATAACTAAGACCATTTAATAAATCATACAAACTTCATGTTATAATGTTCAAATCATAATATTATTAATGAAAAGATTATTATTATATTGAGAAACTAATCATTAAAAGGTTAATTCAAACCACTTATATTTTTTTTAATATTTGTGGGTTTATGACAAGTTGTTAGACGTTGTACTTAATCTTCAAATATAGTTTAATCAATTATATAATTGATAATAAATTAAATTTTTTTAATTTAGTATACCTTATTTTATTTAGGATTATAATTTATTTTAGGCTAGCTTATTAGAGAATCTAACATATCACACCCATAAGAACCATAAGTCATATATTAAAATAAATTTATTAATCAAGTGTGACTTGATTGTAAATAAGTTTAGAAATTAAAAAAAAATATATATATATATATATATAATTAATATAGGGGGATCATAATTTTAGATCTAGAAATGATCAGGTAAGAATTTGATTGAATAAGTTTCTAAAATTAGCTTTAAACAATATATGTGATATTATTTAAAGGGCAAGTAAACATTTTTTTTTTACTTGTAGAGTTTCTAGATTTCTTTATAAATAGAAAATTATTTCTTTTGTTTCTTGCAATAGATTACAATACATAAACACCTAAACACAAAATAAAAGAGTGAGAAAATTACAATACATAAACACATAATAAAAATATTTAGGAATTGGTGGTTTGTGTAGATTACCATTAGAGATATGATATTTAAATGTCTTATGGTTTGCTACAATCTAGCCTTGAAGCAAATATTCAAAACTAAAAATAATATTTTACCCTTCAAAGTAAAATTCGCATAAACCCTAAACAACCTAGCCTTAAATTAAATATTAAAACTAAAAATAACATATGGTTTTAGGTTTTTTTCACATAAAACCTAAACAACTCAAGATTTGTCTAATGAAGCTATTGGAATTCTTGAGAAATTTTAAATTTATCATTTTCTTTGCGTGTATATGTTTCAAAAGACCTAAAATTTTCAAGAATGTGCTCTTCTTTCTAGTAATGTGAGTTGGTGGTTGGGTTGTAAGACGTTTGAGATGTATTTAATTATTAGAGTTTTTGATATATGAAACACCTACATGTCTTGTCTTATTATTTAAGTTTTATGTATAAAATAATTGAGATATGTTTTTGAAATAACACATTACTTAATAAAAGTAAATTGAATATTAAATGTTACAAGCATGAAAAAAAGAAGTTTACATAAACATCTTTGTAACACCCTCAAATTATAATATCATGAATTCTCACAATATTTTCTTTACCAATGTCAAGTGTTGGGTAATATGTCTAAATTATGGGATTTTTTTTTGAAATTTCGGCAAAGTTTCCTCTATTTTTGTTGATACCAAGTTATTGACAACACTTCTATTATATGTCATTATAACTTCCATCTTGATCCAATCATCCTAGATCGCATTCTCATCAAACAATAACTCAATATTCATACTTATCAATATATGCAAGTCTCATAAAATCAATTAGTAGATTAACATAAATATACTACCAAAACAACTCAAAAGATAAACAAATTCACCATTATACGTAATAAATGCTAACTAACTACATATAAGCCTTCAAACCACATAAATACAACTTTAAGATTAAAAGTCATAATATAATTATAATAAATCTTATCTTATCATTTTGAAGATGATTTGGTCATACTAATAACTATACATATACATAATACATTCACTACATGTTACACCTTCTACTTACTTTTTACAACACAAAAGGATTTACACTCAAAATAACGACATGAATATTACATTCCAAAATAGTAATTCAAAAACAGTAGTATTCCTATATCTAACGATCTGCATCACCTCGCGATGTACCTGTTTCAACAATAACAATATTAAGTCACTTATTCACTATATTATTCTAACATTAATTAATTACTCTTAACCTTGAAATTTAATAATTTTACTTCAGTGTAACTTAATCCCTTAATTTACATAATTTTTCCAAAATTTACCAATCTACCTAACTCATTTTAATTACCAAATATATCTAGCACTTTCATATAATTACTCAGAAATTTGGTTTCGTTCCCCAGTCACCAATAGATCCAGTACTTCCATTCGAATAACTCATCATCCCGCTAAACTCTTTTGTTTAGCCAATCAATCTAGAAATTCCATTTGAATTTCCCAGCATTCGGCTAACCCCCTTTTATTAGCCAATCAATCCGGTAATTCCATTTGAATTACCCAGCATCCGGCTAACCCCTTTTATTAGCCAATCAATCCGGTAATTCCATTTGAATTATCCCATATCCGGTTAACCTCTTTGTTAACCAACAAAACCGGTAATTTCACAAAATTTACCGGTAATCCACATAATCATAAACTCAATTTATTCATTTGCTCCATTCGTTTAATATCAATTAAATGAGCAACATAGATTATTTGGGACACTAAAAATTATAAAATAAGGTGATGAATCACCTACCTTCTGCTCGAGATGACCCAGCTCTTCATGTCTGATAACCTCCTCCAGACACAACTCCTGAATCAATCAAGTTTCACTATATCATTAGTCCATCAATATTTTTCTTACGTGCTGAAACACAAAGCACATAATATTTTTTTATTTGTAATTTGTTCTAATAAAATTCATTCTCAAATATAACATCATTATCTTACACTCAACCTCATATTCAACTCAAATTACGTCTTTGCTTACTCTATGTTCATAATTCCTCCATCAAATAATTCTTCTATTCTTTATACCCTCACATCATATTATTCATTTTATCTAAATATTATATTCAAACACAATCTAGACATCTTGTCTTCATATTTTCTTTTAACTAGTTTTTCTCTTTTAATTTGAATTTACTTATTATTATTTTCTCAATTTAAATGTTATCACTTCATTTAGTCTTTCTTATATTTTCAATTATCATGATTAAACATGGTTTGTTTCTAAACATTAACATCAAAACTCATTCTTCCACTTTTTCCTTCATTTGGCCAAATGTGGTGTTTCTTTTTCCTCTTCCAAATTTTTCTTCATTTTCTTGTTATTTCAACTTATTTTCATTCTATTCCACTTCAATTTCATCATTTTCCCTTCCCCTCCTATTTCCCCCAAATTCACATAAGAACCCTAAATTCAAAAATCTAGGATTTAAAGGAAACTAAGGTAAATCTCCATGAAATTACTTCCCAACATAATCAAATAAGCTTAAGAACACATTTAAATCAAACATGAAATCTAAACTTCTCATGCTTACCTATTGTTTTTCTTCCAATTTCTCTTCTCTTCCAAGGTTAGCTAAATTTCCCTTCTCAAATCCTCCTTCCTTCACTTGCTTTAGTGCTTTATATGGTGAACTTGTAAGCTTATAAAGGTATTTTTCTCAATTTCTTGTGTTTTTCCCCAACTTTTCTCTCTTTCTCTCTTTCTCTCATGTTTGCCTTGTTTCCTTTTCACTTTTTCCTTTGTTTCTATCCATTCTGCAGTGCGTAGAAGAGAAGGAAGCTTATATGTGTGTTTTCCATGGTTAATTTCAATTTTACCCTTAATGATTTTATTTATTTTATTTTTTTCTAGCACTACCGAGCTCCATTCACCTTAACATTTTAACCATATTTTATTCAATATATTTTAAGGTTCCTCAAAAATTTTCAGCTCAATCCGATGGTTGGATTAAAAATTACATCCAATAACGTAAAACTAGTCGAATTGTGATTTTTCGTCAAATTTTCGAATTTCTCTAAAACTTCTGAAATTTTAACCCAAGCTAAGGTATCATATTAGAAGGCTTCACTCAAAATATCAGAATTTTTTGATAATCCAATCAAGAGTTACAAATTTTTTTGTTTTACATAAAACTGGTCAATTTATAAAAAACTTTTTGCCCGGAGGTTTTACATTCTTGTTGTTTATTTCAATAACCAATTTTCTCTGGGACCAATCCTCTATGCAATGGAGATCACAAAATGATGACTTCACTTATTGTTGTTGAATATACTAGGTCAACAAAAAAATAGAGATATCTATTTTTGTCTTCAAATTAGATAAATAAATTCTTTCAGCACCTCGAACATTGTTACTCATTTAATAATTTATTTAGCGAGTAACATGGCTATGTTTTGTAAGGAACTCATATTTTTGTGTACGAAATAAATTTGATAGTTTCTGTGTTAAGGGGAAAACTTTTTTGTTATTTGGATTATAACTTTTGATATGGATAAAATCTCTAACCTTTTATTTTCCTTAATATCAAAATTATTTATATGATCATCATGAATTAACTATCTAATTCATATATTTTATAATACAATTATCTAACTTACAACATAGCATGGGAATAAAACTAGTGGTCCAGCTATTCCTAAAAGGATTGTGATCAGTTTCTAATCCCTTTCCCTTATTATTTTTATTTACATATTTTTTAAATACCCTTTCTTTTATTGCTTAAATAAATTGAATGGCTTTTATTTTTTAGATAGCAATTGATATGTTGTTTTAGTTGTAAGAACTTGGAGAGGTATTAGCTATAGATGTACTATAGATCTGAGAAACATGGAGAAAACAAAGAAATGCACAACCTAATAATAGCAAACATGGCCGGCCACCACATCAGTGACCCCACAAGCAAAACCAGCAGATAATTCAATTCTTAACGTGAAGAACCAGAAAGGACTTTAGCCTTCAAAATCTGTCTTAACCCACTGGGTGTGGCCATACTTGCTCTTCATCTTGTCATCAAATTCCTTTCCTTTAATTTCGACAATTTTAGCTACATTTGCCATGGATTCCTCTTGTACCTTTGCAATCCTTCTACTCCTCTTCTTGGCTGTAGCCTCTCTCTCAGCTTCCAGCCCCTCGTACTCTCTAACCCAGCAGTTATGCACGGCGCAACTCAGCACGAACACCACCAGCTGCATTACGAGCATCGCCATCAAAACCCCACATTCCAATCTCACCAGAAGCTTAGCCTCTCTGGGGTCTCTGCTGGATTTGAGCATGGCAAGGCTAGACTTCTCTCTTGTAAACAAGGCCAGTATGCTCAGGACCTGCCCAACTAAAGAGGCGAGGACAAGAGAAACGTGGGTAATGAAACAAAAGTGAGTGAGCTGAGAGTAGAAGCCAACGAAAGAGGAGAGGAGAGAAATGCAAGAGCCGACAAGTAATGCAGAGCCCATTGAAGTCGGAGGCATTTTGAGGAGAATTGTGGGAGCTAAAGAAGCTGAGGAAAGGATAAAAAGAGTGGAATTCAAGCATGAAAGGAGAAGACTTGGGAAAGAACATGAGCTTCTAAGCTTAGAGGAGGCCATGTTCCCGAGTTTTTGCTGCTGAAAAGAGCGAAGATATTTGAATTCATATATAGAGGGGGTGGGATTTGGCCGTTGGAGGCTAAGGGTAACGGCTTGGGAGTAGATGGGCCACCTCTAGTGGTGATCGATGATGCATCATTCCCTCTCCGTTTCAAAATTTGAAGTGGGTTCGATTCAATTTTCAAATGATCAAATTAGGAAAATCACTTTTTGTCTATATTATACTTTACATTAAAGTTGAGCCAAACCAAGATTAACAAAGAGATAGTGACAATTGTGATGCTATCCCAGCCTATGAACAAATCTCCATCTGATATTCAAATACACTTGTCGACAATAGGAGACAAACATGACCGGGGAAGGGATTAAAAGGGTTTTTGACACTTGAAAAACACTTTCAACTACCTGCAAAACATTAGTGATTCTGAACATATTATGGAGAATAACTACGAGTGATGGTTATGAAGTCAGGGATGGTTTGCCACAAGAATCTATTACTTTCAAAATTGAGTACACGTTAATTGATGTCAAGAAAGTGAAGTTTACATAGATTTGTACAAGCATTAATTCAGATAAATTTGGAAGGTTCAATGGAGGAACTTTTAACAAGAATGATTTGGTAATGAAGCACACTAAACTTCAGATGAAAGTTATTACTTTGAAATTCCTTTAATTTTGATTTAAGATTCTTTGAAAATATGATACAGGTTGTTTTTCTAAATGATTTTCACTAGAAAATCATCAAAATAATATATATTTTTTATTTTATAAATTTTATTTGTAGTGTTGGTACATCAATACAATTTAAAATACAAGAGCTAAAAACTTTTCAAATGTGTAGTTTGACCACACTTTTCAAATTTTATTTTATGTTTACTTATATGGTCAAACTAAGATTTGTTTACTTGATTGTTTGCTTACTCATTTTTGTTTCTCTATGTAACTTAATTTTAGTGTGCATATTTTATATGTGTTTATATTACTTATACATTAGTACATCGGGTAAGGATTAATACTTTTATGCATTTTAATTTTTTTCATAAACCAAGTTCGAGGTTAGGTGATGAGTATCAATATGTCTCATGATTTTCAGTCGGGGTTCATATTCATGAAATATCCAACTATGAGCTAAACATTTACTCAATAATGACGCTTATATTCTACCTTTATTATTTCTTGTAAACTCTTATACTAACTTAAGGTGGTTACTCAACAAATCCAACATCTTTTTAAGATCAAGTAGTGAGCATGTTATGGATTAGCCCTTTGAACATGTTAATTCATATTTGATGCACATGCACATACACTTGCATTCACAAGCATATATGCATTCATGCTTTGAGGTTTACATGTCATATGAGTATATGAAAGATTGGAATATAGGTCCTCAAAATTATTAAATCCATAAAGTTTACACCATTTGAATCTTATAAGCAAAAAATAGAAGATGAAGAACACATTTATTATGATACTCACTACAAAAAAAAATAAAAAATAGACTACCTGAAAGCTAACATGACTTGCATCATAAGGATGCTTTAGGCACTCAAACACCTCTCTAGTAAAGGCTTTTCCAATCAACCTTTGATTTTTGCAATAATTCATGCTTAACAAATGACAATAGAACGAGCTTAAGACCACTAGTATAATGCACATTGTGTAGTCTACAATACTTATAGTGACCCTAATGGTCGTTAGTATATTTCCTAACAAGTCACACACACAAAAGAGAGAGTCACGAGGATAATGACTGTAACAAAATAGCAACACTAGAAGTAAGAGTGAAGACAATCTAGGGAGCAAACTTGTATGACCTCGTAAAAACTACAGAAATGTATTTAATCATGAATGTAATTATACCAAAAAACATTTGTGTACTTAGTTTATAAAGTACATACAAACTCAATGCCTTTACCACTAATCTCATGTCGTATTTCAACAAGATGACAAAAGTTATGCATGATGAAAAATTAGTAATACATTTCTTTCAGGATAACTTGAGTAAGGCAACATTAAACCAATACATAAGTTTAGATAGCTCTAAAATTTGAATATGGGAAAAAACTTGTGGATGTCTTCATCAAGGAGTACAAATACAACATGCATATGGCTCCAGATATGTATAGTATATTAGTGTTATTAACCTATTTTTCTTATTGAATGAACATATAAATAATTGACACCTGGCGCTTGACCTTTTAACTACAAAAAAATAGATATTGGTGGTTTATAAAGAGCATAATTTATAACTTTTTTTATATAGGAAATCACAATCTATAAAAACAAATAAACTATAAGGATAAAATATGAAATTAACCCAAGAAAAACCTATTAATAATTAGTTTAATTCCCTTCTAGCACTTGATTATATCAATTAATTTTCTTTTGCTAAATTGATATCTACATTCTACAATCTTATTAAAGAATTCGAATTGCATTGGTTGATTTTAAATATGATGTATGTTCCAAGAATAATCTTTAATGGTGTAAGAAGTTATTTTTAAATAATCTTCTAGCACTTTATATCAAACATGACTTTTCTTGCTAATGATTAATGTGAAACAACTAATTTGAGAAGAATAAAAACTAATATTGGGTAAAATTTGCAACTCTTAACAATTCACCACCTTAAAAATAATACTGTAAATTAATAAATAATAATATAAAAAATAAAAATAAAGTCTCAAAGAGGAAAAGAAAAGGCCAAACAATTCAATTTTCAATTTTAATTATGAGCTTGAATTTCTATTTGTTCAACTAAGGATGACAAGATGAATATATAATTTAAATAATCACATTCTAGTTATAAAAATATGATTTAAGAATTTATCAATTATTTATTTATTAATATTTGCTAATTAAATATATATATATAACATTAATTTAATAAAAAAGCACAAAAAATATTTAAACTTGAAAACGAAACAAGTTTAAAGAGCAGGTAACAAATAATCCTGAGCCCGGCTACCCCTCTGTGAAAATGCATAGACCTTTCGGTCACGCGTATTAGACACGCGTGGAAAATCATTCTCTGGTTCCCCGTGAAAAGAAATTATTATTAATAAAAACTAAAAAGAAATAAAAAAAGGAGATTAAAGTGTAAGGAAAAAGACCAAAAAGTAACACCTCGCTCCCCCCACCCACCCCACCTCCATGTCCACAATTTTTATTTTTATTTTTATTTTTATTTTTCCTAACACATTGGTTTTGGAATTTGGATCATCAATTCAAATCAACACCGAAAGAAAAGATGATAGAGTGACAGAGGGCTGTCTATCCACCTATCCGATCCTTTTCTTTTTCTTTTTCGGTTAAAATAATAATTTTATTGTTTTCTTTCCGTGGATCCATCTCCATTTACCTTCTCCGCTCCATTCTTTATCGATTTGTCGGTGCGGCTTTAGTGTCCGTGTTTTCTTAATTTTTAAATTAGGGTTTCGGTTTCCTTAGATGGAGCCTCGTGTTGGTAACAAGTTCAGGCTGGGTCGAAAGATCGGCAGCGGTTCCTTTGGAGAGATCTACCTAGGTTTTCTTTTGTTTTCTTTTGTTTTTGGAATTATTGATTCGTTTTATTATTATTTCTCATTTTTTTTGGATTGATTAAATTAGGTACTAGTATCCAGACTAATGAAGAAGTCGCCATTAAGCTCGTAAGATTCCTTCTAGTTAATTTTCCTTTCGATTTTATCTATTATTATTGTGTTGAATTCTTTCATTTGATGTCGGATTCAATTAATAGATAGTCATAATCTCACTTTTGACAGAGCGTGCAAATGTTGTTAGTAAATTTTAGCTATAAAGGAGGAATCTACAGAGTCTGAGTGAGTTTCAAATTAATGAACAGGGCTAGCTATTTTTCGACTCAATCATTCCACGCATGCATATTTATTTTGGCACTTGGCCTGCTTTTTAAATTAAGAAAATCACAATTTTTAGCATATGCTGTTTTTTTTTTCTTTTTTTCCCTCTATGTTTTCATGCGTTCCCACTATATATGCTGTGCGAACTAATTTTTCCTCCTGGTTTTAAATTTCTTTTCGCGACTGATATCTTGGTGTGAGGAGTTTATTCGAGTATGATTTTGATCAAGTTTATAATGTCATGAGATAGTTTCGTGTTGTTTATTGTTTGATGTCATTGACCTTTCAATATATTTATCAGTTTGATTTGTTTCAATGATTTGTGGTGCTCTTTATTTTTTAATATTCTTCGTGGGTTTGAAACAAAATGATTTTGTTTTTAGCTGTGCATGATCCTTGTGTTATTTCAGGAGAACATCAAGACAAAACATCCTCAGTTGCTATATGAATCCAAGTTATACAGAATCCTGCAGGGAGGAAGTAATTATATTTCTTGAAATCCTTTTCTTGATTCGTTCTTCTGTTCATTTTTCAAATATTTGCTCTTTTATGAGTTTTTTCTTTTACAAAACTCTTCTGATCATTTCCTATTTTGGCAGCTGGGATTCCAAATGTAAGGTGGTTTGGAGTTGAGGGAGACTATAATGTCCTAGTGATGGATTTGCTTGGACCTAGTCTTGAAGATCTCTTTAACTTTTGCAGCAGGAAACTCTCTTTGAAGTCAGTTCTTATGCTTGCTGATCAGATGGTGAGTTTCTATCAACTTTCCCATTCTGTGTTAGTATTGATCTTTTAGAAATATTATCCATTTATGCTGCACCCCTGACTTCTTTCAAGATCAATCGTGTCGAATTTGTCCACTCGAAATCATTTCTGCATCGAGATATCAAGCCGGATAACTTTCTGATGGGCTTAGGAAGGCGTGCAAATCAGGTCTTGATACAAAGTATACATTCAACACACACACACACGTGTTTATCCTTCTTATCTTTTTGTGGAAGTCCATATTAAAATTGTGCTGTTCACTTGCACACAGGTATACATCATTGACTTTGGTCTGGCAAAAAAATACAGAGATAGTTCTACCCATCAACACATTCCTTACAGGTGAGAAGATTGATTTTGTCTGCACAAATGCATATTTTTGTGTGCTTGTGTTGTCAAATACATTTTGATGCTCTATTAAATTTACTGTGTACAGAAATTTGTATCATCTGTCAATATCCTCTATGGTTGTAGTGTGATGCTGCTGTATTTTTTTTCCTGTACTTAATTGTTTTGATGATTGAGATACAGAATCTTGGTGCCAGGTCTATGTTTTACTTTTAATGTGATTGGAGAGTATTTCATACGACTCTCATACTTTACCTTTACTTTTCACTGTTTGTATTTTTGTTGATAATATGTGATATTTAAGTCATTACTGGCATCAATATACTACAGGGAAAATAAAAATCTGACTGGAACTGCTAGATATGCAAGCATGAACACTCACCTGGGCATCGGTACGTGCTTGGTGTCTTTTGTTTTGCACCTGGTTGTTTATTTTCCTTCCTGTTGTTCCCTATGTGTTTCATAACATTGATTGCCCCATTTTGGACTTGCTGAATTGCATAGAGCAAAGCCGGAGGGATGATCTAGAATCTCTTGGTTATGTCCTTATGTATTTCCTGAGAGGAAGGTGATTCTTTCTGCCTGCCTACAGTACGTAGCTGTTTATCATCTGTATCTAATTTGATTGCTAATAAAATTTTCTATGTAGCCTTCCGTGGCAGGGACTAAAAGCTGGAACTAAGAAACAGAAGTATGAGAAAATTAGTGAAAAGAAGGTTTCTACTTCAATTGAGGCAAGGCGATCGTAATTACCTAAGTTGCCTGTTAATTCTGTTGCTTATTTTAAAAATTTAATCGTAGATATTGTGTTTTCTCAGGCCCTTTGTCGTGGTTATCCAACTGAATTTGCCTCTTACTTCCATTATTGTCGTTCACTTCGATTTGATGATAAGCCGGATTATGCTTATCTGAAAAGAATATTTCGTGACCTCTTTATTCGTGAGGGTAAGGATACCTTAGCTGTTAAATGCCTTCAAGTTTACCTCTATATCATTCTCAGTATTTAACATCAATTGTCTCTGATAGAATGATAGAATTGGCATTTCTGAACTCCTTAAAGTATCTTTTGATCATGTTTACAGGCTTCCAGTTTGATTATGTCTTTGACTGGACAATATTAAAGTATCAGCAATCACAGCTGGCTAATCCTCCAACTCGTGGCATTGTAAGTGTTCATAGAGCAATTACTTCTGCTGGTCATTGTTGTTGAATAGATTTGAATTCTTCTTGTTTCTGTTAGGGCGCTGGTGTTGGAACTAGTTCTGGCATGCCTCCTATTGTCAGTGCAGATAGACAAACAGGTAGTTTATGTTGTGTTTATTGGTTCTAGATATTCCTTCACGTAATGGTTTTTTATTTCATAAACTTTTTTTTTTTTTTATAGTTGATGGTCATATTCTAAGATTTTTCAATGCTTTCTGCTGCTTGCACCAAGAATGCCATGGATCTCTCTTAGTTACTTTTTTTTAGTCATTCTCCAATTTAATTTTGCTCTCCCTCTTGCTCTGCTGCCCACTTCTCCACCTTTGGTGAATATGATGTGGCTTTCAGTTGATGATGAATAAGTTCTATAGAGGTGGATGATTATCCTTTAACATATGCTTGGGGTTTATCCAATTTCCTTCTCTTTGTTGCAGGTGGAGAAGAAGGGCGAGTAGTTGGCCAATCAATGGACTCATCTCGCCAGAGACTATCAGGACAAATCATAAATGCTGGAAGCTATTCAAAGCAGAAGAGTCCAGTTTCTAATGATTATCCAATTACGAAGGATGCTGTGGTAAGTTGCTTGGATTTCTTCTTCTTTTTCCACTACCACAAGGTTTCACTGATTGTCTAATCATGGTCAAACATTTTTTACAGCCTGATGGATGTTGAACATCAAGTATTCTATTTGTCGTTTATATTATTTCCAATTTGTTTTGTTAACTTGCATTTGTTAAATCCCATCAATTTTGCCCCTATTGAGTCTCAACTTCTGGCATAGTATTAGAAGGCCACAGTTTCTACGTGCTCTTGTATTTATCACTGCTAGCTAACCTAACCTGGGTGTTTGTGGTTATGCATTTTCTTCTGTTCTTGCAGTTGCATAAAATCTTGTTTTCCTGTATATGTTGGCAATGTGTTCTGTTAACTTGCACGTGTCAAAATTCTCTTTTCTTTTTTGTTGCTTAAAATCTTTTGTAGATGGATGATATCAATTTATTTTCTCCGTGCTTGCTTTCTATGCTATCAATGATGGCTAATCTTTTATACCATCAGGGCAGATTTAGAATGCAGGCCTATGATTTATTTATAAAAAAAGAAGATATAAACTGCATTATGATTGGCCACTGCAGTTACCCAACTCTACTTTTATGGGGCGATCAAGTGGATCCTCAAGGCGAGCTGCAGCTGTTTCCAGTAGCCGCGATGTGTTTGCAGGAAGTGAGTCTGATCCCCAATGGTCTCGCACAACTGATGCAAGCCCAGGAGCAATACATAAAATATCAAGTGGGCAAAGAAGTAGTCCTCCTCCTCCTCCTCCTCCTCTTGGGTCTTCCGACCCCAGGCGCACTTCATCAAGCAGAAATACCTCCCACATGAAGACCACCTATGAAACCACCCTCAAGGGAATCGAGAGTCTGAATTTTGATAGTGATGACAAGGTGGTTCACTATTAGGTGCTCAGCACAGTGCGTGCATTGTTGTAAATCATGAATGAACTGCTGTGCTGGTGCTGGTGCTGGTGCTGGTGCGATAGTTTATTCTCATGGAGCTGGAAAGAGTTGTTTGAAACAAGGGGCTCTAAATGTGTCAGCAGATTTTATGGAAACCGGCCTGCCTGGGAAGGTCAATTCAATGACCAACAAACAGTTTGCTGCTGACTCTATTCAATCAGCACAGCAGTGCTTCTACTCTCTTTTTTCCAGGCCCCTCCGGTCGGTACCTGGGCCCACATCCCTCCGCTCTCGTTAATCTATACATTTTAGTATTTTTTTTGTTGACTTGACCCAAATTTGACACTTGATGGGAGTGAAATCGACCGCTGTATTCTCATTCAGTTTTAAAATACTTAAAAAACTGGTTTAAGCCAAGGTTCGGGGTTCCATTATTTAGCCCCCCGGGGTATTATCTGCTTTTGTCTTATTAGCAGAGCTCTTGGATCTCTTACCCTCTTTCCTGGAAAACAAAAACAAAAACAAAACAATTTACATGTTTTCGCTCGCAAATAATCAAGTCATGTAATGATGCCATTTTTATTTCGTCTCACACCAAGCCAAGTTTGATACATGATAAATTTGTTCATTGGACTTTTCCTTGCCCTGAACACCTAGGGACTGGTATCTGAATTCTTGCTGTTTTGATCAGAGGTGAGGACAACTCCCTAAAAACTCATTAAATTGACCGAAAAAAACTAAACTATTAAAAAAATTGATTAAGCCATTCAATTTTCTTAAGAAAAATCTTACGTTCTGGTTCTGGTTTTTCTGAAACCGAAAGGGTATAAATTAAAAAATAATAATTTATTAGGACTATCTCGTAGCATTTTCTCTCACGGTGATGCTCATAGCCGTTTTTATTAGGACTTGGACAGCAGAGTCTATCATCAAGCATTTAGCAGGCCATCGACAGAGTCAGGAAAGGACGGAGCTAATCAAGTCCTCTTCTCTTTCATCAACGAACTAAAGTCTAGCATACATGAATGTTTGTCTCTGAAGTCTTGGCGGCTGTTTTGAAATGATTTGGTTTCGTTGCGGAGACATTTGACGTCATGAAAGAAGAACAAGCCAGCCTGGGTGGTGGTGGTTCATGCCTACTTGCTTTCTTTTCGAAGAAAGTTTGGTTGGAGGTTATTTTTGATAGTGTAGTAAAAATTACGAAGTGCATTGTTTTCTCTTTTTATCATTGTAAGAAGTTTCGGCAAAATAGCACAACTATTAAAATATTTAAAATGTAACTAAAAACAAGGATTTTAACAAAGATGATTTTGACCACCAACATCAAACTATAAACTAAGCATAACTTTAATGCTAAACTAACCTAACCTCAAATAAAAACCCTAAACAATACTCTACCCCCGAGCCATAACCCTAAATCTTCTTAAACAAACCCTAAACCTTAAAACTAATCACTAACCCACCGAAAAAAAAAAGAGAGTAAAAAAATGAGATAACAAAAAAGAGGAGTTTGAAGGGAAAGAAAATTTTAGTGAAATTGTAGTTTTGTTGGAGTGGAGAAGGGAAAACTGTAGGTATGTTGTTATGATGGTGGTTTTTAATTTTGAATCTATGACTATTTGTGTACAAATTTCGATTTTATGGGTTATTGTGGTTTGATGCAACTACATATGGATCGCAATAGTGGGGGAATGGAGATGGTGGTAACCCCAGCCATAGTGGTGGACATATGCCACCACTCTGATTGTATGTTTTTTCCCTCTCCTCCTAGAAAAATATATTGTTTATTAAAAACAAAAACAAAGAAGTTTGATTATTTGCTTATTGAATCAAATTAGGCTCTCCTTTTTTATCACAATGTCTCTAGTCTTAAATTATTTGATTTTTTTTTGTTGTTTTTATTTTTCTTATCCTTCTTTAATAGAAATTATTTTTTAATTTCGTCCTTGATGATTTTATTTTTTGTGTCAAATTTGGTCCTCGTTCTTTTCAATTACACTTTTTTCCATCCCTTTCAATTTTATCCCTACTTATTCTGTTTAGTTTGGAATTGGACATTATTATTTTTTTGGGTGTCTTTTATGATATAACCCTACCTCACAATCCATGTCGCAAGTTTTGAAGATTATATAGCTTTACTTCAATTGTTTTTAAACTTTTTACTAGAAAATAATAATTTCATCACTCGTTATTGGATTCGTTAAAAATGAGTATTTGTTATTTGATATCACATCTTATGTTATGGATTTAATAGGTTAACCACTGATGATGTTTTTTTTTTTTTTATATATATATTTATATGATGCAAAACTATTATGTTTTGGGATTTATTTTTAACTGTATTGATAATTGGTAATGGGTTTAAAATATATACATCACCTTATAACATTAGACACCCTGATGTCTTCCCTTTTCACACACACACTCACACTGGATCGTGGGCCTGCCCACATGTATCATTTGCAATGCCTATTTCCTGCTTCGAAGTGCGAGGGGAGATTGACTAGACTCTGCACTCTACTTATAGGCTATACTTTCAAAATTGCTTGCACACCAATTAAGATATATATATATATATATATAAACAAGTCATGAGGGGTCGATCTCAAGACTCAACAAAACAACCGTGTCAATCTCTCTTGCGGAATACATAAGAAAAGGCACAGCACACCTAGTGCATTTTAGCATACAGCACTCCTCATTTTGATTCAGTTTTCCCTTTCTGATTCATAAAATCATGGTAGTACAGAAGCACACACATAGGTTGACCAAGAATGCTGAAAAATAACCAGAAGATCATATTTCCCACCTGTCATGAAATGAGTAATATTCTGTCATGGACTAGAAGTCTAGAATAGATCACTGATCAACTAATATTGGAGTTTGTTTTCTCTTTTACTTCACAGCAATATACTACCAACTCCGTCCATGAGCGATGCTAGCATGAACAAAAAACAGATGGAATATGGCAGGATTGGAAGTCTGCTATATCAGATGTTCCACCTTTTAACCTTTTTCCCTTTCCATTTGGATTTTTTTTTCATGGAACATCAACGCTGATAAGATAATTATGCTTCTATTAATGAGATGGAAAAAAATAGACATACCATTGAGCTTTGGAACTTATTTTGAAGGAATTTTGTGATCACCACTAAGGGCACCTGATCCAAACGAGAAAAGGAAACCATGTATTCCATCAGGTGATCCAGCACTCTTGAGAGAGTTACTTTTCCGTATTCCTTTTCTTCTTCAAGGGGGTGGGGGGCAAGCAGATAACTGATTTTAAAACAGTCAGTCAGCAGCAGAACTATCTTACCTGGAACATAATTCCAATAAATGCCCAGAGCCTGAACATGTGGCAAGGAACGGCAATGCACAGCTGCATAGTTAACAGCAAATGCCACACAAGTACATCAGTGTAACAGAAATTATTATATTGAGCCAAAGGTGAATCATTTCAAGATTCTACAACGAGCAACAACTATAAAAGCTGAAGTATTGGTCTATCGCTAAATTGGAATCACTGCATTCCTCATCGAGACAAATCAGTTACGAGTACATTTGCCTCACCTACGTGCTTATCCCAATCAAGGTGGATCTGCTACATGCATATATTTCCCACCTTGACCACAGCTATATATTTCTATGAAATGTTAACAAGGTAAAAGTTGAATCCACGTCAGTAGCATTAAATGCAATAGGAACCATCTTTTGCCAGCTGCTGATAAAATATGGGAACAAGTTTACTCAAGTGCATTTAGGACACTCGGTTTCTTTATGTCTACTGTCATACATTAGTCAGATATTCTGCAATTTGTTCACGTTTGTTTTTATCTCTTCCCTGTTTGAACCTACCATTATTTGTACCGTTGAGATTACATAAGGTGAATTCCAAACAATGTATTGTTCACATGCAAAGACAGAGATCTTTTCATAAACAGAGATCTTTTCATCATACTGTCACAACCCTCCGGCAATGTCACTCATGTCAAGGATTGATTGCTGTCTGTTGGTTGCAAAAGGGGGAGGAATTGAAGATAGCAGACTAAAAAGAGTAGAGCAAGTTTAATGATTTACACGCAATGTGCAATAGCAAAAAAAAAAAGGCTTCCAAATAGCTATGGTTTGCTTCTTTCAACCCACACACCGTGGAGGCATTCTGGACATTAAAACAGTTATCTCTCATGTGATTAATGGCAAACTTGTAATAATTTAAATGTTATTTTTGAACGGAGACAAATGTCTTTACATGTTTTCCAAGTATAAGAGTGTAAAATAAAAATACAGCTAAATATTAGGTACCGCATTGTAATATATGAAAAGTTGGGATGTAACTAATTCCCGTCCACAGACCATATGATGATTATTTCAGATACTTATGAATAATTTGAAAATGCTTTCATAAACATATCCAAAACTCTTGGATCCATTACTAAAATTCACATTGCAATTGTTAACAGTTTATAACATTTGATTTTGCATATTTTCATTATATAATATCAATCAGAACTTAGTTTGAATAATTGACTTATTTTTTGGAATGGATAATAGTTGTATTTTATTTCAATAAGTATATAGAATAAGTATGAGAAAGTACATTATAACATTATTTTTTAATGAAAGTATCCATGACCTATCATATCCAACAATTTCAGAAATTTGATGTATTAAAGTACAGTATCATGTCATATACATGTCATGGTTAATGCTTCCTAGAAATGACATTTGTATAACCAAAACAATAAATAGAAGAGAACTCAATTCTCTATGCAAATACGTGACCACCAATGAGATAAATTAATTAAAAGGAAAAGTCATCAAATAACAAAAACAAATAGTACCTCATGAAATACAGCTGAGACCAAGAAGGAAATAATTAAGGCTACCCCCTGCAATGACAATGGGAGGGGAAAAAGGATAATTGTGAGTAGCAGTCAATAGAGTATAGCAAATAGAGTTCTGGCAACATTATATAGAATGTTAATAACAGGCAGCCATTCAATAATGTGCCACAAGAGTGGCATACGCTGTTATTCAAATATATACATGCAAAAATGGTATTGTTCACCTTAATGACCATGATGTTAAATTCATTCAAAAGAAAAGAAAGTTTGCATCACCATAATTTCAAGGCTATTAAAAAGAAAAGCAAGCTTGCATCATGTAATGTCAATGTCATTAAAAAGAAAACAAACTGTTGCAGACTACAATGGCTCATTCATTCAAAAGAAAAGAAAGTTTGCATCACCATAATTTCAAGGCTATTAAAAAGAAAAGCAAGCTTGCATCATGTAATGTCAATGTCATTAAAAAGAAAACAAACTGTTGCAGACTACAATGGCTCTTAAGTTACAAAAGTATCAAAAGAAAATAAACTCTGCACAGATGAGTCCACATCATTGATAGATCATGTCAAAGTTACAAAACTACAAATAAAATCCAGATATTCAGGCATCATTCCCGGATACATTTACATAAGATGGACCTCCTCTTGAAGAATTGAGGTAACTTGCAGGCCCTAGACTACAAACTTAGACATTACCTTGAGGCGTCAAGGTATGTAGTGGAGACAGAAGATTTTGCATTTGAACTCGGAAGGATGACAACGACAAAAAGAAATAAAAACTCAGGTAGATATGGAATCAAAGCAAAAAAAGTCTTAAATTGCAAAGTTCAGGTTGGAGTTTGAGCACAGAGTTATGCTCTTGCAGTGGTAAAGAACACGTACAGAGAAACATATACAGTAAAAAAAGAAATATTCATATACCTTCTAACAAACAAAGTATTGGTTACAGTCCACAGAGAGAAAGAAGTTACCTTTGGTATTTTATTCCGTAAACATGGCGAATAGATATGGCGTACCATCCACTTATGAACTGGCTGTAAAAAATTAGGATTCAATTAGAGATATGCTTGGCCAGCAAGACTGTGTGTGTGTTTGCATCTGTAAAAAGAACATCTTCTTTTCATTAAATAACTACAGTATTACAATAAGAATTGATTGCCATGTTCTTGCTGGCAACTGCAGCAACAAATAAAATATTTCCCCCAACACGGATTAAAGATTAAATAGAATTGAAGACTTCCAATATAATATCTTTATGTTGACACAACATTAATTCATATAGAGCAAGTTGCAACTAATAGACATCCCTTAATGTTCAGCCATAGCATTAACTCACAACTAAATTCATAAGGCACATGGTGACCATGGTCTGGAATCAAATAAATAGATATAGCATCTTTCCCCCTCCATGATCTAATAGTCAACTAGGCAAATACAAAACACGAATTCATATAGATATTTTCCAATTCCATAGCCCCTTTATATTTTACATTTTCTATCTAACATAGAAATAATATTTTTCCTCTTAAGGCTCTTGAATCAATTAAAAAGCTATGGCAACTTATAGGGTAGTGTATGTAAGAGTTCCACACCATATGTTAAATATATCAAACAAAAATAAATTTTGGTACACATAACTGCTAAAACACAACAAGTTTTGAGCTTGACCATATCAATCCATAACATACATTCAGCCTGTATGTTTGCCCAAACGTTTATTATGAAATATGGATTACAAGTAATATAAAGTCATTTACAGTGCTCAATAGGCACTGGAATATACTTTTGCCCTCATTTTCCACTGTCATAAAATTTCATTTTTCCTGGAAGTAAATTTCAATGGAATTATTCATTTTACAAAAGAAATTCATTACCAGTAAACGATTCCCATAATCTGAGATAAATTAAAGAATCTGAAGTATAGAATCTAAAGTATAGAAACGTACCATATTCCACATTCTCCAGTACTGACCAAAGCCACCAATCCAGAAACACATTAGAAATGTAAAGAAAATAAGCTGAGGATTGATGATAGATACAACATGAAGAAAAAAACTTCCAGAAAAGGAGTTTTACCTCTTCAACGGTTCTTGCATTCCACCAATCCTTGTAAAACTCGCGATCACCAAAGCGAAGGAGCTCAGCAAGTATATTTATCCTACAAATACAAAACATTACTCAACTAAAACCAAAGTGATTAACCTGGTCCTTAAGTTCACCCTTTATTAGATATAAGAAACCTGGCATCAATTTCCAGAAATATGCCTAACTTCAGAAATCATGCTAGGAAATAAAAATTATACATTAAACAAACTAATAAGAAACTTTCAGAAAATTGTTCTTACAAAGGAATCTGGAAATAAAAATTATACATTAAACAAACTAATAAGAAACTTTCAGAAAATTGTTCTTACAAAGGAATCTGCAAACAGTTTAAAATTTTAAATTGTTACTTGTTAGGAGAAAAATTTATAAAAGAAATATTTTGAAGGGAATACAGTTTATGGTTGCTATAGTAAAATTTTCCAATGGAGCTACAACTACAATCAAGAGAACTAAAAGAAGCCACAAATATAATACTATTGCTCTTATCAATTTGTCACAACAAACTAATTTGCGCTGAAGCTATCAAGGTGAACTCACTACAGCTATAACAACAAGCTTTTTGGTATTAATAAAGCAAGTAGATAACATTTTTCGCAATTATTAAAATTTTTACAACAAGGTGAAATATCCATGACTATAGAAAAGAAAAAAAAAGTTCACTCACCACAAGTGGAAAAAGCAGTAGAACATGCAGAGCCAAACATATAAATTAGGAACTGAGAGCTTCAATACCCTCTCAATGGCATACAAGAGATTTCCTTTCAAAGGGTGCTGTGAGTTCTGGACAATAGGATTGATATACTGCATTATTACACCCACCAAAATTGTCATGAATGGATGCCTTTATTTCATAAAAGACAAAAGAGCTTATAGAGCTACATTAAACTTGAAGCTCTACTTACTTGTTCTATGATAAATCCCATGAATCCAGTAAATATTACTAACTTGACAAATTGTCGAACCACCCAACCCTTTCGAATAGATGCGTTGCGAGGATAGCTTGACTGAAATGACAATGCATGAAGGTGAAAATATGAGAACCAATTATAAGGACAAGATATAGCAGCCACTTGATAGAGAAAGATGTCCTATTTATAAGCAATAGCCACACAAGCACAAAGCAAAAGCTATATATAGGTTCAGGCCACGAAACAGAGCATACCAGAAGAGAAGCCCATACATTAACTCTAGTCTTAAGAAATTAATGACCTGTAAAAAGCTAGATTCTATTTAAATGCTAATAATTTTGGTCGATTATAAAAGAGAAAATTCCAGGGATCTTTACCCACTAACTTTCATCCAGAGATGGAATAAAATTGCTCTGTATGTAAAGCTGATGTTTTGAGAATTTTCCATAGCTGATATTCGTAAACCATCATTATTACCTCTTGGCTTTCTTTCTAGGACATTCTTTAAATTGCTTTATCATAAATTCATAATCTCGGTTTCTGACAATTCACTCTATAAAAAGTAACTTGGCATGAGAACATAGTAACTTAACAGTAGAATAGCAATTTAAATGTACTTAATCATGCCTCCTCAGCATTTGAATCTGAAATATATTCCCAACATAACAGCACTAGATTAATATAAGAAGGATGGTTACAATATTCAGTACATCTACTGCAAGGTCTTACCCATACTCTTGAAACCAGGAAAAAAAAACAAAAAAAAAATAATCATAAATGCACTTGAAAACAAAGCTACTTTGATGCATCCTAAAATCTTACAAATTGATGAAAAAGAGACATCCAATGGCCAAGCAATGCAACTAGGACATTCAAAACACAGTCAATCTTATACGGCAGAGATAACATAAGAATATTTTTTTTTAGAACAAGGAAATGCAGAAATATCACACAATTCAGAATTAACAGCTGCTCTGACCAATCATTCCATGTAGAGGACAATGAACCTAATTGTTATATCAAAGTCTTCTCACTGCATTTATGCAGGAAGACATTCCTCCATATATGTCCTAGTTCCTATTCTTTTATTCTCTTGCAACAAAAAAATGGTAATTATTGCTATGTATCCTCCAGAATAGTTGTAACTAAAATGAAAATCATGAGGTTATGCAAGATGATCAAACAAGAGTTGATAAAAATCAAATAATGTAAACAGCAGTCGGTATATTTGTGGAAGAAACTAGACTCATTACCTGGTAACATAATGTGGGAGCCACCATGAAGTAGACCAAACTCTTAAAGTTAGCATCATAGGAATTATCCGCATTCGAAGAAATGGATGGGGCATTTTCCTGAAATAAAACAGGATTTCAGTGAAATGGCTGGGAGGAACCAATTGATTAACTTGCATAAAGTGAGAAATATTGAATGTGTGGTGATAGTGGAAGAAATAAAAAGGATAAAAAGTGATGAAAACACATCTGCTAGTTGTTTCCAATACATCTCTATTCTTCAATTTACAAACTTATATAGGAGACAACACAATAGCTTACAAATGAAAATCCTGGTTAAGAAACCTGCTTAACTTTTTCAGATATATTTACCTTATCAATTGACTTGGCAATTGCTCTCATATCAGAGCTTGTATGTGCAAAAGATACCAATTTCAACCACACAATGCAAGCAAAGGGCATCAATGTGCCACCAGATAGTAAAGCAGAATCACACCTGCACAATTAATCCAAAGACTACTTAAGTGTCTTTGTTAGCATCCAATGAGCAAGCATGATAATGCCCAACAAGAACCATGTTGTTAAAACATTTGGCTAATTAATTCCACTTTGACAGGAAAAAAAAGGCTTTGAAGAACTCATCATGTTAAGCTTGTACGATAAATTAACCCAACAATAGTTCTGACATTCTAAAGTTTGCATTGGGGGGAGAGAGAGGGCTCAACGAAATGGAACTGTAGAATTTACAAGCTTGCAAAAATCCTGATGCTTGAGAGACACGAGATGAGGAAAATTTATAGGATGAAAGGTAATTTCAGTTACCAAAACACAGGTACTTCCAAGATTTTCACAACTTTTTTACACTAACGTATGCTCATGAACATGGAAAATAATCATTCATGATTTTAAAAATACAAAGACCATAAAAGTAAAATCCAAATCATCTCTACCCCCCTTAACTATTAGCTAAAGGTATGCTACACACATCTCGGAAGCAGTGATTTATAAGGCATCAGAGGAAACTTTTATCCCACATTATTACTGTAAGAAGAATGATCTTTGAGATTTTTCAAAATCCCACCCCCACCCAATCAAAACATGCTCTATGACACCCCCAAACACAACATATCCCTTAAGGATCTTGCAATCATTTACCTTGCCCAAACTCACACATCACAGATATAAGAGATACAGATCACTCAAGGATTCAACAAGGCTCTTTTTGAAAAGAACCTTAGGAGAATCATAGTGGAAACTGATAGCATGTGAAGATTGATCACTGAAGATAATCATGAATTCGGTTTTAGGGATGGGTGTCTAGAGGAGAGGAACATTTCTGATCCTAGTCTTTGGATATCTATTAAAAAGGTAAGGTCAGTTTTCTTCTCTGATCAGTTTTGAAATGCAAAGGAGACATCCTATTTTGTAAGGCAAGATAAATGTGATTGGGAAGAACACATCAGATCCAAATCCCAAAAGCTTATGAGTTAGCTTAAGATAAATATTGCTCTCATGAACTATTGTTTCAATTTTAATGAAGGCAATATAATTTTGGCAAACATGGGATTAACAGATTCATGTTAAATTAGCAGAGGCTTGTGGCAATGGAGCACTGAACTGTCTTTTCCATTGGGATGTGGCTAATTTAGTGGGCTGAGAACTAAATACTCGGGAGAGAATGCAGTTTGTAGAAGCAGAAAATAAAAAAACTATCAGAGGTAAGAGTCCCTGCTAACTCTTTGAAAAATTGTTGCACAAAAATGTGTAAGATAAAAATTTCACCAAGAAATTTAAGTAAAAACTGTGCATTCCAAGTGCTGCAGCTAGTGGTTTAAGCAAGAGCAGATTTTTAATTTCAGAGGAAAATTGTTCGCTGTTTAAGAAATATAGAGCACCTTTAAATTAGGATGGTTTAATTTTATTTATTTATTTAGGTTCCTTTTTACTAGTCAAATACTTTGATTCTTATTTACGAATCCAAGTCTAAATTGGAATAGATAACTGACACCTATGAAAACAATTGTAGTGTTTTAATTTCAGCAAGAAAGAATTATTATAATTAAAGTGTAGCCATTTAACTTTGAGAGCGTAATAATTTCATTGATCCTTAAACCTAGGTCTTGGGTTCCTATTCATGGAATGATTCTTTGAACGTTAACGCGTGGGGCATGTAGTTTATTGCAATTTTTTCTTTAATTTCTGATTTTTTTAGACCTATGTTCTTTCAATTCCTAAAGTTCTAATACTACACTATCTACAACCCTAGCCCAAAAAACAACCAACTACAAACTTCCCCTAGATTGGTCCTGCATAGATCCCTGGAGAAATGTAGAGTTCACGAAAATACTTATCCCCACCTTTATATAATCAAAAGCATTAAATGACACTTATGAAGACTTAAATTAATCTATATGAAAACAGGATCCTGCGATTGTTGTGATATCATGGAAAACATTTAATGCCGTGCAGCATGGTAAATGATAAGATTATTAACTCCACCAACAAAAAAAAGGGTTTACACTGTACATATATGAATAGTTGGCAAAATTGCTTACAAAAGAAACTGAAGACAGAAAAAGGCTGCCAGGAATATGACAATTCATTTGTTAACTCAAATTTATGTACCACAAACTCACTACAAATTTATTATCCACTGACCTCTTATATCATTAATCAGGGAACTAAAATATCTAGAATCAATTCCTGAGAAAATGACGTGAAGAATCAAAAGTGAACTCCGCACCTTCAGTTAGATAAACCCACCCTCGTGCTTGTGCAAATTAAAATGCATTTTTTTCTTATCTATGAAAACCTGAAATATTTTAATGCTCTATTGTTATCAGTTGTTCTGTATTATTTTTCAGATCAATTGTTTCACAAAATTATACAATAATATGTGCAAAATGCAGGTCATGAGCAAGCTATCAATATCTTTCAATCCTCACATGTTTCCAACAATCTAAGTGTTTCGTTCAGCTTTCTTCTTTGATATCACAATCAAATTCCTTCAAAGCTAACTATGTTAAACCTCAAGATTCTTAAAGAAATCTTCCTAAACATGCATTCAACTTTTTCAGAATATCTAATTTGCAAGTGGAGTACAATATTTCAATCTTATGAAACCTTGGTACATATGCAAATCCTTTGGGCCACATACAGGAAAATAATTTCCAAATGATATAAATTAACAGTTGCTCATCACTTAATTTTGCAGTAGCTAACAAAAAAGAATATGGAACCAGCAAAAACAAACCAGAGAATTACTAAAACTGGATACAAAAGTGACGCCGTTGTGATGATTATATGAAGGAAAACAACAACCTGCAATTTTAAAGTTAAAGTTGGTTTCAAAACAACTCAGGCTCCACAATGGATTGCGTGTTATTTATTTGAGGAATTATAATCAGACTTTCAGCACTTACATGTTCAGATATACAATTTCGGTATGCCAACTTCTCAACGAGATAGGCCGCGAGAGGGAATGCTGGAAGACTAAGACTGTAATAATAGCAATAATGAGAGAGAAATTTCTAGTGACAAGGGAAAGAATCTCATTCGATTTCTTAAAGGGATTACAAATACTTAGATTAGAAGAAATTCTGAGTCAAAACAAAGAAAACAATCTTCATCAATCAAATAGAAAAAAGGAAGAAATTTACCAGCACATAAACAGGGGCCAGTCTCTTAATGATTTGGAACTGAACCAAAATCCAGAATTAATTAACCAACCGTACTGCAATAAATAAACAAATAAATAATGAGCCCTTGACACAGAACACGACTTTATCACCCCTCCAACCTAAAAAACAAGACAAAACATGAAGAACACACAGAGAAAAGGGGGAAGAATAACCTTGATTAAATTTTCAATTATAAGCCTGCTGTTTACCGCCACAAGCACTACTATACAGAGATTGAAGAGACCTGCATGACTCTGCAGCCACAAAATTGTAGTAAAGACAAAATCTATTCATCCATAAAATGCAAATTAAGAAGAAGAAAAAACTTACATACTTGTTTAAAAATAGCATCAGAGCTAAGAGGACTCTCTCTAACGCAATGATGAGCGGGCATTGATGGCCGATAATTGAATATCATATGTGATTGATTCTCATTATTAACCTTATCGCATGATTTACCACTACTTTTCAAACCCTCCTCCGATCCCGTCATTCCCGTCGAATCCGAATCCGTGACTGTAGTCCTCCGTCGAACCGAGTAGTTACGGTCTGACGTCGAGGAAGATGTCGTTTCCGTTGCCGCTATTTTATCCTCCGGTGACTCTAACGCCGCCATAATTTAAATATGCTGGTGAAAAATTATAACATGTTATCTTATTTTGTACGGGTAATTTTATTTATACCCAAAAAAGGAGGTGCGTGGAAAATTGGTATAGTTATTTATTTTCGGTTCTGGGGATGATGCAAAGAGGGCGAGGAGTCCACGCAGTGTTGCGATTGTTTACGTTTTTAAGGCGAGGAGTCCACGCAGTGTTGCGATTGTTTACGTTTTTAATTAATTTCTCGCGCATTGCTGTGTAGTGGATCTTGGAGATAGGTGCAAGGTAGTCAAAATCGAGATTTTGACACGGATCGGAAAGGGTTTCGAAAAATCGGATCGTAAGATCGGATCGTAAATAATGAAAGATCGTAAAATGTCATACAAAATTATTATTTTAATTATATTTAAATTTAAAAATGAATTTAAATATAATTAAATATTATTTTTATTATTATTCTCGATTTTCTCGATTTTTGATTTCTACGAGTTTTCTGATTTTACGATTTTCGAGTTTGACGAGTTTGACGGTTCGATTTTCTTCCGTCCAGGTTTGGACAACTTCAAAATCATCGATTTTCGAGTTGGCTCGCGATTTTGACAACCTTGGATAGGTGTGTTTGTTTCGGAGAGAGGAACCGCCACGAAGGCATGGACAAGGACAAGGTGTCAACACTTCAAAAATATGAATGCGTGCCTTAATTGTCTTCTACATTTTTGGGTCATAATAATAATAATAATATAATTGGAATAAAACCTGTGGGCTTTCCTTTTCCTTAAACTATTTTGTGAAATCGACCCTTCCTCCTTTATTTGACTTTATCTATTATTTTAAAAATTATTCTACGTATAACAGTTAAAACAATCTTCAACCAGCGCCCTCAGATGGGTCGCTTAGGTTAAATTATACGAAATTTTAAGTTGCGTAATGTTTTTTTAGTGTTACTATACAATTGCTCATGCTCTCATGATTTCATGTTTATTTTTTAATAATTTATTTTGGTTTTTAAGTTTTATTTTGAACAATTTATTTCTAATAAAAAAATCAATTATTTATGATTGTTAAGTCAATAATGACATTAAAAAAAGAGAGCTGAAATAAAAATGATGAATGATGTTGGCCGCAGATGACTAAATAGAAAGATATTAAGCGGATGAATGTAAAGACTTGCACACTTCTCATTTACATTTGCAGGTATAAATACAAGATGAAAAGCTTAAGTTAAGCCTAAGTTTCTGCTATTCTATAACTGACTATAAGATGACCTGTACATGATTCAAACATTCAAATTACAAAATAACTTGATTCTGTTGGATGAGAATTTTACAGAGGAGTTGATTTTATGGAGCTAATACTATTTGAATGAGTGATTTGTGGAGTAGTAATGACTTTTCTTATATGCCCCCGCAAGATGAAGGTACAATCAGTAACACCAATCTTGTACCTTAAGGTTTGAAACCGTTGGCATGGAAGAGGCTTCATGAGTAAGTCTGCAAGCTAGTCGAAAGTGTGGACATGATTGACAGGAATGTGACCTTGCTGGACAAGATCATGAACAAAAAGAAGATTGATGTTGATATGTTTCATGTGAGTGTGGTGAAGTGAGTTGCACCAATGTTATCACAAAAAACTTGTGGAGGATTTTGTAAATGTAGGCCAAGTTCTGTGAGTAAGGATTGAAGCCACACTGTTTCAGAGGTGGTAGCAGCTAATGCCTGAAATTCAGCTTCGATAGAGGAACGCGAGACAGCTCTTTGTTTGCGGGCAGACCAGGAAATGAGATTGGAGCCTAGAAAAGGTGATATATGCAGTGGTGGATACCCTTGTATCAATGTTGGTAGCTTAGTCTACATCAATGAATGTGTGTAGAGTGAAAGGGCTTTGTTGTTGAATAAGGATCCCATGGAACATTGTTTGCTTGAGATATTTGAGGATTCTTTTTGTGGCAGTCTAATGACACACTGTAGGTTTGTCCATGAATTGGGAAAGGTGATTCACAGCAAAGGCCATGTCAGGCCAAGGTATTGTAGAGCCCCAATAACTCTTCTGTACTCTGTGCTATTTGTAGGGGTTGCACCATTAGTGATAGTGAGAGGGGTGTTGGTTGACATTGGCGTGTTAGTGTCTTTGGCCATATCCATGGAATGTTTACAGAGCAGATCTTGTATGTATATATGTTGGGAAAGGAAGAGGCCCTTTGCTGTAGGAATAACTTCAATGTCAAGAAAAAAAATGTAGATGTCCCAAGTCTTTAACAAAGAAGGTGTGACTGAGCTTGTTGGTGATAACATCTACAAATTTGGATGCATTTCATGTGATAATAATGTCTTCAACGTACACAAGATAATAGCATAGAACATTATTAGATGAATAGATGAATAAAGAAGTGTCAGTAGCTGAATGAACAAATCCAAAATGCAATAGAGCATCCTAGAGAGCTTTGTACCATTGGCGAGGTGCCTGTTTTAGTCCATAAGTGCTTTTCTTCAGTTTACAGACATAGTCAGGCTTGGATTTATCCTTGAACCTTGAGGTTGGTGCATAAACATAGTTTCTTCAATATTGCCACGAAGAAAAGCATTATTGATGTCAAGTTGCCGAAGGGACCAATCATGCATGATAACAATAGAGAGGATTAGGCGAAGGTAGCTAGTTTGACAACTAGATTGAATGTCTAAGAATAATCAAGACCTAGTTTTTGGTGGAAGCCCTTAGCGACAAGACGAGCTTTGTATCTGTTGATGGTTCCATCAGGATTTCTTTTTGTGAGAAATACAAATTTGCAACTTATAAGATTCTAACAGTTGGATGGAGGGACAAGCTCCCAAGTTGCATGATTAAGTAATGCAGTGATTTCTTCTTACATGGCTTTGTGCTAGAGTGGATTTTTAAGTGCTTCACTGACACATGTTGGTTCAATTGATTCAGGTAGTGGATGTGTGATAGTGGTGTTAAGTTGTTTGGGAACAAAGATATCATTCATAGACCAAGTGGTCATGGTATGACATCTTTGAGGAACAACAGGAGCTAGTTTTATAATGCCTATAATACTAGGTTGAGACTATTTTTTATAAGTGTTAGATATTTCACCCATGATAAAATCTTTTCTTTCTAAACGAAAGGGTAGTTCCTTGCTTTGTTGGGTATGACAATTTTATTTTATTATCCCTCAGAAAAATCCTCTATGACCCAAATAAGGTTAATATTGGACTTATCCTGCACATGGATAACATGTATCAGGGTCTCCTCTTGATACTCCAATGGTCATTACAATTTTGACTTGGTTGAAACCTTCAAAACCAATGCATTCAATGTCTATTTGAATGTTTTTTTTTATATTAGACCAAGTTATTGGACCATTTAAAATATGTAATAAATCCTCACTGATGTTTTTGGGTTGATTCACATAAAAAAGTTTAGCCACAAATAATAGCCCAAACTAGCCATAAAAGCTTATACTCCTTTACAAACTTTCTTGTTGATTTTTTTTCTTCATAAAATAGCCAAATTATACATAAGAGAAGGAAACTGTGGCTACCCAATTTTTGACCCACTTATTTTTTTGTTTTGGAAAAAAATTCAAACATATCTTGGTACAGGGGAAAAATTGAACAAATTGAGAGTTTAAGAGTACATTAAGGGTCAAATCGCACAAATCAAAAACCAAGTATCGTAACACAATTTTTGGGTTACTCCCCAAAATAAAATAAAGGGAGTCGGCGTGGGTAGAAAAATCAATGTGGAAATTTTGGTTGTTTTCGTGAGTCCAATCATATCTCTTTGGTTCCAAAAATAGAGAAAAATACAGATGTAATGCAAAAATAATTTATCGTTGGATGAATCTGTGTGAAAATTAAGTTAAACAACATAATTATATTTTTATGGGTTGATTCGATTTAATCGTCAACAAATCTAAAGTTTAATTATGATCGAGAATTAATTTAAGGTCCAATTGAGGGATTTAATTAAGTACAAAGACTTAATTATACTTTAAATTGGTCAAATTATTTTTATTAAGGGCTTAGTCAATGAGAAATCAATTTCTTGAATTTAATTCGGGCTCAATTAATGAGAATGGAATTTTTGAAGACTAATTTGAATTTTTAAGCAATTATGCAAAATCATGGGTCAAATTAAACGAATTGAGAATCTAACGGTCAGTTGAGGGTTTAATCATGCAAATCGGAAACCAGAGACCAAAATAAAAAAAGGAGCGCACATTTAAGGTTGCCGTTTGAATTTTTGACAAGGATACAATTGCATGAAATTAAAACTTTAAAACTAATTGGGGTGCGATTGAACTAATTAAACATTAAGGGACCAAATTGTATATTCTCACACCCTCCCAAAAACCAATTTTGCATGTTCCTGCACGATTCTGACACTTGAACAGTGCAGGAACAACTCTACATTTGACATGCCTTGCCCTCTACAAAATGCAGAGGGCAACCATCCCATGCAATTTGCATGCCAAACGGTTGCATTTTTTTCCTATAAATGCAACCGTTCGCAGCATGCAAGAGGGGAGGGGAGATAAAAGAAAAGGAAAAAAAGGAGATAATTACGTGAGAAAATGGGGCAGAACAGAAGGAAACCATAAAAAAATAGAGAGGAAACAAGGAAAGAAAAACAGAGAGGGAAGAAAAAAAGAAAATCTTGTAAGAACACATGAAAAAAGTAGAGAATTCAGAGGGAAATTTATGTAAAAAATTAGATAATCTTCATACTCTCGTCTCCGGCGTCAGTTCTCTTTCCCATTCATTTCTCCTCGTCGACAGCTCTCCCTCTCTCACTAAACCCAGTCATGTCGGCGTTTCTCTCTCTCCACCAATAACGACCATTCAACCACCCAACACCTTGATGTGACCATATTATTTGATAGTTTCATCCATATTTACCTAGTGTTTTGCATATGTTTTGTGTATAAAATGCCTTGATATTCTTTGTTTTATATTTTAAAGGCATTTTTGGATGAAAGATGCAAAAAGGAAGTAATTGGAGGTGATTCACAGATTTGACCTTCAGGCGGTGTTTTGTGCAGAGTGGAAGCTCTAGAGATTGAAATGAAGTGATTCCATTCAAAAGCTAAAATCCATAATTTTATGTAAAGATAAGGAAAGAGAAATAAAATAAGAAAAATCAGCATTCAAAGTCAAATCTTGCAATCTGTCGATATCGACCTTTTCCCATTCCAACTTCAATATCTTGAGCTATAGAAGTCTGATTCATGCAAACTTAATTGGCGTGGATTCAGGACTCAAAGACCTATAAACACTCCTAATTTCATATCACAATGATGTCATATGAAGGAGATATGAATTTTACAAGGGAAAACTAAATTATGTCAACTTAAGGAATGACTATTTTGTAAAATAGACATTAGGGTTTCTAAGCATATATAAAGGAGAAGAAGAGCAAGGAAGTGGCGGCCAGTACAAAAGAAAACACAAAATCTTCCTCCTCCAAACCCGAAATCATGTGTTCTTTTATCTTTTTAAGTAGTTGTTCAATAGTTATGCAAGGCTAAGCTCTTTTCTTGGTTGCATGGACACAAACACCTTCGGATTTCAAGAACCGTGAGATTTATTCTTCCTTCTATTTTCAGTTTATATTAGGAGTGAATTTGATTGTTTTCCTATACATATTTCCTATGATTGTTGTTGATGATTGCTAGAGCGGACTCTAAGTTATTGTTGTGAACAATCTATTGCTAAGTTTAATATCAAAACCGGAGTTGTGATATATGAACTTGTGAAGCAACTAAGCTTGATAATTGTGGCGGAACTACATTATTGAACTTAAGGAGAACATTTGTATAAATTGACACAAGTTACGGATAACTTGTGTGTTAATCTTGATGAAATTATGTAGTTCTTAAAGCTACCATTAAATTGAATCTTTAGTGCAGACACTTTGATTATTTATTGGTTAGGATTAGTTATACAGTAGATCCGTTAATTACTCACGTTAAGAAAAGATAAAATTTCATAACATAAACTGCATTTCTTTGTTTCAAGGATCTGTTCTAATTTTCGTAGGTGGATGTATGCTTGTGACCAAGGTTTATTTTCTTGATAAGTTTCGGTTTTCATTGATTTTGTTTGCTAGTTTAATTGCTGTCATATTTTAGATAATCACAAACCAAATCCCCCCAATCACATAACGTACAACATAAAAATCTGACTGGAAACTTCCTCATTGGATCAACCCCTTGCTTGCTCTATACTATCTTGTGTGTTTCAAGCTAGGATAATCAATTTGTGTGACCGCGACATTGCAACAAATTTTGGCGCCGTTGCCGGGGAGGAAATTTTAGTTTATTGTTGTGCTTGCACTGTTATTTTTATTTGTTGTGATTCAAAAAAAAGAAACAAAATTTTTGCTTGCGACGATATTGTTCACTTGCGGCAATGGTACTGTTCAAAACGGAGTTTTTGGTGGACTTAGGTATCTGTCTTTTGTTTCATAAAGGAAAAGAACGTTCTGAACAGGACAAGTGAGATATCACTATCCCTACCCTATTAAGGTCAAATTCTGCTTTTTTCTAGTGTTTTTAGCTACTTTTAGTTTTCTACTGTAATTTTTTTGTATAATTTGCATTGTCTTCGATCTCTTGTATGGTTACTTTCTTTTGAGTTTTCTGAAGAATTTATGCCTGTGACCCGTTCTACTAATAAAATTCAAGTGCAGATTGATCTTGAAATAGAAAGTACTTTACGTAGGTTGAGAAAGGAAGCTCGCCTCAACACTATGGCTATTGCATGACAACAAACACTCAAGGAGCTTGTTGCTCCTAACGTGGAAAATCAACCATTGTGCATAAATATTGACAATAATGTAAACCTTCAGCTCAAATCTGGTTAACTCAAATCTGGTTTTATACATTTGTTACCAACATTTAATGGTTTTGTAGGAGAAGATCCTCATACTCATCTCATGGAGTTCCATATGGTTTGTGTTGGCATGAAACCGAATGTAGTTGATGAAGAACAAGTTAAGTTGAAAGGTTTCCATTTCTCTTTGAAAGGGGCAGCAAAGACATGACTTTTCTCGAGTTGCCAATACAAGGAAAGAAATATGTGGGATTCGACAATCTCATGGATTGATGCCTACTGACTGTAGTATCATTGATGCTGCAAGTGGAGGTGCATTGGTGGATAAGACACCCGAGGCTGCACGCCAATTGATCTCAAGCATGGCAGCCAACTCAAAATAGTTTGGCACTTGTGGAGACCTCTCCAACAAACAAGTAAATGAGGTAATTATTTCTAACTTTGAAAATAAAGTTAATGATCTAACTTTTCTTATGCGTTCTTTGGCTTGTGGAAATGTGCAGCAGGTGAAAGTTTGTAGCATATGCTCCTTACAAGGACATGCTTCGGATATGTGCCCAACAATGCAAGAAGATTACATTGAACAAGCTCATGCAATTGATGGAGCATTCAACGGACAACCCCAACGTAAATATGATATATTTTCCAACACGTACAATCCTGGATGGAGAGATCATCCCAACTTATGCTACTGCAACCCATCCCAACAAGGCAATCCAGGTCGACAGTTTCATCCACATGGATTCCAGCCCTAACAAAATTATTAAGCAAGACAACCCGCTCCAATCTCAAACTCCAATGTTATGGGGTCGTCATCGAATGATGATCTTCATGAGATGATGAAAATTTTGGCTTCTAATATTGTTACCTTGCAACAAAATGTCATGTCTTTTCAACAGGAAAAAAGGTCAAGTATTCACAACTTGGATAAGCAATGGGGACAAGTAGCTTCAAGTGTAGGGAAATTGGAAGCACAAATAAATGGAAAGTTGCCCTCCCAAGCATTGAATCCAGAAGAGAATATTAGTGTTATCATGCTGCGAAGTGGGAAAGAACTTGAAGAGAAAAAGTTGAAACAAATTGAGATGGAGAAGGAAGAAGAGATAGAAACTGAATTGAGTACAAAGAAAGAACATCCTCCTCCTCCACAAACATACACAAAGACAAACACTCCAAAGGTAACATTTCACTCAATTAATTTCAGTTTTAAAACAAATCTACCCTTTCCTGTGAGTTCTTCTAGGTCAAAGAAAGAAGACAAAAAAAGAGATCTTAGAGGTTTTCAAGAAAGTGGAATTGAACATCCCTTTGGTTGATGCTTTTAAGAAAATTCCCAATTATGTAAAATTCTTGAAGGAGTTGTGTACTACTAAGAGAGCTTTCAAACTAAAAGGTCATGAAACGGTAAGTATGGGTGAAGTTGTATTTGTCGTTATTCAAAAGAATTTGTCTTTGAAATAAAAGGACCCAGGTACGTTTACTATCCCATGTGTTATTGGTAATGCTAGTTTTAAAAGAGCTTTATGCGATTTAGGTGCATCCATTAGTGTTATGCCCAAACATGTTTATGATTCTCTTAGTCTTGAGCCTTTGAATAAAACTAGCATTGTAATACAACTTGCGGATCGTAGTTTTGTTTACCCACTTGATGTGATAGAAGATGTCCTGGTCAAGATTGATAGTTTGGTTATTCCATGTGATTTTTATATTCTTGATATGGAACATGATTCTTGTGATTCATCAACCAGCACTTCTATATTGTTTGGGAGACCATTCTTGAAAACCGCCAACACAAAGATTGATTGTGGTAAGGATACCATGTCTATGGAGGTAGGAGATGAAAAAATTGAATTCAATTTTCATGATGCAATGAAATATCCTTATAGTAATGTTTATTCTATCACATGCTATGATCAAATTGATAAGTGTGTGCAGCAAGTTTGTGATTTTGATTGTGAAGACGAATTAAGCATAACTTTAAGCTATGGCTATGATTTCACCAAGATAGAAGAGATGGAGAGGCACGTGTGTGTTTCTCAAAACGTGCATGAATCAATATTGGCCTTACAAGCTTTGCAAACCGTTCCCCATGGTAATGTCTTTGTTGATTTAGTACTCTCACATAAAAAGCTTTTGCCATCTATTTTGCAGGCCCCCGAGTTAGAATTAAAACCTTTGCCAGATAATTTGAAGTATGCTTTCATTGGCGACAACAATACATTTCCCGTTATCATAACAAAAGGTTTAACAAGTATGCAAGAGGAAAAAACTTGTGAAGTTGTTGTGTGATCACAAGACGGCCATTGGATGGACTTTAGCTGACATCAAGGGCATTAGTCCCTCAATATGTATGCAACACATACTATTGGAGGACAACACAAAACCAACAAGGGAAATGCAAAGGAGGTTGAACCCGCCTATGATGGAGGTAGTGAAAGCTGAAATTTTGAAACTGTTAGATGCAAGAGTCATTTACCCCATCACTGACAATAAATGGGTCGCGCCAATCCATGTGGTGCCCAAAAAGACTAGAATCATGTTGGTGAAAAACAAAAATGATGAGCTCATTCCTACTCGCATCTCGAGTGGATGGAGAATGTGTGTTGACTACAAGAAACTCAATCTTTCTACACGCAAAGATTATTTCCCATTACCATTCATGGATCAAATGCTTGAACACCTAGCAGGTAAGTCTTTTTATTGCTTTCTTGATGGATATAGTGGATACAATCAGATTGTTATTAATCCTGAGGATCAAGAAAAGACTACGTTTACAAGTCCATTTGGTACATATACATATCGAAGAATGCCCTTTGATCTCTGTAATGCACCTGCAACTTTTCAAAGATGCATGATGAGTATTTTTTCTGACTATGTTGAAAGAATAATTGAGGTTTTCATGGATGATTTCATGGTATATGGTGATTCTTTTGATAGATGTCTAGAAAATTTATCTTTGATCTTGAAAAAGTGCATTGAAACTAACCTTGTCTTGAACTATGAAAAGTGTTATTTTATAGTAGTTAAATGAATAGTTTATGGGCATGTTGTGTCTTCACGTGGATTAGAGGTTGATAAAGTTAAGATGGATGTTATTTCATCATTGCCTTGCCCCTCATGCGTGAGGGAAGTTTGTTCTTTTCCAGGCCATGCAAGTTTCTATCGACGCTTTATCAAACATTTCTCAAAGATTACGGCACCCTTGTGCAAACTATTAGCCAAAGAAGTGGATTTTATGTTTGATCAATCATGTAAAGATGCCTATGATGAGCTTAAGAGACATGTCACATCTGCCCCTATCATCCAACCACCAAATTGGGATGAACCTTTTGAGATAATGTGTGATGCAAGTGACTATGCGGTAGGAGTTGTGCTTGGGCAAAGAATTAGGAAGAATTTGCATGTTATCTCTCATGCTTCTCGTATATTGGATGGAGCACAATGCAATTACCATACAACTGAAAAGGAACTTTTTGAAGTGGTGTTTGCTCTTGAAAAATTGGTACAAAAGTCATTGTTTTTATTGACCATGCAACTCTTAGGTATCTTTTGAAGAAGAAGGAGTCCAAACCAAGATTGATTAGGTGGATCTTGCTTTTACAAGAATTTGATCTTGAGATCAAAGACAAAAAAGGTGTTGAAAACCATGTGGCTAATCACTTGAGCTGACTGAGGTCGAGGATATACAGATTCAAACAATAAGAGAGGCATTCCCTGATGAGCAGTTGTATATATTGCATTCCTCAACAAGACCATGGTATACTAATTTGGTAAACTATTTAGTCACCAAAGAATTCCCTCCAGGTTTGTTTAAATCCCAAAAAGATAAGTTACGAGCTAATGCTAAATATTATTTTTGGGACGATCCTTATCTTTGGAAATTTTGTGCGGATCAAGTAGTCAGGAGGTGTGTACCACAAGATGAATTTCATTTCATTCTCACTTTTTTTCATTCTCATTCTTGTGGTGGGCATTTTGGAGCAAAACGAACAGCCCAAAAGGTACTTGAAAGTGATTTCTATTGGCCTTTTATTTTTAAAGATGCATATCACTTCTGTAAATCATTTAAACAATGGCAAAGAACAGGTAATATAACTCATAAGAATCAAATGCCTTTAACGAATATTCTTGAAAGTGAAATTTTTTATGTTTGGGGTATTGACTTTATGGGTCCATTTCCTTGTTCTTTTGGCAATCTTTATATTCTTCTTGCTATTGATTATGTGTCTAAATGGATTGAGGCGAAAGCACACGAACTAATGATGCTAAGGTTATTTTAGATTTCACATATTTGACAGGTTTGGAATCCCTAAAGCTATCATTAGTGATCATGACATTCATTTCTATAATCGTTTCATGGAAGCATTGCTATGCAAATATCATGTGACTCATCGAACTTCCACAGCATATCATCTTCAAACAATGGCCAAGTTGAAATTTCAAATCAAGAAATCAAGTCTATTTTAGAGAAAACAGTGCAACCTAATCGGTGAAATTGGAGTCTACGTCTTGGAGAATCACTTTAGGCTTATTAGACTGCTTATAAATTACCTATCGGAATGTCACCTTATAGAATGATTTATGGGAAAGCATGTCATCTACCGGTGGAGCTTGAACACAAAGCTTTTTGGGCCATTAAACAATGTAACATGGATTATGATGCTGCTGGGATTGCAAGAAAACTACAATTACGAGAGTGGGAAGAAATTCGAAATGATGCTTATGAGAATTCAAGGATTTACAAAGAAAAGACTAAGAATCTTCATGACCGAATGCTTACAAGAAAGGAGTTTCATGTTAGAGACAAAGTCCTTTATCATTCGCATTAAAAAAATTTTCCTGGAAAATTGCATTCTCGTTAGATTGGACCCTTTGTTGTTTCTAATGGTGCAGTTGAAATTAAAGTTTAGAAACCAACAAAGTACTCAAGGTCAATGGGCATCGTTTGAAACCTTTCTATGAAGGTTGGACGACAGAACTCACCGCTTCTATAGAGTTAGCTAAACCAATCTATAAAGAATGAGCATGCCACATGTCAAGCCAATGACATAAAACAAAAGCGCTTACTAGGAGGCAACTCAACGCAAAAAAATCAGATTTGCTTTCTTTTTCCTTATCTTTTATTTTTTTTTGCATTTTAATTTATTTTCTGTCATTCTCTTATGTTCCTTTGCTTATATTTCAACATTGAGGATAATGTTGTGTTTTAAGTGTGGGGGTATTGGGATAATTTTAGTTTTCTTTGTTGTTCTAAAAAAATGTTTGGTCTTTTTAACTCGCATTGGTTTTTGAGAATACGAGTATAATGTATGAGAATTAAGTGAGATAGATGAATATATAAATCAAATGAATGAGTGTGCATGCAAGTTTTAATGTTTAATTGGTTTAGGGACTGACTCTGAAAATATGTCATGTTGACTTTATAGTGTTATATCAATGTAAGCTTTTAAGCCTTCAACATTATATTCTTTGATTGTTTGTTCTTTCAATGATATGTATCTCTAGAACTTGCTTCATATCTTATTGAGATTACATTCACATTACATATATGCATGAAGATGATAAAGGCATTGGGAATTTTAACTGCTTAAGCCAAAAAGCCAACCTAAAGCATATTATCTTTAGTGAGCCTCTTTTGAGCTTGTTTATTTTTTCTTTGCTTTATCCATGTATAAGCCTTAAACTTTTATATGTTTTCCTCTTTTCCCCTGGACAAGGATTAGTAGAGCATATACTTTTGATATCTCATGGAATTATGGTTGAAAATTATGTGAAAAGAAAGAAGAAGTGATGCTTGATGAAAAGATGGGCAAAGTTGCCAACGGTGAAAAAGAACAAAAGAAAAAAAAAGAACAAGAAAAGAAAAGAAAAGAAAAAGAAAAGAAGAAAATAAAAAGAAAGAAATAGAAAAGAGCTTGAAATCAAAAGAATCTTGGTGCTTGAAGATTGAAAATTGATGTGTTTTGATAGAATATCTTGGTTGAAATATATTTTTTTTTCAAAATACTCTACTTTCTTTGGTTTGAACCTTTTCTTGTACTCTCTTTTACCTTACCTTAACCTTAGCCTCATTACAACCAGAAAATAAGACCTTTTGATTCATGTATTGTTTGTAATATTTTAGTAATGGAGATGAGATTGAAAGGCAAGCTTATGGTAGAACATCTTCATTGATTGAATTTGAGAGATTTGAACACATAAGCCCTAAACACATGAGTGTTGGAGTGTATATCAATGAGAGGACCTATCACTTTGGCATGACATAGATTTCTTTTAAATCCCGAAGAGTAATTGAGTTTTGAAGTTTGCATGTAAATGAATTCATGAGAATTATACTATTTATCCTTCATAATTATATGCTTGTTTATAATTCATATATTCTTGGACATTGATGGGAGCTAAGTGTGGGGGTATTTGATGCGACCATATTATTTGATAGTTTCATCCATATTTACCTAGTGTTTTGCATACGTTTTGTGTATAAAATGCCTTGATATTATTTGTTTTATATTTTGAAGGCATTTTTGGATGAGAGATGCAAAAAAGAAGTAATTGGAGGTGATTCACGAATTTGACCTTCAGCTGGTGTTTTGTGTAGAGTGAAAGCTTTAGAGATCGAAATGAGGTGATTCTAGTGACATTCAAAAGCTAACATCCATAAATTTATGGAAAGCTAAGTAAAAAAGAAATAAAATAAGAAAAATCATGGAAATCGCAGCCTTCAAAGTCAAATCTTGCAATCTGCCGATATCGACATTTTCCCATTCCAACTTCAATATCTCAAGCTATAGAAGTTTGATTGATGCAAACTCAATTGGCGTGGATTCAGGACTCAAAGACCTATAAACGCTCCCAATTTCAGCTCAAAACAATGTCATATAAAGGAGATATAAATCTTCAAGGGACAACTAAATTCTGCCAACTTAAGGAAGGACTATTTTGTAAAATAGACATTAGGGTTTCTAAGCATATATAAAGGAGAAGAGGAGCAAAGAAGTGGCGGCCAGCCCAAAGAAAACACAAAATCTTCCTCCTCCAAACCCGAAATCATGTGTTCTTCCATCTTTTTAAGTAGTTGTTCAATAGTTATGCAAGGCCAAGCATTTTTCTTGGTTTCAAGGACACAAACACCTTCGGATTTCAAGAACCGTGAGATTTATTCTTCCTTCTATTTTCAGTTTATGTTAGGAATGAATATGATTGTTTTCCTATGCATATTTCCTATGATTGTTGTTGATTGCTAGGGCGGACTCTAAGTTATTGTTGTGAACAATCTATTGCTAAATTTAATATCAAAATCGGAGTTGTGATATATGAACTTGTGAAGCAACTAAGCTTGATATTGTGGAGGAACTACATTATTGAACTTAGGAAGAACATTTGTATAAATTGACACAAGTTGCGGACAACTTGTATGTTAATCTTGATGAAATTATCTAATTCTTAAAGCTACCATTAAATTGAATCATTAGTGCGGACACTTTGATTATTTATTGGTTAGGATTAGTTATACGGCGGATCTGTTAATTAATCACGTTAAGAAAAGATAAAATTTCATAACATAAACTGCATTTCTTTGTTTCAAGAATCGGTTCTAATTTCCGTAGGTGGATGTATGCTTGTGACCAATTTTTATTTTCTTGATAAGTTTCGGTTTTAATTGATTTTGTTTGCTAGTTTAATTGCTGCTATAGTTTAGATAATCACAAATCAAATCCCCCCTATCACATAATGTACAACATAAAAATCTGACTTGAAACTTCCTCGTGGGATCGACCCCTTGCTTGTTCTATAGTATCTTGTGTGTTTTAAGTTAGGGTAATCAATTTGTACGATCGCGACATCGCAACACACCTCTCTTATCATCATCGTGATCTTACCCTCCACGCCAAACGCCCAGCCATGGTGTCAGGCAATGGCAGCAACAACAACACTTGTGAAGCGACAACAAACCAACCACCTTTCAACCCCATTGCGATCCCCACAGGCTACCGTTGATAACACCACAACCACTAGCATAGTCATGTCGATCTCCTCTACCCAATGGTATCATAAGATGCACCTTTCATCTCACTCGAAGGTTTGGCACTATTCATCATCGTCACCAGCCTCGCATGCAGTGAGACGTGATTTACGTCTCACTATTCACACGGGCTAGGCTGAGATGGGTCTGGGCTTTGTGCTCGGCCCATGTTCTAAACCCTTTGGGCTTCCAACCCATGATGATTGGAAGCCCAACCCAAATATGTGTGGTCTTACAGCCCGGGAGGACTGAAAGCCTGCCCAAAACCCTTCTAGGCTCCCAACACATGATGGCTGGAAGCCCAGCCCACTAAGGCTGGGCTGGCAACCAATTATGGATGATAGCCTAGCTCAAAAATAAATAATAAATTAAAAATTAAAAAAAAAACAAATTAACAAAAAATATGGTTTTTTTACTACTATTATTATTACATAAAATTTAAAACTATACAAAAATGTATTTGTTTTTGTTCATATAACCAAATTCCATGATTTTTCCATACATATCTTTCGTAAAAATTATGTTGCATCTTTCTCATATTTTGAAATAAAAATTGGATATCGTAACCGGTTTATGATTATTCGTTGGAATTTGGCCAAAATATCAATAATAATTATAATTATTTGCTTCATCTATTACAGTGTAAATTTACATTATAAAGTACACCCGTGGATAAAAAAGATTTTTGGTTCGATGTAAAATTACATTGTAAAGTACATTCGTAGATAAAAAAAGACTTTTAATTGCGGTGTAAAATTACATAGTAAAGTACATCAGCAGACACAAAAAATGTTTTTCTTAATGCAATGTAAGAAAAAATAAACTTAGAAAAAACAATCAAACAACAATGTGACTTACCTTAGGTAGGGTGTACTAGGGGTGATGCGTCTTCCCCTTACACAAGTCCCCTTACCTAGACTCTCGCATACCAATAAGTTTCCTAATAACCTTAATATTAGATGGTGACTCCTAATAATTATAGTCATAATATTTACGACTATAAAACAACCCCCTATTTCACCACGCGTCATTCTCTCCTCTGAATCATGAGGGATGGCGGGGCGCAAAGCGCGTAAAAAATCATCGTCACGACAGATGACGACTCCACTAGGGACATAGCCGGACTAAGCTTTGTTTGTTTGATTGTTTATTCCTTGGTTTATTTTTAACACACTTTTTTACTGTTTTAGCATACAATTTTAATTTTAGTCAATGCATATCATCGGGTTTGAATTAAGTCACCATGCATTTTAATTTTGTAAATAAACCTAATTCTAAGTTAGGTGGGGATTAGCAGTCTGCTTCATGACTTTTAGGCAGGGTTCAGATTAGTGAAACATCCAACTATCAACTAAGTATTTACTTGATAATTGCGGTCATACTATGCCTCAACCATTTCTTGTAAACCCCTACACCACCTTCACGAGGCGATCACTGGGCAATTCATAGACCTTTGAGACCACGTAGAAAGCTTACCCCTCAAATAATGACTTAGAACTTGCCTTTGATTACAAACTCCCTGATAATTTGCTAATGTTTATGTACATACATTTGCATCCATATGTACCTATCATTATGCATAATATATCATCAGGAGGTCAAAATATAGGTCCCCGAAGAGCTCCTACCACTAGACTCCAACAAAGAAATATGGAGGACGAAAAGGGTGCACACCGCGATGCTCATTTTCAAGAAGAATTGGATTCTCTGAAAGCTAGTGTGGCTAATCTTACCATCTTACTCGAGAAAGCACTGAGAAATGCAATTGGCAAGGGTCCTTCAACTAGACCCACAACGGTAACTCAAACACAAGGAATGAACCACCAAGAAGAGGTGACAAAGTTCAAGATCCGCAACAAAACCTGATTTTCATACAATCAGCAGTGCCGACACCTTCACCAACCCCAACAGTTATAGAAGCATCAGAGGGTGTCGACCAAGATAAGATGGCAACACTAGAAGCCAGAATAAGGGTCATCAAAGGGGTAAATTTATATGACCCAGTACAAGCTGCAGATATGTGTCTAGTCCCGAATGTTGTAATACAGAAGAAGGTTCGTGTCCTTGAGTTTATCAAATACACTAGGACACAATGCCCTATCACTCACCTAAAATCATACTATAACAAAATGACAAAAGTAGTGCATGATGAAAAACTACTGATGCATTTTTTCCAAGACAGTTTGAGTGGGGCAGCCTTTTATCAAGCAAGACAAGTATAACATGGACATTGCTCTTGACAGAATAAGTTTGTCCAACTTGGAGAAGAAGGACAAAGGAAGCATAAGGGAATATGCTTAAAGATGGAGAGATCTCACTGCACAGGTTCATCCTCCGCTTCTAGATAAAGAGATGGTGACATTATTCGCCAACACACTAAGAGCATCCTATTACAAACAAGTGATGGGCAATATAGCACAGCAATTTACGGATGTTGTAGCCGTGGCAGAGCGAATAGAGCAAAGAATCAGAAGTGGTAGAATTTCTACCCCCGTGGAGAAAAAGGGCTTTGAAGGCAAGAAAAAAGATGTCGAGCATTTTGAAGATGACTATAAGGGTGGGGAACAACCAATTCCAAAACTACCATAACCCTTCATCAGAAATTGCTAACATCAATCTTCAAGCCAAAGATCCACCTAAAAACTTCCCAAAAAGAAATTACCATGAAACCCAAGAACAACTACCTCCACCACCATTGCCTTTGAATGAGATGTATCAAAAGTTGGTAAGCATTAAGCAAGTAGCTCCTGAACATCAAGCACCATTGCAACCACCTTACTCTGATTGGTACAAACCCATTCTCACCTGCAAATACCATGCTAGAGCTGCAAGGCATAACATTCACACTTGTGGCACTTTCAAGAAGAAACTTATGCAATTGATTAAAGAAGGATGGATAACATTCGACAAAAATCTAGGTCTTGCGCCCAATTAAGCTTCATAAAAATATGGTACCAAGTGTTCGCACAGTTAAAGTGACATCGACAAAGCCTTTGAAAACAAGGTATGTCGTTATTAGAAGATGAAGTCTGCTTCCATGATTTACTTTTGTTTTGGTCATGTCCGCACATTATTCTCATGTTTTAACTTGTCGACAATTTTGCTCGTAACGCCATAAGACCCTTTTGTTAAGCAAACATTTCTCTTTAGTGATCATGTATTTGCTTATGTTTACGATGTGTTCTTGCTTATTGTTTAAATAACACAAGAACACCTTATATCCCTTTCATCTAAATTATACATGATCTCATGATTTCATCAAGATTTTTGACAAATCAAATTCTAGTACGAAAAAAATCCCAATTTAATTTTTGTTTAACAAATGTGTTATGGGAATTCAAAGGATTTCATTGAGAGGTGATCTCATACCACCAAAACCCATATAATAAAGCTAAACTCTTAGCTAAGCAAATAATCCAAAAAATTCAAAAAAATCATTTCACATGGAAAAGCAAAACTTATCGATTCAAATTGCATGTTTTTGAAATAAGTAAAGATCATCTTTGATATGCCTTCACAAAGTCTCAAATACCCATTGCAGTCCCTATTTGAGCCTAATAATTGTTTTTTTTGTAAAAATTATGTTGCATCTTTCTCATATTTTCAAACGAAAATTGGATATCGTAACCGGTGTATGATTATCTGTTGGAATTAGCCAAAATATCAAAAATAACTATAAATATTTTTGTTTCATCTATTAGGGTATTAATTTACATTGTAAAGTACACCCGTGGATAAAAAAGATTTTTACTACGATGTAAAATTATATTTTATACTACGTCAATAGATAAAAAAAGATTTTTACTAGGTGTAAAATTACATTGTAAAGTACATTCGTAGATAAAAAAAAGACTCGTAATTGCGGTGTAAAATTACATCGTAAAATACATCAGCAGACATAAAAATTGTTTTTCTTAATGCAGTGTAAGAAAAATAAACTTAGAAAAAACAATCAAACAACAATGCAGCTTACCTTAGGTAGGGTGCCCTAGGGGTGATGCGTCTTCCCCTTACACAAGAAGTTCCCTTACCTAGACTCTCGCAGACCAATAAGTTTCCTAATAACCTTAATATTAGGTGACGACTCCTAATACTTATAGTCTTAATTTTTACAACTATAAAACAACCCCCCATTTCACCGCGGGTCGTTGTCTCCCCCGAATCACGAGGGATGGCGGGGGGCGAAGCGCGTAAAAATTCGTCGTCGCGACACCAAGGATCAAATCAATAAAGATGCGCAAGCTTAAGGTTGCTTTTGGAGTTTTTGCGAGAAAAAACTATATAAATAGAGTTTGTTTGGGCCAAAATAAAAGGCCAAAAAATACACACCTAATAAACACCCTCAAACCCAAAAAACCTTAATCCTAATTTTTCTCTCCATGGGGGTTGTAGTCGTCACTCCTCCTCTTGGCTGTTGTAGCCCTCTTCACTCTCTTTTACCTCTCCATCTTTCACAGCCACAACCAACTTCCTCTTTACCTCCCTACTGGCCACATTACACCCTCTCCTACTCAGCAACCCGACAACCCCCTTTTTCTCCTATTAGCCTTCCTTTGCTAGCAGACCCATACATAGTCATTTCTCCTCTGCCAACCCCGACCAATCAGTAGATCTTCCTCTCCTCCCATCCATTAGCCCCATCTACAACAAACCACGTCGCCTCAAGCTCTCCCTCTCACCCAACATCCATCAATGACAACAACCCCCCATGGGTCATTTCTTGCTATTTGAAAACAAACAAACCAAGAAGAAGAAATACCTGAGATACAAAAAAGAGGAGAACCAATTTGATTTTGTGTTATTTTTTTGCTATTTGGGTTTGTTGTTCTTTGCAGTAGCCATCAAAGGCCACCGCCGGTGGTGGAGAGGAGAAAGGAAGGTCTATACAGCCTCCTAGCAGCCACCATTATATTCTACTGTGATAGCCTTTTCCATCTCCAACTCCTCTATAGTTGCTGCATCTACTTGTCTACTATCCCATTGTCACCAAAAGCTACCTGAAGTAAGGAAGAAAAGGGTGTCAAAACCAAGAAGGAAAAATGTAGATCTGAAGGGGGAAGAGGGAATCAAAATGTTGCTTGTTTGTGTTGAGTTTGTTTTTCTTTTTCAGGTCATCATTGAAGGACACCGCTGGAGGGAGAAAGGAAACAAGAATATTTGCATGTCCCTTGTCCTGTTGCTCCTTCTACGGCGGCGCGTGGGCTGATGCGCCACTAGTCTCCTACATTGTCGCCACTGTCCCTGAAGTCCTTTTGTAATATTTTTTAGGTTTATATATTTATTTGAATTTTTATTTTTTTTAAATTATTATTCGTAAAATTTAATGAAAAAGAATGTGTGTGTGTGTTGTATTTTATTTGTTCATTTATTTTATGTTGTTTTGTTAAAAAAAAGAATATATAACAATAATAAATGTGTTTTATTTGCATACAACCAAAGTATTTTTTTCAAAACTTTATCTTAGATTTAATAACAAGTTTATTAAATCTTGAGAATTTGACTTATATTGAAACAAATTATGAAATTAGTTCATGAGGATTAATGGTTCAATTCATATAGTAAATGTCGGACCTACAAATAGGCTATCATTTAAATATCCAAAAATAACCAAAGAAATTCCCAGGATTATTTTGAGTAGTGATCGATTTTTTGTGAACCGGTCTATATAAAAATAAATCATGAAATTAATTAATGAGGATTAATGGTTGAATTCAGATAGTAAATGTCGAACCTATAAGTAGGCTAGCATTTAAATATCTAGAAACAACCAAAGAAATTCCTAGGATTATTTTGAGCAGCGAGCGATTTTTTATCCAAACATTTTTTAACAACGTATAAATTACGGAAAAACTTGTTCTCTTATCCATGAGAGATGATCCTTTTAAGGCATCTACATGGATCTTTTTCCTTGATATTTTATTTGGGTTCATATGCTCATAATAAATTCTCAAAAACTATATATATTCACATGAATAAATATGGCTCATCGAAACATAAAAAAACACATTAAAATATACAACTTACCTCAAATAAGGCGTACTAGGTGTGTTAATACCTTTCTTTTATACAACTAGTCCTCTACCCTTGATTCTCTAACCAGACCATTGCAAACAGGTTTTCCTAGCGACCCTCAATAGCTAGGTGACGACTCCTTAACTCCCTTGCGAGATAAAACCCTATCGGGACGCCGCGTGGCAACATACGACAGATACTAGTTAATATAACTACTAAAAAAGCCATCTTATTCTTGTGAAAAAAATATTGTCTGTCATTTTATGCTCTGTAAAATCCTTGTCACAAATGGTAAGACCTTATTTGATAACAAAAAGAAATGATAGAACTAATCTTTGTCATAAATGGTAAGACCTAATATGATAACAAAAAAATGATGGAATTATTCCAAAAACTACATATGAACCATATATTCTCATTGACATCCCATCCCCGAATCAATTGGCAAGTACATATCACAAATAAGATTATCTTAAATATGCTAAAAGGGAATATAGAGGAAGCCAAAGAGAATGAATAAATTTGTAGATGAAAAATTATCAGTATATTATGTCACTAAATTCTCTACATGTGAAACTTTATTTCTCCTCATTTGTGACCGCCTGGAGCTAGACAAAGGAAAGAAGAAAACATTCTAGGGAGAGAGTGTAGGAGAGGAGAGCCAAATGAATGAAGAGGACCCAAGTAGTGTCATCAAGAAGCCAACCTGCATGGGAAACAAGAAGGAGTTAGTGTGTAGGACAAAGATGGAAGCAAGGACAACTTACATGGACGGTCAAGATGAAAGGCAACTGACAATGATAAACAAAGCAATACCTGGTGAAGGGATAAGGAACAAGGAAGTGGTGTTGTTTAACAAATAAAGAGGGACAACTGGCAATACAAACAAAGACAATATGTATACAAGCCAAATATTGACATCCCGACAAACGTACATAAACAAAAGACCCGTTGTTCAATAAAGGCTTATAAAAGGGAGAAGGGGTCGGATTCAAGGAGAGAGAGAAATTGCTTTAAAGCAAATCAATTATCCAGAGGCCCGAGCTACTTCAAATCTGCCGGAGTATCGGTCATTTAGAATTTAGATGAAATTTCAGTATTCGTAGTTATTTTCCCTTCTCTGATAAACCTCATAAGTACAAAAATATCGGTCATTTAGAATTTATTTCCTTTTATTTATAAAAATATTAATAAAAAAGAAACACTCCCGGGAGAAGTTAATCTCTCACAAAAAAATTAGCGTAAGATTTATTAAGAGTGTTACATCATCTATGGTACTAAAAGCATGTTACTAGTTTAAGATTAGGTCGCTTAGCTATGTGGTACTCTACTAATGTTTTTGGAGGAATGATTAAAAACTTAGAGGCGATGTTGGTCATGTTATACACGTTTAAACCTACTTAGTGATTCATGTGACAAGATTTTTGTTTACAAAACACTATCACCCATTAGGTGGAATAAACCCAAATGATTGTTATCTACCTTGTTTCCCATTTCCCTCTCATTATTAAGCAAATGAATGTGGTTAATGGAAATAAATATGTATCTTTAAGTCATGGTAGGTTGGAATACTTTTCTTATATCCAGATTTTATTACCTTTTTATTAGCATTCATAAACAATCATAAACACAACACAAAACATTAAAAGATTCCATTTCTCATTAAACCTGACTAAATCTAACATAAGAGTGTCTTATATACCAAACTTATATACCAAATATAAGATTTATTCTACGAGTGATCATGATTTTAATAAATCATTAAGCATAATAAACCATTCATATTACTCATATTTGAGAAGACTAAAGGTAGTGAGATTTTTCAAAATATAACTTAATTTTTTATTATTATTTTGGGTGCATATTGTGTGATATATAGGGTATATAAGATTTAGGGTTTCTAGATATTTTTAATGTTAATTTCTTAATAATTAAGGGTTATGTAATATATTTTCTATTTTCATATAAATGCTTTTTATGAATATTTGGTCAATGATGAAGTAATGTGTATGGAGATTAATTTAAATTATGATATATATATATATATATATATATCTTTTGACTTGGAAAGAAATTATAAATTTGTTTAATTAGGATAAACTTTTGACCGAAAAAATGGTTGAAAATCGAATCAGAATTTGTAATCTTTAATTTATGAATTTGAACTCATATCATCGAATATTATTTGTAATAAAAATATTTTTAGTCATTTTTACTAATTATACACACACACACACACTAGACAATGCCCTCGCGCTGAAAAGTATTGTGCCTCTGGCGGCACAATATTTTTTTTCAATGTAAAAAATATTAATTGTGTGTATTTTTTATTATAATATAATTTTAGTTAAAATAATAAATCTATACAGAATTCATGTCAAGTGCAAGTTTTCTATAAAATATATGAATTTAAAATCGATATAAATTTGTCTGTTTAGTAGTTTTAAGTGAAATAACCAGCATAAATTTATCATCATCATTAAAAAAGCAAGAAAACTCGGATATTTGAATTATTAAGTTAACTGTATTAAGATTAGTTCATTTTATAATTCAATTTAAATCAAACAAAAATAAAATATAAATTGTGAAAATATCTACAATAATCAAATAAAAAAATAAGTTGTTAATTTTCTATCAACAAAAAGACAAAAACATAGATTGAAAATTCATCCTGACGTTATTGCCATTATCATTGTTATTAAAGCTAAAATTATTACTAACATCACTGTCAAAACAATTAAAATAATTAAAAAACAAAAAAATGTATAAGCAAAAGAAAACAAAAAAAGTATAAGCGTGAAAGCACCGTAGCAATCCATATTATTTTTTAAAAAATTTGCCCCAAGAATTAGTTGTGGTGTACTTAAGCTGGTTAGAGATACCAGTTAAAAAAAATATATAAGTGAATAATAAAAGTATAAAAAAAGAAAACAAAATGTACCAGTAGGAAAACATTTTAGAAAAAAAATGTGGGTTTAGAGATTGTCGTGGTATGCATAAGTTACCCTGGACACCCGGATTATTAAAAAAATTTGGATATGGAGATTAATCGTGGTGCATTTAAGCGAGCTCGGACACCCCGATTATTAAAAAATAAAAAACCAAAAAAATATATAAGTAGAAAAAGATAAAAATATATATAATAAGAAAAAAATATAATAAGGAAAAAATACAAAAAAAAGAAAGAAAAAAAAGAAGCAAAAAACGGAGGAAAAAAACAAAGAAAAAGAATAATTAGAGAAAAAAAAGAAAAAAAGTCGCTAATCATAAAATAAAAACAAAAAAAAAACGTAAACAGGAAAAAAAGTAAAAAAAGCTAACGTAAACAGGAAAAAAAGTAAAAAAAAAATTACTGTTGCAATCAACAGTGCATTGAGTCTGTGTACACAGTGCATGGATGTACAATATAACACCTGTGCCATTTAGATATTTAGAGTTTGTTTGACATAATATATATATATATATATATATATATATATATATATATTATGCCAAACAAACTCTAAAGCTCAATTGTAAATTTACGGCTGAACTCTAAAGCATATATTATGCCAAACAAACTCTAAAGCTCAATTGTAGATTTACGGCTGTTGTGTGTTTGATATATTATGGTTTGCAGCCTCGCATTAGTAACAACAGTTTTTTTTTTTTTTTTTTTATCATTATTAATGCATGAAAAAAAACATAAACAACCGTCTTCCTAAGCCACACTTCCACTAACCTAAACACGCCCCCACACACGAAAAGAAGCGTGAGGATCGAATAAATTACCCACCCAGGGGTTAAATCCTCGCAAACCCCACGCGCGGCAGTCCTCAAACCGATACAAGAAATAAGCATCTTTTTAGCCGGCTCCCCAAACAATGTGAACGATATGAGCATCTGATTTCTCTCCCCCCTCCTCTCAAAACCATCAGGAGATCTGCAGTAGCGTATTCTTGCAAAGATTTGCAGCGTAAGTTGATAATCCCAATCTCCTCATCATATATTTATAGATCTGTCAGCTTCTGTCGTAGTAGATCTGAACTTTTTCTTTTATCCTTTTTTTTTTGTGTACGTGGTAATGGGTCAAGAAGAATGGTTACTTGTATGAACAAAAATTACAGCATATGAGTTTCAATACTATGATTCTACTGATGTCTGCATTTTCTGCTACACTTTGTTTATTCGTTCTACTTTGTTATTTTATACCAAGTTTTCTTTTATTTGATAGGAAATTTTCCAATAATTCTCGCTCTTGTTAGAATCCGTTTGCTGAAATGGCCGATAACAATAACAGTTCACCACCTGTGTCTTCGAAAGAAAACCCAGATCATGATTCTGAGACAAACCCAATTGGGGAAGATAGCTCCCTCGCAACTATAGCCCGTAGGTTTCAGGACTCCATTTCCTTAGGAAAGTCACACAAGTTCTGGGAAAGTCAGCCTGTTGGTCAATTCAAAGACATTGGTGATTCAAGTTTGCCCGAGGGCCCTATTGAGCCTCCAACCACACTATCTGAAGTTAAACAAGAACCATACAATCTCCCTGCTCTGTATGAATGGACCACCTGTGACATGGAATCCGATGAGACATGCAATGAGGTCTATAATCTCCTGAAAAACAACTATGTTGAAGATGATGAAAACATGTTTAGGTTTAATTACTCACAGGAGTTTCTTAGATGGGCTTTGTGTCCCCCGGGTTACTATCCAAGCTGGCACATTGGGGTTCGTGCTAAAACTTCCCAGAAGCTTGTTGCTTTTATCACAGGTGTTCCTGCAAGGATTCGAGTGCGAGATGAAGTTGTGAAAATGGCCGAGATCAATTTCTTATGTGTTCATAAGAAGCTTCGGTCGAAGAGACTTGCCCCTGTAATGATTAAGGAGGTTACTAGGAGGGTTCATTTAGAGAATACGTGGCAAGCAGCATATACTGCTGGAGTGGTTCTTCCAACACCAATAACAACCTGTCAGTATTGGCACAGGTCTCTGAACCCGAAAAAGCTTATTGATGTTGGCTTTTCAAGGCTTGGTGCTAGGATGACAATGAGTCGGACAATAAAACTCTACAAGTTACCAGATTCCCCTGCCACCCCTGGATTTAGAAAAGTGGAACTTCGTGATGTACCTGCTGTTACAAGGTTGCTAAGAAATTACTTGAGCCAGTTTGTTGTTGCACCCGATTTTGATGAGAATGATGTGGAGCACTGGCTTCTTCCAACTGATAACGTGGTTGATAGTTACTTGGTTGAGAGTCCAGAAACTCATGAGATCACTGACTTCTGCAGCTTCTACACGCTTCCATCCTCTATCCTAGGCAACCAGAATTACTTAACGTTGAAAGCTGCGTATTCATATTACAATGTTAGCGTGAAGACTCCATTGCTTCAGTTAATGAATGATGCACTGATTGTTGCTAAGCAGAAGGATTTTGATGTTTTTAATGCATTAGATGTCATGCATAACGAGTCTTTCCTGAAAGAACTGAAATTTGGACCAGGTGATGGGCAACTACACTACTATCTTTACAATTACCGCATACAGCATGCCTTGAGACCCTTGGAACTGGGTCTTGTACTGTTATAGATTGAAATATCTGAAAGTTGGTTCAGTAGTATCTTTGACTGTATGGGTATGTGGTTCTTATTTTTGTTTTTCCTCAGAATATATTTGAGAAAAAAAAGCTTGTGTTTCCATAAGCTTAAGTTTTTGAGGCAATTGCAATGTTTTTCGCTATTCAATTTGTTCTCTGGACACAAATGTTGAAAGCTTGAATAACCTTTATAATTCTGAGTTCATCTCCTTAACCCCCCCCCCCCCCGCATGCCTCAGATAATAGTTTGCTTTATTTATTACCTCTGTCACATCTAATATTATTCATGCCTGCATTTAAAGCCTTGTTTTAATCTCAAGGTCACACGAAGTCTTTCATTATCTATTGCTATATCTGATCTGTTCTACTGAGTTTATTGCTATATCTGATTTTCTGACATCAACTTAATTTGTTCTACTGAGTTGCTTTCCATCTTTGGATCTCCCAAAACCCACACAACGGTTGATCTAAAGTCTGAAGATACTTGTAGTGGGAATGTTGCTCAACATTAAAATTAATCGCTAGCTACAAGGTAATTGAACTGGGATATCACTCTTTGCTATGGCTTGGGACCGGGGGGCAGTATGCTTTTTTGTGCTAAATGGACACGGTAAACATCTTTTTATATATGTATGTATTGATAAACAGGGACAGTATTTTTGGATGGCATGTAATACCATCTGTAATTGCTTTCGTATCCATGGTTAAAGTCCAGGATCGCTGCATCAATCGATTTTGTTTAATTACAAATCCAAGACAGCTGTTTCCAGAGTCATGGTGACCAATCTCAGTAGTTGCTCCAGTTGACTGGTAAAGCAACAGATATACCTGTAAATAGAGCTCTCGTAATTTCTGCTACTACTGCATGATATGACATCGTGTTTTAGAAAAAGCATTCTGAAAAAGATCTTGATGGTCTCTGATCAATTCTCAGAGGTTTTTATTTTATTTTGATTTTTCATCCAGCGAATCATGTTGTGGAAATAGCATATCATTGTCACGATACTTGTTTGGGAAAATTGTTAGTGACATGCACGACATCAAATCATAGTCATCTCAAGTTTGAAAATGAGTTTTGGGTTAATCATAAAGTTATACTTAGAAAATGATGGATGAGATTAAGACATATAATGGTCTATTAAGACATATAATGGTCTATTAAGACATATAATGGTCTGTGAATGTTTTTTTTTTTTGGGTAAAATATAAGTATATTAAGAGAAAAGAAAAGAATGCACAAGATCGAGAAACCTCGGAGAGAACAACAAACAAAACAAAAAACGAAAAAGGGAACAAGCTTCTTTATCGCGAAACAATAGCCCTAGGAAAGCAACAATACAATAAAGCTCTCCTAAAAAGCCCATTCTAATCAAGGACCAGCCCAAAAAGAAAGCTTGGAGACAATCCAATTTACAAGCCCAAACTCAAAACCTGAAAAAAGAGCTGAAAAAGATAGGTCCACAAAGCAAATCAGCCAGCTGGATAGCATAGATGACTCAGCAAAAAGTTTGGGTAGCACACAAGCGGTCCCCAAAGTCTAGCAAACCGAAGACATCTTTCTCATAATGAACTGAGCATTAACTCCAAGGCAGATCAAGACCGTCACCAAAAATTCAGATTGAGGTGGTCCTTTTCTTGGAAATGAAAGATGGTATAGAACAATACCTGGAATTTTCGAAAAATTTTACACACCGATAATGGATTCGAGCGGAATACACGATTATTTCACTCCTCCCAAATTAAGTATACTGTAATACCTACAAAATCCGCCTTAACCTGGTCTCCATGCTATGTCTCCTCGTGTTGAGCTCACGAACCGCGCTACTTAAAGACATCGTCTGCTGATTAATCCTCAGCCAGGACCTGATAAAATTCCAAAGCTACGCTGACCAATTACATTCAAAAAATAGGTGCCGATGAGATTCATTTTCCTGAGAGCAAAGGAGACAGATAGGATTTGGTGACATGAACTGAAGACGATCTTTTGTTCGGAGCTTTCCCAAGACCGCTAGCCAGAGAATAAAGTTATATCGTGGCATTGACCAAGTATCCTAAACAACCCGAAGCCAATTAACCTCATCCCCGCGAGGCCTGAAATAATCATAGGCATTCCTGGATAATTTATCGTTGCTATCCCAGCTTCTGACCAAGCTAATTGTTGCACCCTGATTGCCACACGCATCCAAAATATGATTTTTTAGGAGCAATATGGCTTTCCAAAGCGGAGAAGAAGTTTTTTTCACCTACGCAGCCCATATAGAAGAGGAAACAAGGTAAACATGATGCACCCATTGAATCCAAATGGAGTCCGCTTTGAGGTGAATATTCCAGATATGATTAGCTAAGACAGATCTGCTTCTGGCTTTCAGCTCCAAAAGCCCCAACCCCCCTTCATTCTTCGGAAGACAAACTTGCTTCCAAGCCACCAAAGCAGTTTTTTTTCCTATGCTCCCCGACCACAAGAAACTCCTGCATATACTGATAATACGAGATAATACAACCCTCGGGATAGGAAAGATGCCAACCCAAAATTGAACCATCCCATTCAGCACAGATCGTAGAAGCTCCAACCTCCTCGCATAAGTAAGGAATTTACACATCCAGCCCTGAATAGCAAACTCCAGCTTCTGTAAAAGAGGAGAGAATTGGCTTGCCAAAAGCCGATGAGGACTAAGCGGCACACCCAGGTAGGTAAAGGGAAAAGCCCCTTCAACAAAACCGATGAGCTGGAGAATATCAGTTTTCATGGTCAGCTTTACTCCTCCAAAATAGATGGAAGATTTGGAGGGGTTAAGATCAAGACCTGACACATTACCAAAGGATCGAAGTTGTGATACATGATACCCACCGAACTAAGATCTCCCCGACAAAGCAGGAGTACATCATCAGCAAACGCGAGATGAGTAATGCCAAGAGAGCTATACTTCGGAAAAAGCGAAAACCTGGCAGGCTGGATGCCTGGTTAAGCATTCTAGAAAAATACTCCATGCAGCAAATGAACAGATAAGGTGATAATGGGTCACCTTGCCTGATACCGCTTCGACCCTTGAAATAACCATAAAGATTACCATTGACCGCGACCGAGTAGGAGGCTGTGGAGACACACTGCATAATCAGATGAACAAAACCAGATGGGAGTCCAAGCATTCCGAGAAGATTCTCCAGAAAATCCCACTGAACCGAGTCAAAGGCTTTCCTGAAGTCAATTTTCATAAGACATTTCAGGGAGGTCCGCTTACGTCCATATTCTCGGAGCATTTCTTGGACCAGAAAGATATTATCTGCCATTTTTCGACCACCCAAAAAAGCATTCTGCAATGGGCTAATAATATCCGGCAAAACACGAGCTAGCCTGTCCAATAGGAGCTTAGAGATGACTTTATAGATGACATTACAACAGTAGATCGGCCGGAAATCACTTGGATAAGTGACATTAGCAGATTTAGGGATTAAAGCAATGATAGAGTGATTTATCTGCTTAAGCATTCTCCCAGAGTTGAAAAAATCCTGAATGGCCAAGACAACGTCAATCCCCACAATATCCCACGCTTTTTTAAAGAAAAAAGCAGAGTAACCATCTGGCCCAGGAGCTTTGTCGTTACCAATACTAAATAAAGTCGCCTTAATGTCATCACCCGAAAAAGGAGCTAGAAGACTCTCATGGTCAGAGGGAGTAAGACACGGACCACACCGAATAACTTTCATGTCTAAAGCATTTGTTGCTTTCGACACACCCAGGAGGTTCTGATAGAAATTAACAAATTCAGCCCCAACCTCTGATTCAGAATTGGTAGGAACTTCGTTACTGCTCATAATAGAAGCTATGAACCTCTTTCGATGCTTCTGACCCATGATAGCGTGAAAGAAACTGGTGCCCCTATCACAATCTTTGAAGTAATCACATTTGAGCTTCTGACTAAAAAACATTTTCTCAGTGGATTTAAGATGGACCAACTTGCTACGCATTTGTCGCTCAATGTCCAAGAGCTGAGGGTTGTCTCTGTCATCCTGCAAAGATTCTTGGAGATGCTGAAGCTCACCTTCCATACTAGTAACCCTCTCTGAAATGTGACTGAAGTGATGCTTACCCAACTCCTTCAGCGGCAATTTTAACCTTTTCAGTTTGGAGCACAAAACAAACATCGGTGAGCCATAAACCTCCAAATTTCACGAAGCAGCTGTCAAGCCAATGAAATTCTCATGCAGACCCCACATATTGAAGAATTTGAAACACCGCGCCCAATGGCAGGACTACTGCCAAGCCTAATAATTGTCGGAGAAAGATCTGAAAAAGGACCCGGCGAATCATAATGGACCTGAATAGCACACTGAATAGAGGACCAAGCGTGATTCACTAGAACTCTATCAATCTTTGTCCAGATCTTTCCATTAGACCAAGTGAAGTGACTGCCTGAATAGTTAACATCAGCAAGGCCCAAGTCAGAACAGCAACGAAAAAAATCTGAAGTTTCATAACCAGTCACAGGCTCTCCATTGTGCTTATCCGCCGAAGACATAACAACATTGAAATCACCAAGAATCATCCAAGGGTCACACGAGTCCCAACATCTAAGATCATTCCAAAGAGCCCAACGAGCGACAACCGTATTAAAACCATAAACAAAAGTAGCTTTGAAACTGACTTGATGGACCTGACTGGAGATGGAGACATGAAGACCCTGTGCTGAACTAGCAATTAAATCCAACGAGACAGAGGATGGGTTCCAGAATACAATGACCCGAGCATAAGTACCAGTCACCTCAGCATTGGACATAAACTTCCAATTCTTTAGACGAAAATTCTGCATATTAGCAACCTTGCCCGCGGAAAGCTTAGACTCCAACAAACCAAAAACATCCACACCTTTTTTCCTGATGAGGTTAACAACCTCATGCTGCTTCAGAGGACTATTAAGCCCCTGATATTCTAGCAGTAGATTAGCATAAATGCATCGGAGCTAAGGCCTTCAGCCCTTTGCTCCTAGGAAAAGTGGTCGCTCCACATTACGGGTCAACATCTATGCCCACCGAACAAACTGGATCCACCGAACTAATCACATTAACTGCATTATCATTACCCACTTTAGATTTGCCATTTCTTCTTTTAACAACTGTCCACCTGCCGGCATTAGTTTCCATTTGCATTGGATCAATCCGCTGCTCATCAAGAGACTCATTCAAAGAAGAAGAAACCTGAACATCATTAGGCCGAGACTGCTCCTCACAACCAGTTGGCCTAAAGGCCTCTTCATGAGTCAAAGGCCGAGTGGGCTCATCACTCAATTGCTGCTCAATCGAGTTAACCTGATCAGGAATCACTTTTTTAACCGGAACCCACCTTTTCACTAAAACTTTCTCAGCTGTCGAAACTACCTTGGCTGTCACGGGAGCTGAAGCCACTTTCTTATCCAACGAGTGCGGACAAAGAGAAGTGTTATGGCCAATAACTCTATAATGCTTGCAAAATCTCGGCAAAGTTTCATAAACAATTTTCTGATTTAAATATGCACCATTAGGCAGCGTAAGGCACACAGAATGTTTAAGATCAACAAGCAAATCAATCTCTACAAGGATTCCAGCAAATGAAAGGCGTGACATAGAGGACGTTAATACATCACACTGAATAGGCTTTCCAAGAACACTCCTAATCTTAGACAAAAAGACTAGCGACCAACATTGCAACGGGAGATTAGGAAGCTTAATCCAAACCAGGGTAGTGGACATATCCGCGGTTGAAAAATCAAAAAATTCAGGCATGGATTTTAATATCAAAGGTCTACCATACACTAGGTACGGACCTCCACTAAGCACAACAAGCTTATCTTCCTCATGCAAAAATCGATAAACTAATCAACCCGATTCATGATTGGTTAGCGAAGCCTTACATTTCCATGAATTAACGATAATATGATTAAGAGCTTTGAATCCCGAAAATTTACCCGCAACATACCCCACAATACAAAACTTCCATACATCCTTAAGATTACCAAGATCATTCTCAAGCAATGAACAAGAAGATGCATTATTGAGTTCGGAAAAGTGTACCAATTTAGTCCCGCTTTCGGCTCTACGATTGGAAGAGAACAAGTCCTTCCATTTACCACTCTTCGCAGCCATGTTCCCCAATTTGTCGCTATCCTTTGGACCATTATTTCCCACGTCATTGGCTGGAGAAGAAATGAACACACTGTCATCCATTTCCTTAGCATGGGAAGAAAAAGAACATCCATTTCTGCCACCTGCTGCTGTCGAGAGTTGAATAGGTTGAACAACAGCCCCTATTGTCTCCTTTCCCCTATGGAACTACTGCCACACCATCACATCCACCATGTTCCTTAGCTTTGGGTTTGGAAGGAGAAAGAAGTGGAGGGACAGCCAAGGGAGCTGTCTCAGCCGAGAGGAGTGGATCAACAACCCCTAATTGCTCTTTTCCCCTTGCTGGAATTTCTGGCACACTATCGCAGCCACAATGTTTCCTAAGAGTGGAAGGAGAAGGAAGATGATGGGCAACCAAGGGAGTTGTCCCAGCCGAGAGCTGGAGGGGAGGGATCCCGTCAGCCCCTCTACCTAGAAATGTAGCAGTCTCGACACCTTCTAGCAGGAGGGGGGGAGTCCCGTCAGCCCCACTGCCCAGAAAAGCATCAACCCCTTCACCTTCTTGCGAACTAAAGTGTTCATGGCTTTCATGCATTAAAACACATGCTTCAGCCCCCTTATAAGATATAAGAGAAGAATAGAAAAACTTTGAGGCGTTATCTTCATCGTCCATGCAGCTGTGAGAACCAACCTCTTCATCTTCCTCATCACTATCTTCAAATTGCACATAGTTGGGAGCAGAACTGCCATGGGACTTGGCTGGACATGGACCATTGTTGTCAGTCCCTTGCAAAGAGGAGGTTGAAGCTGAAGCTGCTGATGCGGTAGCTGCAAAAGCAACAACCAACGCTTGCCGCAGCTCATCTCCTTCAATTTCTTAACAAATTTTTTCTTCTTGTTTGGGGCCATTGGTTGCACAAATGCTTGCCTAAAAGGGAGCTTGTAGTTTCTGCTTTCTGGTAGCTAGAGCTAGTAGAGGAAGCAAAAACTCCGAAATCTTGTTAGACAGTAGCAGAGATGGACTCAAAAGCATTAGCAAAATCTAAGAGAGCACACACATTACAGCACAACAAGGGCAAAAAACCACACCCAAATCAAAAACCCAGCAAAACCCCATCAACTATAAACGATCAAAAAAACCCAAAATCTAAGCTTCCATCCAACTGGGATCAGTATGAAGATGATGAGGAAGGTGAATTTGGAGTTTCATATCAATCTTTTCAATAAGCTGGAGATATCACATTATCATTCCTGGGCAATCGTGCTCTTTTCTGGAATATCTTATCTTCGTATGAACCCACAGCTTGAATATAATGTGGAGGCGTTGATTTCACTAGCTTTAGGTTTTAGAAATGAACTCAAGTTACAGAGGTTCACTCCGGTTCACTGCAATACTTTCGAGGACTTGATCACGTGTTTCTCCTCCTGGTTGTGAACCCTGCTGTTCTGTTTGTACCGTCCTGGGTCGATCGATTTTGTTTCTGGTAGTGATGAGATAATCAGGAGGAGGAGGAAGGCTAGATCCCAACTCTCCCGAGATCGCCTATACAGGATCAGAATTGTTCTGTGAATGTTTGATAAGAGACTAGACGTGAGAGGAAAATATACATCTTCAATATACTTTATTAATAGCAAAATATAGTGTTGATTGATTGTTTTTCTAGATTATATTTTTTATTCATTGGTTTTATATGAGGTTCAAAGTAGATATTTTTTTTTGAGAATAAGTCTTTATCTTATTGAGTTCAATTTAGCGTCACATTTATTCTCTATTTGTATTTTTAATACACAAGGGTATATTTTATAGTATAATTTTTTACCCTAAAATATTAAAGTCCATGTCTACTCCTAATAATAAACTAATAATTATTGTGAGATTTTTGGTATTTCGGTCCAACTCTAATGAAAAACTTTTAGAATATGATCATATGTATTAAAACAAAATATTTTTGTTGGTGTTTTTAAATTGAGGTTCTATTTTTTTTTTTTTTGAATTTTAGAGAAAACCATGTATTCTTGTACCGAGTTTGTATCTTATAGTGTAACTCTATGACTTCATATTGAATAAAATTGCAAAAAATACACGAGAATTTCTTTTACATTTAATTAGGGTTTTTAGTTTTTTTTCTTAAAAAAATGGATGGGTTTGACCTAGCCTAGCCATGTGTTGGGTTGATTGAAGGCCCAATAATTTTTTTTCATGGGATGGATGTGACCCAACCATTTAGGATGGGTCGAGGATGTAGCCCACACGAGGTTATTTGCTCGTGTGTTGTGTTGAGTTTTTTTTCTATATAAGAAATTGATTGATTTTGTGCATATTGTAATTGATTATCTAAAAATTTAATTAGTAAAATTAAAATAAATTAAATTTGTTAGAAATGAGTTTTTTTCACCTAAAATGAACAAATTAAAACCAAAATTAGGAGTGTATATATATAAAGATGGACAAAAATATAGACTATTTGAAAATATATCTTAAAAAAGGAATTGAAATAAAGAATTAAAAGTATATGGGCCAGGATGAAAATAAGATATGAAAATAATTTAAATGGAAGGATTAAATTAAAAAAATTTAAACGTGTTGTAAGGAAAAAATAAATATTTTTTTTATTTCTTGATTTAGTTTTTATTCCTTTATTTTTTCAGTAATTTTGGTATAATTTTAAATAATTTATTTATAATTATGTATTTATACTCTTAGTTTTGACTTGTAATCTTTATTAGAATTTATCTTTGTATTAAATGTAGTTTTGGTTATAAAACAAAGTAAGTTAACCTTTGGTAGTATGAAATGAAAGTAAAACTCCCTTTTATGCATGTATAGTTAATCTTCAATTGTTAGTTGTTTGTTATATTTTTTAAGGTGTTAATATTAAATAAATATTAAATATATAATATTTTTTTAAGAGAAAAACCTTTAAAATAATTTTTCTTATTATTTTAAATGCATTATTTATAATAAAATGAATACATTGAAAAATTAAATAATTGAAAGTCCTGTAGATTTATTGTTTTGCTCTAATGTTAGCATTATTAAAAAAAATCAAGAACCATTAACATTTTTTGATGTATTATAAAATTTGATTTTGTCTACGGTGAAGCGCAGACAAATCACTCATATATTTTGTATTTCTAGATAATTTGAAAAACAAATTTCACCTCTTTTGTCCACTTGCAACTTCGTATATTTTTTATTCATGTAATATTAGATCTGAAATATCATACATAAAAAATTACAGAACTCTTTTTTTCACAAGAACAATATCAACTAATGCATTATCTTGATTATTATTTTTATTGTTATTATCATGATTGTTAAATTGTCAAAATTATTATAGCTATCATTTAAATAATTATTATAAATATTTAATATTTTGATCATTAATGACAATATTATCATTGCCATTATTATTATTGTTATAAATAAATCTATTGTATTTTTATTTTTCAAGATTTATTTTTCATATTATTATATTTGAAGTATTCTAGAATGCTAAGATTAAATTACTTTGAGAATTTCTTAAGAAACTAACTTTATTTTTTTTATATATTTTAAGGTGTTAGTATTAAATAAATATGAAAATATATAATCATCTTTAAGATAAAAATCATTAAAAATAATCACCATTATTATTTGAACTCATTTTGCATGATAAATTAATATATAAAAACCTAGTATACAATAGTAATAATTATTATTGTAAATAATTTTTCTATAGTAAGTATGAATCAAAACTCTTGTAAGCTGATTATTTTGCTTAGATATATATAGCATTGGAAGAAAAATCTAAGACCATTAATATTTTTTTGCATGTTAAAAAAATTGTTTATGGCTAAGGTGAAATGCAGGGCAAGTAGCTCATATATTTTTTCTTTGTAGATAAATTGCCCCAATTTTTCAACTTGTTTTGTATATGTATCACTTTGAATATTTTTGGTTTATATAATATTTGATATGAAATATCATACATAAAAAGCAGCAAAAATAAACCTCTAAGAAAAATAACATCAATTGATGAATTGTTTTGATTACTATTGTTATTGTTATTTTCATGATTGTTAGATTGTCACAATTATTATAGCTTTTATTATAAATAATTCATATTCTAATTATTATTGTTCATAGTATCGATGACACCATAATTATTTTTAGAAAAAGAAATTATTATTTTTTTATTTTATAAAATTTATTCCTCATATTATTATTTAAAAGTATTTCAGAATATTGATATTTTTTTTATTTGAAAGAAAACTAGGTCATATATATATATATATATATATATATTAAGACACTAATATTAAATAAATATCAAAATATATAATTAGCCTAACATATTTAAAAGAAAAAAGCTTCCCAATAATCATTATTTTGAATGTCTTATATTTAATAATTAGAAATTTCAATACCTAATAATATTAACAAAAAAAGCAATTAAAAAACAAAATAAATGAAAAATATTTGACTTGAAGAGAAAAACATAAAAAAAAAACTATAAAATTATCACTTGTAGTTTTCAAATGACCACCAACACAAATTAAAATTTAAATATTAAATAAAGAACTTTAATAATAGTGGAAATAATAAAAATAAGAAACAAAAACTAAGAACCACCAACACAAATTAAAATTTAAATATTAAATAAAGAACTTTAATAATAGTGGAAATAATAAAAATAAGAAACAAAAACTAAGAACATTTACATATAAACATAGAGAAAAGTAAGAATCATTTAAAGAAAAAACAAAATCTATGATTAAAAGTATATACAATAAATGTCATTTATTGAACAAAATATAGCTAGCAATTTAATTCACCTTTTACATTCCACCTCCATAACATGTCGTGTCTATTTGAGATTGTGGTTGAGGTTGCCTTTGAAAGCAATTTTCGTTCAGAAATACATCAAAATAATATTTTTATTTTTGTTAAAATCATTTTTGACATAATCACATCAAAATTATGTAGAATCACCAAATTTTTTTAATTTAAAATACTAAATAAAAAAACAAATTTTTTTTTATCAAAAAGCTTTCCAAACGCATTCCTAAACACCCTTGTCATCTCCCACGAAAACGATAGTTCAATTTGCCTTTTCAAATAGTAATGAACAACAAAACCATAGTTGAAATCACTGTTTATTACTGTTTAAAATTGCGATCTTGTTTAGCAATTCTATAAAATAATAGTTGTGGTGTTCACAAGCTAGCCTAGAAACCTCGATTATAAGAAAAAAAAATTATAAGTTGGAAAAAAAAAGAAAAACAAAGTGTCCTAAGGATTATTCGTGACACTTGTAAGTTGTCTTGGACACCCAGTTATGAAAAAAAACCAAAAAAATATATAAGTGGGACAAAACAGGAAAAAAATGTAAATAAAAAAGTAGTTTAGAAGATAAAAGAAATGTATACGTGGAAAAAAATCATGGTGGGTAAGTTGGCTCGGACACTCCAGTTAAAAAAAACAAAAAAATATATAAGTGAAAAAAAAGAGAAAAAAATGTAAGAAAAAAAGTTAATTGTGGTGCGTATAAGCTGGTTTGAACGCCCTAATTATAAAAAAAAGGAAGTCCGGTTAAAAAAAAGCGAAAGTACCTTCCAAACAGTAATAAATAATGAAATCAATGTTCATTAATGTTTAAAAGTGTAATTTTATAGGGAGATTCAAACTCTCATTGTGGGGGAAAGTTATACATCTTAACCACTCGACCAAATGACTTTGTTGTGCGGCTATAGTATATAAATAATACTTTTGTTCATTAATATTTGAAAGTGCAATTTTGTAGTCAGAGAGATTCGAACTCTCATTGTGGGGAAAGTTGCACGCGTTAACCACTCGATCAAACAAGTTTGTTGTGCAATTGTAGTACATAAATAATACTTATGTTATTGTAGTATCTCAATTCACAATACTTATGAGTCTAAATGAAAAGTGTAAAACACTATTCAAAAACCTATTTTGTCTTAGTTTTTGTAGTCATAATAGTAATAATAATTTAGTCACTAGCCGAGGTTATAAAGTAAACTGCAAGATGTGAATTATAATTACACAGAAAAAAAAGGGAAAGAGAAGGGTGATGAAGGTTTTTTTTTTGATGACCGGGGTGTCTGGGACAGCTTGCGCGCACCACAACTAATCTCTAGGCTCACTGAACATCCTGCAAGCCCAATGAGCAGGTAAGACACCGTTGGGGTGACAGGCGTGCCTGATAAGGCTTGAACCTGGGGTGGGAGGAAGATAAGCCCCCTCTCTGACCACTAGGCCAAGACCTTGTTGGCCTTGGCTGCGGGGGTGATGAAGGTTGTTATTTGGCTTGGAGATGGTGCTTTTGACTGCAGTTAATAAAAGGTCCAACATGAGGATGATGGAAACATCGGTGGTTGGGAGGGCTCTAGGAGAACAAGTTGGTTGTTTTTGTTGGAAGCAGTTGGAATTGATGAAGGGAGGGTGGCTCTGACGATGGAGAGAGAACTTTGCGGTAGTGGCGGCCAGAGGAGACTAGTGTGCTTAGAGGAAAATTATTTATTCTTGTCCTTCAATCCACTAATATATACACACTAGATAAGGCCCTCGCGCTTTGCCGTGAACGACACAATATTTTTTTAATGTAAAAAATGTTAATTGTGTGTATTTTTTTATTATAATATAAATTTAGCTAAAATAATAAATCTGTATAGAATTCATGTCAAGTGCAAGTTTTGTATAAAATATATGAATTTAAAATCGATATAAATTTATCTATTTGGTAGTTTCAAATGAAATAACCAACATAAATTTATCATTATCATAAAAAACAGCAAGAAAACTCGGATATCTGAATTATTCAGTTCACTGTATTAAAATTAGTTCATTTTGTATTTCAATTTAAATCAAACAAAAATAAAATATAAATTGTGAAAATACCCACAATAATAAAATTTTAAAAAAGAAGTTAATTTTCTATCAATAAAAAGAAGAAACATAGATTGAAAATTCATCCTGACGTTATAGCTATTATCATTGCTACAAAAGCAAAAATTATTACTAATATTACTATCAAAAAAATTGCAATAATTAAATTCCTCTGAATGTTTTTTTAAAAAAAAGAAAAAGATTTTTATAAAGAAAACAATAAAAAAACAATAACTAAAATTATCATTATTATTGCATAAGTGCATAAATAATAATATTAGAAAAATCATATAATTTACAGAACAAATAAAGAAACAAAGAACAAAAGAAAAATGAATCAAGGGAAAATAGAGTAATATTACTTTTAATTCAATTTAAATCAAACAAAAAAAAAATATAAATTGTGAAAATACCCACAATAATAAAATTTTAAAAAAGAAGTTAATTTTCTATCAATAAAAAGAAGAAACATAGATTGAAAATTCATCCTGACGTTATAGCTATTATCATTGCTACAAAAGCAAAAATTATTACTAATATTACTATCAAAAAAAATTGAAATAATTAAATTCCTCTGAATGTTTTTTTTAAAAAAAGAAAAAGATTTTTATAAAGAAAACAATAAAAAAACAATAACTAAAATTATCATTATTATTGCATAAGTGCATAAATAATAATATTAGAAAAATCATATAATTTATAGAACAAATAAAGAAACAAAGAACAAAAGAAAAATGAATCAAGGGAAAAATAGAGTAATATTACTTTTAATTCTGCCAACTTAAAGAAGGACTATTTGGTAAAATAGACATTAGGATTTCTAAGCTTATATAAAGGAGAAGAGGAGCAAGGAAGTGGCGGCCACCACAAGAGAAAACACAAAATCTTCATCCTCCAAACCCAAAATCATGTGTTCTTCCATCTTTTTATTTAGTTGTTCAATAAACATGCAAGGCTAGACTCTTTTTCTTGGTTGCAAGGACACAAACACCTTCGGATTTCAAGAACCGTGAGATTTATTCTTCCTTCTATTTTCAGTTTATGTTATGAATGAATATATTTGTTTTCCTATGCATATTTTCTATGATTGTTGTTGATGATTGCTAGAGCGGACTCTAAGTTATTGTTGTGAACAATCTATTGCTAAGTTTAATATCAAAACTGTAGTTGTGATATATGAACTTGTGAAGCAACTAAGATTGATAATTGTGGCGGAACTACATTATTGAATTTAGGGAGAACATTAGAATAAATTGACACAAGTTGCGGACAACTTGTATGTTAATCTTGATGAAATTATCTAGTTCTTAAAGCTACCATTAACTTGAATCATTAGTGCAGACACTTTGATTGTTTGTTGGTTAGGATTAGTTATACGGTGGATCCGTTAATTAATCACGTTAAGAAAAGATAAAATTTTAGAACATAAACTGCATTTTTTGTTTCAAGGATCGATTCTAATTTCCGTAGGTGGATGTATGCTTGTGACCACAGTTTGTTTTCTTGATAAGTTTCGGTTTTAATTGATTTTTTTTGCTAGTTTAATTGCTGCCATAGTTTAGTTAATCACAAACCAAATCCCCCCAATCACATAATGTACAACATAAAAATCTGACTTGAAACTTCCTCGTGGGATCGACCCCTTGCTTGCTCTATACTATCTTGTGTGTTTTAAGCTAGGGTAATTAATTTGTGCGACCGCGACATCGCAACAAATTTTGGCGCCGTTGCCAGGGAGGTAATTTTAGTTGATTTTTGTGCTTGTACTGTTATTTTTATTTGCTGTGATTAAAAAAAAAACAAAATTTTTGCTTGCGACGGTACTGTTCACTTGTGCACGGTACTGTTCAAAACAAAGTTTTTGGTAGAATTAGGTATCGATATTTTGTTTTCTGAAGGAAAAGGACGTTTTGAACAAGACTAGTGATAAATCATTAGGCCCACCCTATTGAGGCCAAATTCCGCTTTGTTCTAGTGTTTTTAGGCAGTTTTAGTTTTCTACCGTAAAATTTTCATACAATTTGCATTGTTTTTTATCTCTTGTGTGGTTATTTGCTGTTGAGTTTTTTTAAGAGTTTATGTCTGTGACCCGTTCTACTAATCAAATTCAAGTGCAGATTGATCTTGAAATAGAAAGCACTTTACGTAGGTTGAGAAAGGAAGCTCGCCTCAACACCATGGCTATTGCACGACAACAAACAGTCAAGGAGCTTGCTTCTCCTAATGTGGAAAATCAACCATTTATAACATTGACAATAATATAAATCTTGAGCTCAAATCTGGTTTTATACATTTGTTACCAACATTTAATGGTCTTGCAGGAGAAGATCCTCATACTCATCTCAAGGAGTTCCATATTATTTGTGTTGGCATGAAACCAAATGAAGTTGATGAAGAACAAGTTAAGTTGAAAGCTTTCCCTTTCTCTTTGAAGGGGACAACAAAGACATGGCTTTTCTCTATTCTCCCAGGATTTATTGGAACTTGGAATGCTATGAAGAAGATTTTCCTGTAGAAATATTTCCCAGCATCTCGAGTTGCCAATATAAGGAAATAAATATGTGGGATTCGACAATCTCATGGAGAGCCACTTTCCGAGTATTGGGAAAGATTTGAGCAACTATGTATTCAATGCCCTCATCATCAAATACCCGATCAGCTGCTCATTCAATATTTCTATGAAGGATTGATGCCTACTAACCGTAGTATCATTGATGCTGCAAGTGGAGGCGCATTGGTGGATAAGACACCCGAGGCTGCACGCCAATTGATCTCAAACATGGCAGCCAATTCAAAACAGTTTGGCACTCGTGGAGACCTCTCCAACAAATGAGTAAATGAGGTAAGTATTTCTAACCTTGAAAATAAAGTTAATGATCTTACTTCTCTTATGCGTTCTTTGGCTTGTGGAAATGTGCAGCAGGTGAAAGTTTGTAGCATATGCTCCTTACAAGGACATGCTTCGATATGTGCCCAACGATGCAAGAAGATTACATTGACCAAGCTCATGCAATTGATGGAGCATTCAACGGACAACCCCAGCGTAAATATGATAATTGTTTTTTGATGTTTGGGGTATTGACTTTATGGGTCCATTTCCGTCTTCTTTTGGCAATCTTTATATTCTTCTTGCTGTTGATTATGTGTCTAAATGGATTGAAGCGAAAGCCACACGAACTAAAGATGCTAAGGTTGTTTTAGATTTTGTCAGGACTCACATATTTGACAGGTTTCGCCACAGCATATTATCCTCAAACGAATGGCCTAGCTGAAATTTCAAATCGAGAAATCAAGTCCATTTTGGAGAAAACTGTGCAACCTAATCGGCGAAATTGGAGTCTACATCTTGGAGATGCATTTTGGGCTTATCGGACTGCTTATAAATCACCTATAAGAATGTCACCTTATAGAATGATTTATGGGAAAGCATGTCATCTACCGGTGGAGCTTGAACACAAAGCTTTTTGGGCCATTAAACAATGTAACATGGATTATGATGCTGCTGGGGTTGCAAGAAAACTGCAACTACAAGAGTTGGAAGAGATTCGAAATGATGCTTACGAGAATGCAAGGATTTACAAAGAAAAGACTAAGAATCTTCATGACCGAATGCTTACAAGGAAGGAGTTTCATGTTAGAGACAACGTCCTTTATCATTTGCGTTTGAAACTTTTTCCTAGAAAATTGCGCTCTCGTTGGATTGGACCCTTTGTTGTTTCTAATGTTTTTCCTTATGGTGCAGTTGAAATTACAAGTTTAGAAACCAACAAAGTACTCAAGGTCAATGGGCATCGTTTGAAACCTTTATATGAAGGTTGGACGACAGAACTCACCGCTTCTATAGAGTTAGCTGAACCAATCTATTAAGAATGAGCATGCCACATTTCAAGCCAATGACATAAAACAAAAGCGCTTACTGGGAGGCAACGCAACACAAAAAAAAACAGATTTGCTTTCTTTTTCCTTATCTTTTATATTTTTGCATTTTATTTCATTTTTGTCATTCTCCTATATTCATTTTCTTTTATTTTCAACATTGAGGACAATGTTGTGTTTTAAGTGTGGGGGTATTGGGAAAATGTTAGTTTTTTTATTTTTGTTTTATTTATTTTTCCCCAAAAAAAAGAAAAAAAAAGAAAAATCTATGATTGATCCTTTTGAACTCCCATTGGTTTTTGAGAATATGAGTATTATGTATGAGAATTAAGTGAGATAGATGAATATATAAATCAAATGAATGAGTGTGCATGCAAGTTTTAATGTTTAATTGGTTTAGGGATTGACTCTGAAAATATGTCATGTTGACTTTATAGTGTTATACCAATGTAAGCTTTTGAGCCTTCAACATTATATTCTTTGATTGTTCGTTCTTTCAATGATATGTATCTCTAGAACTTGCTTCATATCTTATTGAGATTACATTCACATTACATAGATGCATGAAGATGATAAAGGCATTAGGAATTTGAGCCAAAAAGCCAACCTAAAGCATATTATCTTTAGTGAGCCCCTTTTGAGCTTGTTTATCTTTTCTTTGCTTTATCCATATATAAGCCTTAAACTTTTTATATGTTTTCCTCTTTTCCCCTGGCCAAGGATTAGTAGAGCATATACTTTTGATATGTCATGGAATTATGGTTGTAAATTATGTGAAAAGAAAGAAGAAGTGATGCTTGATGAAAAGACGGGCAAAGTTGTCAAAGGTGAAAAAAAGAAGAAAAAAGAACAAGAAAAAAAAAGAAAAAGAAAAGAAGAAAAGAAAAGGAAAGAAATAGAAAAGAGCTTGAAATCGAAAGAAGCTAAGAATTGGTGCTTGAAGATTGAAAATTTATGTGTTTTGATGGAATATCTTGGTTGAAATATTTTTTTTTCTTTTCAGAATGCTCTACTTTCTTTGGTTTGAACATTTTCTTGTACTCTCTTTTACCTCACCTTAACCATAGCCCCATTACAACCGGAAAATAAGACCTTTTGATTCATGCATTGTTTGTAATATTTTAGTAATGAAGATGAGATTGAAGAGCAAGCTTATGGTAGAACATCTTCAATGATTGAATTTGAGAGATTTAAACACATAAGCCCTAAACACATGAGTGTTGGAGTGTATATCAAATAGAGGACCTATCACTTTGGCATGAAATAAATTTCTTTTACATCTCAAAGAGTAATTGAGTTTTGAAGTTTGCATGTAAACAAATTCATAAAGATTTATGTTCTTTATCCTTCTCGATTGTATTCTTATTTATAATGCTTGAATTCTTGGATATTGATGGGAGATTAAGAGATTGGTCATGGTTATTTTGTTTTTTTTTAAATTCTTTTTACCAATCCTTTCTCGAGGACGAGCAAGAGGTAAGTGTGGGGGTATTTGATGGGACCATATTATTTGATAATTTCATCCATATTTACATAGTGTTTTGCATATGTTTTGTGTATAAAATGCCTTGATATTCTTTGTTTTATGTTTTGAAGGCATTTTTGGATGAAAGATGCAAAAAGGAGTACATTGGAGGTAATTGGCAGATTTGACGTTCAGTGCAAGTTTGTATATAATTTGTATATAATTTTAAAGAAGTGCAAGTTTTGTATAAAATATATAAATTTTACATGAACTTAAATTAATTGGCTTCAAAAAGAATTTAATTGTTGTTGTGATGTGCCGGTCGCACAAATTAATTACCCTAGCTTGAAACACACAAGATAGTATAGAGCAATCAAGGGGTCGATCCCACGAGGAAGTTTCAAGTAAGTTTTTTATGTTGTACGTTATGTGATTGGGGGGGGATTTGGTTTGTGATTATCTAAACTATGGCAGCAATTAAACTAGCAAAAAAAATCAATTAAAACCGAAACTTATCAAGAAAACAAACCTTGGTCACAAGCATACATCCACCTACGGAAATTAGAACCGATCCTTGAAACAAAAAATGCAGTTTATGTTATGAAATTTTATCTTTTCTTAACGTGATTAATTAAAGGATCCGCCGTATAACTAATCCTAACCAACAAACAATCAAAGTGTCCTCACTAATGATTCAAGTTAATGGTAGCTTTAAGAACTAGATAATTTCATCAAGATTAACATACAAGTTGTCCGCAACTTGTGTCAATTTATTCTAATGTTCTCCCTAAATTCAATAATGTAGTTCCGCCAAAATTATCAAGCTTAGTTGCTTCACAAGTTCATATATCACAACTCCGGTATTGTTCACAACAATAACTTAGAGTCCGCTCTAGCAATCATCAACAACAATCATAGGAAATATGCATAGGAAAACAAATACATTCATTCATAACATAAACTAAAAACAGAAGGAAGAATAAATCTCACGGTTCTTGAAATCCGAAGGTGTTTGTGTCCTTGCAACCAAGAAAAAGAGTCTAGCCTTGCATGTTTATTGAACAACTAAATAAAAAGATGGAAGAACACATGATTTTGGGTTTGGAGGATGAAGATTTTGTGTTTTCTCTTGTGGTGGCCGCCACTTCCTTGCTCCTCTTCTCCTTTATATAAGCTTAGAAACCCTAATGTCTATTTTACAAAATAGTCCTTCCTTAAGTTGGCAGAATTTAGTTGTCTCTTGTGAAATTCATATATCCTTCATACGACATCGTTTTAAGTTGCAATTTGGAGCGTTTATAGGTCTTTGAGTCCTGAATCCACTCCAATTGAGTTTGCATCAATGGAACACATGAGTTTGCAATTTTTGTGCTTGTACTGTCTATTTTACCAAATAAAAATAACAGTACAAGAACAAAAATAACAAAGGTCGATATCGGCAGATTGCAAGATTTGACTTTGAAGGCTGTGATTTCCTTAGATTTCCATATCCTGTTGAACATATCTTCCTTATTTTATTTCTTTTTACTTAGATTTCTATAAATTTATGGATGTTAGCTTTTGAATGTCACTGGAATCACTTCTTTTCGATCTCTAGAGCTTCCACTTTGCACAAAATACCAACTGAAGGTCAAATCTGTCAATCACCTCCAATTACCTCCTTTTTGCATCTTTCATTTAAAAATGCCTTCAAAATATAAAACAAAGAATATCAAGGCATTTTATACATAAAACATATGCAAAACACTACGTAAATATGGATGAAATTATCAAATAATATGGTCGCATCAATTGCCTTGAAAAATTAAAAAAAACAAAATATTTATAAAAAAGTAAGTAGTGTTAATTTTAAAATCACTACTAATTTAAATTCAAATCTTAGGATTGAACCGATAAAAAAATCCCAACAAAAAAACCTAAAAAAAAAACTAAACGTATGGATTTATAAATACGAATAAAAAATATACATTGTCTAAGATTTAAAAAAAAAAACTAAATGAATTAATATAAAAAAAACCCTCGAATAATAAAATAAAAAAGATGAATACATAAATTGAAAATCTGTCATTATGTGATTATTATTATCATTACTATAATAATTAAAATTATTACCAACATTACTGTTAAAACAATCTTAATAATTAAATTATCCTGAAAATCACTAAAAAAACAACCACTGAAAATATCATGATCATTGCATAAATAGTCAAATCATAAAAATAACCCAATCGCAAGAAAAAAAGAACCAAAAAACAAAACAAATGAACAAAGGGAAAAAAGGAGCAATATTACTAATAAAGGAATTCAAATAATTAAATTACTTGGAAAAATATTACAAAGAACAAAATATTTGAATAAAAACAATAAAAAAATCAATTAATAAAAAATACAAAATAAACATTATAAAGAAAATGAATTTATAACAAAAAAAAAGTTAAAAGAATAAGGACCAAAATGAAAAATAACACATATTAAATTAATTCCAATTGAAGGATAAAATTAAAAAAAAACATATTTGGAGGATCAAAAATAAATAATGAAAATTGTTGCCATTTTAAAAAAAATCAGAAGAAGAGGGACTGGAATCAAACTTTGTATATATTACCAATTTCAATTGGAGGACAAATTACAGAAATCAAAACATCAGGACTGAAATAAAACACTTCTTCTATACTCAATTTTAATTGAAGGGCACAATTGTAAACAATAAAACTTTAAATTGAATTAATCAGTAAGGAAAACGAAATCAAAACCGCAAGGACCAAAATAAACTTTACACAAATATCAGGGACCAGAGCTGACTTTGGGGGTAGCAAGAGAGAGAAAAGCGACGGTCGTGAGACAACCGTCCACCTCGGCTGAACCGGACATTTATGACAGGGACGCGTCGCGACGGAGGAGAGAGGACCTTCAGGCACATCTTCTGGCACGACGGAAGTAAATTTTTGACGCCGCGAAGACGACGCACGCCGCCTAAAAGGCGCATATGTGGGGAACCCCGCTGGTGCGGGAAGGCAACGTGCCAGCCGCCCGCGTGTAAATATAATAAAATAATAGGGTTATTACGAAGACGGCCCTGTCCCCACCTATAATTACGAAAATACCTGAGTGGAAAGTACGCCACTGCCCCCGATTAATGTTCTCTATTTTGTATTTTTCGGTGCCTTTTTTTGTCTGTGCACTGTGCAGAAAAAGATGGAAAAACCGAGAGAGTGTGCACTATTTTGTCGTTTTTGAGGGTCAGAGGCGTCAATACACTGTACAAAAACGGAAAGCTGAAAAAAAAACAAAAAACCGAAAACACCTTCAGAAAAAACACAACACGCCTAATCACCAAGCGCATTTTCATCCCTACACTACTCGAATCCACAGTTATATATGAGTCAGACCACAGTGAAAACACCATGCGGTTTATGGGTTTTGTAATGGATGAAAAAGGGCATATTGTTTTTATTGAAGATCAATCTCGGCCCTGGATTCACTCGGCAAGGACGTCAACTATTGGCTTAAATTCATCATCTTGAGTTGTCGCAACTTGGCCATTAAAAGCTTATTCACCGACAAACATTACTACGCTGGGATATGATAGAATACAATGTCAATTCCTCATCATGGTGGCGTCTTGTTTATCTGGTTTGGTGGAGAGACGAAGCATTGCATGCTATCAAAAAGTAGCCTCAAGGTTGAAAATGACGGACACAAACTACAAAATAAGTTCTTTGATTTGATGTTTTTTTTTTTTTAAGAACGCAGCTTTTCATTGAAATGAAATGGGGTTGTTTTGGGGTTTTAGGTTTCCATTATGAATTTGACAAAAGTTGAGTTTAGTTCTTCGACTTTTGATTCATTTTTAATTGCATCTTTAATTAACTTTAATGTTTTAATCTTACATCAATTTTATTCTATTCAAACTTCAATATCAACTATAAAATTCAATGTTTTATTTTATTTTATTTTGATCATTGGTTTTTGATTTATACAAATTGATCTTAAATTGACTTTTAAACCTTAAATACCTTCTTCAAAAAGGTCTTTCATTGTGGATTTTTCAATTTAACCCTTAATTGACCCTAAAACTCGTCATCTAAAATTCAATTTCTCAATTAATCTAAATTATGATCTCAAACGTAATTTTTCACCGATTAAGTCTTTAATAAAACTATTTTAACTCATTAAAAATATAGTTAAGACATTGCATCTAATTAAATCATTTAATTTGATCCAAATTATTAATTTGACTTGTAAATAAATCAAGTTAGTCTATTAAAAATCAACCTATATCAATTGACTTGATTTTTATGCAAATTCATCTAATACTCATTTATTTTGACCTTAAATCTACATTGTCTCTTTATTCATGGTTCATAAAGGTATGATAAGGCTTCCGATGGTGTCCAAAACTCTAACTTAATTTTTTCCCATATTTAAAACCTTTCTCATCTGCTATACGCTAAGTTATTAATCCTCTTGTTGTTGTTGTTGTTTGAAAGGAATGAAGGTAAATTTGAAGGAGGAGGGGTAAAAATAGGATATGATTATTGCCTTATCTTTATAATATTTACAGCAAAAGTCTCGATAGTAAGATTGTAAATAAGAAAAAAAAAGTGAACTTATAAGATCAAAAAATGGTCAATCTTTTTTAAAGTGTTAGAAGTGAGAGCTAAGAATATGTGTTTAGTGAGAGATATGGGGGTGGAAAACGCACTCTTTGAAAAATAAAATTTTGAAATATGCACATAATAAGAATAGAGATAAGGCTAGAAATCATACTATCTAAAAATAAAAGCTCATACACAAATTCAAAGAGAAAATAAATATTATTAGAAAATGCATTATTTAATTGATGAAGGCTTAAAGACATACTCAAAAAGAAAAGAGATATGGTTAGAAAATGTATTATCTAGGAGACAAGGACTTAGAGGCACACTTAAAGAGAAAAAAAGATAGGGTTATAAATCACATTATCTAAGAGATGAGATCTCAAATACACACTTAAAAAAAATAAGACTTGAAAGCACACTATTTGAGAGATGAAGGAATAAAGGTTAAACTCAAGTAACCCTAATTTCGACGGCACTTGATTAATTTTAATTCTAAAACTTTCAATTTATGTGTGAGAGTAGTTCTTATATTATTTAGTTCTTGAAAGAACTAAATCCGACTTATCGAAGATTAACCGGCTTCGTGACGTCATTCTACTCATTCCAATAGTGCTGGTGCCTTGGGGCAGGTTTCCATTGTCTGAGACTCCTATCAAACTTATTTTGGCTTTCCGGGATCAGATCTCATTCTTAGTTGTGGGTTGTGTGACCACGTGATCACGAGGTTCGCATCAAAGAGTTTATGTTTTGACTTCATAGTTTTAGAGGAAAAAACAAATCTTTAAAGTGTTAATTTTATTTGTATGAATAATAAAGCTTGATTCACATGTGAAAATATTACCTACTGATCCAAATTCTCTACCTTTGATTAGAAAGGACTACATGTAACATTGATTTTGACTCTTGATTACAAATAAAACTGATATTTATACACTAAAAATGTTTTTAAGAAGTTTCAAGACTAAATATCATTAGTTTTTATTTTCAGGCCTCGTTTTGGTCCACGGATTTCTAGACCTTAAAAATTGACTTCCAAAATAGTTTATCATACACCTAAACGTTAAGCTTAAGGTTTTCATCTTAGTTTTCTATTTTGGTTTTAAGATTTATCATCATATTTGTTATTTTGTATGTCATGCTTAAACACTTTTTGACCTTTTGATTTTTCATGTTCCTTAACTTTGTTTGAGTATATTTAGTCATTTAGAATCATTTTGCATATTGGGATTACTTTTTCTTTTCTTTCCCAATGTAGGGTGTGATCTTAGTAAAGGTCAAGAAAAGCTTATTGAGGACTCCAAATGATACTTTAATGTTGTGAAAGGATCATAAAAATGACATTTTCTTATTTCAAACACATGCATTTATCAATAAACTTTGTTGTCATTAATGTGAAATGATTTTTCATTATTCATTCAGCTAAAATCTTAGCTTTACCTCGTGGTGTGTGAGTTTTTGTTCAAGTTTTTAAGTGTGAAATCATCTTTTTATGAGATAACTTGAATTCTCAAAATTTATTTGTTAAAACAAACACTAATGTAATTCTTTTGTACTAAATTTTTAATTTCCAAAATTCTTTGTGAAAACATAAGGTGATTTTTGAAGAAAATGGAAACACACCATATAATTCTAGGTCAAATGTTAATTTTATTGATAGAAACAATAGATTGGGCATGATATTTGCTTATGATATCAAAGTTTACAGGTCTAGGTAGATCCTCTTTGTCCATATTGGTGAAAGCTCAACTTCTCTAGAAAAAGCATTTCACCACATATAGTCCTTCATAATTTGATGCCTATTTACTTTTATCTTCACCCGATGCTAATAAGCTCTTTTTTTATACTAATCCTTTTCTTTTAAGCACTATTGGCCTAACATTCATATTGTATGCTTTTATCATTTTGTTTTGGTATACATGGTTGTGGTAAATGGTCAACAATCACTTTTCATCGATCAAATTTAATTGCTCAAATCTTAGCTTTGTCCATTCTTATTCATCTAGTTTTGTATTTTATAAGATCCTTAATGATGGAATCTATGTTTCTATAGGCATAACCACTTTCATTTTGTACACTAAAAAAAAGGTTGCACCTATGGAGGTTCTATCAATGGTGTGGTACACATGAAATGCATATGGAAGCATCTAATCTCAATCCTTGTACGTGAACACCATTTTCTGAATAATATTTTTAAGATTCTTATTAGTCGCTTCACCAACTCCATTTATTTTTAGTATATAAGGAGAAAAATTGAGGTTTTTAATCTTTTATTTAGTTTAGAGCTCAACAATTTGTTTCCTATTAAAATTTTAAACATTATTAGTTATCCCTCATGTTGGAAAGCTATAACAACATATCAGATCTCTCTTTATAAATCTTTTGACTATTTTCCGTGTCACATGTGCATAAATGTATGCTTGTACCCATTTAGTGAAGTAGTTGATGACCACTAAAATGAATTGATATTTGTTTCTAGCCTTTGGATTAATGTATCCTATAACATCCAAACATTATATATCAAAAGGCTAAGGTAATGTCATATTAAACAACGATGTTGGAGGTACTTATATCTTATCATCATATATTTGACACTTGCGATACATTCTAACATGGTTTGTATAATTTTTCCCATGATCAACAAGAAGTATCCAGATCTTTGTATTTGTCCTACCATTATATGTCTATTAGTATGAGTGAATGATTCCTTTAGAATTTATTTTAATCCTTGCTCAATCTAATTTTTATTTAGACACTGAAAAAGAGTCTAGTCAAGTGACCTCTTATATAGGTTTTCCTTATGGTCATTCCCCTTAAAACCTTGAAGGGTATCCCCAATGTTGGATAAACCTTTTACTATCATTGTACCATGGTTTCCTGTTTAATGATTCTTTAATTGTGCAATAATTATTTGGAGATTTTTTTCTTCAATGTTTGTTGCTAGATCTTGTCCCCAACAATGATTTATGTTGTTAAAGTTAGGATTGCTTTGACATTGACAAACTAATTTTTATTTCTGCTCATATGCGTGAATTTTATTTCTTTGAATTCACTAGCTAATGCTTGGAGATAATTATGATATGGCCTTAACTTGTCAACTTTGGTTTGTCACACTGTATTTACCTAGAAGATGATTAGTAGGGAATACCAAAAAACCTCAAGTGTCATAACTTTGAGTTCTAAAATAGCTTTTAAACTGATGATACATACTTCATACTTAGTCATGTTATTAGTGTAATCAAACTTAAATTGGATATTAATTCTTTCTATAGGAATTATCATTGAATTAATCTTATTTATTAATACATACATCACTTTATTAAAGTACAAGGTCTTCTAATCATTCATACCATTGTCATCTTTGACTAGTAACACATCTTCATCAAGAAGGTCAAAATTCAATAGTTCATAGTCTTTCACAATATAATTTGTAAGATGATCTATAATCACACTTTCTTTTACAACCTTTCTTATCATAATAACAATGCCATATTTTGCCTATAACCCTTGTCATATTGTTATCATGCTCAACAAGTAAGGCTTTTCACAAATATAATTAAGTGAATATAACTTTGAGACTAACCATGTTGTATAATATAATATTTATTGTTTGAGTTTTTTTGTGTACTCTTTCAATTGTTATATATCGAGATATACAATCATTGAAATTTTTACTTCAGTATTAGATAACTTGTTCTTTCCTTCCCATCTCATCATGTTGACCAATCACACATCTCACGGTTGTTGTTTTTTCATGATCAAATACAAGATTAAGGGTCTTCTTGGTGTTAGAGATGTTATCAATGAAGAATTTTGTAAATACCTTTTTATTTTTTCAAAGACTTTTTTGACAATCATTGTCCCATAATCATGGATTTTCATTCTAAGCAAACAAGAAATTAGCTTACATGTTATCATTAACTAAGATATGAAGACTGAGTTATATAGTTTAGATGACCAAGAAAATTCCTTTCTTATTTCCTTATTTTAGGTGTCAACATTTCTTAATGAATTTTTTTTATCCAGAAAAACTTCTATTACTCAACTGCTTAAACCCAATAGTTTTCTTATTCTTACCCAAAATAAGTATTTTACAATATTCAATTTTAATTTTTATTTTTCTAGCCTCTCAAACAATCTTCTCAATACTTGCACATGATCTTCTTCTTTATTTTTGATTTGGAAAGTTTATCACACACACACACACGCACACACACACGCACACACACACACACACATATAAAATTTCACTTCTCGATTCATTATATTATGGAATATGGTGAAAATTGGTCTTTGAAAAATGACATAAATATTCTTTAATGCGAATGACATTAAATTATAACAAAATATTCCTCATGAAATGACAAAATAGTTCTCTTTGGTTTTTTCCATTGTTATATGAAAATAATGTGACAATCCATCCATGATGAATACATGATACTTTTCACAACATTATCAACCAAGACATCTATATGAGGCAGATACTAATATGAGACATCATTTGGGTGTGCTTTATTCAAATCTATATAATCCATATATACCCAAATCTTGCCATTTTTGGGGGGAACCAAAACTATATTAGCTACTCATTAAGGGTAATGAATCACATTTAGTAATCTTATATATAACTATTTTTATATTTCTAAATCTAATTTGAACAAAATATTTTGGTGTATTCATCTGGTTTTTATTTAACAACTTACTACCTTTCAGTAAGAGAATTCTTTGTATCACTACATTAGAATCCAAATAAAGTATATCTTCATAAGTCTAGGTAGGGATGAGCAAAAAAACCGAACAACCAATTAAACCGAGAAAATCGAGAAAAAAAACTGAACTAACCGAACCGGAAAAAAAACCAACTTAAACCGAGTACAAAATTCTGAAAAAAATCCAGTTCAATTCAGTTTCAGTTTTGTACGGACCAAACTGGTTTACCGAACTGAACCAGTTCAGTTTTGTTAACTATGTGTTAGTAACTTAGTATACTAAACTAAACAATAAACCCTAGGAATTTCTATCGTCTCCCTCTCCCTCTCGCCTCCCATCCTTTGCAAAAACATTGTCGTGACTCTCCTTCCCTCTCGAGTCTCGACTCTTGCCTCCTTTGCAAAAACACACTCCTTCGCTCTCGGCTCTCGCCTCCTCTGCAAAAACACTCTCCTTTCCTCTCGCCTCCCTTTGCAAGACTGCACCAAACAGGCTCACACTTTAGCAGCAGCAGCCTCTCGACTCCCTATGCAACTTAAATCTCCCTTCCCCTCACCTCCCTCTACAACTAAAATCTCCCTCTTGCCTCTCGCCTCTTGGTTGCAATTTATAAAAATCTTCCTCTCGCCTCTCGGTTGTAGACTTGTAGTTTACAAAAGGTAATTAAAAATTAACCTTTGTTTTATTTTTTGTTATCTCTAATAGATAATCTATGCTTCCTTTTCTAATTAAATCATATATCAAATTGGACCTTGCATTTCTGTTTTTGGGCACAAAGCACGGGATAATGTTGAAATTGACCATGGGTAATTCATTGTTACTTTAGCTTTGTGGAAATTTAATTGCTAATGGTTTTTAATAGTTCATATTTGCTTCTTTTTATGATTAAATGTTGATGTGTTTAGGTAATAATTAATTGATGTTGCTGGTATTTGAGATTGAGATTATACGTTATGTTCATATCATGTCGTTGCTAGTTGGTATGAGTTTCTGTTTCTTTTGCTATTCTTGTTTCGTTGCTGACTTGCTAGATGATTCTGGGTTCATGTGGAGTTTGTGGACTTTACAGCGTTCGTCCCCACAGTTTTAAGTTGAAAACTTGTAGTTCTTACCAATCTTTAAGCCCACCACTCCTGCATATTTTTGTCATTTTCTTTTAGGGAGATCTTTTGTTTGGCTAGAAAAAAATAGATCTTACCATTTCCTTTCCTTTGTTCATCCATAGCTTCACAGAATATTAGCTTGCATGCTTTTTATTTATAGAATATAAATAATGAAATAGGACTTAGATTCATGGTTCAAGAGGATAGAGAAGTGTAGAGTGAAAAACTGAATCTTATTCCTGGTTTATTAACTTCCTTTGTGCTGCCATGAAGACTTCACCATTGTATATTGCACCATAATTAACATTTTTATATGAATAACATTTTTAAATTATTATGAATATATGCAACAAATATATTGTGAATTATTAAAATATATATTAACATGTTTTGATGTTTTTCATTTGGTAATTATAGATGGAGAACTGTTAAAACCAAAATGTTTCATCCACCGACACTACCCCTACATCAACGTTTAATGCCCTCAGTTCAAACACCCAACCTACATCAACCACTAAAGGATCTATCTCAAATGACCTAACATTTAGAAAAAGAAATGTTGATGATAGGAAAAAGTCACAAATTTGGGAACATTTTACACAACTTGATGGTGACCCTAAAAGTCCTAAAGCTGATTGTAATTATTGTAAAAAGACTTATGCATGTCATATTGTTCAGAATGGAACAAGTAATATGTGAAGTCATTTGAAAGTACGCAAAAAAAATCCCTATTGTGGTTGATAAGAAGCAAAAACTTTTGGTATTAGAACCTAAGAAAGAGAGTGATGAATCGGAACACAAAAATATGGGCACTCTAAAGGCAATAGCTTATAATTATGAAGAAAGTAGACTAACATTATCAAAAATGATTGTAATGGATGAGTTGCCTTTTAATTTTATGGAGGGTAGGGGATTTAGATTATTTTTTAGGACATTACAACCTAGATTTGAGAGTCCTTCTCGTTTTACTGTTATGAAAGATTGTTTGAAAATTTATGTTGACGAGAAGGAAAAATTGAAGATAGCACTTAGGGGTCAATGATTATGTTTGAAAACAGATACATGGACATCAATCCAAAACATTAACTATATGTCCTTAACGACTTATTGGATTGATACTGAGTGGAAATTTCATAAAAGAATTCTCAATTTTTGTCAAGTTTCAAATAATACGGGTGAGATAATTGGTCAAGTGATTGAGAATTGTTTATTGCAGTAGGGTATTGATAAACTTTTAATTATTACAATAGACAATGCAAGCTCTAATAATGTGACTATTTCATACTTGAAAAATGTGATGATAGATCGGTCATCTAATATATTGTTAAATGATCATTTGAATGTAAGATGTTGTGCACCTATTGTTAACCTTATTGTAAGTGATGGTTTGAAAGAGATTAGTGATTCAGTTGTTAACATTAGAAATGCAATAAGGTTTGTGAGATCTTCACCTGTGAGGCAACTTGCATTTAAAAAGTGTGCAGAAAAATTGCATATAAAATGTAAGAAGTCATTATGTTTGGATGTTGCAACCCAATGGAATTCAACTTATCTTATGTTGGATGTTGCTGAAAAATTTGAAAAGGTGTTTGTGAGGTTAGGTGAGAGTGAACCTAGATATATGGTTTATTTTTTAGAGGTTGATCAAAAAGGGAATAAAAAAAACATAGGGCCACCTGGTTTGGAGGATTGGGAAAATGGTAGAATTTTGGTCAAGTTTTTAAAGATCTTTTACACAATTACATTAAAGTTTTTTGGCTTATTACATGTGACATCAAATTCTTTCTTCAATGAATTTATTTGCATGCATACAAACTTGTTACAATTGTGTAAAAGTAGAGATAATATTTTAAGTGGAATGACGATGAAGTTTGAGAAGTATTGGGGTTATGATGCAAATCAAAATTTTATATTGTATGTGGCTAATGTTTTAAATCCACGTTTTCAGTTGAAATATATTAAATTTTGTTTTGGTGAGCTATATGATTATCACAAAGCACAATCTTTAACAAAAAAGGTGAAAAATCATTTGGTAAGCCTATGAGTTTTATTTAAGGGCTCATGAAGTGGAGGATGATAATAGACATATTCGTGATGTTAATGATATAAATTGCAATGACATTGAGGTTGGTGTTAATACTTTTGCTCGATTCAAAAGATATTTACAAGAGGAAGAGAGTGTAGAAAATAAAAAATGAGGTTGTGAGGTATTTGAATGATGGTTGTGAGGATCCTGATGATGATAAATTAGATATTTTAGGTTGATGGAAGGTTAATGCTTCGAAATATAAAATACTTTCGAAGGTTGCACAACATGTTTTAGCTATTCCTATATCCATAATGGCTTCTGAATCAACTTTTAGTACAAGTGGTCGTATACTCGACTAATTCTGAAGTTCTTTATCTCCAGCAATTGTTCAACCACTTATTTGTTATCAAAATTGGTTTTAGCATGGATCAATCCCAATCGACACTACAACATTGATGAATGATTATGAAAAATATGAAAATCTTGAATCAGGTTACTTTTCTTATACACTTGTCTTTTTTATTTTATTATTTATTAATCAACTTATTTTCATTCTAACATTTCTATTTTTTTGTAGCATTTGGTGGACAACTAAATCTAGCAACGAATGATAATTAGTTCAAAATCAGATGTAATTCTTGAAGTTTTTTATGTTAATATTTCTATTTCTTTATTTCAAAGGCATTTCTTGTAATTTAAATTTAAATTTAAATTTGTTCACTTGTGTAGTTTTAATTATTTTGTCTCATGATAAATTAAACAAAAAAAAAGTATTAAAAAGGTTAAAAAAACTTAATAAACATTATATTAACAATTTAATACATTAATAATTTTTAGTAGTTGCCAAAAAATTAAAAATATTTTGGGTTCATATAAGAAAATCAGTTTTTAAGACCATCAAAAAATTCATTAGAAAGCCCATTAGACGGCCCAAACCCAAAATTCAGTTTTTACCAATTTTTCCATCATAAAAATCGAACAAAAACCGAAAATGGTCAGTTTTTAAGAAGTTTGATTCGGTTTTGGTTTGAATTTTAGAAAACATAATTGGTTTGGTTACTTGTTTTGATAAAAACCGAATCGAATCGAAAATGCTCACACCTAAGTCTAGGTAAAAACATTTGTATACTAATTTAGAATAAACATTAGATATAATAAAGGTGGCAATTTTTAATTCTTTCTTTTCTTGTTCAGTTATTATATTTTAATTTTTAGCTCCTCACTAACGGGTTTTTAGGTTTTCAAGAAGTTTTCCACAAACTTAGTATTCTTTCATATCATTTTCTCCTTAGTTTTCATCATTCATTGCAATATTATTATTACAGTTTGCTTAATTATTATTAATGTTATTGGTTTGTGATTTGATTAAACTTTCAAGACTTTTGAAAGTATAAAGTTTGTTTATGCAAGTGTGTTATTTGCATGAAACAAAAGAATAAAGACAAATTAGGAACACAAAAAATGCATAATCTCTTTACAATAAAAATAACATTTTGACAAAAAAAAAGTTTTGTAAAGTTTTGAGCCAAATTACCACCAAGAATAAAACAAAATAAAGGTAAACATAAACACTCTCGTAGACAAAAATAAACAAAAGCAACTAATTTTTAAACACTAAGAATATACTCCATTTTCAATTCTTGTGTGTTTCTACTTCAACCAATTTCTCCATAAAGTCTTTACAAAAATGTCATCGATGGTGTGGATAATTAGTTGTGGTAAAATCAAGTTTTCTATTTTAACCTTTATTGGCTCAATTTTTTTCCCATATCTTGACACTCTATAGTGTTATTGTGTAGATCTACCATGTATATGTAATCACCTTTACAAACATTGGGAAAGTTGTTTGGAGTGTTGGGATAACAAGTTTCTCGTTTTCTTGTTTTGTCTTTTCAATCTTTGTCATTCATACCTTTTTTATATGTAGTAGCTACTTGTAGTCATCTTTCTTTTTCTTATATCCAAACCCAAATCCCTGATTTATTCATTTCAATTTTATTATATGGATATACATAGATATCATGTTCTAGGATCATATTGGATAAGAATTCCATTCTTAAAAATTAGTAAACAACCATCTTGTTTATTTTAAAACTTTTGGTTTTCTCAAATCCACACTTTCAGGAACTTATTCAACAATCATGATTTTAAATGTGTGAATGTTCTCATATCTACACTCTTTTACCTCAATAATGAACACAACCATGTTTTTTAATCATTGAAATAATCTATTCTACCTCAACAATTATCACCATTCATTCATAATATATTTCAGCCAATAGTGCAATAAGGAATTGATTACTCTAGTTGCATGAATCCATGGTCTTCCCAGAAATACATTTTAAGGTGAGTGAATGTTCATTACTTGCAATATCACTAGAAACATTTATAAACCTGTGTATAATTCCACATCCAAGGTCTTAACTATTTATCGTGGTGAGTCAACATATGCCTTTTCCACTATATTTTTGGTTTTTTTATGCAACTCATCAACAAACATTTCTTTTAGGATGTTTCTTGATAGTACATTTGGTGAAGAATCATTATCGATTAATTACTTTATCGACTTATTTTGATTATACCATTAGAACCCAACTCATCTTTAATTAAGTACATATAATTCAAGGCCTAGTTCTTCTTACTAGGTGCTTCATGATTTTGTTGTTAGTGTATTGAGTTATAAACCTCATTCAATTCCTTTTACAAGGCCTTTCTATATGGCTTAGATGAAAATCAGTGACAATGATATTCTGACATGAGTTTTCTTAAATTGTTCAATAATACTTTATTTATTATGCTTTATTAGTTTTCAAATCCTGCTAGTTTTCTATTCACTAATGAGTTTATTTATTTCCCTATCAAATCAACCATATCTTTTCCCTTGGTCATCTTTTGTTTCTCAAGTTATTTTACGGTGAAGTATCTTTCACTACAAGTTAACCTTTGACTTTCACTACAACTTCAGTAATACTTTATTTATTATGCTTTATTAGTTTTAAAAACCTACTAGTTTTCTATTCACTAATGAGTTTATTTATTTCCCTATCAAATCAACCATTTCTTTTCCCTTGGTCATCTTTTATTTCTCAAGTTATTTTATTATATGGTATTTTTCACTACAAGTTAACCTTTGACTTTCACTTAAAAGATGAATCCCGATTGTGTGCTCTAGAAAGAGTATCCATAGTTATATAGTAAATCATTATAATCTTCTTTATGTGTCGCCATATGCTTTGAGAAGATTAACTTGGATAATCCACTAACATTGAATTATAGTTGGGTTGACTATGTATTAAATACGTTCATCATAAATATCATTATTCCATTAGGTAAATTCTTGATAAAAGTTGAGACTTCACTTAAATACTCTTCGTATGTATGAATGTTTCCAATTCTCAAGGTGTGTGATCTAGAAAGTGTATCCATAGTTATACAATAAATCATTATAATCTTCTTTATGTGTCACCATAGGTTTGGACAAGATTAACTTGGGTAATCCACCAACAATGAACTATATTTGGCTTAATTATTTATTAAATGTGTTCATCATAAATATCACTATTCTATTAGCTTAATTCTTGATAAAAGTTGAGACTTCACTTAAATACTCTTTGTATGTATGAATGCTACTAATTTTCAAGGTTTTGACTTGCAAGTCATATACCTTTTTAGCCATCAAATCAATCAACTTGTCAATTTATTCAATTTTAGTGGAACAAGGTATTTATCCTAAAGCAATGTATTGTTGCTCTCGACCACTACTTTGTTCTATCAAGGATTTGAACTATTTTTTTTAATTGTTGGATATAGTTTTTAGCCCTTTAAAGTTTTTATTTTCTATATCAATCTCGATTATCTTTGTATTAGTTGTACAACAAAATTACCGACGTAGTCCTGCAACTTCTCAAATTGCTCTTTCATTTTTCTCACCATTTTTTCTTGGAATCCAAGCTTAACTTGGATTATAGAAACTTGATCATCAAGACATTTACTCTCATCTAGTATTCCCTCATATGTAACTCAATTGTCCTTCTTGCTTCCTTTTCATCATTGTCCTAGACCTTGTATTAAGCTTTTTTTTTCTTCAAAAGTAAGATCAACCAATCTTTTTTTAGCTTATAGTCTTATTTTATAGTGATTCCCAGTTTTCTTTAAACAATCAACTTCACATCAGCATGCTTTTTTTATTTTAAAAGGTGTTTTCTTCCAAAGTCACCAACTCTTTCTCAAAATCACATGTTTGTTTACTAGGTTGTCATGCTTGTTCATTCTTTGTTCCAATTATAATAAGATTCCACACATAATTTCCCCAAACTTTTTATTTGCCTTGTAGTGATTATTCCCTTATCCAAATCCTATATTAATTTAGTTATTCACTCATCTTTCTCTCATAATTGTTGGTTTATGAAGGCCTTCATCTTTTTTCTCATAAAATTTAGTCTTCTAATAATTTCTATTGACCTTTGTTGTTACTGAACTTGATCCTCAACCTATTCAATTTAACTTGCAAATCTTCATTATTTACCCTTTTTCTCATGGGATCTTTATCAAATGATATTTGGCTTTGCATTCCAATGCTTCCAACTACCCTAGATAATCGACCATTCCTCTTAATTAAATAATAAGGTCTAGTTGAAGATTCCTCATGTTGTCCCTCTCTGTGGACTAAAATAACTCCTCCCCAATCATATATGAAGATGTCTTGTTCAACAAAAAGTTGGCCTATTTGGGCATACTACCATCTTAGTTTTAGGACCGTTATTTACATGTTGTAGAGATATAATTGCAAGGTCAAATCTAGTTGCAAGTTACTGATTCATAATAAATCGAAAAGTAATAAGGTTGTAAAGTGAAACGAATTCACACATCTTTTCCTTTAATCAGAGCTAATCACTATCTACATATTTTTTATTTTTTAAATTATGATTTTTATATATTTTCTTAAAAAATAAGACTGAGCCTAACCTAACTAAATGGGTTGGTCCAACCCAGTTAAGCCAAATGGCCTAACTCTGTTGGCCCTAGATTGGGCCGAAAGCAGGTCCAACGCAAGAGTTATAAAAAGGTCAAACTAGATGTTGCACTATTCACATACCATATGAACAATACAAGGTGGTCCCTCGACGGAGATGAGAAGCTCACTAGCAGATGACACTTGTGGTGGTTTCATCTTAAATGGTGGCCGGGAGAAGTGTTAGAAGGTTATTGTTGCTACTATTGCCGCTTCTACCGAGGCTTGTTGCTGCTGGAAATCACGATAGAGCTTACGACATTGAGAAGTTGTCAATGCTGAGAGGGATGATGATAGTGCTCTCTAAGAACTACTGTTGAGAAGAGAGGAGTTGTCGGTGCTTTTATTCCTTTGCCCTTTGTTGCTTTCAACTGACCCCAGCCGGAACAAGAAGATGTGGACACTAAGGGAGAAGCAAGTAAACTGTTAGGATGCAAGTTTATAAACTTGTAGGTGAAACCATAATTTCATGCCAAGTGAAGGATAGGATGCAAGTTTATAAACTTGTAGGTGAAACCACAGTATCGTGCCAAGTTAAGAATGCTTTTCCAAAACTGAGGTTGAACCTCAATTTTTTTTCCACAGTTTAAAAAATTATGGTTCACCCCATACCCACTGTAAAGCCAAGCAGCCACTCAATGCCCGATAAAGTGTCATCAACTCGAAATTATTACATTTATTTCTAAACTAAATCCTGACCGGAGAAAAAACGGAGAGAACGCCCTATTGTTTTTCATTTCCTAGGCTACAATTACCATATCCCATACTTAACTAGTCATGCATCCTTTTCTAAACAATGTTATCATCACTTGGTGGGTCTGACTTGGTCATTGTTAACACATTATGGCGCATCAAATAACAAGCTGAAAGGCCATGATCATAGCCCGTGATTTCTTGACAGGCAGACTGAATTTGCACATTCTTCTAGATTTAGCTGATCAAGAGAACTTTTGGTTTGAGAATCAAGAAAGAGAAATTTAAGCAGGAACAAGGGGCGAGAAACTCTCGCTTCTACCACTATGACATCTTTGTCAAATCAAAGAAATAGAGCTTCAAGGGCATCAAAACGAGATGTATTCAAAAATATCTTATCTGAGAACTTACACTATGCCTGGAAATATTATGGAAAACATGCACTATTTACATGCATTCTAGTTATAGGGTAAGGACACAAATAGATGTTGTTTAAGCTCATTGTTTTAACTTTGTGTTGTATATTCTCCAGCCCATTGTTTTAAAAGATTAAGCTAGGCTCGTATCTCATCCCATGACCACAATCTCACCTCGTGAACCTGCCGAAGTATGTATAAGGACACAAATTAGTATAAAGTGGAAAAGCAGTGACTGAAGAAGCAAGATGAATTTACATTTCTCAAGTATCTCGTTGGCCAACTGTAGCAGTGAATTTGCATCCTCAGCCATCTTTGAAACCCTCTCTGACTCCTTAACCGCTTCAGTTGCAACAAATGATTTGTTTTCTGCTTCTGCAACCATATATGCAGCATCATCTGCTGCTTCTGTGACAGTATCACCAGAATTTATATGGTCAATATTCTGTACAGGCTTAGGACGCATCTCTTTCTGCTTAGGAGTTGGTGTTTTTGTCCCAAATGAAGAAGACTTCTTTATCTTGTAGCAATTTTGGACCTGCATTTAATTCATTAAGACACTCAACCATTCAGCACGTCGTCCCAACATCTATGTAGCATAACTTTGTGCTATATATTCTCACAAGAACAATTCCTTCTACAACTAAAACAAATTCCCTTTTCAGCTTCCATAAATGTCATAGTTTTTCCTTCAGTCTGTGGAGGGTTAAGCAAAATATACAAGAGATTGGGCCTTCTTTGCAGCCATCACTAGCGACAAGTTTACTGTCAATTATTTTCAATGGTATTATAAGGAATTAATGAACAAATTTTACAAGACCCACATATGAATCTCTATCCTCTCCATTCACTTTTTTTTTAGGATGTGACAGTGATGGTCTTGAGGAATACAATCACTTGCTACACACAAACTCTTCCTCTTCAATCCCAATTCTCCTAAAAAAAAATTATGAACAAAGAGGAGAGGATCACAATAAAATGCAAATGGATAATTAAAAAAGGAAATAACTTGATTCATCATTTAAATTAAATAAAACTATTAAGCAGAGTGACAATGTGAGCTGATGTGTTAGGGATATCATCATCATCAGTAAAGAAGTTACATTGCAAAGATAAACAGTTCACCTTTTCAAGTTTTTCCTGAGCTAGCAGCCTCCTCAACCTTGAACTTAATTGCCTCCTAAAATTTTGTGGTAACTCTTGCCTTTGCTGTGTGAATTATTGAGGAAAAACTAATACTCCCATGATATTTCTTTAAACTCATAGAGCTGGAAAATTGCCAAAGGTAACCAAGAAATAATAACAAGCAACTTATAGTTGATTTACATAATTTATGTTTACATAATCATTCACTAATCTCATCCAAAAATGTGGTGTCCACCTCTAATGCATGCCCAAGGCTGTGGGATATGGATGAAATGACTTGCTCCTGATACTGTTTATGAATCAGCGGAATATTAACAATTTTCTCCTCTCCTCTCCTCTCCATGCACAACATGTTGAGTGAGAGAGATTTCAAGGGCAATGGTTCTCTTTCTCCTATAGTAACTCTAGGACTGTAACATATGCAAGTCCAATTCTAGCCCATGTCTCAAAAAGAATAAGAAAGCAAATGTATACAACCCAAATGTATTCTACATCAAGTCCAACTACATGATTGCCAGAGCTAACAAAATCACAGAGATTAGTGTCCCATGTTGCAAGTAAAAACCAGTCCCGTTAGTAAATCTATGAATATATGATACAAAAACAAAAAACATTTTAAGGAAACAAAATTCGTTTATACCTCAATGTAGCTGATGATTGCACTTGTGTCTGCTCCATTTGGCTCATTCAATGCTGAAATTGCTTCAAAAATCATTGCATTGTACCTGTCATATCAAGCAACTCCATCAGACACAATGGCGTCATTGGAAATTTTTCCACGTGTAGGCAGGCCAAGCCACAACTCTAAATTACTTTATACCGAGGAAGGGCAATACTTGACTTATGATTCATACAAATTACGTCATTAATAATGGCATACACTAATTGCCACCAGCTCAAAAGAATTCCCAACACCATCTTGTTCCATAAAAAAAGGAGGGAATTTAAAGAACCTACTTGGGAGCAGTTTTTGAATCCGCTGCAGCTTCGGAAGAATCGTCGAAAACTACATCATCCGCCGCCGCCGCAGAACTATGAGGATTGGACAGAGGAGTTGAAGCAGCAACAAGAGCGGCAGCATCAGAATTGGGTCTCGCTTTCAGCGTCCGTGACTTGTCCTTAACGCTTTGGCTACCGCCACTTACAGTCATATTCCTCCATTTATCCTATTGTCATAAACATTGTCAACATTAAATCATCAAATCATACAACTACAATAACAAATAAAAAAAAGTAAAAAAGAAAATAAACGAAAACCTTAAGATCGATGTTAGAGCGAGAATAAAGGTAAGGATTGAACTCAGGGTCTCTCTGTATGTTTTTCCATTTTCCAGTACCGTGTTTGGCAACGCCTGCTCTTAACGCTTCTTCCTCCTCTGATGTCCACTTTTGCTTTGGATTTCCCATCTTTCCGTCTGCACTCCTTCAAGATTTCTTAATCTTTAGGGTTTGTCTATGCCTTCATGTAATATGATCTTGTTCTTCGCTGCTACTCGACCATAAGGTAGTATTCAGCAGGGCTCGGCAACGGTTGTCAGCCCTAATTTTGCATTCGAGAAGGAAAACATGACGAGTACGGTGTCGTAGTTCCCTTTTTTGATGAGTGCAAGGAAAATAAAAGGAAACGACGTCGGTTAGACAGCTAACACTATTAAAATTGTCAATACAATTTCAGCTAATGTTTAGGTTTTTTAATTGAAATGAAATATTTTAGTTTTGAAACATTTTAACGTGCCGTTTTGAGATTATATCGTTTATGTGCATATATTCTAAATAGTTTTATTGTTGGATTTGAACCTTTTTTTAACACACACACACATATATATAAAAGGTTCAAATCCAACGGTAAAATTATTTAGAATTGTGCAATTTAATCTAAAAAAGACACAATAAAATAATTTTTTAACAAAATTATGAACATGTATAATATTACGAGAATGTCATTATCAATCTAGTAAGGTCATTACATTATTTGATTACTCTGAAATTTAAATATAATATATAAATATGTCAAGAGATTCATAGTAAAATTTCATCTTAATCTAATGTTCGGACTAAGAGATATGATTGATATTGTAAAATTATTAATTATTTAAAAACACACTATTTGTCTGAAATGGAATAAGTGAAACGAAACCGGTACGTTATGGCTGGTATTTGGCCAAAAAATCCGAAACAAGTCGTAATTTAAACTAAGATAAAAACAGTACCTATTTATCTTTTTTTTTTATCTAATAGAAAATATTTCTACTGTTTTAAACAAAACAAAACCAACAACTATTAAAACTAGCCGTTAAAATGAGCAACATTGATCTGAGAGACAAAACCGAAATAAATAAAAATTAAAGGACACATTTGAATTTTGGATAAACAATAAACCAAGAAAATGATAAAAAAATAACTATAAAAAACAGAGATATGAAATAGAGGATAAAAATAAAAAATTCAAAAAACATAAAAACCAACTACTTGTAATAAAAACAATGAGGATAAAAAAAAAAGTAAATACAAATTAAAATATAATGAATTTTTAGAAGGTTAGATGTTAACATGAGGGTAAAAAAGAAAAAAAAAGAAAGTAACAAGAAGGATAGCTTGCTACCCCTACACCACCTCAAATAGAATTGCACCTTGCGCTGCAACTCGACACCTAGGAGACATTAGCATCAATCATTAGACCTATACACAAAAAGAAAAATCATATAAAAGTCAATTATTAGTTTTATTGTGAAATAATAATATAAAATATTGATATTTATTTTAAAAATATTAAAAATCATCACAGTATAACAATTTCACGATAAGGGCAAATCAAACACTAGAGCTATATGTAGAGCTTATTAAGGCAAATGATTCTACATAGAAATGACAGCAAATACAGAGCAAACTATTGAAACAATCAAGCCAAGAATTGTGCATAACTTATGGAAAAGTCAGTTGCAGTTTTAAAGAAAGAATCATGCATGTCAAAGATTGTGTACTGCAAAAGGAAAGTCTATTAGAAACATGCACATAGTAAATAGATTTGTTGCAGTTTAGTGAGGAAAATCTGTAACGGATATCATTTACACACATGTACAAATTTTATGTAAAAGTCTATATAAAGACAATGTGCAGAGGAATAAAATGCAGAGAAGAAAATTCAAAAGATACAAGCAAAGAGATTTCTAGTTTTTCTATATGGTATCAGAGCCTCATATCTCCAACGAGAATTTGATCCTCATGTCTTCCGTAAATAACATCTCATCTCCATCAAAAACTCCTCTCATCGTTTTCAATATCACAACCCAAATAAATGAAAAACTCACACCCTCATCCTTCCCTCAATGGCATGCTCAATTTGAGGCACTCCTGATTGGTTATCACTTGATGACTTATGTCAATGGCAAATAAAGTTGGTCCTCCTCTGATGGAACTCCTTCATCGACAGTCAAACAACAACAGTGGATTGGACAGGATAAGTTGACTTATGTTAACAACAAAATGTTGACGTGGCGTTCCAATTACAAGCCATGGGTCAACAACTTAAATTGATGTCGAGGGCATAAAAAGATCTGAAAAATGAGGTGAATTCAATAAAGCAACATAATAGTGGGGCTGATCGCCGAGGAAATACGGTCCGTATGGCCGTACGGAATAACATATCTGATTTTGAAGAGTATGTTGATGAAAACGCAGATATGGGCGAAGATGACTATGATTTTGCATCTATTGGCCAAGGAATCAGGTCTGGACCGAGTAGAGCTAGGAAGAATATGAATTTCCGTGGCATGGGGAATTATGAAATGGATGGGGACAACATCAAACTGAAAATTCCTAACTTCAAAGGTAAAAATGATCCCGAGGCTTATTTGGAGTGGGAGAAAAAAGTAGATTGGATTTTTGACTGTCATAGCTTTTTTGAACAAAATAAATGAAATTGATGATAATTGAGTTTATAGCGTATGCAATGATTTGGTGGGACCATATTGTGATCGGTAGGGAGGAGGAATAGGGAGCGACCCGTTTAGAGTTGGGGGGAGATGAAAGCGTTAATGAGGAGACGATTTGTGCCAAGTCACTATTATAGATACCTATACCTGAAGCTCCAAGGTCTGAATCAAGGCTATAAGACAGTAGATGAATATCACAAAGAGATGGAGATAACAATGATTCGTGCCAATGTTGTTGAGGATAGAGAAGCCATCATGGCTAGATTTCTTAATGGGTTGAATCGTGACATTGCCAATGAGGTTGAGCTACAACACTATGTGGAGCCTGAGGACAACTCAGGAAGGGACATATTCGGTCAGGATCTAATCCAGGTTCTTCATCATCGTGGAAAACGAATCTGATGAGAGAGGGTACTGTCTAGCCAAGATCGTTTGTTTCTTCTAAAACTGAATGAACAACGGCTAAGGTTGATGTCCCTACTAGTGCCAAAGGTAAATCTGAAACTCAGACTAAACGTACTCGTGATGTTAAATGTTTTAGGTGTCAAGGGCATGGACATTATGCTTCAGAGTGTCCAAACAAGAGAATCATGATGATTAGAGATGATGGTGATATGGAATCTAAAAGTGACCGATCTGATTGTGAAGGCATGCCACCATTGGAGGATATTGATGAAGATGAGTTAACATTACCGGTTGCGGGGTCCTTGGTTATAAGGCGCACACTTCAGGTTCAAGTCAAGGACGATGAGTCTCATCAACAAAGAGAGAATATCTTCCATACGCGCTGTTACGTACAAAGCAAGGTGTATGGTTTAATTATTGATACTGGAAGTTGTGTTAATGTTTGCAGTACCACCCTTGTTAGTAAATTGAATTTGAGTATTGTTAAGCATGCGAAACCATATAGATTGCAATGGATGAATGATAGTGGCGAAGTGAAAGTGACTAAGCAGGTTGTGGTCCCATTTTCGATTTGGAAATATGTTGATGAAGTTCTGTGCGATGTGGTACCAATGCAAGCAAGTCACATCTTATTGGGGAGGCCTGGCGATATGATAGGAAGGCAGTTCATGATGGGGTTAAGAATAGATATATCATTGTAAAAGATGGTAAAACCATCACTCTTGTACCTCTTACACCCAAATAGGTGTATGATGATAAAATAAAGTTAAAAAGAGAGCATGAGGCGATGGGGAGAGAAAATCAAGGTGAGGAACATGGGGAGAGAAAACCATTAGATTCGGCCAGAACCCAAACCTCTACAACCCCTTTAGCCACCCATCTAAATGCAAACAAATATTTAGCCAACACTCCCAACAAATCAGACCATTCAACCACTCAAAAATACCCAAATCTGGCTGAGAGTGGAGGTAAGACAAGAGGAGAGAAGAAAGTCAGGAAGAGTAATGAGAATTGTGTGGAAAAACTAGAGAAACAACCAAATTTTTATGCTAGAGAGGGTAAGGTCAGATCTGCATATTTCGCTAACAAGCCAATGATTTTCCTTGTGTACAAAGAGGCAGGCTTTATTACTAATAATCTTGATCATATTATGCTTAGTGCTGCTATTTCTTTGTTGCAGGAGTTTGATGATGTGTTCCCCGACGATAGTCCAAGCGGATTACCTCCATTGCGAGGGATAGAGCATCAGATTGATTTCGTACCCGGAGCTTCAATTCCTAACAGGCCAGCATATAGAAGCAATCCCGAGAAGATGAAAGAGCTTCAAAGGCAAGTTAATGAGCTGATGGAAAAGGGCTACATTCGTGAGAGTATAAGCCTGTAACAACCCAACAATTTTCCCCTCTAAACAGAGTGGATAAAGCATGAATTTTTTTTTCCTGCAATTTCTAACAGAATTTCGGCATAGTCTCCCCTATACCGGAAGATTTCCAAATTATTCACAAACATTTCAACACAATCAACAACATGATTCATCTCAGAATATGCTCAAGTCCATATTCATTTCAGAACTCCATCTTACATCACACATAAAAGATAAAAATTGAAAAACAATCAATTCATACATGAAAGTTTCACCTATAAACACACATATACATATACATCGAACATAACACAAATTTAATATTACAGAAACAAAATTCACAATTATACTATTCCATACAATTTACAACAAGTCACCATCACTTTCTAAGTTTCTATTTTACAAAAGGAAATAAGACTTAAACTCTATTCTTGACGAGGGTGAGAAGAACCTGCAACATATAAATTTTTCATATGAGTGAAACAATTTAGTAAATACCAGTAGTTTTAGAAGAATTTGAGTAATCTATCCATCAATTTGCTTAAATCACGTGAGATTCGAAACACCACTATGTGCACTCTTTTAACAAAAGAAGATTTATTTCTTTTTGACTACTATACATTTTTTTTTCCACTTCAAAGAGACCATAGCCGACACTAGTGACCTCTAATAGTGTCTTTAGTTATAAGTCCTGGAATCAACTCATCAATTTCATGAAAATCTTAACATAAACCTAGCCATGGTTATCATTATATATAAATACTATATATATTTTAAAATAAAACCAAAGTAATCAAATTAATACATCATGTCGATATTGACATCACCTGCCGATATCATTAACTGTTCTGAAATCAAATAGTTAATCAAGTTTATATATATCATGCCGATATCGACGTCACCTGCCGACATCATTAACTATTCCAAAATTGAATAGTTAATCAAGTTTATAAATATCATGCCGATATCGACGTCACCTGCCGATATCATTAACTATTCCAAAATTGAATAGTTAATCAAGTTTATAAATATCATGCCGATATCGACGTCACCTGCCGATATCATTAACTGTTCTGAAATCGAATAGTTAATCAAGTTTATATATATCATGCCGATATCGACGTCACCTGCCGATATCATTAACTATTCCAAAATTGAATAGTTAATCAAGTTTATAAATTTCATGCCGATATCGACGTCACCTGCCGATATCATTAACTATTCCAAAATTGAATAGTTAATCAAGTTTATAAATTTCATGCCGATATCGACGTCACCTGCCGATATCATTAACTATTCCAAAATTGAATAGTTAATCAAGTTTATAAATTTCATGCCGATATCGACGTCACCTGCCGATATCATTAACTATTCCAAAATTGAATAGTTAATCAAGTTTATAAATTTCATGCTGATATCGACGTCACCTGCCGATATCATTAACTATTCCACAATTGAATAGTTAATCAAGTTTATACATTATGCCGATATCGACGCCACCTGCCGATATCATTAACTATTCCCATATTGAATAGTTAATCAAGTTTATAAATATCATGCCGATATCGACGTCACCTGCCGATATCATTAACTATTCCAAAATTGAATAGTTAATCAAGTTTATAAATTAACTTGTTTCTTTTATATACACACAACAACCCAAACACACATATATATGAAAATATAAATAGATATGTCTTTCCATCCGCTAGCTTTCCTTTACTCGTTCCTTTTTCCTCCCAATAAGCACCAAAATTATATCTTACTTTTCAATACCCGACAAGGTAAGTAATATTATATAATGAGAATTTAGGTACCGAGTACCCACCTGCTGTGAATGTTCGACTTGCGTTACCCTGTTGTTGTTGTTGCCCGTCACCCGCGGTTCTTCCTGAAACCACAATTACCCACCATTTATTTAATCATTTATATTACTCCCTATATCACCCACAACAACAATAAAAATGGTAATATTATTCATTTTCCCTTTTACCAATTCTTCTCTTTCTCACTTATTTTCCTCATTATCATCCTTTAATTTTTCAGCTCATTTGTATTCCCAATAGAACATCATAAATTCAATTTCTTATCACCCTTTGATTTCTTCTTTTATTATTTTTTTTTTCAGAAAATCAATACACACTTTATGAAGGAAAAGGGACAATTTTTTTCTCTCCTTAACATGGCTAAATCTTTGATATTTTCTCAACTTGGCCGAAATTGTCAACATATGTGACAGCTTGACCTCTCCTCAAAGTTTTACTCATATCTGGAGTTCCAGAACTCCAAATTAGATGAGGTTTGATTTGCTGGAAAGCTAACACTCCCAGCTACAACTTCTATGAAGGGATCATACGCTAATTAGGTGTTTTTCAGGTCCAAATATCCCCAAGAAATAGGGTGACGAAACTGTCCTGTTTTTGAGGAAAAGAAAATATCTCCAATTCATCTTCAATCTTTGATTTCTCATCAATAACAGCCATGTCTTTCCTTGAATCATGAAATACTACTCATTTATGCATTTCTCTAACATTTTGTGCTAGAAACCCTAATTCCCAATTCAAAAACAATCAAGAACTTCTAAATTGAAGTTAATTTCTTAGAAATTGAAGTTAGAACTCCTTACTTGGATGGAATCTAACAATTTTTGGAAAGATCCTAGCCTTCTTCTTCTTCAAAATATCCAGCCACTCTTCCTCCTTTCTTCTCCAATTTCTTCACTTTCTCTTGTTATTTCTTCACCAAATTGTGCTCTTTCACTTTAGAAATCCAAGGCTTGTATGGGTTTACAAATTTTGGGGTGTTTGCTCTTGATTTTTATAGCATGAATTTTCGAAATTCCCTTCTCCTCTCTACTTGGTTTCAGCTGAACATGGCTGAAAAGAGGGGTATTTATAGTGCCCGTTTTTTTTTTTTTTTTTTTTTTTTTGCTTTTCCTAAATTTTATGTAATAATATCATCTTATATAATAATATCATCTTATCATTTTATTTTCCTTTGTTTCATCTTAATCTCCTACCTCCATGTATACTTTATCCTCGGGTTTCACAAAGCCCATGTGCCGTACCGGTGTTACTTATTCCTAAGAAGGATGGAACATGGAGGATGTGTGTTGATTGTCGAGCCATCAACAACATAACGGTAAAGTAAAGACACCCTATTCCTACGCTTGATGACATGTTAGATGAGTTACATGGATCTTGCATTTTCTCTAAAATTGACTTGAAAAGTGGGTGCCATCAGATTAGGATGAAAGACGGTGATGAGTGGAAAACTGCATTTAAGACTAAGTGTGGTTTATACAAAAGGTTAGTAATGTTGTTTGGACTTACAAATGCACCAAGTACGTTTATGCGTTTAATGAATCATGTGTTGCTTGCATTCATAGGTAAGTTTGTGGTTGTGTATTTTGATGAAATTTTGATCTATAGCAAGAACTTAACAGAGCATTTTGATCATTTGCGGAATGTACTTAGTGTGTTGTGTAGTGAGAAGTTTTATGCTAATCTTAAAAAGTATACCTTCTACTTGGAAAAAAATTGTGTTTCTTGGCTATGTTGTAACTGCACAGGGTATCTTGATGGACGAGGTGAAAGTTAAGGCCATCCGGGATTGGCCTACATCCAAATCGGTAAGTGAGGTAAGAAGTTTTCATTGGTTAGCTAGTTTTTACAAGCATTTTATGAAAGATTTCAATACAATAGCTGCACCCTTGAAAGAAGTTGTTAAGAAGTCAGTTGGGTTTAAATGGGGGGAGGAACAAGAATTGACTTTTGTTCTTTTGAAACAAGAATTGACTTTTGTTCTTTTGAAAGACAAATTATGTTCTGCACCTGTTTTATCTTTACCTGACTTTACAAAAGCATTTGAAATAGAGTGTGATGTGTCTGGAATGAGAATAGATGCTGTTTTGATGTAGGATCGGGGACCTATTGCATATTTTAGAGAGAAGTTAAGTGGAATGACCTTGAACTATCCCACTTACGACAAAGAACTCTATGCCTTGGTAAGACCACTCGAAACATGGCAGCATTACTTGTGGCCAAAAGAGTTCGTAATCCATTTAGATCATGAGCCCTTGAAGCATTTGAAAGGACAAGGTAAGTTGAATAGGAGACATGCAAAAGGGGTTGAATTCATTGAAACTTTTCCTTGCGTGATCAAGTATAAGCAAGGGAAAGAGAACATCGTAGCCGATGCACTTTCGTGCAGGTATGTTCTTTTACACACTATGAATACTAGATTGCTAGGCTTTGAATATGTGAAGGAATTGTATGGTATTCTGACTTTGCTGAGATTTATAATGCATGTGGAAATTCGGCTTTTGGTAAGTTTTATTTGATGGATGGTTATTTGTTCAAAGAGAATAGAATGTGTGTTCCTGCTAGTTCTTTGCGTGAATTACTTGTTCGTGAAGCACATAGGGGTGGTTTAATGGGTCACTTTGGGGTTGCCAAAACCTTGGATACATTGCATGAGCACTTCTATTGGCCTAAAATGAAAAGAGATGTGCAACGAATTTGTGAACAATGCATCGCTTGTCGAAAGGCAAAATCTAGAGTACAACCACATGGTCTCTATACACCATTACTTGTGCCTACTGAACCTTGGGTAGATATCTCTATGGACTTTGTTTTAGGTTTACCTAGGTCAAAGAAAGGTAGAGACTCAATTTTTGTTGTGGTTGATAGGTTTTCTAAAATGGCGCATTTCATTGCATGTCATAAAACAGATGATGCATCTCATATTGCTGACTTGTTCGTTAGGGAAATTGTACGTTTGCATGACATTCCTAAGAGTATTGTGTCAGATCGTGATGTTAAATTTCTTAGTTAGTTTTGGAAGACCTTATGGGGAAAGTTGGGAACCAAACTTTTATTTTCGACAACATGTCATCCTCAAACAGATGGGCAAAGTGAGGTAGTCAATAGAACATTATCTCAACTTTTGCGTGTTGTAATACAAAAGAATTTGAAAAGTTGGGAAGAATGTTTGCCTATTGTTGAGTTTGCTTATAATAGAACTGTGCATTTGACCACTAGTTTTTGTCCTTTTGAGATTGCTTATGGTTTTAATCCACTAACTCCTATGGACTTAATTCATTTACCTTGTGAAGAAGGGTAAGTTTAGATGGTGAACAGAAGGCAAAGATGGTGAGACAACTCCATGAAGGAGTTTGACTGCAAATAAAGAAAAAGAATAGACTTTACGCTTCTAAAGCAAATAAGGGATGTAAACTGGTTGTTTTCCAACCCGGTGATTGGGTTTGGGTGCATATGCTGAAGGAACGGTTTCCTAACCAAATGTTATCAAAATTACAGCCTCGTGGTGATGGTCCATTTCAGGTTTTGGAGAGAATAAATGACAACGCATACAAAATTAATCTTCCAGGTGAGTATAGTGTTAGTGTTATCTTTATTGTAAATGATCTTACATTGTTTGACACAGATATTTATTCGAGGTCAAATCATTTCGAGGAGAGAAGGGATGATGCGGACAAGCCCAAAAACACCAGCAAAGACCAATTACATGTTCCAAATGGTCCAATCACGCGGTCTAGGACAAATACATTGAAAGAGGCAATGAATGCATTGGTCTTGAAGGTTTCAACTCGGTCAGAATTGCAAGGACCATTGGAGTATCAAAAGGAGACCTTAGTACATCTGATCCATGTGTAGGAGGGGTCTAATACAACCTTATTTGGGCCATGAAGTTAGGACAACAAAAGGATCCAAAAGAATCCTACTACAACATGGAAACATGGGATTGATGGGTTGGATGGAAGAGAATAAATAAACCTTATGGGCTTTATTTAAGTTAGTTAGCTACAACCCATGACTTGTTTAGGCTTAATTAAAACTTTGTGTTCAGATAGGATCCAAGACTTTCTTGGATTAAGTAATGGGCTTTTTAATTTAGGAATTTGGGTCAGTTTTCAGTGGACCTCATTTACATCCACATAAGAGGTCCATTAGGATTACTTCTTAAGAACTATTTAAACTCATGTAACCATAATTTCGGCAGCCATTGATGAAACTTAATTCTGAACTTTTCAGTTTATGTGTGAGAGTGATTCTTGCATTCTTTAGTTCTTGAACGAATTGAATCCGACTTATCGAAGATTAACTGGCTTCGTGGCGTCATTCTACTCATTCCAATAGTGTTGGTGCCTTGGGGTAGGTTTCCATTGTGTCACACTCCTATCAGACCTTATTTCGGCTTTCCGGGATCTTATCTCATTCTTGGTTGTGTGTTGCGTGACCACGTGATCACGTGGTTCACATCACATGACCACAAGGTCGATGCACCAAATTTACAAAACCAAGCAACTAAACTCTATCTCCAAACACACTATCCCTTACTCGTTAGAATCAACATACATCAGCCAGGCTCTCTCTCCGCCTGAATGGCATGCTGCCATGTCCATTGAAACACAACCCTCATGCGGCATAATATCTAGGCCTTAACTCCACCACCTCAAGGTTGCAATCCCGTTGGCATCAAATGGGTCTTTAGAGTTAAACGCAAAGCTGATGGTTTTGTGGATAAATGCAAAGCCCGACTTGTTGCCAAAGGCTACCATCAGCTACTTGGTCTTGACTTCAACGAAACTTTCAACCCGGTGGTTAAGCCAACAACAATTCGGATAGTGTTGAGCATAATACTGGTAAATGGGTGGCCTCTTAAACAAATGGACGTAAACAATGCTTCATGCATGACACCTTGCAAGAACAATTTACATGCCACAACCTCCTGGTTTCAAAGATCAACAGTATCCTAATCATGTATGTCAGCTACAGAAGACCATATATGACCTGAAACAAGCTCCCAGGGCATGGTATCCAGCTTTGAAAAAGTCTATCCTAGCACTTGGGTTCCACACCTCACAGGCTGACTCGTCTCTCTTTTTGTATCGTCATGCTTCTGTCACAAGCTATTTGCTTATGTATGTCAATGATTTGATCCTAACGGGTAATGATAAAGGGTTTGTGGCTCATGTTGTTCTTCATCTTAGAGCTCAGTTCTCCCTTAAAGACTTGGGCTCTCTTCATTTTTTCCTTAGCATAAAGGTTGTGCCTACTACCACTGGTATCTTCCTCTCTCAACATAAATACATACGGGATCTCTTAAGTCATACACATATGGATGCTGCGAAAGATGTCTCCACCCCTCTGTACACTTCAGTATCTCTTCTTCTAGTTGATGGCACAACTGCTGTGGACAACACTACTTATCGAAATCTTGTTAACAACCTTCAGTACCTCCCTCTCACCCATCCAGACATATCATTTGATGTCAATAAATTATCCCAACTTATGCGCATGCCCACCGATACTCATTGGTCTATAGCTAAAAGACTTCTTTGGTACCTTATGAAAACCATATTCTATGGTATCGCTATCAAAAAGAACTCGACTTCTTCCCTCACAACCTTCAGTGACTCTGACTGGGTTGGCAATCTTGACGACAAATCATCCACATCAGCCTACATAACATTTTTGGGTTGTAATCCCATCTTGTGGAAGTTAAATAAACAAAGAGCTATTGCTAGATCTTTTACGGAGGCCGAATACAGAGCTCTTGCAAATGGAGCTTTAGAAACCCTCTGGTTACTTGCCCTGCTTTAAGAACTTGGCTTTCCTCTTCAGCAACCCCCATCTCCTCTTTTTGATAATATGGCACCACTCACCTCAACTTCAATCTGGTTCATCATTCCCATAAGAAAACACATTCAAATAGATCTCCACTTTGTACGGATCATGTTCAGAAAGGGACATTCTTAGTATGTCATGTACACACTCGTGATTAGTTAGCCGACCTACTAACGAAGCCCTACCTTTCTACGAGACAAAAGTGGTCGTACCGACGGAAGCCTATTTTTGCAGGGATGTATTAAGGTAGATGATTCTACATAGAAATGACAACCAATACAGAGCAAATTGCTGAAACAATCAAGCCAAGAATTGTGCGTAACTTATGGAAAAGTCAGCTGCAGTTTTAAAGAAAGAATCTTGCATGTCAAAGATCGTGCACTGCAAAAGGAAAGTCTGGTGGAAGCATGCACAGAGTAAATAGAATTGTTGCAGTTTAGTGAGGAAAACTGTAACGATTATAATTTACACACATGTACAAAATTAATGTAAAAGTTTATATAAAGACAATCTGCAGAGATATAAAATGCAGAGAAGAAAATTCAAAAGATACAAGCAAAGATATTTTTAGTTTTTCTATAGAGCTAAAGGCAAAAAATTGTTCTTTTGGGTTTTTGTGTCAAAATTTTCATTTCCAACGCAGGAGATATTTGAAGAGCCAAAATGACTATTGTTGTTACCGGGAGCTATTTTTACATGTTTAGCCAAAAAATAAAATAATATTTCATGAATAAAATAATATTTTGCTTTCTTTTCCACCGCTATGAGCTTGAGCTCTCTCACAATCTTTCTCTCTTTGATTTCCGCGTGAAAAATGAATTAAAGGAAACAAAATAGTAAAAATAAAATTGCAGAAATTGAGGGATTAAATAGAAATTGAGAGATCTAGATTTAGCAAAGAAAAAATAGAAAAAGGACATGAGTCATTGTTGTCACTGTTGAGAAGAGATGTAGAGAATCTGTTTTTTGATTTGGTGGAGAGTGAGAAAGAGGAAGACTTTATTTTTCTGGGGACTGCGTTTGGCTGGGGAGGGGAGTTAACATAGGGGCTGGGTGTTTTTTTTTTGGGGGGAGGTTTAATATAATTAAAAATCATATAATTATAATCGGGTGGGGGTTAAATTTATTTAAAAATAATATAATTAAAATATAATTATGTTGTATAATTATGCTATTATTTAGAAATATTATTTTTTAATTTAAATATAATTAAAAAAACAATAATTTTATTGGTAGAGAGTTTTTTAAAAGCAATTCTTTAATTATATAACTTATTCATATTATTAATTAATTAATTAATTAATTGCATAATTATACTATATTTAAATAATATAAAAAATAGCTCTTAAAAATAATTTTTATCATTGAAATACACATCAACAAAAAAAACTATATTATATTATATTATATATACACTATTTAAAAGCTATCTCTGGCCATTGAATTTACTATAAGTTTCTTAATTTTATTTATAATAATGGAATGGTCATAAAACTCATCTGCTTATACACTAGCCCTAACAGTGTGTTTATTTATTTATTATCAGTTTGATAACTGGCACCAATGGTTTCCCAAAGAAATAATTTATATAAACTCCCCTCCAGTCCAGAGTACTCTCGTTCTCTCGCATCCGTAATTTCTCAAAACTCTTTTCCAGCACACCACCACCCACCGCCATCACCGAGAAAACGAAACCAAATGGATGGACCCATCTTCGTAATTGAAGCATCCGAAGCCGAATCGATGGCCAAACAATCAGGCCTCACAGTCCTCCAGCTCCTCCCTACTCTAGTCAAATCAGCGCAGGCTTTGGCTCGCACGCCAATCTCCAGTTACCAAGTGGGCGCCGTCGGTCTCGGATCCTCTGGCCGCATCTTCTTGGGTGGCAACGTCGAGTTCCCTGGCCTCCCTCTCTATCATTCTATCCACGCCGAACAGTTCCTCATCACAAATCTCACTCTCAATGCGGAACCCTCTCTAAAATACGTTGCTGTATCCGCCGCCCCTTGTGGCCACTGCCGTCAATTCTTTCAGGAAATCCGCCACGCCCCTGATATACATCTCCTCATCACGGGTGATAGTAATAGCAACCACAATTGCAAGAATGATTTAGCAAATGAAGAACAATTTGAGCCCATGTCATGTCTTTTACCGCACAGGTTCGGACCCGATGATCTTTTGGGTGAGGATGTTCCCTTGCTCTTAGAAACCCATCATAATAACGTGTCGTTTCTAAGTGATGCGAAGTTACCAAATGGTGCTAGTGCTGCTTTTGAAGATTTGAGAAACGAGGCTTTAGAGGCTGCCAATAAGTCTCATGCGCCGTATACTAATTGCCCATCAGGGTTGGCCTTGATGGATTGTGAAGGGAAGGTGTTTAGTGGTTCATATATGGAGTCTGCCGCCTATAATCCCAGCATGGGCCCTGTGCAGGCGGCTTTGGTGGCATATGTGATGGGAGGGAGGGGTGGTGGGTATGACAGGATTGTCGCTGCTGCGTTGGTGGAGAAGCAAGGGGCTCAGGCGAGACAGGAGGAGACGGCGAGGTTGCTTTTGAATGAGATTTCGCCGAAGTGTGAGTTTAAGGTGTTTCACTGTGTTTGCAGTCCCAGTGCCAGTTCCAATAACTGTAATTGAGCATCATGTCAATAATATGACGTGTCAACTCTTCTCTGTGGCTGTTAAGCTACCTGATTTATAAGAGATGCAGATGGTTTGGCTTGAATTGATCAATCCATAGAATCAATAATGTTTTCTTTCTTTTGCTTTAGATGTTTTCACCACCAAATCCGAGGGTGCTTGATGTTTTGAATAATTAGCATGATCTGGCGGTCAATTCTTTCTTCCTAGTGGTGTCTGGCGATACAAATCTCCTGTTTTCTTTATCTTGTTTCAGAGCCGCCCCTCGTCTATTCATGCAAGGATGGGTGAAGTTTTGAAACACCGATTAGAAAATAATAATAATGACACTCATCGAACGTCACACCAGGTCGATGATTGATTGAGACATCTGGTGCTTCTTCGACAATAAATAAATAGGGTGCCTCTTTTGAGCAGCTTCCGAATGATGTAGCTTTAATGGATAGTTATCTGGTTGATGCACCGTCCTCTCTTGTTAAGAGAATACAAACTTTATCCCACTTGTAATCCAAACCATGTACATGTATATATGTCCTCATCCGAGTGCTTAAATTTAATTTATTTTTATTCGAATTAATAGAAAGATCAAGTTTTAAATGGAATGAACATGTACAAGTTAGAATCATATCTTATCTTGGAGTGTTTCATTAAAAAAAATGTAATTTATAATTTTAAATCATGGAAGAAAAAACCGAAAGGACGCACATGGAGTATATTCGACTTGTAGGTAATGGGGTGTCGACGTGGGGAGAATGCTGGGATTGGACTTCCAATATAATATTTACGAGTAACAGAGAGTGCTGACGAGCTAGTATTCGCAAAAACAGATGGCAGGTTTATCATGCTGCTGGGTTTATGGAAAAGATCAGCGGCTCTGGTTGGTCCAAGCACACACTAGTGTCATTACTGAAGTGGAAGACATCAGGTAGACAACAAATCATTGGATCCCATCCAAAACACCTGCCAGGCCACCTCTTATGGACGACGTCGCATCCTTGATCCTTGTGTGTTGGTTCTTCAGCACATACAATTGTGTTTTCTTCCACTTACTCAAATGGTTCAATTAGATTCTAAACTACTTAAACATAATTAAATTTTAATTTGATCCATAATTAAATTAAATTGACTTATTTAAATACACACACATCACTTTGCATGGTATTGGTATGAGGTAATGAGCATGATAATAGTATTGTTGGTTTTTGGCCTATGCTAACTACAATTTTATTGGTTGTTAGACTTTTAAGTTTTAGATTGTACAATGAATCCATCCATTGTACACATCAACTGTTTGTTGTCTAACTAGTGTCATGGTAATGAGTGTATAGATTTGACGAAGACATGTCGCTACTATCAAGGAAGAAATTAAACGAGCATTATCTCATATGTAAGCCCAAGGAACCGCTGAACACATATAGAGAAAACGCTCTCAAAGAAAAGAAAACAATTGTGATTGCTCAAACAAGAGACCTAGCTTAAATCGTAAAAACGGAAGTTACCAGAAAGACATAGGTATTAGGTAGATAAAAAAAACAAAACTAATGTTTTTTTTATCTCGATTTTTGTTTTTGGAAACATAATAAAGAATAAAATTAGTTTTGAAGTGTGAATTTCAAATGTAATATGATTTAATAAGATGGTATATTGATGCAATAATTGCTTATGTACTTAGTTTATACTAGATAAGTGTGGTCGGTCGTGTTGGTGATGACAACTTTCATTTTAGCAAGTGATAGTCATTTAATTTATTTGTAATTGGTATCTAAATGTATACAATTTGATAAATTTTATCTATTACTATATGACTAATATCATGATATAAGGAATTGATTTATATAAGCTATAGACAAATCATGTGGGCCTTCTATCTTTACAAAGTTGGACTTGCAATGTGGATGTTGACAATTCAGAATTGTCGAAGGTGACGAGCACAAGACAACGTGTGTAAAAAGGTACGGTGCATATGAATTTTTGGTTATGCCATTTGGCTTAACAAATGCTCTTGTAACATTCTATACTCTTATAATGAATGATGTTTTGTATTATTTCCTAGAAAGCTTTGTTATTGTCTATGTTGTAGATAAAAATAATTAGTTTATGTTTCAAATTCAAATGTAGATTTGAATAAGTTGTTAGGGAGTATGTTAGCGGTACATATTCTTTTGGCATTTACTATTTTATGTAATCTGGTTCCTTTTCTTTTGGCATTTACTATTTTTATGTAAGTAGATTATGATAGACTTCTATCAGCACTCACTACAAGAAAAGAGGGTTGTTTGCAAAGGATAGATTCGTTGAAAACAATAAAGGAATCTGTTGCTAATATTTATTAGCAACGGATTTTGGAACGGACGTGTTCCATTGCAATACTGCGATAGCGAAATCCTGTGCAACGAAAATGCCGTTGCAACTTAATTTGCAATGGACATTGGCAACAGATTGTCCGTTGCAAATAGCAATTAAATTTTTAAATTAATTTAGCATGTATTTAATTTTTTAATTAATTATAAATAAATATTTTCATAAATATTATTAATATTTAGAAGCAAATAAATATAGTTCAAATTAAAATTTCATAAATTAAATTTTATAATACAACAAAGATTCACTTACATTTACATGTTCATGTAAATCAACATGAAACAAAAAATACATATTTTTAAGTGTTTAAGGTGGAAATGATTTACGATGTTGTGGATGAGAGGAACATGGAGCACTATTTTGTAGACGGGGTCGAAGTCGATACATTGGTGAAGACACTGGACCCATAGGTGCCATTGTATGTGATGACATCGATGGGTTAACAGGTTTTGACATACTTTGACCCATATACTCTGACCTAACATAACTTCCATGATGGCTCCTAAGATAATCTTTAATCGATTCAATTTGATTTTGCATATTACTAAGAAGAGCATCTTTTTCTTTCAATTCCTCTTTCAACTCGTGAATAGTTGTGTTTGGATATTTGGATTGTATTAAGTAGGTATATGATGATGAACTCACATTAACTTTAAAATTTGGCATATGAGGTGCACCGTAAACTCTACCTTTGCTTACCTCCCTAGAAGCCTCATACCAAGCTACTCCATGAAAAGAAGGATGAATGTCTCAATCAGGTCCATATTTTGCAATTATCTCATTTCTATAATTTTCCTGCAAACATAAGTTCAGTACATGTAAAAATAAATTAATTTGAATATGAAATTATATTTTAAATATTTTTTAAGAAATAAAATTACTTACCACCACTGTTTGGGATTTGTTATTTACGAATATGTCGATCTCATTCATATTTTGATGCAAAATTAAAAAGATATCATCCCATGGAAGTTCTTTCCCCCTGACTTGTTCTTGCTATCAACATTTTAAAAAAAATTACCAATATAAATTAAACAGATACAATTATGAGTATTCAACAATATTAATGCTTACCATATGCAAATGAAACCGAACCACTAGAATGGGAACTTATTTTACCATCTTTTTTTTTCAACCGATTGCGCTTCGAAGATTCGGATTGTCTTTGGAATCCATCGGTGGACCAAACATCCTTGATCATGGTACTGATCTTCCTTTTGTATCCGAATAGGACCTTTATTCATGCAATCGATAATATTTGTGGTCTTCATTTTTGACAGAGTTATATTGCGAGCTCGTGCCAATTGTTGGTTCACGAAAATCCATGCTTTATCTTCCCAAATATTACGAACAATTTCTTCATCTTCCTCAGGTAAGGCATATTTTTTTCCTGTCAATACATATGATAAGTAAAACAATTTGCAAACAACATCAGAAAATATTATAGGAAAATGTTAGTCCAAAAATATATATATCATAATTTATTCATGATTTTAAATATGGAAATACTTGCGTGAATTCATATAAAAAAATGCAATAAAGTAAGCATTACTTTTTTTTCATACCTTGAACTTTTTAAACAGTTCATTCTTATACTTTTAATCATTTTTTTCCCAAGAGTGTCATGGCCCTTTCAAATTAGCTCTCAAAATGTTTTTGATTTCACGTCCACATGATGAGTTATTAAACCTGAAATATTACAATAACAAACTTTCATGAAACAAATAAAGACTGTCAAACAAAAATATTAAGCTTAATCTGTTGTTCCTTACAAACTCAGTTGTGTTTTTCTTATCAGTGAATCATTTTTAGTGTCAAAACTCTTTTACTTAATTCATATATGATTTGGAGAAGTGGTTGAACCACTGAATGATGGGAGACAATATTACCATCTCTTTCAACTTGATCGCTAATGTCATACTCCTCATCATTATTGTCGCACGTCCCCGCGCGGCGTCCCGGGAGGGATCCTGGCTCTCGCATGTGGAGTTGATGAGGAGGAGTCGCCACCTTGCTGTTGAGGGTCGCTAGGAACACCCGATTTATACTGGTCTGCTCAGAGATTCAAGAGTAAAAGACTGGTTGCGTATAGGGAAGGTATTAGCACCCCTAATACGCCTTACTTGAGGTAAGTTGCATTGTCTATTTAGATGTGATTTAAAATGTTTCAATAAGTCATATTTATTCACAAAAAATATTAAAAAAAAGAAATAGATCATTGTTTAGAAAAGATCTTGTGAATTTTATTGATTATTATCATTCCTGCCGAATATTTTAGATAAACCCCTTAGAATTTATTTATCCAAATATTAGCGGTGAATAATAAATTCCCGAAAAAGATTTTTATCCTTTTGAAATATGGATTTCGAATTTTTACAAAGAAAACACATTTTTTATTTTATATTCTTTTTTCTTAACAAAACAACTAAAATACAGAATAAATAAAACACAACACACACCCACACCACATAATACGGAATAAATAAAACACAACACACACCCACACAATCTTTTTTATTCTTTTTCATCACATTTTTAAAACAAAATACAATTCACACACATTGTCTTTTTTTATCTTTTTCATTACATTCCACAATTAAAATACAATAAATTCAAATAAGCACACAAAGAAAAATTACATAATAATAATAAAAAAATAATAAAAACAGAAGCTCTCGGAACAGTGCCACATGCCCGGAACTATGTGGTAGTGCAGGGGACTGGTGGCGCGTCTGCCAACGCGCCACCGTCACTGGAGGCGCGTGGAACCACGCGCTGCCGCCGGTGACCAGCAGGAACAGGGGGCAAGCGGGTCTGCCTCTTCTCTTCAACCTCTCGCCGGTGGTAACATTCTGATGGCCTGCAAAGCAAAACAAAACGCAAAAAACACAAACAGGGGCGACTGGTTCGTTTTTCTCTTCTCGGTCCTTTCTTCATCTCTTCTGCTTTCTCTCGCCTCTTCTTTGTTTTCCTCTTCTTCTTCTCGCCGGCGAGGATGTCCCACCCGATGACCTGCAAACGAAACAAATACAAAACACAAACAACAAAGAAGACATCTCAAAATCGAGGGAGTCCAACAGATTTGTCTCTTCTTTCTTGGTTTCTTCTTCTTTTTCTCTCTTCTCTCCTCTTCTTTCCCTCGTCGGAGAAAGTGCTCGTCGATGACCTGCAAACAGAAATAAACAGCCACACAAACACAAACACAAGAAAAGAAAAGAAAAATCAGCTTATTCTCTCCAGCAATTTCCAGATCTGTCCTCGGCATGTTCTTCTTCAAAGGGCTGGACGGCCGTGGAGACTGCTAACGATCGGGCCTCCTTCGCGTGGTGGTCGTTGACCTTGAGGCTGTCGTTGGTCAACTGGTGACTGGCAGCTGCTGGTGTAGGCAAAGAAGAAAGAAATGGGAAAGGGGGTTGGACGAAGGAAATGGAGAGGAAGGTTGGCCGGTGGAGAAAATGAAGTTGTTGTGATGGTTGGGTTTAGTGGAGATGGGGTCTGTCTCGGGCACCGGTGAGAAGGAAAATGTGGGAGGTTCTCATGGCTGATCAGAGGAGAGAATGAGAAGACAAAGGGAAAAGGTCTCCGGGCTGGTCACCGATCTGGTGATCGAGATATAAGAAGGGGAGAAGGATCGGAAATGAGGAAGGGCTGCAACGCCCAGGAGAGGGCTGGCGGCTGCAGCCCTCCTTCAAAAAAAGTTTAGGGTTTTTTCTTGCTTAGGGTTTTTGGATGTGTAAAATTTTTGGTCTATTTTTTTTGTCCCTTATTCTTATAGCCATGCACTCTATTTATAGAGGTTTCCATGGATAAAATTCAAAATCAGCCTTTAGCTTCCATGCTTGTTTCAATTCGGTCCTTCATTTCCAATTTATGCAAATTTCACCCTGCATTGATTGTTAGATTCTCACTTTGTTCAATTTTGCCCTTGTAACAAAATATTTTTGGATTTTTGTCTTTTTTTCTATTTTTTCTATTTTTTTCTTTTTCTTCCGAAACATAAAAAATAAGTTGGTCAAAATTTGGGTAGCAACAATTATCACCAGCTACTTCCTCATAATCTTGAGTTGCTAGCAAATTTTGAAACCCATATTCTTCTTCATGAGAAAATGTACTCTCGACTCCGAGTATATAATGATCATGTAAGTCATTAGGGTCAAGTTGGCGAGAAGTTGCATTCTTATTCATCCTGTATGGAGTTCGATTCGATTTTCATGCAAACCTACCACTATTGGAATCTAATATGGATTCGCGTCTAGACATTCTAAAACAGTTGTATTGTCATCAATAAGCGTTGTTAAAAACTAATTAATATGACAATAAAAAAATTATGAAGAAAAGAATACTAAATATCATAAGAAATATCATAATTATGAACAAACATAATGCTAATCATCATTATCGTCAATAAAAAATATTTTATTGAAAATAAAAAATACAAGCATCATGCTACTCGTCATTATCATCAATAACAATATTTCAATAAAAATAAAAATAAAAGCATAATGCATTACATCATTATCATCAATAAAAATATTTCAATCAAAATAAAAAATACAAGCATAATGCTAATCATCAATAAAAATATTTCAATCAAAATAAAAAATACAAGCATCATGTTTATCATCATAATAATCACTCCTAATCACACATCATCATCATCATCATCACTATCACTAACGACATCATTATCATAGTCAATTTCTTCATCCGAATCTATTTCATTCTCTTCTCCCCAATTTGCCTCATGTTTAGTTGATTTCTTCATAATAAGATGAGTCAACAAGTATATTTGGTTCATCAAGTGTCGAATCAGGAAGTACACAACATGGTTGAGAAATTTAATCTAATTGATCAATATCAAATGATTTAATATTATCAGTGTGTTCAATAAATTCACCCATATCAACGTTATAACGACTTCTAGTTGATGACTTTATAACTACCTACCATTCTGATGATTTATTATCGAGTAGACATGTAAGTAGACTTGTTGACATTGTTGCGCTAAGACAAAATATTCATTGCCATGTAGTCTAGAAGTATGTTTCATTTCAACCAAACCATTTGAACGATGCAATTTAAGCCCACGTTTTGTATCGTACCAATGAAACTTAAACATAAATACCTTGCACTTACTCCCTAAATATTTAAGCCGAATAACTTCTTCAAGCATTCCATAATAGTCAATTTTATTCTCATTGTAGCCATTTCCTTTCACACAAACCCCACTATTCATTGTGTTTTTAAATCTCCCATAACATTGAGTATGGAATTTAAACTCATTGACATAATACCCATTATAACATTTCACTGAATTTGAAGACCTATAGTGCAAAGATTTGATTCTCAATTTCAATTGATTTGTATTGAACATAGCATAATAATAATAATAATAATAACAACAACAAAAATGGATGAATTATTATTTCATACAAAATAGTTAAGTTAACAAAACAAAATAGTTAAGTTAATAAAATGTTTGCTGAAAATACTTACATGATTTTTCAACCAAATTGAAAATATCTCCTCACATAGTTTTTCAATTTCAACATCGCTAAATTGTGGTTGTTGTGACTCGAGCTCTTGACGACATTGCCTAAATTTTTAATTTTTTGTTGAAATTAAATTATTATAAATTAAGATTGAAAATAAAATATTTCACACTTATTCCATATAGGGTTTCAATACTTGACAATTGAAAATGACATAGTTGTGTGCAATTTTCATTTCTTCCTGCGATAACTACCTTCTATAAAATTTCTTGGACAATTTTCTCCTGGTTAGGAAAAAATAGAAAGTTGTTCACCTTGAATTTTAGATCCACCATTGTCTTTTTGTGGAAATCGATTCCATATTGTCTGAACGTCATCACTGAAATAATAAGACACAATATTTGTAATTTTATCAATCAAGTATGCTTAACATATAGAACCCTCAACTTGAGCGTTATTGGTTACTTTCTTCTTCAAATAAAACATATACCTACATCATTTATGTTAATTAGTTTGAAAGATTAAAAAAAATATGAAATGAAAGTGAATAAAAATTTCATTGTATGAAAGCATACTGTTCAAATGGATACATCCATCGATCTTGAATGGGTCCACCAACTTGTGCCTCATAAGGCAGATGTATCTTTAAGTGTTCCATGGAGTCAAAGAAAGATGGAGGAAAATCCTTTCAAGTTTACATATTATTTCAATGATATATCTCTACATTAGCTCCATGTGGTGGACATTTAAATTGTAGCATAAAAATCCCAAAAAAGACTGACAATTCAGTTAATGCCTCCCATAGTGGTCTTGGCAAGTAAGGTCGGAATGCAACAGGATTAATTCTTTGCATAAAAACATGACAATCATGACTTTTCATGCCCGAAACCTTACATTGTGTCTCTTTTACACACCGTGATATATTTGAAGCATAACAATCAAGAAAGGACAACTCTTTCATCCATGACAACAATTCTTCTTGTTGTTTCTTGAAGATATAATAATTGTCTTTCGGTTTGTAAACTCTACCACTGGTATCTTGTTGCAAATGTAAGCTTTGTTTCCTACAATACAACTGAATATCCAACCTAGCCTTTACATTATCCTTGCTTCTATTAGGACAATCCATTACTGTATAGATGATATTATCAAAGAAATTTTTCTCTATGTGCATGACTTCTAGGTTGTGACAAAATACATTTGTGTGCCAATATGGAAGCTCCCAAAAAATAATTGTCTTCACCCAATTATGATAGACACCAAAACCGAGAATTTTATCACATTTTGAAGAGCTATTAACATGTCCGTCAGTAAACTTTGACACTTCATCTAATATCTGTAAACCAGATCTATGTGGAAAAGGAGGGAGCTCTTCAATTACTCATTTCATAAGCTTATTTTCTTGATATCTATAAGGGTGATTCATGGGTAGGAATCGTCGATGACAGTCAAAAAATGAAGTTTTCCCACCATGTTTCAATCTAAAAAAGCCTTGCTATGTTCCATGCAATAAGGAGAAGATAATTTTCCATGAGTACTCCAGCCTCATAACATACCATATGCCAGAAAATCACTAATGGTCCACATCAAAGCTGCTTTCAATTGAAAAATTTGTTTATTGTATACATCATAAGTTTCAACACCCACAGATCACAACTTATTCAATTCATCAATCAAGGGTTTTAGAAAAACATCAAGCTTCTTTCCCGGATTCTTTGGCTAGGGAATGATCATTGCTAAAAACATAAATGGTTTTGTCATGCACTTCCAAGGAGGCAGATTATACATAGTCACAATTACTGACCAACAATAATATACATTTGAGACCATATTAAATGGACAAAAACCATCTATGCATAACCCTAATCTCACATTTCATGGATCTGCTGTGAAGTTCGGATGGATACGATTGAACTCTTTCCATGCATATCCATCTGATGGATGCACCATTACTCCATCATCTGACTTATGAAAATGATGCCATGTCATATTTTTAGCATGATGTGGAGACATAAATAGCCTCTGAAGTCTTGGTGTCAATGGAAAGTAGTAGAGTTGTTTCTCCGCCTTATAAGAGGCTTTACTAGTAGGGTTTCTAGGTTTATATCGTGAACTTCCAAATAAGTCACAATTTATTTTCATTTCATCCATCCCATAATACAACATATAGTAATTAAGACACACATCATATTTCTCATAACCAATTCCAAGTGGCCGCATAAATTTCTTGGCATCATAAAAATTTGAAACCAAATTAGCATCATTATGCATACAACTCTTAGCAAATTCAGTACATTTGTTGAAGGCATTCTGAGTTAAATTTAAATTTGACTTCATATTAAGCAATTGTACACAAGCAGATAGTTTTAATTTCTTGGCACACCCTTCCCACAAAGGTTCCTCTATAGCATTCAACAACTTAAAAAATTAGATGCCTCTAGATTCTGAGGTTTCTCTATGACAACAGTACTTCAAACCCTATCATTATAGTATGCATCATCATTCCCCATTGCATCTAGAACCATATTTCTATAAGGATTTTCTCTCCCTTATAATTCACAACACTACTAATCCCTCCCGATGAAGGTCCGACCAATATATCTGTGACAAAAGGCACCCCGTGTATAGTACAATTTTCATAATAAGGTAAAAACCCTCTTGTTAATAAGTGCTTACAAACATAATCTTCTTTTTGAAACTTTTGATTTTTGCATCTCACACAAGGACATCTAATTTTCCCCTCTGATGTATTTTTATCAATTGAATATGCAAAATTGATAAATCTTCTAACACCCGCAATATATTCAGTATTCAGACGACCACTTCACATATGACGATACATCCACTTTCGATCATCCATATTAATCTAGTAAAAGTTATAACATAGAAATATTTTAGAATGTTGATTCATTTTGTATTTCATAGGAGGAAAATAAAACATAATATGATTTCAATAATTGAAAGATAATTTTTGTTTCTTTTATTTCGCAACTATAGATTCATCTATAAGATCCTTTTCATTTCAAAATTATTTAGACTTGGCACGTTGAATTAGATTTACCCCAAGGCCCCTTTCTCTTTTTTTTTAAATATCACCAGCAATTCGATACTAAATTCATTGCGATACAAAGGAGACAACTGTATCTCCCTTCAGTTCAATCGCAATCTCCAGTTTACAAATTATTAATGGCTAAGATAAAGAAAACAAAAGCCAACAACACAGAAACTTAAAAAAATATTAAACACACAATAACAACACACACCACTTTTTCCATACACAACAATATACATTTAATAGATACTAATACTAAAAACAAGTAATAAACATATTACACTAACCTTTGAAGCGAATTTAATAGACTTTGCAATCAAAAGATATTGATTAATGCTTGATGCTCCTTTCCAAAACCCTGAGTAGAAAGACATTATTAGTACATTCAATATAAATTGAATATCAACCAACAACAATATTAAACTTTATATATATATATATATATATATATATTTGATTGCATCCTTTAGGCCTAGATTCAATATCATTTTGACAAGAGTTGTTTAAGGTCTATTTGGAAGTTTTTTTAATCAAGGACTCATATCTTAAGTTTTTCCAAGTATCTATTGAATGGTAATCATTCAAAAAGACTTGGACTTTTTATACACTCATGCATCATCAATCATCTTAAAGCAAAAGGTTTAGAAAACCCACATGCAAGCCACCACCATGAACACTATTGTTGACCTTCCCTTGACAACTGCAACATCCAAATAGGGATTATATTGCATTTACTTAACTAGGACCCAAATATTAGCCTTTATATTCTTCTGTACAATCAAAATCAAAACATAGGGCATCATATTATTTTCAAATGGGTCCGAAAGAAATGCTTTTTTGTCAACAAATTGGGAAGGCCGATATCACTAGCAATTAGGAAGCTAAAGAAGTCAAATCATTGTATGCAAGAAATCCTTTGATATATAACACTAATAAAAGTAGGACTGACATTTCCATGCTTGCGTGTTGACAAGTAAGAGGCCAGTGAAAACAACATATAGCAGGACTACCATTTTTATTTGTAAATCATCACTCTTGCCTATTTTATTATCATAATATCATTATTAAAAATATCTTCAAATTCCCTTTCATATTTGAAATTGGATCCATTTTCCCAATCGAATCAAAGACAAATCATCTAATCCTACTTGCTTATCAATCTTTGATTGCCATCTAATACATCAAGTCCACAATAGGCCTTCAACAAACTATCATCTGAGCATATATCACCTCTTATTTTACTAATTTTCCATATTAATCACTGAAGGTGCACCAACCTAACACCCACTCATATGTACCAAATTAAAAAAAAAACAAGTTCAATGGATCGTGTTGGGTGTAGAAATACCAATCTTTGCAGAAAAAAGGTGATTAAAACCAACCCACGTGGTGTAGAAGAGGAAATGGTAGCTACTTTTGGTAAGGTTGCCCATCCTGATATTCAAATGGAGGATAACTGACAAGTGCAAAATACACATCTATTTGTATTCCTTTTACATTATGCTTTTTAACATCTTTCAAGCTTATTTCAACATATTGAAAGTTATTTTATGGGTTTGACATGTTTAAGAGACTTTGTGGATTACTTGATATAAAATAGGAATTTTTGCACTTTATATTTCAGACCTTTGTTGCATGTTTTAGGTTTTAATTCCTAAAGAGGAGCTTCAAAATTGCAATTATAGATATCGAGCTTGCTGGGAAAGTATTGTGTCAGAAATTGAATGTAGATTTGGGCATCCAATTTGGTTAACACCGTCAGCCTGGACTTCGTTCGCGTACCAACACTGAACTGGGAATATATGGAGCATACATTGTCCAAATCAAGTGATTCAAAAGCCCAAATTCATCTACACATTTAGGGATAAAACTTGCATGAAGAGGAAAAAGTCATGAAAAATCATATACAACACGAAAATACTGGTGCAAGATGGATGACGGGATATGCTTCCTAATATGTCAAAGATTAGAGAGATTTTCTCTACAACACTTATCTCCTATTTTTTAGCTTGAGTAATAGCATTAGGGTTAGGACTCTTTCAGAATAAAAGGGAATATACATGCAAGCAAGGGACTCTTGACACTTCTCCATCATTTTTTGAGATTTGGCAGCAACCTAAAAGGCATGAGCAGTTGATTCACTTTCTTGGTTCAAAGGGGATAACATCCATCTTCTTTATTGGTTGTGAAAAATAGCATTTCCATTGTAATCCTTACACTTTCAAGTATTTGTTTTTAGAATTTAAGCTATTGATTTCGGATTCATGCTTATGGAATTAGTTTGATATGGTTTATGTGCTTTTTATGTTTCTTTCAATCTGTAATTGTTGTGGGGAACAAGAATAAGAAGCAAGTAAATTAATTTGATTGTCTTATCTATCACATTAATTTATTTAGGATGAATAGGACGAGTATATGTTCAAGCTTTTGAATGTTTGCTAGTAATAAATTGCGTAGATCTTGATCTTAAAGCTACCGTTGAGTGAAGAAATATTGCTTCTCAATACTTAATTCGCTTGACAAAAAGGAACTAATTAGAAGTTTATTCGGATTAGTTTAACATGCCTCTAGGTTTCCCTTAGCTTTAATGGAAGCCTAATTTATTTGCTTGTTGTGAAAGGATATTAATTTAACTTCTATGATCAACCGATTTGTAAGAATGGAGGAATCACCCCTTTGAACCGAGTTGTCAAATTCTTGATTAACCTTCGTTAAGATTTAACTCTTTTATTTACTTAATTCTTGTTGATTCAAACCATGCCCCTGCTTTTGAATTTGGTATTTGTAGGAAAATAAATCAATTTCCCTTGGGTTCAACTTGGTCTCTACCACCGTACTACTAAAATCATTGTTTTGGTGATAGTAAAATCAGAATTAATTTGTGGAGACTTCGACAACCGTCAATAACATTTGGGCAATGTTGCCTGACGATAATATCTTAAGATGGTAAAATCAAACTCAAAAGTGTTGGCTTTCGGCCAGGATGACATTGATACAAATTTCACAAACACCTCCTCCTCAAAAAATAGAAACCACAACCCACAACATGCAACCGGAACCCTCTCCTTCAGAAAAAAACACTTTGATTTAACCATATCAATAAAATCCAAAAACTACCAACTCCAATCAAGTTCAAATTAAGACTGAAATTTCTCCCCAAAATCACTTAATTAGCCACAACCCATGAGCATAGATGGTGCCGAGACAAACCCATAACAATGCTCTCTAGAAACTCCCTAAACCATAAACACATTTAGATACTAAGGAAAATTAAAAATATGGAAATGTTGATCGTATCTGAAGCAAATATTTCTTGTGTTGTTGATGGGTCTGCTGGGTCACTGAAGCTTGATGCCTGCGAGGTGGAGATCGGGAACAAGAAATGGAGATCGATCAATCATGTTTCGTTAATTTTGATTTCATTTGAAGAGAGTAAATGAGCATAAATGAGGTAGGCAAATGACAGAGGAAGATAAGAATGGAAAATTAATTTCAAAAAATTAAAAATGGTACCATGCAACAAGAAAGTTGAAATGTATGTACTGCAAATGTAAATTGCAACGGATAAAAATAACATACTTTGCAACAAATCAATTCGTTGCAAATGGTTTCAAATTGCAACGGATATGTCGTTGTAATTTAAAATTGCAACAGAAAATCCGTTGCAAGATAACATACTTTGCAACGGATTTGCCATTGCAAATGGTTTTAATTTTGCAATGGATTTTCCATTGCAATATAAAATTGCAACGACATCTCCATTGCAACCCATTTTTGTTTTTAAATTTCCAGAATTTGTTTAGTAACGGATATGCCATTACTAAACAATGTCCCGTTGCAAACCCACCCTGTTTATAGTAGTGACTACTTTGGGTATAAATATCTAATGTAACTTTTATTATTAATATAAGAAAAAAGATAGAGAAACTCGTATTCTTCTAAAAAAACTTTCATGGTATTAGAGTTTTGTCTCTTTATCATTTAAACTATTAAGCTGTAATGGTAAAAATTACCATGACCGGGGGAAGCAAGCCTTCATATTCCTCACAAATTTTTGATTTAAAATCTAAGTTGTGGCAATCAAGGCAAAAAGATTGAGAAGTCACGACATACTAGAACCAAATGGTGACGTTATGGTAAGAGCTAGATCTTTGCTATAAATATTAATAAGAATTCCCAAATGATAGTGCAAGGCATATAAAAAAAGAGGAGAGTGATCGAGTTTATGTGTTTCTCGCAAGACTCAATCATAACTTGGATGCTCAATCATAACTTAGAGCTTGAATTCTAGGTAGAAAACCTCCACCATCCATCAGATAAGTTTTTTCAAAAGTTAGGAGGGAGGCTAGGTGAAAAGTAATCCTTCCCAAAAATAGAAAGATCAACTCTTGGTTCTAGAAGATCTTATTTAGATAGAGATAGAAGGAAGAAACTATGGTGTGACCATTGGAAAATATCATGGCATACAAAAGAGACATGCTGGAAAATTCATGGCAAGCCCTAGAATTTTAAGAAGAATAATGGCAATGATGGCAGAGCATTTCAGACCATGAGTGAAGATTCTTAAGGACCAAAAATCAATTTATAGATACCTAATTTCACAAAGGAACATTTAGGCCACCTGTACAAACTCTTTCAATCTTCATAATTCTCAAATCCTTCTTGCTCTCTAGCTCAAAAAGGTAATTATCTCATTCCAACTCTTTCTAGTATAGAATCAAATTTTCATTATTCTTGCATCGTTGCCTCTGGAGCTACTAATCACATGAATACTTCTTAAAAAAATATTTTCTTCCTCTAAACCATGTATAGGAAACAAAAAAGATCAAAATTGCAAATGGTTGTCTTTCAGCTATAGCTTGAAAAGGATGAGTGTTCATTTCTCCTTTCACCCTTCATAATGTTCTCCATGTTCCAAATTTATCCTGCAATTTATCATCCATAAGTAAAATAACCCATGATCATTAGTGTCAAGTTAACTTTTATCCTTCTTATTGTATGTTTCAAGAAGTAACCTCGGGGAGGATGATTGACAATGCTAAAGAGATCGGTGGACTTTATTTCCTTGAAGATTGATCCAAATAGAGAAAACCTATTTGTTCTGAATCTATTTTTGTCGCTAGTAGTGATGAAATAATGTTGTGGTATTATAGATCAGGTCACCTAAGTTTTCAATATTTAAAGCATATGTTTCCAAAACTATTTAAAAATAAAAATTCATCTTCATTTTAGTGTGAATTTTATGAGTTAGCTAAACATTGTCGTACATCATTTCCATTACAATCATATAGACTCTCAAAATCTTTTAATACTTAGTGATGTATAGGGCCTTCAAGAGTCTCAACACTTTCTACAAAAACATGGTTTGTCACCTTTATAGATGACCATACTAGGGTAAGTTGGGTTTATTTACTACTAGAAAAATCAGAAGTGTAGGAAGTTTTGTAAAAAATTTACACCATGGTGGTAACACAATTTCAAACGAAAATTCAAGTTTTCCATAATGACAATGGAAAAGAGCACTTCAACAAAGCTTTGGGGATCTTAAAGTTCAAAACACCTTTACAGGAGTTCACAAACTGTAATCCTATATCTAAGTTATCATCTACACTTCCTTAAAAAAATTGAGTGCACTGCCTTTGTCCATATTCATGACCATAACAAGGGAAGTCTTGATCCTAGGGTTAGAAAATATGTTTTGCAGGATATGCACCTCTCAAAAAGGATATAAATACATTGATTTGATTTAAAAAAAATGTTTGTCACCATGGATGCAACCATTTTTGAATCAAAACCTGTTTTTGCAACTCATCTTTAGAGGAAGAGCACAAGTGAAGATTCAAATGTGTTTAAAATAGAAAAAAACACCAAACAATTTGCTTGAACTATCAAATTCAAATCAATTTGTTCACCTGAATATTGAAATTTTTGGATTTGATATAACAAAATCTCATACATTCTTTAGAAGTTTGGATGGCTAATCTTCCTTACCATCTCACAATCAAAATGACAGTGATATTGACAATAGGAATAAAACAAGTACTAAAAAATCAAAACTTTTGACCTACTCGAGGGGGATGTTAGAGTATGTATACAATATATGCGTATGATAGCAAACATTGTATGTGTACATTTGTTAACATGTATAGTGTAGCCAGCTAGTATATATAGTACTGTTGCTCTCGGTTAAAGGCAAGCAGAAATATAATACAGAGACAATTATTCAAATGATCATTTCCCTTTCTTTTCTCTTTTCCCTCTTCTTTTTCACTCCTCTCAACATTCAGCAACATCATCTCTCTTTCGATTCTCAATTACATCAGGTTTACAATAATTCCTGCAATCTTTACATGGTATCAGAGCTAGAATGCTCACGCAAATCAGTTGATCGATCCAATCTACTTCCACAATATTCGATTTAATTCTCTGCTTCTACAATATATCAAAAAGTATTGTTCATCTTCTCAAGAAAAATTATCTAAAATTCTTGTTGATTGTTGTCATTTTTTTTAGAAATCAGTGTTGTTATTCATTGGTTTCAATCTTACTCTATAACAATTTTTTTGAGATTCCTTTCTTTCAAGTCAACAATGGTAACTGCTACTCAACTACAGATTCTATAATCTCCGATTATTAACCTCATTTCCACAATTTCCACCTTTGTGCCTGGAAATTAGATGATTCTAATTATCTAAATTGGAATTTTCTATTACAACTGCTATTGGAAAACAATGGTATATTTGGATTCGTTGATGGTTCATATCCATGGCCGTCGTCGTCTGATGAATTTGGTACACTTGTTCCTAACTCTTCCTCCTCTGATATATCTTGTGATGATGCTTTGGTATGGAAAATTCATGATAGGGCAATAATGCAACTTATCACTGCAACTTTATCTCCAGTAGCCATGTCATGGGTGATTGGCAATAGGAGTTCTAAGGATCTTTGGAATCGATTGAAAGAACAATTTTCTACTGTGTCTAAGATGAGTATATTCCAACTAAAATCCAATTTGCAGAATATGAAGAAAGAGTTAGATATTATAAATCAATACTTGCTTAAAATTAAAGAAGCTAGGGATTACTTGTCAGCTGCCGGGGTACATTTTGCTGATGAAGATATTGTTATCTTAGCTTTAAATGGCCTGCCCAATGCGTATAATATATTCAGGTGTGTGATTATAGGAAGAGAAAATGTTATTGCACTAAGGGATTTTCGTTCTCAGCTACTTGCTGAAGAACTGATTGTGGAAAATAGTGTGTCTACGAATCCCACTTATCTTGCTACTCACTTTCACTGGCCATTACGACAGTTGGATGTTAAGAATGCTTTTTCTTCATGGCATTCTTCAAGAAGATATCTATATGGCACAACCTCCTGGTTTTGTCAATTTTGAGCATCCTCAACTAGTGTGCAAACTTCACAAACCCCTCTATGGTCTTAAATAGGCTCCACGGGCTTGAAATTCCAGGTTCACTAATTTCTTACCTTCTTTAGGTCTTGAGTGCACTTTTTTAGATTCTTCTCTATTTTTCAAACACCTTGATGCTAGTATAATCATCTTATTACTCTACGTGGATGATATTATTATTACGGGTGATCATGCTTGTGAGATACACAAGATCATTCAATCTCTCACAGCTGAGTTTGACATAAAGGACTTGGGATATCTTCACTATTTTTTAGGCATTGAGATTTGTCATAATCAAAGTGGGTTGTTTCTGTCTCAAGCTAAGTATGTGCATGATCTACTACTCAAAACAGAAATGCATGAAGCTAGAGCATGTGACACACCTTGTCTCCCCTATCAGCGAATGGTCAAGGATGATGGGGTGAAGTTTGAAAATCCTATACTGTATCAAAGTATTGTGAGAGCCCTGCAATATCTGACCTTTACGAGACCGGATATTGCCTTCACAGTTAATCAAGTTTGTCAATTTATGCAAAGTCCTATGCTTATACATTTCACTGTTGTCAAATGTAGCCTTAGATATCTTAAGGGAACTACTGGCTATGGGATCACATATTGTCATGTTTCTTTGGACTTGAAAGCATTCAGTGATGTTGATTGGGCAAGTGATCCCAATGATCGTAGATCCACTACTGGATTGGTTGTGTTTTGGGGTCTAATCCTATCTTCTGGTCATCTAAGAAAAAACACACAATATCTCGGTCCTCTATAGAAGCTGAATATAGGGTAATGTCCTCTACTGCTGCTGAAATTGATTGGCTAAAACAGGTCTAGTGTTCCTGCGTGTTCCTTTTGTTCAACCCCCACTTATGTTCTATGATCATCTTTCTACCATTGCATTATCACTTAATCCCATTCAGCATCAGAAAACTAAGCACATTGAGATTGATGTGCACTGTGTTCGAGAGAGGGTGGCAGCAAATCAGTTGTTTATGCAATTCGTATCTTCCAAAGAGCAATTCATAGACGTTCTAACCAAGGGACTGAGTGCTCCTTTGTTTCCTCTTCATTGTTCCAACCTTATGCTTGGCTTACCAAGGCATAAGTTTGAGGGGGGATGTTAGAGTATGTATACAGTATATGCGTATGATAGCAAACATTGTATGCATATGTTAGTTAACATGTATGGTGTAGCCAGCTAATATATACAGTATTGTTGCTCTCGGTAAAAGGCAAGCAGAAATGTAATACAAAGACAATTATTCAAATTTTCCTTTCCCTCTTCTTTTTCACTCCTCTCAACATTCAGCAAGATCATCTCTCTTTCTATTCTCAATTACATCAGGTTTACAATTATTCCTGCAATCTTTACAGGGGAAACATAACATAAAGGAAAGTAATCTTGATCATCTAAAAGGCCAAGAATCTGAACTAAGGGAAGAACCAAACTCATTTGAGTGTCCAAATAATAATCAAACTAATTCTTGCCAACCTATCCAGTTTATTTATAATTCTAGTTTTAACTTTTGTGATGATCTTAATATTTCCATTGCTATTCATAAGGGTGTATGATTTGTACCAAGACACCCTATGTCTAACTATATGTCCTATAAAAATCTTTCTCCTTTTTTTCATTTACTTAAACATCTCTCTTTGGTAGAAATTCCAAAAAATGTACAGGAAGAAGCTTTACAGGTGTCTGCGTGGAAGACGGCTATTTCTGAAGAGATGAGGGCACTTAAGAAAAAAATATACATGGGAAGTGATGGATCTTCCAAAAAGAAAAACAATAGTGGGTTGCAAATGGGTGTTCACAGTCAAGTATAATTCAGATGGATCTTTCGAAAGATATAAAGAACGATTGGTGGTTAAAGGTCTTACTCAAACCTATAGTATTGATTATCTTGAAACCTTCGCTCTAGTGGAAAAGTTGAATATTGTGAGAGTACTTCTTTCAATTGTAGCAAATCTTGAGTGCCTCTTCAACAATTTGATGTGAAGAATGTGTTTCTAAATGGTAATTTGGAGGACGGAGTTTATATGGATCCATTGTCTAGATTTGATGAACACTTTGGATCTAAGGTATGTAAGATGAAGAAGTCACTATATGAGCTCAAACACTCTCCAAGAGCCTAATTTGAACGATTCACTCAATCCATAAAAGGCAAGGATATGTCCAAGCTCAAAATGCTCATACTATATTCATAAAGCACTCCAATTATGGTAAGATTGTAATTTTGATAGTATATGTGGATGATATTATTGTTACTAATATAATGTCATTAAAATGGATCTATTGAAGAAAAGTCTAGTTTTGGAATTTGAAATTAAAGATTTGGGGTCTCTAATATACTTTCTTGAAATGGAAGTTGCTCGTTCAAAAAAGGGTATTGTTGTCTCACAAAGATAATACATTCTTGATCTCTTTAAAGAAACAGGTATGAATGGCTGGAAGCCTATTGATACTCGAATTAATCATAATCAGAAACTAGGAGATACCAAGGATGAAAATCCAATAAATACCACTCGGTACCAAAAGTTGGTGGGAAAATTTATTTATTTATCTCATACTCAACCAGATATTGCATTTACAGTCAACATAGGAAGTCAGTTTATACACTTACCCTATGAAGTACATCTTAAGACAATATATTGTATCCTAAGATATTTAAAAAGTACCCTAGAAAAAGTATTGTTCTTCTTCAAGAAGAGTGAGCAAAAGAATATTGGAGCATATACAAATGCAAATTGGGCAAACTTAGTTACAAATAAGAGATCCACATCAGATTACTCCACCTATATATGGGGAAATTTTGTCACTTGAAGGAGTAAGAAACAAAGTGTAGTAGCACAAAGTAGAGCACAAGTTGAGTATCAGGATATGGCGCATGAATTATGTCGCGACGATGATTTTTTACGCGCTTCGCGCCCCGCCGTTCCCCTGGGGTTCGAGAGACAATAACGCGCGGTGAAAATGGGGTGTTTATGAAAGTAAAATTTATGACTATAATTCTAAGGAGTTGCCACCTAGTATTAAGGTTACTAGGAACCTAGTGGTCTGCGAGAGTCTAGGGTAAGGAGACTTGTTGTGCAAGGGGAAGACGCATCACCCCCATTGCACCATACCTAATGTAAGTTGCATTGTTGTTTGATTGTTTTTCCTAAATCATTTTTTATTGGTCATTCCTAAAATTCGACGTAGATTTCTCTCCGTGAGAGAATCTCTACCTCATTGCGGGTTGAAAGACTAACAAAAATAAAATTTGCATTGCATTTTGAAAATCTTATTTTTAATCATCCACAATTGTACATTACAGTGTAATTTTACACCGCGATAGATAAGACAAAATAATTGTTAAATTATTTTGGACATTTTTGCCGAATGCCAACGGATAATCGCAAACTGGTTATGATATCCAAATTTTTGCTTTTAAAACATGGAAAAGATGCAACATATTTTTTTTGTGAAAAATACAATGTAAAAAACTTTGGAATCCAGCCGTATGCATAAAAACATATTGTTTTGTTTTTTGTTTTCTTTGTTTTTTTTAATGCAATTTTTATGTTTTGAGTTTTTTCTTTTTCTTTTTTTTTAAATGGTTATTGGACAGCTATGGAGGCTGGAGAGCAAATGAGAGTAAGGGCTGTCATGGAAGGTGATGGTCGAAAGAGAGGACCATCATGGACGACCGCTGGGTGTCTGATCGGTGTTGCTATGGTGGTTGTCAGGTTAGTTCACCGAAGAAGGAGAGGAAAACAGAGTGAGATCATGGTGAGGCCGAGAGGATCCAGCCGTGGGGGATGGCAGAGTCATTCGCCGGAGAAGGTAAGAGCTGAACGACCTGAGAAAGGAGAAGTCGTCAACAATAGAGAGAAAAGGGCTAACTGGAGGGAGGTATGCACCGTTGAGGGTTGCCGATCGGAGTGTTAGAGGCAAACGATGCTCCAAAAAAGGGGGAAGAGAAGGGAGATAACCATGAGTTAAGGGGCAAGCCGGCGAGACTAGATGGAAAGAAAAGCTGGTCAGAGAGAAAGGTAGAGAGCGAGCTCGCGAGGGAGGAGAAGAACTAAACGACGAGAAGAGAACAAAAGCGAAGAGAGTGGAAAAATGCTGGAAGGGTTGCACCTGCCTCTAAGGGGTGGCGGCTGCAACCTCCATGGATGAGGCCAAGAGATGATTCTAGGGTTTTTTAGGGTTTTTGTGTAAAGTTTTTTTTTTCTGATTTTTCCCAGGTCCTATTTTTCGGGTCAATTTCTCTATTTATAGGAGAACAAAGCATGGGGAGGTATGGTGCAGGCATGGGCTGCCATAACCTTTTGTTTTTGAAAATTTTAAATAAATAGGTTGTAACAAAAAAGATATTTTTGATGAGAAAAACCAGGAAGAACGATGTTTTTATCTTCAATTTTGACTTCCGATTTCGCTCAAAAAGTTTCATTGCCATTTCGCTCAAAAAGTTTCATTGCCGAAGATTTCGATAGTCTTAATTTAACCCAAATTAAGCTTTCAAACTTAATTTCTCACCAATTAAGATCTGAATAAAATTAATTTGACCCATTTAAAGTATAATTACGCTCTTGTGCCTAATTAAATCCTTCAATTAGGCTCTCAATAAATTCCAAAACATAATTACACTTTAAATTGGCCAATAATTAAATCAAATTGACCCATAAAATTATAATTATGTCTTTCAACTCAAGTTTTACACAAATATTTCCAATAATAAATTATTTTAGTCTTGAATCTGTATTTTCCTTCATTCTTGGGTAAAAAAGAGGTACGACCGGCCTTTCGAAAACGTCCAAAAAATCCACATAAATTTTTCTACCCTTACTAGCGCTTTTTATTTTATTTTTGTTATTTTCGGTATATTTTGAGGAGTCACCCAAAAATTGGGTGATGACAAATTATGTGAGATATTATAGGTAGAAAAGTTTCTTAAAGAATTAAAAAGATCACTAGAGATTCCAATGAAACTATATTGTGACAACAAGGCTACAATTAGCATTGCTTATAACCCTGTGCAGTATGATAAAGCCAAACATGTTAAGATTGATAGACACTTCTTAAAAGAGATATTGGAGGTTGATATTATTTGTATGTTTGTGTTCCAACAACACAACAAATAACTGTAATTCTTACAAAAGGATTGTTTAGATCAAGCTTTGAGTTTCTCATCAACAAGTTGGGTATGATAGATATTTATGCACCAACTTGAGGGGGAGTATTGAAGATAAAGATAATTAGGTTATGTTTCAAATTTAAATTTGAATAAGTTTGCTGGGGAGTATGTTAGTTGTTCCTATTCTTATGTTAGCGGTTCCTATTCTTTTGGCATTTCCTATTTTTATGTAATTTGGTAGATTATGATAGATTTCTACCAACAGTACTATGATATAAATATTTCATATAACTTCTATTATTGATATAAGAAAAAAAGATAAAGAATCACATATTCTACTAAAAAAAATTCAGTCTATTTAGATGGCATTATAATCTAGAGTAAAGGGATGAAAAATCATGTAATTCATCTTGTTAAAGTCTTGAATAGATTAAGGGAACATGATTTTTTTTGTAAAGAGAAAAAAATATGAGTTCGTAAAGTCCGGGATTATTTTTTTAGGTTGTGTAATTAGGGAATAACAAGTGAAGATGGATCCTATGAACACTAAAGTAAATATTTAATGGCTAACACCAAAGATAGCCTAGAGATGAGGTCCATTCTAAGCCTTGCAAACTACTACAAATAGTTTATTAAAAGCTACAACAGGAAAACAACTCTTTCATATCTTCCAAAGAAGAATCAGAGATGGGAATGGTCAACTGATTACCAACAAACCTTTGAGAATTTGAAGACAACAACAACATCAGCTCCAGTCTTAGGGATGCCTGATTTCAAGAAATCATTCAAAATACACACTAACGCTTTAGATAAGGTTATTAGGTGAGTGCTAGTATAAGAGGGACATCCAATTGCTTTCGAGATTCAGTAGTTGAAATGCGCTGAACAAAAATACTCAACCCATGAGAAGACGATGATGATATAGTGGCATTGGCGTATGGAGAGTATACTTGTTGGGCCTAAATTTGTTGTCAAAACCAATAACATTATTCATACCTTCTTCAAAACATAAAAGAAGTTGTTATAGAGGCAAGCTTGATGGCAAGAATTCTTGCACAGGTATGACTTTGTATAGGAGCACAAACCAAGGAGGCATAATCAGGTTGTAGGCTAGGGAGGCATAATCATGTTGTTGATGCACTCAATAAACATAAGGTAATTGATATTTTTCTTGTTATAGTTTAGGTGGAGTCGAACATGCTAGATCGATTCTGCCAAGTTGTTGGGGAAAACGCGGAGTATAAGAAGCTAAATGATCTTATATGAGAGGGGATTGTGCGAAGATACTGATAGAGACACAACCTCTTCTATACAAAGAAAGGAAAAATCTTTATGTCAAAGTATTTAATGATGAAGAATCATGACCCACAACGAGTTGTACATCCAGTTAGAGAACGAATGTTGTCTCTTTTATCCCTGATGTATAATTGGCTAAAGATGGATAATGACATAAAATTTTATATCATGACTTGTCTCGTGTGTTAGCAAGACAAGACTATATGTCAGTAAAGACAGGTTTGTTACAATCAATGTCGATTCAAGAAAAACCTTGTGTTTCAGTTTTGATGGAATTCATTACTAGGATCCTGAAGGTGGGTGGCATAAAAATTGTTATGGTTATCATAGACAGGTTCTCCAAGTATGTAGTATTTATGGGTGCCCTTACAGTAAGGTTGCAACTAAGTTGTTCTATCGAAACATGGTGAACTGTTTTGGAATACCTATGAATATTGTGAGTGATTGTGATGTCCAGCCCACCGGCAAGCTCTAGATCGTGTTATTCAACATAATAACACGAAAAGAATAATATCCGAGGAGGAAAGGTCATTCAACTTCATGTATGAACTTCAACCTTAAGATGACATATTGTAAAGCATATGTAGTCCATTATTGTTGCTGCAGATAGCTTGGTTGATTTCAAATCAGTTGCTAGAGAGGGCTATGAATAGCTTCCTTCAAGTCTAAACCGAAAGACAGGGAAAGAAGAAGTTTGGTGGGGGCATTTGATGAAATTGTAGTGATGTAATGTTAGATGCATAAAGCTTATAGCAATTCAGTTTGCAGATGACATCAGAAGATGAATGAAGCTAATTTCAATAGCATATCGTTCTCGAACCACACTTTCATATAAATTAAACTCAACTACCTCTATGATAATGCTCAGTTTAGATATATCATTGTATATTTTCAGTTGATTTGATCAGCTTGCGAGCACAATTATGTTGTTGTCCTTTCCTGTTGATTTTAAACAAATCCTTCACATTTCCATGTTAATTATCTGGCTGTGTTTTGTCGAATCACTCTCATTGTATGTTTTCTATTAGAAAACATAACACGTCAACTCTTTTAAATTGTTAATTGTAATGGATGCTTTGTTTGAAATTTTTAAAATAATAATATATATATATATATATATAAAAACAAAAAATACAAAAAAAACATTCACAATTGACTTGGTGACTACCTCACTTAACCCCTCTCACACACACCCTTGCATCTTCATATGCTAACTAAGAATCTCTTTATCGATGTCATGATGTCATTAAGCTCCTTGTAGTGGAACCAAACAGCAGCTACACTTGTGATTTGGGTTTCCACAAAAAGAAAACATCTTCCTGTTGACAAGCAGTAAAAGTTAAATCAATCAAGGCAGCGGCCACAATTAGAAAACATTGGAAGTAAAACATAAACTAGATCCCCTTTGTGCACCAGATATGCAAATCATAGAATAAGAAAGGCAGACAGCTACACCACAAAAATACTGATTCAATTATTTTTTTAAGCTAGAATTCTCCTTAAATTTGCAGCTCATAATAATGAAAAGTAGGATATGGTCTTGCAAACATCAGCAACCAATAACTCACAACCATGCATCCATAAAATAAAAACACTTAATACGGTCTTGCAATATTATTACCGAGCCCACTTCAACTACATCCTTCAATAGCTAAGACCACTCATGAGAGAAGACCTTCCTAGAATTTATGAGGATCGGGCAAAAGAACAGCTGATGGAAAAGACACAGATCCATTATTGGGAGCACCCTGGATATTGAGAATCGAAGTAACCAAGTTGTATATCTGGACATTCTCAAAAGATGGCACTTTTCGCCCCCTTGCAAACTGAGGACCATGGCCGATGAAAATTGTCCTCATGGAGAAAAGTGCATTGTCATAACCATGTGCTCCGCCACACTCTTGCCTCTTAGTTCCCTTCTGCTCCACCGTATAACCCTCATCAACCATCCCTATTATCGGTGGAATCCTGGCACTTGCTGCATAATGAAGCCTACTAGGCAGCTTCTCCTTGAGATACATCTTCAAGTTCTTTCCATTTTGAACCTTCCCTGACTGCAGCCCTTCATTCATCTTTGCAACAACATCAGACAGTGCAAAGCCAGGAGGCGGACGAATTGCAAGCAAAAGAGTATAGGACTGAACCCAATCAGCTGGGATATCGATCCAAGGAGCCAAATCATCCAAAAATATCAACTTTTTATCACATGTACCCACCATTCCATGATCACCAACCATAATTATGGTGACATCTTCAAAAACCCCTCTTTTCTCTAATCCATCAATCAACTTGCCAATCATCCTATCAATCCCAGCAACAGCCTCATTAATCTCTGGATCATCAGGCCCCACCTTATGACCCTGGTGATCAGGATCCTCAAAATACAAGGCCATAAACACAGGAATCTCACTAGTTGGCAAATCAAAATAACTCAAAACAGTATCAACACGTTCATCAAAAGGAACAGAGCCATTATAAACCATACAAAAATCTTGAGGGCAAGTCCAAGATCCTTTATGCACCTCAGAACCAGCCCAAAAATAAGCAGCTGCCTTTAAACCATGATTTGCCACTGTCTCCCAGAGTGGTTCACCAAGCCACCACTTAGGCTCATGACTCGCCATTGTGAAAACCTCTCCAGTTTTTGGATCATCAAAATGATTGTTGATAATACCATGATAAGCAGGGTAAAGGCCAGTAACAATAGAGTAATGATTAGGGAAAGTAAGAGAAGGAAAAACGGGAATCAAACCAGTTTCAGCTTCAGTCCCGTTAGCAATCAGACGATGAATATTTGGTGTATGAGTCTTGTATTGGTAACCAAACCTGAACCCGTCGGAGGAAATCAAGAGAACAATAGGACGGTTGAGCTTGGTCAAAGGACGAGACGTCGTTTGTAGAGAAGCAAACGAGGCACCCGTACGAGGAGCAGAAGAAGAGGAAAAAAGGAGAAGGGCAAAAGCGGAAGCAGCAGAGAGAGCGATGCAGGCGACAAGGATGAGAGAGCTGAAAATGACGGAGTTGGCAGTGTTCTTGTGGTGTGGAGCTGTGTTGAAAGAAAGAAGAGAAGCACACGGGCTTGATGGGTCTTCTTCTTGGGTTGGTATTTGTGTTGGCTTTGTCGGTGCTGAAACTGAATCAAATCCCATGTTTGATCTTCACTTCCTGTTTCTGCCTTGTTTCTTTCTATCTGGTAAAATAAACCCAGGAAATAGTGATGCAATTTACATGGAAGGATAGCTATCCAGTTCGTGGGACTGGTGGCAGTGGTGCATTGATTTTTGATTGGGACTTGTGGCAGTGTGGCAGTGGTCCAATATTTTGGGTCGGAGATTGGTAATCGCAGTTATTTTCTCTAGGGTTTATACCTATACTATATCTATATGTATAAATATTTATTACTTTTTTTAAATTTAATTTATTACATACCTTATCAAAAATACTAAAAGGTATTGTACACGTGTTCATATAATACTATTGATACAATAATGTTTTGATATTTTTTTCCTCAAGTCTTTTTTTCACTTTGTGACTTTATTATCTTTTTTATTTTGGATAGCTTAAGTTTGAAATTTGAGCTTGATAAATGATTTTGAGTGACTTATTGTGAGGTGATTATAATCGGGATAACATGTCCTAACATTTTTAATATCAAAGTTTTTGGTTTACTAAAATACTAGATGACTTTTCATTTGAAAACCTAGATTCTAATTACCAAATAGGTAGTTATAAAATAAGGTAGGGGATTTTTAATATCAAAGTTTGTTCTTCAACCTATTTTTGTAAATAAAATAAAAATCAATAACCTCAAAAAACTAATATCTTAACTTAAAATACCTTATAACTAATAAAAAAACACAATGAAGTTCGAAAAAAAAATATTATGTCAACCCTGATCTAGATCTATTGTATATATGTTTCTTGATTTCACAACTCAATTTTTAGTTAGCATTAAGCTTACTTTTTTAAAATTCATTGGCAAATGCAATTTTTAGTTTATTTTAATAAACATGTACATAATATTATAAACAATAATATTAGGATGCACATAATAAAAATAAACATTCAAATCAATTTAATTCAAAAATGGCATAAAGTTGTTATTGACACCATTTTATGAACCAAATCAATTGAACCTTCCTTTATAAGATTTCTTAAGGAATGATATCTCAGGTCTATGTGTTAACTTCAACCATGAATTACAAGATTTTTTGAGAGTTTAATGGTAGAATTATTCTCACACTAGATATAAGTACAATCTTTATCATTATATCCTAGCTCCTTTAATACTCTTCTCATCCATATGGCTTGACATGCACACACAACAACAGCCACAAACTCAGCTTTGGTTGTTGCTAAAACGATAATTGGTTGCTTTTTTGAAAATCATGATACTACACCAGAATTTAACAAGAATACATAGCCACTGGCACTCTTTTTATCTTCTATATCTCTTGCATAATCATTGTTTGTAAAAATAAGCAATTCTTCATTTCCATCTCACATAGTGAATACCATAGTTCATAGTCCCTTTCAGATATCGAAGAGCTCTCTTTGCAGCCTATAAATACAAATTAATGGGTTTTGCCATATATCTACTTATAAGACTTGTAACAAATATCATGCCTGGTCTTGTAGTCTAAGATACATCAAACTTTCCACAAAGTCCTTGAAGTATGTCTCATCCTCAAAAATTCCATTTTCATTTTCACTAATTTTCAAACTTGGAATGATTAGACTATTCACCTCATTGCTTTCCAACATCCCAAACCTTTTCAAGATTTCAAATGCATACTTTCATTGACATATAAAGATACCATCATCTCTTTCCAATACTTTAATCACAAGAAAGACACACATCCCAAATCAAACATATCAAACTCTTTTAGCATAGAATTCTTGAATTCAAACAGTATATCATCATCATTGTCGCAATGTTGTTTTTTTAGCGCTTCATGCCCCTTCATGCCTCATGTTTGGGGAGGACAACGGGGTACGGTGAAAATATAGGGGTGTTATAGTAATAAATATTACGACTATAAATATCAGGAGTCACCACCTAGTATTACAGTCACTAGAAAACCTATTGGTCTGCAAAAGTGTTGGGTAAGGGGACTTGTTGTTCAAGGGGAAGACATGTCACTCCCAGTGCACCCTACCTAAGGTAAGTTTTTGTTGTGATGTCGCAGTCGCACAAATTAATTACCTTATTTTAAAACAAATCAAAAAAGATAGTATAGAGCAAGCAAGGGTCGATCCCACAAGGACAATTTAGTTCAGATTTTCGTGTTATATGTAATGGAATTGGGCGGTTGGAAATTCTCTAGGCTAGGCTAAAGCAAATTAAATGAAAATTATATAAAACTGAAATTTATTAATTAAGCAACCCAACATTCACCTACAAAAATCATAACTGGTCATGGAAACGGCACATCAATTTATATTCTGAATATTTATCTCTTCTTAAAATTGGTTCATTAATAGATCCATTGTATAACCATCAAACAACCACAATGTCCGAACTAGTAATTTGATTCAATGGCAGCATTAAAATCTAGATAAATTGTCCGCAATATATGTTTAGTTAGATTGAATGTTCTCCCTAAGATTAATAGCATAGATCCGCTACAATTATTAACTTAGGTGCTTCATAAGTTCATATGCCACAACTACGGTTTTAATATCAAACTTAGCAATTAATTGTCTACGATAATAACTTTGAGTTCGCTCTTAGCAATTAAATAAAAATAATAGAAAAATAAGAATAGGAGAACAAACATATTCATCATATACACTGAAAAATTGAGGTAAAAATAGATCCCACATTTCTTGAAATCTGAAGGTTTCCGTGTCCTTGCAACCAAGCAAAAGAGTCTAACCTTGCATGTTTATTGAATAACTAAATAAAAAGATGGAAAAACATGATTTAGAGTTTGGAGGAGGAAGATTCGTGTTTTCTTTGCTGTTGGCCAAAACTTGTTTGCTCGTCTCTTCTTTTATATATGCTTAGAAAACCTAATATCTATTTTACAAAATAGTACTTCCTTAAGGTGACAGAATTTAGTTGTCCCTTGCAAAATTCATATCTCCTTCATATCCCATCATTTTGCACCGCAATTTGGAGAGTTTATAGTTCTTTGAGTCCTAAATCCATGATAATTTAGTTTGCATCAGTCAGACTTCTATAGATCGAGATATTGAAGTGTGAATGGACAAAGGTCGATATTGGCATATTGCAAGATTTCACTTTGAAGGCTGCGATTTCCATGATCTTCCTAATTTTATTTATTTTCCTTATATTTCCATAAATTTATGGATGTTAGAATTTTAATATCACTAAAATCACCTTATTTCGATATCTAGAGCTTTTGCTCTACACAAAACACCGACTGAAGGTTAAATTTGTATATTAGCTCCAATTTCCTCCTTTTTGCATCTTTCATCTGAAAATGCCTTTAAAACATTAAAAAAAAGAATATCAAAGTATTTTATACACAAAACATATGCAAAACACTAGGTAAATATGGATGAAATTATCAAATAATATGGTCGCATCAGCTGCATTGTTGTTTGATTCTTTTTTTCTAAGTTAAAAATATATTTACACTGCATTTTCAAAAAACATTTTTTTTCCACGGGTGTAATTTATAATGCAATTTTACACTACAGTTAGAAAACCCTTTTGTTATCTATGGACGTACTTTACAATGTGAATTTACACCGTAGTTAAACCCCCGTTTTTTTAATCCATGGATTTATTTTATAACATAAATTTATACCCTAATGGATAAAACAAAAATATTTACAATTATTTTTGATATATTGGGCAAACTACAACGGATAATCATAAAGTGATTATGATACCCAATTGCAACATACTTTTTTTAACAAAAATATGATGAGAAAAACATTGAAATTTGGCCATATACACAAAAAACGACATATTTTTATTTTTTTTAATAATAATAGTAAAAAAAACATATTTTTTTATGTCAATTTGTACTTTCATTTTTTTATTTTTCATTATTTTTTTGTCTAGACAAATAGTCTATCTAGAGTGAGCTGGGCTTCGAGTTCTCACAGGGTGGAAGCCCAATATATTTTGAGTTTGGCTTCCAGTCCGTGAGGACTAGAAGCCCAAATATCCTAGACATATGGGTCGGGTATGAAGGCTAACCCCATTACTCATCCTAGCTTCCATTCCCCAAAAGCTGGAAGCCCAAATGTCCTAGACATATGGGTCGGGCATAAAGTGTGGCCTGCTTACTCAGCTTGGCTCGCGTGAATAGTGGGACGCAAATTGCACCCATTGCTCACATGCAAAGGTGAGGAAGAAGATGAATAGTCAATTTTTCGACTATGACAAAAGGCGTACCAGTTAGTACCGTTGGGTAGAAAGGGTCAAGGTGATAATTCTTATCGTGGTGTCGTCAACGAGGGCCTGTGAGGGCCGGAGGGATCTTCCAAATTCGTCGGGGTTTGTGTTGCAATTACTACAACTACCCTTGTGGCCTCACCTGAGAGTTTGGATGGGAGCTGCACGGTGCTGATAAGGATGGTTGAATGTACTTTAACAATGGAGAGAGAGAATTCAACAAAAACTATTCTAGAGAGATTGCAAACCAAGAGAGAGAGAGAGAGAGATGGTTGTTGGGGATGATGATATGATTTTTAACGTTTGTTTTGCTTGTTTTTGTTGCTAAAAATCTATGTAAATCCTCCTAGAACATCCTTTTTTTCTCCTTCGTTTTTCCTCTATTTTTCTCTGTTGTGGTGTCCTCTTTTTTGCAGCTATGAACAGGGTATTTATAGGGGAATAAGGACATACATATTGTGTGTATATCATCTTTGAAATTTACATAAGGTTGAGGGCTGCAGCATTATGCCTTGCTGTATAGAGTCGTTACAGAGTTGTTCCTGCACTGGTCAGGTGGTGGAACAGTGCAGGAACCTACAAATTTGATTTTGGGAGGGTGAAAGTATGATTTGAACCTTAAATTTATAATTGTTCTAAATGCACTTTCAATTGGCTTTAAACTTACGATTTTATGCAATTGTACCCCTGTCCGAATTTTAATATCAGCCTTGACTTCGTGTGCCTTTTTATTTTTGTCTCTAGTTTCTGATTTGTATGTTTTAACCCTCAATAATTTTCAATTTGACCCTTGATTTGCGCAATTGGCTTGGAAAAATTCAATTGGGTCTCCGAAAATTCCAATCTTCTCAATTGAGCCCAAATTAAGCTCAAACATTTGATTTCTTACCAATTAAGCCCCTAATTAACTTGATGTGACCAATTTAAAATATATTTAAGTCCTTACACTTAATTAAATCCTTCAATTGGACCCTAAATTAGTTCTTGATCCTAATTAAACTTTTAATTGGTCAACAAATAAATCAAATCAACCCATAAAAATATAATTGTCATTCAACTTAATTTTTACACAAATTTGTAAAATGATAAATTATTGTTGCCTTAAATTTATATTTTCGTCTATTTTTAGGACAAAAGAAATACGATCGGACTTTTGAAAACAATCAAAATGTCCACATTGATTTTTCTACCAACACCGACCTTTATTTTTTTTGGGTAGATTGTGGAGTAACCTAGAAATTGGGTTATGAAAGTTGTTCCCCTCTTTACAATGTTTACGATTAAAGTCTTGTAAAAAATCTTTAGATATTAAGAGTTGTAAAGAAAAAGATAATGGATTTACCAAGCTAAGAAATGGCTGAATCATACAAAGGTGAATAAGGCGAAGATGATAGAATAGAAGATAGAGCTATAAAGCATGTTATCTAGGATCTATGGTTGAGGGCTAGAAAATGCATTGCTTTATTGAAGGCTAGAAAACACGCTCAAACAAGGAGGAGGATAAAGATGAAAGGCACACTATCCTAATTGATGGTTGAGGGTTAGAAAACTCACTCAACTGGGAAAATAGGTTTGGACAACACATTATTTAATTGATAGTTGAGGATTAGAGAACACGCTTAAATAAGGGAAGAAAATTGGCTAGAAAGCGCACTACCCTAATTAGTTGTTAGAAGTTGAAAACCACAATCAAAAGAGGGATAAAAATAGGGTTGAAAAACAGACTATCTTAATTTGTGTTTAAGGGTTGGAAAACACACCCAAACAAGGAGGGAAAATAGGGCTGGAAAGCGCATTATTTTAATTTTGATCGCTAGAAAGCTTTTTTTTAATATCGGTGGGAACCACATGACCCGGAAAGCGCACTTTGTGGGCCGAGAGCATGCATAAACCCCCCGGCTGTCCCAGGCTCTTACGAGGGGAGGTGGAACTCAGGGCTCGAACCTGGGTGATGCTTTTTGGCAACCCCAGGCCTTACCGCTGCACCCCACCCTTGGGGAGGTAGAAAGTTCACCCATGTTCTAGAAAGATATAGGACTTAAAAGCACACTATTTGAGTTGGTTGATGGATAGAAATCACACTTAAATAAGGAAAGAGATAGGGTTGAAAAACACTCCATCTATGCTGATGAAATGCTCGCAAGCACGCTAGGGGAAGTGAAAGTAGTAAGGACCTGAAGACGAACATAAAAATGATCAATAGAGGTTTTTAAATTACAATCCCTCCAAAACATTTCCTAGATTATCAATGGGGAGATGCAATGCATGATCACATCCAAATTCATGAAGGAGATAAGGGTAAAAAGCACGCCCAAGGCAATGAAAGAGATGAGAGCTCGAAGGTGTACACAAAATGATGAAATGAAGGTTCATATGGAAATCCCTCCCAATCATTTCCTAGATTCTTAATGGGGATTCAATGCATGATGATGCATGTATACTTACCTAAGAAATATAGGTCCATTTTCTTCATGGTCTTCTCTTTTCAGGGTTTGGAACTCTGGATTTAACGGCTTCTCGTTTCTGCTTACTCAAGACGTAACTTGTGATTTTAACCACTAGAGATGATATATTTTCCATATCAACATGCCCCCTGAGTTTAATATAGATTCTTTGAAAAAGAATAATGGAGTCAGCTTCAATTGCATTTGTAGATTGACCCTAAGCCTGGTCATGCCCCAAAAGTGTTTTAGGCTTAAGTGTTTTCAAGAAAGGGTTAGTTATTTGCAAATATTATGTTTTCATGTGGGATATTTGGAATTTCAAAGTCGTTTCAAGCATAAAAACCATTTTGATGTTTGTTTAAACAAACTTGTTCTTGAAAGAATTCAAGTGCTCTCATTGTTAAGTTTTATGTTGCTTTTGACAAGACTGTGAAATGATATTTGTATGTCTTGTCTCATTGTTAAGTTTTATGTTGCTTTTGACAAGACTGTGAAATGATATTTGTATGTCTTGTATGTCAGGAAGGTTTCGATCAAGTTGTTTAAAATATTTGTAAGCATTGTCTATCGATCCAAATTGTTTGTATTTGATCAAAAAGGGCTCTATTAGGTTTGTAACGTAGACTTATGTTCCTGGATACGAAAAAAAGATATTTGTAGTCTTAAAAAGTGTTTAAGAGTCTTCTAGACTAAGGATCACTTAGTGTTTACTCTTAGAACTCCATTTAACCCTCATGAATAATTTTCATAGTGACCTAGCATGCCCCCTAGTATTTGTTTGGGCTTGCTATCATAGCTTTTTTAGCATTGCCATCATGTTGACTTGACAATGACATGCCCCCAGTATTTTGTTTGGGCTTTTATCGTGACATGCCCCCCACTATTTTGTTCAGGTTTTTATGTTGGGTTTGTAGTACTACCAAAATGTTGAATTGATTTGCTATGGTGCACTAAAACTCTTTTTGTTTTTGCCTCTCAGCTTTGTTTGGGCATCTTTTCCATGGGTAACTTTTTTTTTTGCACTTGCCCCCTTGTGTAGGGTGTGATCCTAGCTAGGGTTAATTATCAAGAAATAATTATTATGCTCAAATAGGAACTGCAATGGATATTTGAGACTTTGTTAAGGCATATCAAAGATGGCCTGTCCTTCAAAAAAATGCATCCGGGATGGGTAAACTTTGCTTTTCCATACAAAATGTTTTTTTAAGTTTTTGGATTATTTGTTTAGCTAAGAGTTTAGCTTTATTATGTGAGTTTTGGTGGTATGAGATCACCTCTTAATGAAATCCTTTGAATTCCCAAAACATATTTGTTAAACAAACAACAAATAGACATTTTATTTTGTACTATAATTTGATTTGCCAAAAATCTTAATGAAAGTGTAAAATCATGGCACTTAGTCCCTTTCCATGATCGACCAAAAATATTCAAATCTTTGCATTTTCTTTTCCATCGTATGACCATTGGCGTGTGTGGCACAAATTCCTTCATGAACTTCTTTCAAAGCATGTTCAATTTCTTTCTCATCCAGACTTCTTAGTAAAGTCCCATCAAATGACCTCTTGTATAGGATTGAATCATCCAAGTAGAAATTTGCGGTCATCCTCTTTAAGGTTTTTTTATCTACCTTAGAAGCTTCTTGGGGGTATTCTTGGTGTTGAATGAATCTTTTGATATCATTATACCAAGATTCTCCATCTGGTGATTCCTCGAGTGCACAACAATCGGCTTGCTAATTTCGAACCTTGATGTCAATTGGGTGGATATTCTCTCTAGCGATAATTCGCACCATTAAAGCCAAAGTTGTCAAAGCATCAGTGAACTGATTTTTATTCCTACTTATATGAGTGAAGTCAACATCCTCGAACTCACTGGCTAACTTTACGAGGTAGTTTGGTAAAGTTTCAACTTTTCATATTTAGTTTGCCACTCTCCTTTCACTTGGCAAATGATCAACAAGGAATCCCTAAAGACTTCAAGCTTCTTAACTCTAAGCTTTAAAGTAGCCTCTAGATCAATGATACAAGCTTCATATTCGGTCATGTTATTAGTGCACTCGAATTGTAACCTTACTGAAAAGGGGTATTGCTTTCCATCTATGGAAATTATGATTGTTCCAACGCCATTTCCTAATACATTTACTATTCCATAAAAAAAAAGCATCCACCACTCACTTGTCTTAGTGTCATCCTTGACTACCAAGACATCTTCATCTGAAGGATCAAAATCTAGAGGCTCAAATCTTCCACGGCGTGGTCTGCAAGATGGTCGGCAATCACATTGCCTTTTATAGCTTTCCTTGTCATAAAAAAGATGTCGTATTCTACTAACAGCACTTGCCACCTTGCCATCCTACTCAATAGATATGGCTTCTCACAAATATATTTAAACGGATCCAGTTTGGAAATTAACCACGTCATGCAACATATATTGCCTGATTCTTTTTGCACTCCAAGCCAAAGCACAACATAACTTCTCAATCATGGTGTATCTGGACTCACAATCGTTAAATGTTTTACTCAAGTAGTATATAACTTGCTACATTCATCATGTTGTCCCAACCAAGGTAGTTAAAATCACGAGTCAACTCGCAAACTCGTACAAGTTTGCGAGTTGGCTCAGCAAACCGGGTTGAACCGGAAAGAAAAATCGAACCGGTCAAAATCGGGTTGACTCGTAAAATCGGACCAGACCGGTCCGATTTTACGAGTTCGACTATTCTTCATTTCTCTATTACTCACTCTCTTCCATGATTTCAATTTCTCTTATTCTCTCTACACAATTTGTGATTTAAGCTCAAAATTCTCTTCTCTTCTCAATCAAAAACCCCCAAATCATCAGCAAGGTTGTAGCTTCATTTGGGCTACCCTTGGATATCCTTATTCCTTAATGAGACTCACTGAGTTCTATGCTCAAATGCACTGAGGATTTGGGGTTAGAAAAGGATGAGGGAGATGATGGATGAGGGCGGCGTGAAGAAGAAGAGATTTAGGCATTTATCCATTTAGAGTTAGTAAAAGTTTTGCTTTTATAGGGGGGGTCCAAGTTAGTTGTTATAAATTAATAATAATGATGATGATGATGATATATACGGGGGAGGGTCGGAGGGGTTATAATAATAATAATAATAATATATATATATGGGGGAGGGGTTATAATATTATTAATAATAATAATAATAATAATATATACGAGGGAGGGTTATAATATTAATAATAATAATAATAATAAGGTTTATAATAATAATAATAATTAGCATAAAAAATAGTTAGCATAAAAAATAATTTTAAAAAAATTCTATTAATTTAAGATAATAAATAACATTAATTAATTTCAAATCCACAATCATAAAAAAATATACAATTACTTGTACGTCAGCTGAAGATTTATTTTAAATTTGTTAGTTTTTAACTTATGAACTTTTAGGGACATAATTATTTTGTAATGTGTTTTGAAGTTATTTTACATCATGTATGAACCTAAGCTAATTAAGTTTTATGTCTATAATTATGCTATTTTGTATTCAAAAATATTATTCTTCTCATACGATTTTTCTTCTCACACGATTTTAGTTGTGATTTTATGATTTTTGTACGGACAAATTCGGGTACGATCTTACGATCCGATCTTACGATCCAATTTTTCAGAGCCCCTTCCGATTAAGTGTCAAAATCTCGATTTTGACAACCTTGGTCCCCAACACACAGCCCATGGTTGTTCCTATGACCTTTAAGTACAAAATCAATGGTTTCCTTGGTACTGAGGGTACTAACAACGGAGAATTTCGTAGGTACCTCTTTATCTTATTGAAGGTTTCTTAACAATCATCATCCCATACTCCATGATTTTTCTTCTTGAGTAAGTGAAAAATTAGTTTACATGTTATTGATAGTTGGGATATGAAGCAGGCTATGCAATTCAAGTGTCCGAAAAAACTCCTTACTTCCTTTTTAGTCTTAGGTGTTGGCATTTCTTATATGGCTTTGGTTTTATTTGGATCAACTTCTATTCCTCAACTGCTCACAATAAAACTTAGTAATTTTCATGTCTGTACTCCAAAGGAGCATTTGACCGGGTCTAAATTTAATTGGTATCTTCGTAATCTCTCAAATAGTTTTCTTAATATTTGCACATGATGCATCATATCATGGAATAAAGCGATCATCGCTCGCTGATACGTAGCCCCAACATTTTTCACACCAAATGACATTACTTTACAATAGAAAGTCCCCTAAGGTGTTACAAAGGTTGTTTTTTCTCTATCCTCTTTTGCCATCTTAATTTGGTTGTAACTAGAAAAACCATCCATAAATGAATATGTGGCATTTTTAGCAATAATATCCACCAAGATATCTATGTGAGGTAATAGAAAATCATCTTTCAGGCTTGCCTTGTTTAAATCTCTATAGACCATACACACATGGATCTTTCTATTTTTTTTAGGACTACAACCATATTGGCTAACCACTTAGAGTGTTGAACACCATCTAGAAACTCTGCATCCCATTGCTTTTGTATCTTTGTTTTCACCTTTAGGAGCATATCTGGCTTCATTATCCTGGTTTTTTGTTTGACTTGTATACTTCCTTCTATTAAAGGGATCTTGTTCACAACTATATCAGTGTCTAAACCAGGCGTTTCTACATAAGTTCAGGCAAAAATATCTATATATTCATGCAAAAGAGAAATCAATTTTTCTCTTTCCTTATTCGTTATGAGGGTATCGATTTTTAACTCCTTTTTCTTCTCCTCGGCTCCTAGATTAATGGTCTAAAGCTCCTTACTAAAAGGTTTCAAATTATTTTTAGAATTTTCCATCAAACTAATAAATTCTTTTATGTCTTCTTCTGCCCAGTGCTCATCATCAAGTGCAGTGATGTTATTGAAATTTGGTCAATTATTCTTAGTGTAGTAGTTTTGTGAATGGTTGGAACTTTCAAGCTTTTAAAGTGTAAGGTGCGTTTGTGTAAGAGTGCTTATTTGTGAATGACATGTCATAGATAAAAATGCATGATTTCCTCAAAAAAAGAGTGCTCATTTAACAAGGCAAAATATCACGGCATTGTGAGCTAGAATATCACAATGATCAAAATAAAACACATGTTCATGACCAAACAAAAGCAATTACTTTTTTAACACAATATTAGCGGGCTCTATCTTCGAGTTCTAGAACATTTCTCCTTCGACTAATTTACGTATGAAGGTCCTTGTAGAAAGGGCATCAACATTATGGATGGAGAGCTACAAGAAATCTATTTCCTCTTCCTAGTAATCAAAAAGGGTGCCGACGTGCAGATCTCTCATGCCTGAACTAATTATCCTTGTTAAGCTACAAAAGGATTCTTGAAGTGGTGGGATGGTAAGGTCTTCATATCTCGAATTTCTTCGTTCGATTTTTTCCATCCTGGCCTCCCTTCTAATCGAAGCAACCCATTTGAAATCCTTTTTCTTCGGCTTATACCTGAGCCCAAACCTTTAATCTGCACATTTCAATTTCATTATGTTAACTCGCTCTGGCATTCCACTAAAAAGATCAAACTAAAAGGGATTCCGTTCAGCAAGAAACATTTGGCATCCATCTTCACAGCTTCCGAGATCCTCAACTTCTTAAATGCGACACCTTTAAGGATCCACTCTGCATTTACTACTTCTAATGCATTGATGTTTCAGTCTTTACAAGCCTTTGTTTTTAGGAATGCTACAACCACATTTCTAATTATGGTTTCTTCAGCTTTTATAGTGACTAACATCCCATTTGCAATATATTTTAAACATTAGTGTGATGAAGAAGTCACTACTCTAGCTGTATGAATCCATGGCCATCCCAGTAATACGCTATAGGATTGATGGATATCCATCACTTGCAGGGTTACCAAAAACACTTGCGATCCTATACCCAACTCCACTTCAATAATCCCCACTATCTACCTTGGTGATCCATTATATGCTTTCGCCAACAAGGTGCTTGGCTTCATGTGTGACTAATTCATGGGCATTTTGTTTCAGCGTGTGCCTTGGTAACATATTCTAAGCAGAGTCATTATCAATTAATACTTTTCCAATCAGAACATCCCTACATTGTATCGTGATGTATAATGGCTTACTATGCCTTGTACCGTTAAGACCCACTTTATCATCAAAAAAGTACATGTAATGAAGCATGTATTTTCCCCACTAAATGCTCCATGGCTTTTGGTCGATTTCTTGAGGGGTACATAGGCCTCATTCAGCACTTTCTGCAAAGTCTTCCAATGAGATTCAGAACTTAAAATCAAGGAAAGCAATGATATTTTAGCAAGAGTTCTCCTGTTCCACAACGCTATACTTTCTATGCTTCATTAATTTTAAGAGTTCATTAGTTTCCTCTTCTATTACAGGTTTATTTATCTCTTTAGACATATCAACCACTTCTTTCCCTTTAATCTTCTTTAACTCTAGAGTAAAACATCTGCTACATTGGGTTAAGCCTCCAATTTCTGGTAGAAAGACAGGTGGTTGGCTTCCACACTGAGATGATTGCCCATAATGACATGAAATTATAGTCATTTTATATGTAGTGGGGGGCTTGGACAAAATTAATCTAGGTGGCCCTCATGAAATGAACTAAACCCTACACACTTCTTTGTTTGGCATCTCTATCATAACCACTTTATCCTCGATTATTGTCTCAAGCTGAAGGAGACCTCTTGATGTGAACCGGCCCAGAAACACAATCAAGGACTTATTACATGTTTAGGGGCTTGATTTGTGGTTTTGAAAGTGTCAACCAAGTCAGAATTGCAAGGACCATTTAAGTATCAAGAAGAGACCCTAGTACATCTTATCTATGTGCAAGAGCGGTCCAAGCAAACTTTATTTGGGCCATGAAGTGAGGACAGCAAAGAAGCCAAAAACATCCTACTACAACTTGGAAACATGGGATTAATGGGCTTGATGGAAGACTATAAAAAAAAACCCTTATGGTCTTTATATAATTTTGTTATCTACAGCCCAAGGATTATTTGGGCTTAATTTAGACATGGTTTTCAGCTAGGATCCAAGGCTTGCTTGGATTAAGTCATGGGCTTTTCAATTTAGGATTTTGGATCAATTTTTAGTGGACCTCTTTTAAGTCCACATAAAAGGCAATTAGAGTTAGTTTTTAAAAACAATTTAAACTCATGTTAGCAAAATTTTGGCAGTCATTGATTAATTTTAATTCTGAACTTTTCAATTATGTGTGAGAGTGAGTCTTGTATTCTTTAGTTCTTGAACAAACTGAATCCGACTTATTGAAGATTAACTAGCTTTGTGGTGTCATTCTACTCATTCTAATAGTCTTGGTGCCTTGGGTAAGGTTTACATTGTCTTATACTACTATCAGACCTATTTCGGTTTTCTGAGATCATATCTCATTCTTGGTTGTGGGTTGCGTGATCACGAGGTTTGCATCACCTTTGCATCACTTTCTTATAAAAGCTTGACATTGACTAATAAAGTGACCCTCCTGATCATGATGTTGGCAAAATCTTATGCCATTGTATTTTGTTGCTGTCAACATCTAATAAATTTTTTCTATTGGCACCTTTAAATTTTTTGAATACTCAACATCCAACATATTCACTGATCCGCTCCCCGAAGCATGACTAGGTAGTTGATTGGTGTTTACATTTGGGGGCTCTTCAAACATTACTCATCCAACTTTTATCAATTGCAAGAGCTTCCTTTTGAATGCATTGCATATATGGATGCTATGTCCTGTGATTCCTACGTGGTATTCATAGGTGAGATCCGGTTTATAAGGTAAGGTGGTTGTGGGGGTATTAGAGGTATAAGGGCTACTAGCCCAATGCTTAACTGCTTTTGATACATTTCATTTAAAGGTAAAGGTAGTAGAGGTAATTGTTCTTGGGTTCTTGGGCGATCTCTCCTCTTGGGAAGCCCTCAGTTTGTTTTTTTGACAAGTTCTCAACTTGATTTCTAAGCCTTTTGGTAAGGTATGAGGATTTGAAATTGACATTAGCAATTTCAAATGATGAGATGCTATATTTTTTGAACTAAGTGTTTTTGTCCCTATAACCAGTCTTAGTGTGATCTATCTCCATTTTTTTCCAACAAAACCTTTTTTTCTATTGGTGCATAGATTCTCCCACTCTTAATCTCATGCTCTATTTGTTCAGCTATGGCTATAGCATCAATGAATTGCTTAGCTGACTTTCCCATCACATGTTCGTAAAAGGATGCTTTTAGTGTGTTTGTTAATAAAGTGACATCATATAGGAGAGGGTGCACTTGGTAGCTAAATCTCTCCACCTTTTAGTATATTCTCTTATGTTTTTATTTTTTTATCTTTTCCAAGCTTGATAGGTTGGTCCTGTCAGGGGTGAAATCCATATTGCACTTGTATTGTTTAACGAAAACATCCACTAAGTCCTTCCAACAGCTAATCCTTGTGTTGTCGGGCCTCATATACAAACATAAGGTTGACCCATTCAAACTTTTTTGTCATGCACTACTTTAGCCATTTTATTACAGTATGACTTTAAATGGGTGACAAGGCATTGCATCCCCGCATACTTGATGAAGTCCAGAATGCAAAAAAAATTCAGGACCACCACATTTGAAACTAAACACATCTCCTTCAATTGTGGTGGTCTGAAAAGTTTTACCCTAATATTCGTTTTACCCGGATATTCAAATCAATTGAATCGTACACACTTGACAAAAAGCAAAAGGATGGATCTAGTCTATTTCATTCATCAAAATAGAGTCATACAAAAATATTTTCTTGAATGCTATCCCTCTATTAGGTGCAAACCTAACAAAAAAGGAGTCCATCCAAGTACGTTTCATATTTACGGGTACTTCCACCAATTCTAGTAGCTTTTACACGTATCTCATCTACCTTCCTAGCCATTCTGTTGATTAGCTTATCAGTTTGCTCTATTTTGTGATGGAATAGAACATTATTCTGGCGTAACACTTCATTACTGGCAATTAATGAGTCATTGGGTCTGATTCTTAGCCTTTTGCAGCCCCGCATCAAGACTTGTTGTCTCGGAGTTCAACTGGGCTTCATTTTTGATGGTGCATTCTTGCCATCACTGTGTCGCTATTACGCTATCTTCAATTCTTCTTCCTGAGTTTCTATTTCAGCTTGCAGAGTGGAAATACTATCTCTTAGGCCCTTGGTTAGGGTTAAGTATCTTTTCATGTCAGACTCTGTTACCCTTCTTGCCTCCAACTCATTTTCCACCTGAACTCGGTATTGGACTTTCAATTCTTTTCTTTTCTTCAAGGACAAGACTAGCCACCCTTCCTTTCTCCTTCTTAGTTTCCCATTTCATCTTGTTGTGATCTTTTTTCCTTTTTATCAATGCTACCAATTCTTGGCATTCATGTTCTATGTTTTCAAAGGCTTTCTTCAAAGCAATTAATTCCTTTTCCATTATTTCATATTTACTCATTTGGTCATCATATCGAGAACTTATTTCTTCTAGATGACTCTTTTCTTAGATTAACCTGTTAATCTGTTCTTCTTTTCCTTGCAATTGATGATCTGAATAAATCCTCATTTGTTCTTGTTCTAGTTGCATCTCGAGGAATTTTTTATTGCTTTTGTTGTTGTTAAGCTCAATCCTTAGCTTATCCAACTCCTCTTGCAGTCCCCTTTGTCAACCCTCTTTCCTTTAATTTCAACAAAGACGGGTGCTTAATTTCAACAAAGACGGGTGCTTTATCTCATACCAGACTTCGTCTTATAGCGTTTTGAGGTATCTCATAGCTCCTCCAAGCTAAGCAATTAGGGCTAACAGAAGACTCATTTGGGGGGGGGGCTCTCTATCAATTAGGGCTAACCTTTACTTCTCGGCACATATTGTGTTCCTCCAAACTGCTTGGTTACTAGAGAGGGACAGTAGCTGATATAACCGACTAGGCCAATTAGATTGTAGATATTCCTTATTGATTGTAGATATTCCTTATTGTTAAAGATTACTACACCAAATAGATTGTAGATATTCCTTATTGATCGATCGATCTCAAAATTCTAATCAAACTCATTAAAAAATAAATAATTCATATATTTGAACTCCTATAAAATAACACCACTAAGTATATATATGAAAAAAAATAACATATTAATTTAATAAGCATAATTAAAATTTGAATTCTTTTTTATTTAAAATATTTTGATGTTTTAAAATTATTTTGATGTATAGATGTCAAAAATAATTTTATAAAATCAAAAATAGATTTTGAACCCGGAACGGCACGCTTGGAACGGAACCGAGGCATACCGGCCAGATTTTCTAGAACGGGTCGGAATTAAAACCGAGGCGAAAACAACATCGTTTTGTCTTGTTTTTTTTAACAGAACGGAACGGAATTAACAACTATGCCACTAACCAAGGATTTATATTTACTAGGGAAGTTTTAAAATGATTGGCATAGGAATATGAGTTTAAATATTTCATTCTATTATTTATTATGCTCATTACAAAAGACAAACATAATTAACAAATAAAACTCATATTCCATCTATGAATTCATCATTATAATCTTAAACAACCTCAGCACGACCCCTAGGTTTGGTTTTCACTATGGATAATCAACCAACTCTTAAACAATAATCCTTTGTAAAGAAAAAGGTGTGTGTGTAATAAATTTTCTAGCATTGTTTGGCAAAAAAGAAAGATATCGTTACTGTTGCAGAATCTAGCATTTGAATTAATATCAACCAAACTAATAGGGATCTATTGTAACTCCTTTGCTAGTGATGTCATACAAATAATATTTGAATAAAAATATTATTATTTTGCTCGTTATAATATTATAATTCAATGATCTCTTCTAACATTCCATAATAATCAACATCAAACTTGTTAGAAAAAGAACTTTTAACATAAACCCCGCTATTATATGTCCTTCGACCATGCCCATATTGTTTAGTATAAAGCATATGTTCATTAATGAAATACCCATTGTAGCATTTAACATTTCATTTAGGACCTAAACTTAATAAAGACAAGGTAGCTGTCACGACGACGATTTTTTGCGCGCTTCGCACCCCGCGTTCACCCCATGATTCGGAGAGACAGCGGCGCGCGGTGAAAAGTGGAGGTATTTTTATAGTCGTAAGAATTACGAATATAATTATTGGGAGTCGCCACCTAGTATTAAGGTCACTAGGAACCTATTGGTCTGCGAGAGTCTAGGGTAAGGAGACTTATTGTGCAAGGGGAAGACGCATCACCCCCAGTGCACCCTACCTAAGGTAAGCTGCATCGTTGTTTGATTTTTCTATCTTTAAAAATTTCATTGCATTTTTGAAACCATTTTTTATTTACGGGTGTATTTTACAATGTAAATCTACACCCTGGCAAAAATTCCTTTTTTATATCTACGGATGTACTTTACAAGGTAATTTTACACCCTAATAGATAAAACAAAAATATTTACAATTACATTTTTTTATCCATGGATGTACTTTACAATGTAAATTTACACCCTAATAGATAAAATGAAAATATTTAAAATTATATACTTTTTTTATCCACGGATGTACTTTACAATGTAAATTTACGCCCGAATAGATAAAATGAAAATATTTAAAATTATATACTTTTTTTATCCACGGATGTACTTTACAATGTAAATTTACACCCGAATAGATAAAATGAAAATATTTAAAATTATATACTTTTTATCCACGGATGTACTTTACAATGTAAATTTACACCCGAATAGATAAAATAAAAATATTTCAAATTATTTTTGACATTTTGGCCAAATTCCAACGGATAATCATAAACCGGTTACGATATCCAAATTTCATTTCAAAATATGAGAAAGATGCAACATAATTTTTTATGAAAAATGTATATGGAAAAGTCATGGAATTTGGTCGTATGCACAAAAACAAATACATTTTTATAGTTTTGAAATTTCTTTTTGTACAAAAAAAATGTATATATATATATATATATATATATATATATATATATATATATATATATATATTTTAAAGTAAGAAAAATATTTTATTATTTTTATCTTTTATTTTTATTTTTATATTTATGTTTATTTTTTATATTTTATATATTATATATTTACTATATTTTATATATTATATATTTATATATATTTATTTCGGGTATCTGGCCTGTCAGCCCAGACCATTTTGGTCTGGGCTGTCAGCCAAGATGATTTTGAACATGGGCTAAAAGCCCAGCCCATCTCGGGCTGGACTGACAGTCCGGGGAGACTGGACCGGGCTTCGGCCCGGCGGGGGAAGTGGGTTGGGCTCCTGGCCAACGTGGGCCGGGAGCCCAAGTGGGCAAAGGGCTGGGCTTCCAGCCATCATGGGCTAGAAGCCCAAACGTGTTTTATGTCGGGCCGGGCAAAAGCCCGACCCGAATCGTGACCCGGTTACTGTTCCAAACAGTAACCGAGACGAATTCTGTGAAGAAGAAAATGAACAGTGACTTGGTGATTTTTCAAGTGCAACGAATGGATATTCTGTTTATACCTTCGTGTAGAGGGCGTCGAGGTGGTTCTTGTGGTCGTGGTGGTGTCGAGAATGGTGGCCTGAGGTCGCCGGAAAAGGCTTCGGAAGCGGCCGTCTGTGTGTGCTGCGTCGCCGAGACTGTCACCTTCCTTTCAACGGTGACGATGCATGGGTTGCTGGGATGGTGGGGAAGTTTTCTGTGATCACAAAAGTGTCGTTGGGTGGTCTGAGGTGGTGACTGGGAAGCTTGGCCGAGAGGTAGAGAGAGGCGTAGCCTCTGGTTTTAGTGAGAGAGAGAGAGGCGTGACCGAGGGAGGGAGAGAGCAACGGGTTGTTTCAAGAGAGAGAGAGAGGCAAACCGAACCGAGAGGGAGAGGGAAGATCGAGCAGAGCAGAGAAAATAAAAAAACGAGGGCCTGAGAAAAATGAAGAAAAAACCGAAGTGAAGTTTTCGAATCTGTGTTAGTTCGTATTCTTCTTCCCCCCGTTTTTTCTTCTGTCCTTGTTCTGTCAATGGTCTTGGTTTATATAGCCACTGATGCAATGGTAACTGCAACTTTTGGTTCCCTAATTTGCGAAGGTGGGGGGAATAATGGCCGGCAAAAGATGTCTTGTGAGTAGTTGGTGAGTTATTACTCTTGGGATGTAAAATACAATTTGGTCCCTCAACTTATAACTCTTTAATTGCACCCTCAATTGAACTTAAATTTATGATTTGTGCAATTATGTCCCCGTGAAAAATTCAAAGTTACCCTTAAATTTTGCGCCCCTTTTAAATTGGTCCTTGATTTCCAATTTATGTTATTTGACCCACGATTGACCATTAAACTCTCAATTGTTTCCAATTGGACCCCCGATTTTGCATAATTGCCTTGAAAAAAATTCCATTTGGCCCCCAAAAATTCCCAACTTCTCGATTGAGCCCAAATTAACTTCCAACACTTGATTTTTCTAACAATTGCGACCTCTTTTATTTTATTTTATTTTTTTATTTTTTGATATATTTTGGGGAGTCACCCAAAAATTGGGTGATTACAGTAGCATTAACATTCCTTCCCAATTTAGAAACCACGTACATGAAGTACACACATGAAAAATTAATAGGAAATGTCAAATGAAATTAAGCATTCCAACATGAAAAAAATTACAAATTACTTACATGACTTCTAAATCACGTGGAAAATTGTTCATCTTATATTTGAAATACTTTGGATTCAATCATCTATAGTTTTTGGACAATAAAAATTGGTGGTGTTGTCTTTGGGGAATTCAACAATGTATGAATTTATGATATTTATAAGATATAAACTATTTGAAAATCACATTTTCAGTAATATACTTATTAAATAAAAGGTATGAGCTCATCGCAATTAAAAACCACATAATTATATGCTTGTTTGAATTCTATTTCTAAAAAATATCTTCTTTTGACAACATTTTTTGGAATGGGTCGACCAGGATGGGAGAGTATTGACAAGTTTCCAATCGAGGGCATTTCCCTACCATGTAGAACACGGTTGATTCTTGTTGTTAATTGAGGCTTAAAATAGAAATAAATATTATGATCTTTTAAACAATATAGGCCTCGCATATCAAATCCTCAATGTGCACTTTGTTTTTAATTTTTTTCTTAAGATTGAACAAGTACCTACAAGGAATTAAATGAATGTTTTCATTTATGGACAAAAAGACAATGTAATTTCAATTATTATACACATGTGATACCTAATATCTCAAATGGATATGTCTATATATATTAGATTGAGCCTCTAACTTTTGCCTCGCTTAATAAATGTACAGGTAGATGTTTCATTGAGTTAAAAAACTATGGAGGGAATATCATCTCAATTTGTAGATTATCCGAACGATATTTGTTTCAAGCATCTCCAAGTGTTGTGTTTGTAATTTTTTGGTGCATATATCTCTAAAGAAGTGATTGATATTCGTGAGTGCATCCCATATTTCATTTGGGAATAAATCCTAGTATGTTGATGGAATGAGTGTTTGCATAAACACATGACAGTTATGGCTCTTCATTCCATATAATTTGCAATCTTGTAAATTCACCAACCTTGATATGTTTGAAGCATATTCATTAGGAAAACACAACCTTTTAAGCCATTTGTAAACTAATAGTTATGAATTTTTGTCCAAGGCATAACTATTTTTAGTCTTCGTGACTCGTGAAACATCATAAACAAACTCTATAATGTTATGATGACAAAATAAAGTTATATTCATTTAAGCTTTTATATTGTCCTTTGTCTTCCTTTTCACGTCCATAGTCATGCTGGAAATATTTTCAAACATGTTCTTTTCTATATGCATGACATTAAGGTTATGACGAATGAAATTGGATTTACAGTAAGGAAGCTTCTAGAAAATACTTTGTTTTACCTAATTGTGGATCAAATCGAAACCAAGAAACTTCGACTTACCAGATTGAAAACAATAAAGAATGTCACCATATTTCAACACCATGTCATACAGTTCTTCACCCAACAATAGAGGTGGTACAACATCCCTCTTAACTCTTTCAACAAAAAAGTATTTTTTTTATTCATTGGCAAGAAATATCGGTGACATTAAAAAAAGATGTTTTATCATTGTTTGTTAGCGTGAATGCTTTTTGTTTTCCATATAGTATAAACATGCTAGTTTTTTATGCATGCTCAGCCCACAAACCATTTTTTAAGCATAAAAATCATTGATAGTTCACATCAAAGTTGTCTTTATCTAAAAAGTATGTTTTGTCATCATATCATTAGTCAAAGACTTGAATTAATCAACGGCTGAAGATATATACATATACATGTGTGTGTGTTGTAGCCCAGATTATAAGGACCATGTATAATCATAGATCAAAACATGAAATTCAGCCTAATACATATCCTCGATGGCAATTTGAATATCGTGAGTATCATGAGCCAACAGGAATAGGGGGTGTAAAATTACCTGAATGGATTGAATCCATTTGTACATAAACCAAGATGCATATTTCTTGCTTCTATTGAAAAATGAGGATGTACATGGTTAAAGTGTTTTCATGTTTCACCATCAGAATGGTATATCTTCACTTTATCAATCACATCATGTGAATAGTTCCTTGTCATGTGCTTAGCAATTTTTGGTGACATAAATAACTCTTACAATTTAAGTCTTATTGGGAAGTATCTATGTTTTCAATGTGTGAGAAGAGTTTGTCCCCTACCATTTTTGTCTTTATATCGAGAATGTCCACATGTTTTGCACTCGATCAACACTATATTTTTAAGGTAGTATATAACATGCAGAATTTTTGACAAATGTCAATTTTATAGTATCTTAGACAGAGGGGTTCCATCATATATTTGACAACATAAAAATTCTCTTTCAAGACTATTCCTTTTAGGTAAAATGTTTCTTGCCCATTTACAATTATATCATAATCAACTTCACTCAACCTATAATATGACTTGATTGTGAACAACTGTGCACAGTCGATAATTTATTGTGATTTTTGCAACCATCCCATAATGGTTCATTGTAGTGTTTTAAAAGATCAAAAAAGTTGGTTGTGTCCATATTAAGCTCTTCATCTATGATTGGACATTCACATGTATAATCCTAATTCATTTTCATCCCATCCATAACCATATTCCTATAAAAATTATTATTGGCATCTAGAACTCCATACATGTTGATGGAACTAGAAGTTGACCCAACCATATTTGGTATCATAGTCTTGTGAGGAACAAATTCTTATTTGTGTGCATACCTGTTGAAATTCACGAATTAAGACAACTATGCACCTAAAGGGAATTTGGTGCAAATACAATAAATAATGCAATTTTAAAATTAATTACTTTAAAGTAAAGAGATAAGGGAGAGAGATTGCTAACTCGGGTTTTTAACGTGGTTCGGCAAGCCTACGTCCACGACTCAAGTACCAACCCGTACTTGAGTATTGTACTCTCTTACTAAACCAAGTAACAAGATTACAATTTTCCCGCTTGATGAATCCACACCAAGACTTTACACCACTAGAAGATATGCCCTTTTCAAGATTTTCCTTTTCCACTTGAAGATGTCCCCTCTTCAAGATTTTCCCTTGGTGATGTTCCCTCACCAATACCAAGAGTTTTATACTCAACTCTCAAGAGTTTCACAATGGTTGTTTTTGTAAAACAACAATACACTCTTAATAGTGTGGATATTACAAATGAAGATCTGTGATCTCTTTCTCTCACTTAATAGCACTTAGGATATTTGAAGGTGTTTAAGTGTAGTGAGAATGAGAAATACTCTTTGTGTTAAGATATGAAGATTTAAACACAAATATGAGTATTAATGAGGATTGATGAGATGAAGGTGTTTATGCACTTCTAATTGCCTCACTATAAGATATGAAAGTTCTGTGTAATTAGTTTTGCAATTAAGAGGCCTATTTATAAGTTTCTAAAAGAAACTAGCCGTTTCTAGCCGTTTTAGTGCAACTGCCATATCAAGCGGTCGACCGGTTCACAACGGATAAAACAATTTGTCTTCCAAGCGGTCGACCGGTTCATGTAGAAATCTATTTTGACAAATTATCTTTTCTGAATTTCTTGAACCGATTGATTATGACTTAAACCTTTTAATCATCAAATCCTTTTAATGCATGCAATGTGAAGTGTGTGAGTTCATTTTAATTTGTGCTATCAAGATAGAAATTGAGATTTACACAAAGCACTAAAATGAACACTTATTCTAAGTCTTCACTTGCTTGCATCTTGGACTTCTTGGAGTGACTTCTTCGTGTACTCCATTATGCTTGTTGATGTATTCTTTGTATAATACCTGTTTATAGCTTAATCTCATCCAAGCATATTATTAGTCCATTTTCTTTTTATTGTTATCATCAAAATATATAAAGCATACAAAGTATGACATTATATGTCAACAATCTCCCCCTTTTTGATGATGACAATAAACAAAAAAACTTAGATAAAAAATTGAGTCTCCCCCTATATTTTGTAATGCAATATATAAGAGACATTGAACATTTTTAGCAATTTAATCTAAGTAAAAATATCATATGCAATATGAAGATCTAAAATCATTTTCTCCCCCTAAATATATGCATATAAATTTTTCATATTTTTCTCCCCTATTATTGATGCATTTGATATTTTCATATACTCTCCCCCTTTGGCATCAACAAAAAGAAAATTTACATTTTAGATAAATAAAAACATAATATTTAATAACAACATATATCCAAAATGAAATTATGTCCACCAAAGAATTTACTTACCAACTCTTGTTGATTCCTTGAGCTTGGTTGGTTCTTCTTGGTTAGGGGTGGTTCCTTTTGGAACCCAAATCATTTTAACATTCTTATTTTTCTTCATAGGACATGCATAAATCAAATGTCCTAATTTTCTACAATAATTGCATGTATGATTTGGATCATAAGAATGTTTAGCTTTAACAAAGTAATTCTTTAAGTATATTTGGTTTATCTTAGGTTTATAACCTAATCCTCCTTTGTTAAACACACTTCTTTGGCTCGAAAGCATTTTCTCAAAAATTTCTGAGCCTTGTGTGAATTTTGAGATAATTACTTTTAACTCATCAACTTTTTCTTTTAAAGATTTATTATCTTCTTCAAGTTGATTAGTTTTACTACTCTTGTCATTTAAATCATATACTTTCTTTTCTAATAATTCTTTTTCCTCAATTAAGCATATATGATTTCTTTTGAGAGTACTATATTTTGAACCTAATTTCTTATATTCTACATACAAATTTTCAAGTTGTTCATGTAATTCAATATAAGAAGGGTCGGATTCATCATCCGAAGATTGTACCTCATTTTCGCTTTCGATTGCCATGAAGCACATGTTAGCCACATGTTCTTCTTCATCACTAGAGCTTGAGTTCGAGTCATCGCTCCATGTTGCTTTCAAAGCTTTCTTTTGAAAGCGATTTTTCTTCTTCATTTGAAGATGGGGACAGTCGGGTTTGATATGTCCCAACTTGTTGCATTTGTAGCACCGTGGAGTTTCTTTACTTGATTCTCCCTCTTTTTTGTAGTTCGAGAACTTTCTCTTGTTATTTTTCTTTCTAAGAAAGTTTCGAAACTGTCTTGTGATGGATGCTACATTTTCTTCAAGATAGTCGCTACTGTCTTCATCATCATCACTATCCTCGTTTTCAATTTGATGAGCAGTTTTAAATGCCAAGTTTTTCTTTGGCCTTTCTTTTTGATCTTGTATATCCATAGATATCTCGTGAGTCATTAGAGAACCGATGAGCTCCTCTAATGGAAGTTTTGTGAGATCTTTAGCTTCTCGTATTGCTGTTACTTTAGCTTCCCAAGCTTTTGGTAAAGATCTGAGAATCTTACTTACAATATCTGCATTTGTGTAAGTTCTACCAAGAGCATGTAAACTATTTGTAATGCTAGTCATACGAGTAAACATACTTGTTATTGATTCATGTTGCAACATTTTAAATAACTCATATTGATGAACTAACATATCAATTTTTGATTCTTTTACTTGATTAGTTCCTTCATGAGTTACTTCCAAAGCATGCCATATATCCCTAGCATTTTTACATGAAGATATTCTATTAAATTCACTTCTATTTAATGCACAATATAAAGTGTTCATTGCTCTAGCATCCATAGAAAGTAATCTTTTATCTAGGTCACTATATTCTATCATGCTTTTTGGAATCTCAATACCATTTACAATTTTAAGTGGTCTATGAGGTCCATTTTCAATAGAAAGCCATAAATTGAAATCTATAGATTGAAGATATATTGACATTCTAGCTTTCCAATAGGCATAATCATCACCATCAAAAAATGGTGGTCTAGATGTTGAAGCATCTTCATTTCGGAGATTATTGCATATAGTTGTCATTCTACTCAAAGTCTAAGCAAACTTAATAAATGAGAACTAAGCTCTGATACCAATTGTTGAAATTCACGGATAAAGACAACTATGCATCTAAAGGGAATTTGGTGCAAATACAATAAATAATGCAATTTTAAAATTAATTACTTTAAAGTAAAGAGATAAGGGAGAGAGATTGCTAACTCGGGTTTTTAACGTGGTTCGGCAAGCCTACGTCCACGACTCAAGTACCAACCCGTACTTGAGTATTGTACTCTCTTACTAAACCAAGTAACAAGATTACAATTTTCCCGCTTGATGAATCCACACCAAGACTTTACACCACTTGAAGATATGCCCTTTTCAAGATTTTCATTTTCCACTTGAAGATGTCCCCTCTTCAAGATTTTCCCTTGGTGATGTTCCCTCACCAATACCAAGAGTTTTATACTCAACTCTCAAGAGTTTCACAATGGTTGTTTTTGTAAAACAACAATACACTCTTAATAGTGTGGATATTACAAATGAAGATCTGTGATCTCTTTCTCTCACTTAATAGCACTTAGGATATTTGAAGGTGTTTAAGTGTAGTGAGAATGAGAAATACTCTTTGTGTTAAGATATGAAGATTTAAACACAAATATGAGTATTAATGAGGATTGATGAGATGAAGGTGTTTATGCACTTCTAATTGCCTCACTATAAGATATGAAAGTTCTGTGTAATTAGTTTTGCAATTAAGAGGCCTATTTATAAGTTTCTAAAAGAAACTAGCCGTTTCTAGCCGTTTTAGTGCAACTGCCATATCAAGCGGTCGACCGGTTCACAACGGACAAAACCAAGCGGTCGACCGGTTCACAACGGATAAAACAATTTGTCTTCCAAGCGGTCGACCGGTTCACAACGGATACCTCAAGCGGTCGACCGGTTCATGCAGAAATCTATTTTGACAAATTATCTTTTCTGAATTTCTTGAACCGATTGATTATGACTTAAACCTTTTAATCATCAAATCCTTTTAATGCATGCAATGTGAAGTGTGTGAGTTCATTTTAATTTGTGCTATCAAGATAGAAATTGAGATTTACACAAAGCACTAAAATGAACACTTATTCTAAGTCTTCACTTGCTTGCATCTTGGACTTCTTGGAGTGACTTCTTCGTGTACTCCATTATGCTTGTTGATGTATTCTTTGTATAATACTTGTTTATAGCTTAATCTCATCCAAGCATATTATTAGTCCATTTTCTTTTTATTGTTATCATCAAAATATATAAAGCATACAAAGTATGACATTATATGTCAACAATACCAACACAGGTATTCCTTAATAATCTTTTTTTATATAAGATGCATCGTGACAACATTTGGATCAATAAACTTTTGTTTATGCACCTTCTACATGGACATCTAATATCGCCTTCACTAATATTTCTCAAGTTAGATATTGTTTAGTTGATAAAACTTTGAACCTCATTGCAATAATTCATCTTACACAACCCTTGGGTTAATTATCGATATATCCAAGAACGATCCTATATTACTTATAGCAAACCTATATACAAAAATAATCATGTATTAATTAAATATATTAACTAAACCAATATATTTTTACAAAATCTAAAATAAACCCTAACTTGTGCAAATTATAAATTCATACAATAGTTTTCTTATGTGAAAAACTATGAAACAAGTAAACACCAGAACAAAATCAATATACTTCAAAAATTTGCAAAAACAATTAGCATATTAAATTTAAAAAATGGTAGATTTGCATATTTAAAATGTAGAATCCTAAAAATTGTATTAGAAAACAAATGTCCCCAATCTAAAAGTTATTGTTGATGAATTTCTTGTGTTAAAATTGGGGGAGGGTGGTTATTAGTTGTAGGGGGAGGAAATGGAGAAGTAAGAAAGAGAAAGAGAGGAGGGTCAATGGTTATGTTATAAATTAAAAAATTGTCAACAGATTTACCAATGTAATATATTTGTTGGCAATCCATTAGTAACATTGTCGTGTCATCATACTTTTGGAGTTTTTTTTAATCTAACTATAGTTCTCTCACTATATTTACTGCAGATTATTACTAATGGACAATTTTTTGTTTGTAATAGTGTTTGTAAAAATCACATGTCATCTTACATGTATATTTTTTTTTTACTTTTCCCATTGTAATTTTGTTAGTATGTGCTAGTAAAATGTTTTCGTCGATGTTTAGTGACAAATAAAAAGAAAAAAACATTGATAAATTTCACAGCAAAATAACGATAAAAAATTATAGTCGATGTTTTCATATGTATTCTTTGATTTTATAGTAGTGCATTAAAAAATAAGTAATCATGTTTTTTATCCTAAGTGTACCATGTTTATAGAAACAATTCTCTAAGAATGAATAGAGTTTTCTTTAAGAGTCTCTTCTCATTTTTTCTTTGTCTACATGTTTTTTTTTTAATTTCTTTCTTCTATCTTTATTATTTTTATTGTTAACAAAAAAATAATTATAAGGTAAAGAGCTATAATAGTTTTTACTATAAAATCAAGATATAAATGAACATCCTTAATGTACCTGAACACTCTGATTATTTTTTCCCTAAGTAACTCAATACATTAATATGGATTAGGTTAACCAACCATGGATGACTCAAATCTAGTTTTTTATTCATCTCTCACTCACACATGACAAGACCAATTTTCATTTAATTATGTTATATTCATATTTAACAAATAGATTATGTGACTAGATATACTTTGAGATCTTAGTTGTTATACATCTTATAAGAATATATAGCTTCTTGAATAATGGAGCATAGAGTAGATATAGAAATACAATACTCTAGATCATATATCATATCTTTTCTCTCATTATTTCATTCATTAAACTTCTTATATTCATAATTATATCTTATTACAAAGACAAACATAATTGGTTGATCAATGAATACAAGTTGATGTGATAATACCAAAATGTTCTTTCTTTTTTCTAGATTCTTGTAACTTCTACTTAACCTGTTTTTCAAGTAATGATCGAATCATTTATAATCATTTAGAAATATACTATAATAGTAAACATAAAATCTAAGTCATGAGAAACAAATGAGAGTCGTAAGGGCACAAGCAAAGATCACTAATAATCATTAGGGTCTTATATAATATCAAATTAAGATTTTAGTTTTTATTACCCTTATTGGTCATATTACACACATATAAAAGGTATGAAACATGTTAATGTCATCCCCTCGGGTGTATGTCTTTATCAATAATATTGTGCATATTATAGTTTAGATATACTTGATGTCTAGCTTTGAGTTCACTTATTTACTCATTATTTTTATTCATCTTAACCCACATCTAGCAATAAGATAAATTAAGTGATATTTTAATTAAATCATTTAGGGTCAAAGTTATAACACATTACAATTATCTCTTTAAATATTTTATATTAAGAAAAACTTCATTTATTGAGCTTGAGCATTGTTTTATTTCTCAAATAATAAGCCTAGAATTTCCTCATCTTTATTCATTACAATATAATATTGGTGATTGCCTACGTAAGAATATCAATCTTTTATCTATCTGATATAACGTGTACTAAGCACATACATGAATGTTGTCCTACAACATATGTAATTAGACATTAATAGAATTACTAGATATGATATCTATGTGTTTGATTATATCCTTATATTTGATTTGGGCCAATAATTAACCTAACAAATGACTTGGATCTTGTTTGGATAGACTCGAGTCAAGTTTTAATAAGATAGTGATAATGATTTTTTTTTTATCCTCATATTAACTCGAATCAATGGTTAACTCAACCTAACACTCGAGTTTTGCCCTGTATCAACCCCAAAGTAGTTTTAATATTAATAATAACTATTTTTATATTTGATTTGACTTAAGTTAATAATCAACTTAATTTGTGACCTACACCTTGCCTCAAACTGACCCTTTAATAAGGTTTTGAAATTATAATAATAGTTATTATTATTCTTACGTTGACATGGGGTTAACTTGCGAAAACATTTGAACAAACTTGTTCTACCCCTTCTAATGTGACAAAAGTTTCTTCACTAGAATAAACTTTTGAACAGAATAAAATTGATTTTTATACAATACAAAAAAATATACCAAACAATTTCCATTAAAAAATTATCTTGCCTACTTTATTATTGTTCAATATACCAAAGACGACTTAAAATTGAGTATAGAAATCAACACATACCTAACAATTTTGGCCTCTAATAAATCCTATATTGGAGATGGACAAGCCCCCTCTTATTTATTTGACATGAATAGTTGAAGCGAGCTTCTACATAGGAAATAGGAAAATCGAGTTTCAACCCTTCTTCAATCTATATTTCAAATCAACGAAAAATAAACAATAGCAGTATCCTCCTGAGAGATGGTGTTCTCCGACAGGGTCAGAATCTTCCTTCACGGGTTTATCCACTTAATTGGAGAGGCTATCTACAAAACGAATCAGACTGGGATCGACCATTAACAACAGCAAGGATATAAACCTAAACCCATGCAAAGTTGAAAACTGGCCAAATTCTTGACCATGGAAAATTTAATAAATCCAGAAAACATCTCATCTGGCCATAATTTTGCAAGAGTAAGATCTATGCGAGTTTGACCATAGGGCAGAAGAGGAGCACAAATATTCAGCTAAAAGTCACATCTAAGAAAATCCATCTACGTAAACATCCGTTCCCTCCCCTCTAAAATATCTATCAGTAGGCAAGAAAACATAATACAGCTAGATTCATACAATAAAGACTAGTAGTGTGTTAATTCCCATATTCATACAGGTTTCTTGTTCCAAGTCTATGTCTCAAGGCTTTGAAGCACAGGAAACCACATGTGACTTGAACTTCTCAAGCTCTGCTAAAACCTCATCTTCTGGCCTGTAAATCAAATCACTCATTCGCCATATCTGCACACATTTTATAAATCAAATTTAAGCATTACCCCAGTGACTCAAATTCGAAACATCTTCAAAAGTATTCTAAGAGAGAAAACGAAATGATATCACTGCAAGTTTAGAATTGAGATTCAAAATTTTGAAACTACAATCCCATCCTTCATACGCTAAAAGTTTCACCAACTTATCCATACACTAGCACAATAAGACATTTCCATTGAAAGCAGCTATTACCTGCAGCGTCCCTCCCCCACCAGTGGTCTCACAGTCATCAGAGACACTAACCACCGTCCAAGGATCAGATGCATTCCAATGGAAGTCAACAACTTTATCCCTGAATAGCAGCAAAAGAAAATATGACTACTTGTCTTCCCATACAGAAATACATGAGAATTTCATAAAAGAATAAAGGATTCAAATAATGAATATGCGCTTTGCTATCAATCAAACATATATCGAAGATTATATATGACTAAGAAAAACACAATATACATGTCAAATCAAAAGATGAGACAAATGCTTATTGACTGTGAATTTAGAACTGTTAGTTGATTTCAATAAACCATGAGAATCTTTAAACCAGGGTAGGTAAGACATTAACAAACACTTCACTACAAAATGTCAAGGCCATTTGAGCTTTCCCTAATTGACAGGCTTGTGTTTTAACACTGTATAATTTAAATCACAAACATTTGTCAGGTTAAGGGTATGAATGTGATAGGTCCAAGCTTTCACCATTCATGCTTCAGCCAGCCACACCTAACACTGCATTAGAAGTCTATGAAACTCATTAGAGAAGAACCTTCAGAGCAGTGTTGTAAAAACGCACTTAAAGGCGGCAAGTTTGTGAAGTGCCTGAGGTGCTATGCACTCTCCCAAATGAACCTAGGCAATATGATATAAATTAAATGTGTAACAGTCAAATAAAGTTATTTTTTTCACCCTTAAAACCAAATAAGATAGTTTAAAATACTTAGTAGCCATATGGATTAAAAAAATATATATATATCATCATCATTATTCATCAATCTTCAATAACATCTTCATCCATGCTTTCCTTTCTATTCCTTCACTTGAATCCTTCATACCCTCCATTTGATGACTAAAATTGAAAACCTTATCTCTCAAACTATATTGCACTTGTTTAGAAAAAATTAACGTATTGACTGTACAGATGTGTTGTTCTTCAACTCCCACTGTTGCAAAAGGAAAGTGTTGTTGATGTTTCTCTTCTAAGTGTCCTTCATTATCTGCCTGTATCCCACTTTAATGATTTTTTAAAAAAAAATTACCCTAATTTTTGTTTTTAGCAAAAGCACCCCCAAGTTGTTTTTTATGGTAAATTAAAATAATGGACAAAGAGATGTTAACAAGATAGAGATAAGGTTCAACACATCTCATAAAAATATTTCTTTCACAAAGAGATGTTGCCAAAGATTCCCAAAAACCAAATCCAGAAAATAGAAGAATTAGTGTTTTTCAATATAGATATGGTAGGCTCAAGGAAAAGAGGCAATCAGGTTAGATGGTTGTATCCAACAAAGAACAGCCCGCAGCTACAGAGAAATAGAGGTTCATGTAGCTGCATGGAGATGAAAAATGATATATAAAATGACATGCTAGTGCACCATATTGAATAATGTGATTTTCCTTCATTCAATCACAAGTGATAAATGCTGGTTTGAGTAACTTATGTTGAAAAAAAAAGGAATCCTTAAAGACAAATGATCAAACAAGTGCAAGCCATTGAGAATTGCTAGCAATTAAGGAACTGTTTTCAAGGAGAAAAACTATCTGGTACAAACCTGTGCCCAGCATGCTGGAAAAACAACCCTGCAGGAGAACTTGGAGCTCTAGCCGGACGCTCTGTCTTTTTGCCAAACTGTAAGAAAAGAAAAACAGAGGACGAGTGCTAGTAAAACATCACCCAAACTCCAATCACACAGAAAGGCAAGCAACAATGTAACCAAACAATCAAAGAAGCTATAATTAGAACTTTTGAAATCTGAGGCAGAGATGGAGGAACACTTTCATCAAGAGGAGATGTAGCTCAAAAGCACCATAAAGAAGCAAATGATGTTTGCCTTGTTGATCAAGAACAATTGGGATAAGAACCCCCCACCCATGCAACAAACAAATGATGGGATTTTAATGACATTCCATTTCATCAGCTTTAGTTTCAAACTACCTGGAAGCATCCCCATGCACGCTAAAATTTTCTTTTATTTCAATGTGAAGATCCAGAAACCAAATAGGACTTCTAAAAGACAAGTTACATATGGGTTCAGAACTACATGTTCTTGCAGAGGAGTCCACAGCAACTCTATATATCCCGACTACATGCAATGAAAAACAGAACAGTTTGGTACTTTCTTCAGCTTCTTAGAAAATAACAAGTTAAATATTTCTTAAGAGCATTTCAAACAAGAAAAGGTGTGCAATCCTTTTCATTTTCCCCTTCTCTTGACGATTCATTAACTTTCACAATGATTTGTCAAAAAAACCTAGCAAGAGATATATTTTGAATTCAAATAGATGGGTTGATGCCCATGCACAGGTAATCCAGCTCATGTGTGAAGATTGGACATACAAACCTTCTCATAATCCCAAATATTTAAGAGACCATCCTCTGCAGAACTCCCAAAAACAGATGCCTTATCTGGAGACCACTGATAAAGAAATGGAGATTATTAAAGTAAACATTTACAACAAGCTTCCAGGGCCAACGAATGACTTCCAACAAAAATGTAGAAGCAAAAGGGTTGGAGATTGAGGAACAAAAAGAGGTTGATGAGTACCTGTACACAGAGGACAGCAGCTTTGTGGCCCTCAAATTTATAGACAGGCAAACCAACTCCATTAGAAGTGAGATGCCTCCGATCAAACATGCAAACAGAAGCATCTGCTGACCTGAAAAAAATCTAGCAGAGCTTAAAAAAATCTTTGGCATTTAATTCTTTTTCCTTAAAAGCACAAAACATCAACCAAACTAAAAATGTTTATCTTGACAACACTTGACAACAAAGCATAATTGAAGGAAGCACAAAATTGAAACATACCCAGTTAAAATGAGATTATCATCTTGGGGATTCCAATCAACACAGTGAAGATCAGCATTATGTGCCCTTTCAACCTGTTGACCAGAAACCAAAATCAGTGGAGAAGAACAGGAAAACATAGATAATCAGAGCTGAGCTTTAACATGAATGATATCTTAAAATTGAATTAGCATAATCTACAGAATACCACTGAATGGTTACCAGATAATAAGGCATGCAAAACAAGAATGATACTTGGTTCAATGAAGTAGATATTAAAAATAAATATTTAAAAAAAAAGAAGTTATAACTCAGTTTCTAGATCAAAACACTACATCCAATCAATGTGAACAGATATGGTAAAGAAAAAAAGAAAGTCAATAGAGTCAGGTGCAAAGAATTAGGAATAGTACACTAGTCTTAACATCATTCAGAACAATGAGATCAGGTTTTCACTTCATCAAAACTGGGAATGCCTTCATAAATACCCACAAGACTTCTCAACCATAATCCAAGAAAAAACACAGACATGCTAATTATAAGACCAAGAATTTAAGGCAGAGGCAAATAACCTTGATAGCTGGGCTAGTGCCAGCTCTAGCATCCCATAATATAAGGCAAGAATCATCTCCTACACTACAAAACTCCTGCACACTTCAGAAGACATAAACTCAATCAGAAATAAAAGGTCATATCATAAATTTTTCTCTAATGTTATTATTTAATGTAATGTCTAACAGCATATTAATGAGATAAATTTTACAGCCACATTTTCAACTACTTGCATTATACATTGAATATAATAACATATTACAAATGATGACTACAACAATAAGCAATGTGAAAACTACATGTATTTAACCAGGGCCATGTGAGATACCTGGATGGACAGAATGTCACGTCTTCAACTGTATCCTCATGCCCTGAGTAGATACCTCGTGGTCCAACAGAAGGGCCATCAGCGGCTCTATCACTGCCATCCCCAGCCTTTTTAATGATTGATCCACCAGATCCTGGAGACTTAGTTGCTGGATCGGTGGCAGATGATGTTATATGGTCCTGGATACTCCACAAAACTACCAGCTTGTCCTTCCCTGCAATTAACAACTCAAACTTAGAAGAAAATCTTTGTCAAGATAAATCAAGTTACTCCTAGTCCCCATCCAAGCAATCTAGATGTGCCAATAAGAATCATGAACATCCAACCAAAGCACACAGCCATGTTATAGCAGTACACACCGCGATACATATTTTAACCAAAAGGAAAGAAATATGTAATAAGACAAATATGCTGTTTGGTGCTAATAGCAATCCAGACCTAACTTGAAAGAAAGTCATTTTTGAACAAGTATACATCATAATATGTATCCAAAAGAAGAAAAATTGACAATAAAAGGAGAAACATAGAATAACACAAATAAGCTGCTGAACAAATTTCATATTCTAACCAAGCACAAGTGAAAATCCACCCCAAGTTCATTCATCACAAGGAAAAATAAAAGGATCTTAAAAATAGATTTTCAACCCCCAGAGAGCACATAGGGGTCAGTTGGGCACATTGCAAGAGCAAACTCAGCATTGTCCTGGTGTCCAGTCAAAATCTGCAGGAAAAAGTTCCAAGTTGATATGGTTTAGCACGCGACACAGAAAGGTTCATTTTATTGAAAATTATGAATTATAAAAAAGGTGTGCAAATGCATGCTAATATAGAAATGCCTGGAATACAGCTATAGTGCAAGTAAAAGCTTTATGGAGAGGATCATGTAAACATGATAGCATTTGCATATGCCTGTCCACAATTTACAACACTCTTTTATATCTAGAGAGCAAAAATCTACATGACTACTTTCCATTGTAATAAATAAGTAAATAAACAAAATGATGCATTCATTTCAAAACCAAATTACCAAATCTGGACGAGAATTTGTAGCTCCAAGAACAGCATGACGGTTAGGCTGTGCTTCAACATCCCATATAAGAACCTGAAGTTTAACAAGTACAATGCCGGCAAAATTAAATTATGGGAACTAAGAAAACTGTAAAAACAATCAAAAACAGCATAGTTTCAACCTAAATAAAGAAACCAATAGGTTCCTAAGACACTCACATCAGGGCTGTCGGTATGAGTGGCCACTATCTTACTATTCTGGGGAAGTTCTCTGATTCTGTTTACCTGAAGAAGTATATCAAAAACAAATCAATGAAGAACAAGTTCAAGTGGGATTTCCTGACTTTAAAAAGCATAGCAAAACTTTAAAATCAGAGAGGACTTGAGTAAAGAGGCACAGACAAAAAGTACAAGTTCATAATCCTTTTTCTAGCAGGAAATGTGGCATTAAAACTTTCCAGCAAACTTAATAGAGAGATCAGATCAATACAGGAATTAATAAAAAATAATTGAAATATATAATCAGCTGATGTATTTGCATCACTGCATGTAACTGTAATAACTACATATATTATGGTTGTTTATCTGAGATTTATACCTCTCCAGGATGTATGATGGTCTTGTACTTCTTAACAAATGGAGAGCGTGCTTCTTCATTAAACTGAAAAGAAAAGGCAAATGCTATCAAGTAAATATATTAGATGTTAACCAAATAAATTAAGTTGTAGAAACAATTGAGGAACTTGACAAAGTATTTGGAGGATTGAAACAGGTGAAAAACATTTAGAGGAAAGGAATGTGACAGGGGAGAGTTGCTTAAATTTGTTTGTGCAAGAGAGAGAAAATGAGGGGAAGAGATGAAAGTGGAGTGAAAATTTTCCTGGGGCCCACAAAAAAATCGATCTCCAATTTAGAGAAAAAATGAAAGGATAATGGAAAAAGGTTATTCATCCTTATAATAAATTTTCTATTCCCCAAAAATGAAAAGCAAAAAAAAGGATTTTATAAACTTTCTCTACACATTGTTTCTCATCCAAATTCCTTCCACCAAAACAGCAAGAGAGGAAATTATTTCTCTCCTGTAACTTCCATCCTCTTCATTTTCAATCCCTCATATTTGAATCCCAAACAATGAATGAAAGTTAAGAGCAGGTAGAAGAAAGAACACGACAGAAAATAATGAATCACCTGAGATATGTGTTCTGCAGCAGCAACTCTAGACTTGACAACATCACAATTTGCAATGACCAGAGTATTTGGAACACTACCATCAGTCTGGCCACACAAAAGAAGTTGGATAAACAAAAATAACCAGAAAAAGGAAAGACATTTGTTACAAGAACAGTTATGAAGAAAAGTGACCAAATAAAGTATAAATTATCATGGAAGGAAGGTTAACATTGGAATGGACACAAAAAAAGTAATCTAAGAAAGCAAACCCAGCACCACAAGTCATACTAACAGAGTACCAAAATCTCTAAAGCACCCAAGACTTCCCGTTGCATCAGCTAGAAAGATATGTCACAGAGTAAAACTAAAATGCCCTTTCCAAGCTAAATGAATGACCAATTGCACACCAAATCCATAAGTTTCAATGTTGTTTCAGTGTAATGATACAATTAATTGTCTATTAATTGGGGTGGGACAGAAGCACAAAAATTCAATATGCATGCACAAGGGCTTATTTCTTCAGCCTTCAACACTCATTTGAGCAGCGAGATTTTAGCCATCTTGCTAAGATTAAAAAAGGCAGAGGAATAGTTATCTGCCGTAATTTATTTATTGCTGAAAAATAAATTAGAGCATTTCGTTCAATACCATTATAGAAGTTTCAGCTGTTTGACCAGAAAGACGCTAAAATAGTACAAGCAAAAAAACTTGCCTGCTCGGAAAGATAGAGACGCTGGCGATTCTTGTAAGAAGCTTGTTCAAGCTGTGGACCCCACCTAATCACATCAACAACAAAGGATTGAAAAGAAAAAAAAACAATACTGAGTTTTGTACAGCCATGGAAATGGAGCAAAGCATCCAGACAGAAAAACCCTAGCTTTGGTTCACTCAAAACGGAAGGTAAAATAAAAGCTTCCCTAGACAAGAAAGAACGTTAAGAAGTACAGAGGAAAGGGGAAAGCATCTGACAATCAAGATATGTAAGGAAAACCTAGTAAAAAGAGAGAAATAATACCGGCAGGAGAGGGATGGCCAGACGAGGTTGTGATTGGCTAGCCAGTCATACAGAACAGGAACCAAAGACTTCCACTGAGAGTACTTGTCATCAATAGAGGGTTGCTGTGCCTTCTTTCCCTCTTTCAATCTCGCACCAGCACTTTGCTGCTGCTGCTGCTGATCTTCTTTGGGCTTGGGTTTTCGGCCTCTCTTCTTTGGAACGTGAGGAGTAGTGGAACCAGGTTCCATTTCAAAGAGAGAGTTATTCTCTTCTGGTTTGGGTGAGAACTAAAACCCTAAGAAGATGGACGCTCTGCCCTGTCTGGTAGGTGGCAACTGGCAAGTGCTCTCAAAAAGAGTTATCGGTGATGACAGTGTATATAATTTTAAAAAAATAAACGACAATAAAAAATAAATAATCAATTAAAAAAACAATATTATTAGATGTCGTTTAAATGTAACTATATCTCTATAATTTTATTTGATAACAAAACAAAAAATAATTACAAATAACATATTCTCGCAAGGAAAAAAATTAAAATTCAAAGCTAAATTATCAATAAATCAATCATTAAAAAATAAATTATCAATAAAGTATAAATAAAATCAACTAAAATCAACACGGTAAACTAATGGTCTAGTAAGAATGATATGAACTTCAACAATTGTGATGAAACCCAATAAAATGATGGTTTTGAACACCAAGATCGCGTAGACAAGATTGATTAAGTCTTGACCCGACACCTAACAAGATGAAAACTAAGACTACGAAAGATTGAAACGTCACACTTAGAAAACTTGAGAATCTCTCAACAATTAAGGTGATAAGTTTGGTTGTTTAAATGCCATAAGATTAACTTGATAAATTATATGAGTTCTTTTAAGAATGAAGAGGAACACAAGACCTCGCAAATATAATAATTTTCTGAAAACATAATTTTTTTTATTCATTTTGAAATACCCATTTATATACTTGTAACAACCCTCCAAGAATAGAAAAAACCATAACTAAAGTTTTAAAAGAGCTCAAACAGTAACATAAACAAGTCTCCATGTTTTTAGGTCTCTTGGACTTTTAGAGGCTACCATAAATAGCTAAATGACTAAATTCAATGTATTTTACATAACCATTCAATACTAAATTCATTCCTCTATTTAATATCCTTGGAACTCATTAAATCTATGCCCTTTGATGGTCAGACCATGCTGAAATGTTTTTGCATAATTATTAGTCTCTTCAATTGTTTTGATAATGTAGACTAAGCCTTGATTATAATTTGAGTCCATTTTGGTCTTTTTAAAATCAGCTCAAATCTCTTGATCTAGCTCATTCAATGCTTTCTTGAAACGTTTGGCTCTAAGTCTTATAATTAGACCACTTGGAAGTGACAAAGGATCTTGTGCAAATTCAATCGCATTTCCAAGTGTATGATCAACATGTTCAGCCCCTTGGTTTGCATGCTAGAAGACTAGGATAATCTTGTTCAAACAAATCAAAATAAAATAAATGAATGTCAACTCTTAAGCAAACAAAATGATATCATATAGATATTAAAAAACCATAAGAAAAATTAAGTTAACTCAATTAACTCAACTAACTTGTGACCTGGGATATGAGATCCAGAGAGCCTTATAAAAAGGAAAGAAAAAACATCATGAAGCTTAAGTCTTAATAATCTTATGTTGATGGATGAAATTATATATATATATATATATATATAAACTAAAGTCAATCTAAGTCAACTTAACTAACATGTGACCTAATAAGGACAACTTAACAACTGCCAACAAGGTCTTGGCCTGGTGGTCAGAGAGGGGGTTTGTCTTCCTTCCACCCCAGGTTCAAGCCTTGTCAGGCACGCCTGTCACCCCCGCAGTGTCTTACCTGCTCATTGGGCTTGCAGGATATTCAATGAGCCCGGGGATTAGTTGTGGTGCGTGCAAGCTGGTCCAAACGCCCCGGTCATCACAAAAAAAGAAGGACAACATAACAACTATTCCTTCTTTGATAGAGCTCATTTCAAGCAAAATTATTATAGAATACAAGGGCAATCTCTTTGTGTAATTAATGTTTTGTCTTAATATTAAAGGTATTTACTTGTATTAAGTTTTATCACACATGAAAATGAAATTGATGAATTGATTTCTAGGTTCACCAATATTAAAGTTACACATTCAATCACTCAAACAATAAAGTGGTCATATGAATAACCATTGTTTTAATGGAGTAAACTTTATTACCATCCTAAATAGATGAATATGATAGATGCTTGGTGGGGAAAGTTTAAGACTAGATACATAATCTTTAACTTGAGGTATTAGTTTTAAATTTTTTAAGACTAATTAATATATAAAATCAATTGAGGAAAACATTTGGTGGGTCGAGAGCAACGAGGTGCTTGTTATGAGAGTATGCCACAATACAGATAGGCAATTTAAATCAAATAATGTTATATTATTATAAATTTATATATTTTTTATTTTCTCACCTTATTTTTGCTTAACAAATTTGTATTTCAGGTCGCATGATTTTATGATGTGTTACCTATGAACAAACAATTAGGAAGTCGACTCTAATGATGTTGAAAAGATATATACCAAAACATGTCATAGAGAGTAATTAGGCATTGTTTCAATAATTTCTAGAATAAAAAAAGTCTTAATAGGTTCTCTTGATTCACTATACAAAATAGATATAAAGAAATTCATAATTTAATTAGTAAGCACACTATAAAAGCGATTAAGTTTGTCAACCATACAAAAGCCTTAGTAAAATCTTGTTGTTGTTATATATGTATGCATGTATATATATATATATATTTTTTTTTTAATTTCTAATTAAATATTTTTGTGAGATTTTTTAAAAACTATTTAATATGCAAGAAAAACAACTTGGGCATGAACCGACTCCAATGGAGTCATATTAGGAAACTCATGTAAAGAAGGGTTTGTGACCAAGTTTGTTGATACAAGAGTGAGAGTGTTCATTTGCAAGTCTTTTGGTACTTATCATAACCTTAATACTTGCATCAGTAATATGAAATGTAATTGAATTTGAAAACTTAACTTCGTTCTTTGTTTTGATTTGTATGAGGATATAAAAACACGATCTTTAACTATGGTTAGAAGTTGCTGCAAGTGATAAACCTCCAATAGAAATCAAGTTTATGTTATGTTTGTGGCATAAACCTCAAATTGTTTCAACCTTGGATTCATACCATGATTTTAAAAGCCGTGTACCCTCGAATTTGCTGCTGCTTTCCAAAGCCAGTCATGAGTGATGTAATTCAACCAGGGGTTTCAACAAGCTGAAATATTACACTTGTGTATCAGACGGGATTTGATACGAGCACGGGACATTGCTTATCTCTTGAAAATTACAGCTTCAAAGCGCACAATGAAGGTCAGGAGTAAACTTCCTGAGCCTCCAGACCATTAATCCCAGGTTATTGATCTCATGCTTCCTGGATACGACCAACGTTGCTGGAAAACCGGAAACATGCTATGTTAAACTATTATATGCACATCCCAATTTTCTTTTTATTTATGTAAAAGAGGAGGCTGATTAATTCTAAATGGTCAAAATTACAGTGAAAGTGAAACGCTACCATCTATTTTAACTTTATTTGAAGAAAAATCCTTACTGGCGGGAAAGAAGGAAGTCTCCTGCTGCTGGTGCCTGGCAGACTTAGAAGTGTTAAACATGTCGATACACCATTGAATTCAGATACCTCCACATGGTTCACATCATCATGTTACTGCCGCTTTTCCGCCAGTGCAACTGAGTATAGACATTGAAAGCCTTGCATGGGATCACGTCCTGTTACCTTCGAACCTTATTTAAAATTTAATTCAACTGGAGTGAGATCAAAACAAATGCTGCAACTGTCCTGAAGTGATGGGTTTTCGCATTCTGCATTCCATAATAACAGCTTCCTTCGCTGTCCAGGCTCCTCATCCATTTCTTGTTCTTATAGAGGACTAAATGCTTGCTTGCTTGCAGTAAAGGATTTTAAGATTGAAAAAACAGGAAGTCAATATTCACAAGAAAGAGGGACGATCGAGCTCTTAATGTGAACCTGGCCACATTTTGAAGATGGTTCCCCGTTCACTCACACTTTCCCTTGTCAATCTCATTCTCTGCAGCAACCTTCTGCCCTTTCCACTTTTCAATGGACCTGAAGAGCATCTCCTCAATGATCCAGAGCCCTGCTTCCCATACCCTACTGATGTACTGAAAAAATCTGAAACTACAAGTCCCCTTTCTATATCTGGCTCGGAATCATAATTCTGTACCAGGGCCTGACTTTGCAAGGAATCCCACAGATGTCCTGAGACAGCACTGGCCTCAGCATCCATGCAAATAGATAAATCTTGGCTGGAACTTCTGGAATGCAGTTCCCTCGCCTCATCACACTCATTAGATACTAGTTTTAAGGCCTGAACAACCTCACTCATAAAAGGACGGTGTGATACCTCTGGTTGAACACACATTGATGCAATAGCTGCTACTTTGGCCACACTATCAAAAGGTACATCAGGTGCAAGAGTCTGGTCTATAATTACTTCAAGTCCTTCTTTAGTTGTTAGAAATGGACGTGCCCATGCAACTAGATTCTCTTGACCTGGTGGCTGGGACATATCCACTGGTTTGCGTCCTGTTAGGAGCTCAAGAAGGACTACACCATAACTGTAAACATCACTCTTCACAAGAAGATGGCCAGTCATTGCATACTCTGGAGCGACATACCTATATGAAATATTTATCAGGAAAATAGATAAATCAGATTCAATAAACTCCAATTCAAATCAAATGGAGGAACTTAAAGCAAGCCTATATCAGCTTAAAGGTTGCCTAAATGTTAAAAATTGCTATATCTTATGTGTCCTTGCTATTCTTTTCTAGACTAGAAAAAAAAATTGAAATGGTCCAGGAATTCTTTATCCCCAAAAAGGAGGAACAACAAAATATTTATGATTTTATGCATGTCCATATTAGCACTGCCAATCAAGATATCCAGGTCGAAGAATATTGAAATTCAAAAGTTCACCTTGGCATCATTAAATGAGCTTTAATTTCATTTGCTACCAATACATATAATTTATGGACTTCAAATTTATATAGCCATAAACATATTTTTAATTTTATTCTGAGTTACAAATGGATGTTTGTATGAATGAGGTTCAGGATGAGCATTCAGTCATTAGACAAGCTTAAGAGAAGATTCTGCACAACAGAGATCTGGAAAATGAGCTATGCTTCATGGATGTTCTATAACAGTCTAAGTAGAAGACAATGTGGTGGAAGCTATTTTACTTTCTAGAATAAGAGGCAAGAGCTAACTTGGTTGGTACCTTCTAAAACATCATATGGTCATATAAAATAACTTCAGTCTGTGAACCTAAATCTGGGATACACCAGCAACATTCAGAATGCAGAGCAATTATGCAGGTACTTGGATCTACTAGGCATTGAGCATTACCTTGTAAGGAGTTGATGTTAGGTGGAATCATTTAATAAGTGATACAACAAGATTTCACGAAGCCTGAGAAATGAATTCTTACCCAAAAGTTCCCATGACCTGTGTTGATATGTGCCTATTTTCCTCATCCAAGGCGGTCCTAGCCAAACCAAAGTCTGAGACTTTTGGTGTGAAATCATGTTCCAACAAAATGTTGCTTGACTTGAAGTCCCTGTGTATCACACGAGGGCTTGAATCCTCATGTAGATATGCTAGACCTCGAGCTGCACCAAGTGCTATCTTGATCCGAGCATCCCAATTAAGAGCAGATTCTTTATCAACCCCTGGTAAGTAAACAACATACAGACAAGCATATTCATGTTACAGAACACTGACCCCTTATCTAAGAGAACTTTCTTGATCCCAATATGAAAAATCAGAAAAAGAGCAAGGCTACTACCATGTAGATGAGATTCAACACTGCCATTTTCTATGAGCTCGTAGACCAAGCTGCATAAACATTCCTCTGTGCATATTCCAATCAACTTGACTAAATTTCTGTGATGAAGGCGGTTAAGCATCTCAACTTCTGCTGAGAATTCTCGACCACCTTGCTGATCATTTCTCTTTAGAACTTTTACAGCAACTTTGGTCCCGTCTTCTAAGACACCGCTGTAAACAAGCCCAAAGCCACCCTCCCCAATTATTCTTGAAGCATCAAAGCTACTAGTGGCCCTCTCTATGTCACTTAAGCTGAAGGTCTTAGCAGACCCTGTGTATGCTGGAATACTAGATGCAAAGGACAATGAGGCAGAACTAAGACCACTTCCAATCAATGACCCAGCAATACCTGCAAGCAAATTAGTTTCCCTTTTTCATTGCAAACTAAGCAAGACTTTTGAATTGTTCAAATTACTAAATCAAACATATTTGAATGAGAAGAAAATGGTTATCCATCAAAGCATGTTAAGTACAGAAGGACAGCATGGAAATACAAAATTAAGACAATGTTAAGTCTAATATATAAAAGTCATATCTGTACAACATTCCACAGTTTCTTTTTCTTTCTATTTTACCTTGACAAGTTCAATCACTGTGCTAGCTAATTAGTCCAATTCTGTATGTTCTATAAGTTTAGGTGTTTTACTCTGTAAAACCATTGATCCATCAAACAGATGGGCTAAATTTATATACAATTACCTGATGGTTTCACAACTGAAGGTGGCAAAGGCTGCAGGACTGATGCCGGTTGACTAGCATGATCTCTATGTTTAAACAGCAATACCCAAGCAACAGCAGAGAATAAAACTAGGGCTACAGAACCAGACAGAGCAATAATAGCAATAATGCCACCAGTGAGCCTATCTTTATGCTTCCTCTTATGGACATCAACCCCTAGGGGCTTTATCATCCCTGGATTGTTGTCCTTTCCCGAATATGGACCATCATCAATTATTGCAACTCCCGAAGAAGCCATAGGTGGAGATGGAGGTAAACCTATAAATGTAGCACTTCTAGATAAATATCCAGGAAAAGAATAAAAAGGAAAGAATAAAAAGGAAAAAAAGAGTCTTCATATTTAGAAATCGCATACCTAGATAACGCACATATAATACTTCATAGTCTCCAAAAAAAGAAGGATTTATAACCACTTGTTTATGCCAAAATCTTTGATAAGTCAAAAAGGCAGTTGTATTGTCAAATCTTTCTCCAAGGGGAACCAAGTTAATAAGGACGATTGTCTTCTCTGGCTGTCGGTTGGGGGCATTGGCCCCTATAATGCGAACTTGACTTTGCTTCATAAAAATGCCAGCAGCAATTTCCTGAGCAAGCTCTGAAACTAAAGGGAAAAAGGTATACAGTGCAACACTAACGCCCAGTCCTACTTGCATGGGCAAGACACAGTGACATGGTGACCCAGGAGGAGTATTTGTGTATGGCTCTGTGCACACAGTTGTTGAACAATCTGTAGATTCGATGAGCCTATGCATTACATTTAGGAAGACAAAGAATGTCGGAGGGAAAACATAAACAAACTTCAAAGCAAGAGAAGCATGGATCTGTGTACCTTCATTAGGAGGTGGAGGTGGCAATGTGCGGAGTGGTGGCAAGGGGGGCATCTTGGGAGTTCTTGAAGAAAACCCAGAAGGAGAAGCTTTAGGGGAAAGAACTGGCACTTGGAAATGCAGCAATAATCAAAAGGTAAGCTATTAAGTATGTAATGAATGAAATAAGTAAATGTAATGCATAATCAATATGAAAAAGGGAAAAATGAAATGTAGGGAATGAGTTTTCCTTACCTTTTGTCCGTCTAGATGCAGCAGTTTGAGAGGGTGAAGGAGTGGGTGAGACAATGATCACTGGTTTAGGATGACGGTAGTGTGATGCATTATTTGAAGAATCTACCATAGAGGAACTGCATTAGAAACTGAAATGACCTTCAAGGAAAATGCTCCAAATATGAACCACTAAAACAGTCACTATTATGATACCTGGAGTACCGAGGGGTGAGAAAGCATATTGTTTGTGCCTGCTTGTTGGAAGAAATGATGGAGGCATGACTGGACCTGAAAAGAGTATCAAAATAAAACAAAATTATGTTTTAAGTACATAGCAAACCAAATGGTTATCTGATGTGTGTGTGTGTGTGTGGGGGGGGGGGCTTCTCAAGCACAAATGAAGGACCTTGCTGTTTGGAAGAGGGCAGAAATGTTGGATTTGAGGATGCAGGAGCAGAGTCATTGATTTTGCTATTTTCATGGTTCTGTTTATGAAATGGGATTGAAGGTGAAGGCATAGAAAAGTGATGTTGTTTATCCAGAGGAGCTTTTGGCAATGATGAGGGAGAAATGCGAGAGAAATTAGAGTGTCTCGTAGTTTTGTGTGTCGAAGGAGCTACACCAGAAAAAGAACCTGAATTTTATTGTTAAATTCCAAGTCTTCAAGTTGGTGCTTCATATAATTGATCTTCGTGAAATTTTCAGTTTAATAATGCATACCTTTAGCTGGAAAATGGCTCATGGGAGATAAAGGTGTGGGTGTTTCATTTAGCGGTGTAGAATCTGGAATTTTATCTTTCTTATAGTCAATGCTTGGGGTAGGAGTAGATGGATGGGGGACATTTGGACCTGCAATGTCATATGAGAGTCAATAAAATGTAACATTACCTAAGTGCAAAGAGTTTGCATATATGAAATAGTGCCAGGAAAACAATATGGAAATACCACCTAGTCTTGTAATCCATGTTAGCATGATCAGTATAAGATGTTAGCATAATCCGGATAAAGTAGTCTCCATATATAACAAGTATTATATAAAAATCCAGCAGTAAATAGTAGTGTTTTAATAGGTTATTTATCTTTCCATACTTAGTCCGAAATCGTAACTAGGGCATGTAAATCTCTTTTATTCCTATATAATAGACAAGACACTCAAGAGAGGGGTCATTCAGTTTTCTATTTAGCCAATTTATCATGGTATCAGAGCCTCACCACTAAAATTACATTGCAAAATCTTGTTCGTTCCCCTCTCGGTTTCTTGGTCAATCCTAGATACATAGGGCTCTCGGTTTCTTGGCTTTTCAGTTTGGGTTTCTTAGTTGTCTTTTGGGATTTACCTAAAATAATGACATCAAGCAATTCGGACCTATTTGGTGTTCGGTTTGCTAGAAAGAACTACTCAGCCTGGGAATTTCAGTTCCAAATATTTGTTACAGGGATGGAATTATGGGGCCATGTGGATGGGAGTGATCCAGCTCCCATAGATGTGTCCAAGCAGCCTCAATGGAAGATCAAGGATGCTCGGGTGATGTCTTAGATTTTAGGGTCAGTTAATCCTCTCATTGTGCTTAATCTAAGACCATATAAAACAACAAAGACTATGTGGGAATACTTGAAAAAGGATTACTATCAGGATAACAATGTTAGACGTTTTCAATTAGAAAACAATATCTCCAATTATGTTCAAGAGAATCTCTCTATTCAGGGTTATTGCTCTGGTTTTCAGAATTTATGGGCAGAATATACTGATATTATTCATGCCCAAATACAAGCAGAATCTCTCTATTGTTCAGTAGGTTTATGAGCAAAGCAAACGGGACCAATTCTTAATGAAATTAAGATCGAGTTTGAGATTACCTGCTCCAACCTAATGAACCGAGATTCCTCACCCTCCTTGGATGTCTGTTTTGGGGAACTACCATAAGAAGATCAACATGTGGTTACACAAGATACATAACTCAGCAACGGTTGCCTTTGCAACTCAGGGAAGAGGAAGGGGCTGGAGTACGGGCAATGTTCAGTGTTATACATTGCAGCCAACTGCAGGAAGAAATTCTACAATTATTGCAAACAGCAAGGCCATGTCATCAAGGAGTGTTCCACTCGTCCCCAAAACCGTCAGGTAAATGCTTTCTCGATAGTGTTGTCTAACAATGCTTTCCCAACAGTACTGTTCAGCAACACCTCTACATCAGTTGCAACCAATCCTCTTACACCAGAAATGGTGCAACAGATGATTCTCACAGCTTTCTCGCCCTTGGGGCTTTAAGGTACTACTTCTGATTCTCAATTTTGGCTTGCTGATTCTGCTGCCTCAAATCATATGACCAATTCATCTAGTTAGCTTAAAAATGTGCATAAGTACCTCAAGTCATCACAAATTCAGGTTGCTAATGGTGGATATATAACTATCACTAAGGTTGGAGATATTAATCCAACTTTCAAAAGTGTATTTGTCTCACCTAAATTATCTACTAGCCTTATTTCGATCAGTCAACTGATGGATGATAACTATAATGTGCATTTTCTCTTAATGGTTGTCTTGTGCAAGATGAGGTGTCAGGGAGGATAATCACACTAATGGGCCTAAAGTTGGACGACTGTTTCCGATGCATTTTTCCATTTTTAGCTGTCTCTTTTGCTTGTACTACTGTTCAAAATCGATATGACATATGGCATAGATGTTTAGGCCATCCAAACTCTATTGTTTTATCTCGATTAGTGAATTGTGGTTTACTAGGAAATAAAGTTAATTTCTCTTCTCATGATGCTTTGTTTAATTGTTTTACATGTAAATTAGACAAGAGTAAGACTCTTCCTTTTCCTTCCCATGGCAGTCATGCTATAAAATGCTTTGATATTATCCATAGTGAGTCCTGCACCGATTCTATCTCATACTTGTTATAAGTATTTTGTGACCTTTATTGATGATTATAGTTGGTTCACTTGGGTATATTTTCTTCGTTCCAAATCTGAAATCTTTACGATTTTCAAATTATATGTTACCTATGTTGAGACTCAATTTTCTACTAGTATTAAGGTGTTACGATCTAATTCGGGGGGGGGGGGGGATATGACATGATTTTCATGCTTTTTTTCCAGCAAAAGGGCATTCTCGCACATCGTTTATGTCCATATACACCACAACAAAATGGGGTTACTAAGCATAAGAATCGTCATCTTTTGGATATCACTCGAACCTTACTATTTGAGTCATTTGTTCGAAGCTTTGTCTACTGCATTTTATCTAATCAATCGCTTACCATCCAAGGTGTTGAATTTCGATTCCCCTTTCTATCATCTAAATCATAAGACTCCTAGCTATCATGACTTGCATACTTTTGGTGGCATTTGTTTTGTTCATTCACCTTCTCCTAAGCGGCACAAAATTTCTACTCAGTCTGTTAAATGTGTGTTTTTAGGGTATAGTATTTCTCACAAAGATTTTGTTTGTTATGATCTAAGTTGTGATAAATTTCGTATCTCTAGAAGTGTTGTTTTCTTTGAAAATCAATATTTCTTCCCTACTCCTGTTCATTCTTCCTCAGTTGCTCCTATTCTTCCTCATTTTGAGGATGTGTCACCTTTTGAGCGGTTCAAACTTGGAATTGTGTATGAACGTCGTCATCCAACTTTGCCTCTTCCAATGACTGGCCCACCACCTGATGCTGCTCCTGAGCCGCTAGTTCTTCGCCGCTCTACTAGGGTCTCCTATCCTCCTAATCAGTATGGTTTTTCTGCTACTTTATCTAATACACTTGTTCCATCATGTTACTCACAAGTTGTCCAACAAGGTTGTTCCACTTGATGCAGGAGGAACTTTGAGTTCTTCAGGATAATCATACATGGGATCTTCTTCCTTGTCCTCCCATGGTTAAGTGGGTGTAAGTGTTGCAAGTCAATTCATGACCAATCCAACTAACGAACATATGGAGGTTGTGAATAGAATCCTAAGGCACCTTAAAATGACTCCTGACAGAGGACTTCTACACAAAAAGAATGACAATAGAAAAATAAAAATCTACTCAGATGCAGACTAGGTAGAAGATATTTCATATAGAAATTTGACTTCTAAGTATTGCTCCTATGTTTGGGGAAATCTTGTAACTTGGAGAAACAAAAAGCAATCAGTTATCTCTAGAAGCAGTGCAGAATCAGAGTTTAGAGCTCTAGCACTAGGCATTTGTGAAGGAATGTGGATACTAACATTGCTTAGGAAACTGGGAGTAGAAGTAGAAAATCCTATCAAGATGTTTTGTGACAATCAAGCTGCTATAAGCATTGCAAAGAATCCTGCTCAGCACGACAGGACCAAACATATTGAGAAAGACCAACATTTTATTTCAGAGAAGATTGAAAAAGAAATCATCCATCTGAACTATATCCCTATGAAATTACAGATTGCAGACATTTTTACTAAAGCACTTTCAAGACCTAACTTTGAAGAACTAAGTCACAAGCTGAGCATGTAAAACATCTACAACTCAGCTTGAGGGGGAGTGTTGAAATCAGGCAGAAAGTTAGGGATTTACTAAGATATTCTCAGTAAATATTAGTAAGAAGAATTTGGCATTATATGTCAGATCAATCTTTCCTAGTTTAGGAAAGATTCTGAGTCTTTCCTCGTTAGTTATTTCTTGTTTATAGGCTACTACCTTTGTGTGTGTGTGTGTGTGTGTGTGGAAGGATGTACTATGCAAGAAGTAGAGTGACTCTCTCTCTCTCAAATCTCACAAAAACACATAAGAAAAATAAGAATAAGAGATTTTCATAAGACTCAAAGTGATCTTATTGAATGTAAGTTGAGAAGGAACGAAGAAGATATATCTAATGGAATAAAGCTACATTCCAACAATTTTGTGGTTTGTAATGGAAATTTTCAGAAAATATTTATAGTATCATTATTGTTTCAGCCACATTGTCCATGTTTTATAACAGGCCTTAGTGAGCATTCACTATAATTTAAGCAAAAGAAGGTTCAGAAAGGAAGCTTTTGTTCATTCCTTCAGACATGGACTATCCCTTGACACATCCATTATATGACAAAGTTTGGCAGACATAAAAAATGAAGATGTGGAATTATTCGATGCTAAAGGAACAGCTTCATAACCAACATAAATGTGAAGTGTTTTCTCTCAAGTAAAACCTGATAACATAGCAGGGGATTCTCCAGGCATGACTGGGTGGGTTGGTGATACAACCGGAACAGCTGTTATCCAAATAAAAAAGATCCAACATGATTGTTTAGTTTCAACTCTTGGAAGGAAAAAAAAAAGAGAAAAAAAAGGGATCATCAATGCACACCAGATGGCATCGTTGCTGGTGCAATAGGGGGGACTGCTGGTTGATTTTCTTTTGGTTTCCTTGATGGAGATGCAGCTGATATTGTATTTTGGAAAATAAAAATGCAGAAGAAACAAGAAAAAGAATCAGGAACCTGTTGAAGCAGAATATATCAAAAGAGTCGCAGAAGAATAGATTCACTAATATTATAATACCCAAACAAGAAAGCGAATTAAAAAGTTGTTGAATTAGAATCCTCTAGAAGAGTAAGAGAACAATAGAGCACTAATTCTATACCTGGAGAAACTGAATTTGGGACGGGAGACCCACTGAAGGATACATCTTTTTTATGAGAACTTGGTAACAAAGCTTCAGGTGCATTTGATTGGCTGACTGTTGAATTTTCTGGTGACTGTCTCAGAGGTGCCGCAGCTATAACCAGACATTGTAACAAAGGGCACTTGTCACCGAACCAAAGTCAACTTGAAAATTACTAAGAAAAACACGCATTAGTAAGTTATGCACCTGGTGCACTTGACGCAGAGACAGGAGCCTGTCTAACTGCTGCCTCTCTTCGATGAGCATTTGGTGGCTTAGGTGGCTCATGCCCTTGATTAAATGTGGATGGAGAAGCTGTATTATACATTGGAGATATAACTGAAAAACTTGGTGACAAGGATGGTACATGTCCTTGAAAAAACAAGGGAGGAGGAGCTCTATTATTAATATGTGGTTTTGTTACTATCAGAGGACTAGGAGAATATGATGGTACATGCCCTGTGATTTTTTGGGGCACTGGGGCAGATGTGAATGGTGGCAATGCAAGTGGAGGGTGTAAATTAGACCCTGTATTTTCAAACCAGAATCATATTAAAACAATCTCAAGATTAGTAAACAAACTACAGTAACAGTTTATGCAAGTTACCAGTTGAAAGAGACTCCGAGGCAGGCTCACTGCTACTGAATGGCTGGAGTTGGGGACCAGGCATTCCTTCTATTGGAGGAATATCAGAAAAAAATGCTGGGGTTGGGGATATATTGTCACCTGAAAAAAAGATATAATAGCAGATTTAAAACCACATACATGCAACTCGCTATCTATAATAAGTCTCAAACAAAAATATATCAATCAGAACAGACACAAGGGCTATGTATTTACAAAATTAGCACTTAAATCCATGGTGGTTTAGTATCCATTTTTTTCTAGTCTATGTACGAGAGGAATACAAAGGCAACCCATTAGATCTGCTCTCTGTTGAATTTAAAACTTCATTACAAAAGATCTTAGTAAATCAGACTGTCAATGCAGTGGCAGAAATGCGGATGGATTGTATGAAGTTCTAGAGAAACATAGAATTATATCTAAAGATACTTGTAATGCATTTCCATAGTTGAGCGTAACTGACAAAGCTAACAAGACGTTCGTCGTCTAAGAGAGAGAAAGATTTGGTATAACTATTAGCTCCCTTCACCGTCTCAATTACTTGAGCTTCTTGCCAACAAGCTCTGATCTACGGTTACGTAATTGAGGGGAAAAGGTTTTTTTAGTTTCTGGTTCCCTGACAGCAAACAATCCCATGTACATGGATTGTCAGCTTCTTCACATTAGCATTTGGCAACATGAAGTTAGATAGGCCCAGATAGCAAAATGATTAATTAATTAAAAAGAACTTTAAACAACATAAATTTCTCCTCATCTAATCCGATCCTAACAAAGAAGAGCTAACATCATCGATTTACCAGTAGATCCTTGAACTGTGAAAATAAAGCCAATGGCACAGAGTTTCCCCAGCAGCTGAAGAAAGGGTGGCACCATCACCGGTCCCATCACATCAAGCACCAAGCCTTCAAAAAAACCTTTGGAAGACCCTCCTCAATACTAATGAAGAAACCACAAAACAATTAAAGTAATACTATAATAGCAAGAAAGAAGAGGATTTTCGTTTCTTTTATTCCTTCCGTTTTCTTTTAAATAGCTTGAATCAATAACAAAAAGGAATTAGCAGCCAGCCACCCACACAGAAACAAAAACTGTGTAGAAAAAGCAATGACAAGGTGATTCTTATTGAGAAAAACCCATAATCTGTTGAGCGAAAAGAACCCATTGCCAATGAAACTGTTTTCACTGACATGATTCTAACAAAAATTTACAAACCATAAAAAAACCTACAGAACAGAGCAGAAACTTACAGCGACTGTGCTGTGCAACAGAAGGCATAAAAAGGTATGGACAGTTAGGTGGGGCAGAAAGAGAGAGGGTGTTGGTTAGGGTGTAAAATATATAAATGAATGGGAAAGATTAGATTTAAGTGGTGTGTTAATGGAACTAACTTGGGGGGGTTGAATTACTTGGGGATTGTTTACAGGGGTTCCTTGACTCCATTTTCTTGGTTACTGATTTTCCTGTCAACCCTATGAGAACAAGGTGCTGCATGATTCAAGGATATCGACACATCACTTGTGTTATTTTCTTAGCTTGCTTCTTTTTTTCCCCTAGCAAACGATGGATGGATCAATTGGCATAGTGAGTCAAGTGTAAACAGGGAATAAAGTGTTGTTCAAGTTAGGTGGATCATTGATTTCTACAAATATTACAAATTACTTCAAGTAAATATAATAATATAATTAAAAAAATCTATAAACTTCAATTAATGAAATGTACTTGATAATTGTATTTATTCATTAGTTCAAGTTCAAAAATACAATAATTACTTGATTTTCTAAGATACTATCTATTCAAGACTTGTTCATATTTTAAGATATACTCTTTTTGATATTTTTTTTCCATTTGAAGAGTTTTTACCAAACTCTTGGAGATTCACAAGATTGATTTATTTTTGAATACTCTTATACTAGAATATTAAGGTTTAATTACACATATTAGAGTATGAGTAATGATTTTAAAAGTAGCTTGTATATTATAATGTTTAATTATTCGTTTTAATCTAGCGGCTACATAAATCTTTCTAAGAAAAACCATTTAATCGTCCTCTAGATTATAATAACAACAAGACAAGAATATAAAATTCCAATCCACTTCCATCTGCTGTGTAATCTAATCAAGTTCAATTCTATCTTCTTCTTCTTCAAGATACCAAACGCTCCCTTGGAATGAAAGACTCATCGAGGGGTGACAAGTCCAAGTTACTTTTTCAAGTGCTGTTGCCTGTTGCTGTGTGATGATGCGTAGCCCCCCCGTGTCTTCTAATAACCAGTGACCAGTCGTTATTTGCCTTCTTTAGTGGATTTATCCCTAATGCTAATGTACTCAGCCACCCCCTGTAACTTTAAACAAACAATACTAATCAAGGAAACATTTTCTTGACCCATAACATGTTTATTGTTGTCCATGATCTTGATCTTGTAATGAAATGAGTTATCTAGCCTCACCTCAAACATTCCACATTTTCAAAATAAAAATATATTTTGACTCATAAATGAAGTTCAATAAGACCTCCTGTAACTTATAGATTGAGATGATAATATATTAAAGAAGTTCACTAATAAAATAATATTTTGACTCAAAAAACATATATTTTATAAAATAAAGGCAAAAAAAATATTATCGAATGTGTAGTGTCTTGCAAGTACTGAATAATTTAAACACATCTTTTAGTTTTTTCTTATTTAATAATAACAATAACAATAATAATTACAAACCAAATAAAAGTCGTGTCGTTTTTACTGTGTGGATCACTGTGCATTGTCTCTGAAATCACTGTGGATTGCGACAATGTGGAGACTTTTTTAGCCTTCGTCCTAGCGACAACATGTGCAGGTTAAATGGGGTTATTTTCAGTTTTTCCTGTTGTTGTCCTTTTTAAAAAAAAAATAATTAGTTGTGAACAATGTATTGACAGTTTCACCCCGATAATAAGACAAAATAACGTCTCAAGCTGAGGGGCACCGGTGTAATTGCACGCGTACAGACCGGTCCGGTCCGCCACAACTGTTTTTTTTTAATATTTTCTGAAATGACTAAATACGATTCTATCCCCTAATAAGACAAAACACATTGAATTGGGTACAGGGGTAGAAAGGTAATTGACCATATTTTTTCAATTTTTATCCCGTGTCTGTCAGGGCATGAGGCGCACGCGCCGAACAATTTTCCGTCTCACGCCTTGTTTAGGCAGCACGTGGGTCGCATACGGTGGTCAAAAATTGTCTAGCAGGGTTTTACTCGATGCTCTCATCGTGGTCTTCCTCCCGCGATGGCGCGTGTAAGCTAAAAATATCCACGGAAGCGGTGGAGGTCTGTTAAAGCCGCCAACCACGTTTCTCTCTCTCCTGCACGTAAATGTGCAGGAGAGTCCCCCATAGTTTGTTACTTTTCACTTTGGTCCCTCGACTTTTAATTTGGTTTTTGGTCCTGATTTCTGTTATATGAGTTTTGATTTAGTTCGATTGAGTCCTCTAATTTTAATTTATTGAATGTGAAAGTTTCACTTCGGTCCTGCTACTTTTGATTTCTGGATTGGCAGTAAATAACTCAATGAATTCGGTACACAAGTTTTGATTTTTTCAATTTAGTCCATTAATTTCAATTGACAATAAATGTAATTTTCATTTCAACCCTTTGACTTTTTATTTTTTAATTTAACCCTTTTATATTTGATTTTCATTTCAGCCTTTATACTTTTATTTTTTTGTATTTCTACAATAATCCATACTTTTGTTCATGTATATATAAGTGTATTTAACACAACAACAACAACAACAACAACAATAATAATAATAATTTTTCTTTCTTACTCTTTTGTTATTTTTTTCTTCCAATAATTTAATAATTTTTTTTTGTTTTGTCAGTAATAACAATGATATTATCTTTTGTTAAAGTTTCTAGGATATTTTTAGTCTTTCATTTATTTTTCTTTCTTTCTTTATTAACATGATGATGATGATGATAATTTAACTGTTTTTCTTGCTTCCTCTTTTGTTAATGTTTTTTTCCTCTGGATAATTTAATAGTTTTTATTGTTTTGACAGTAATAGTAATGATAGTTTTTTTTGGTTTTCTTAATCTTTTGTTAAAGTTTCTAGGATATTTTTAGTCTTTCATTTATTTATTTTTTTCATTATTAACATATTATTATTATTAATAATAATAATAATTTAATTGTTTCTCTTGCTTACTATTTTGTTAATGTTTTTGAGTGTTTTTTTCAAGATAATTTAATAATTTTTATTGTTTTAATAATAAAAGCAATGCTAATTTTAGATTTTAAGGCTTTAATTTTGCTATTGTGATAAAGGGTGTGTTAAGCTATTTTACTATATTGAATTTTGTATATATAAATATTATATTTTAATTTTGATCCAGCAAATCTTATAAAAATTGTTAGCTCAACCCGCAACGTAGAACAAATATTTTTTTTAAATTGTCAGATTAAATGATTTTTTTCAGCTATTAATTTTTATTTTTATACTCAAAATTTTATACATTTTATCTCCTAATCTATAACTTTTATTTACTTATATTATATAAATCTATTGTTATAGATTTAATTATTTTAAATTATATACACAAGAATACTCGCGACAACACGGGCATTAGCCAGTAATAATGATAAAATAATTAAAAGTAATGTAACAGGGTCGCAGCAAGGGACAGAATCATTCACTCACAACTCACAAGCGAGAGCTCTTCGCATAGAGCAGCAAACCCAATCACCACAGAGCTCCCTGGTTTAATAGTAAGTACAGAATAAATGCAAAACCTTGTTGTTTTTGATTATTGTAATTTTTATCCAGTAATAAAAAGTTCATTAATTTCGAGAAAGCCCCAGTCTTCACCTACATTTCCTCCTCGCCATGTGCGCTTCTTCTCACCCTATGTCAATCGCAGCGTTACAGTAAGGATGGCTCTCCCTCTCTCTAGCCAAAACCCAGGTAATATACCTATATATGTGCGTGTTTTAGCATTTGTTTTTGGATGATGTCATATATATATATATATATATTTATTGGCGGGTTTGCTTACAGTTGTTGAGCCGCAGAAAGTGATCATATCAAACAAACATGGTGAAAAACTGGTGGGCTTATTACATGACACTGGATCCAACGAGATTGTTATATTATGCCATGGTTTTCGTTCCACAAAGGTTGTCTGCTCTCAGATTTGATTTTTTTTTCCTTGGAAAAACAAGAAAAGAAGTAAAAGATGATTTGAGTATATTGTATTTTCTCTCTATTCAAGGAAAACGATACAATGGTGAATCTTGCCAATGCATTAGGGAAGGAAGGAACTTCTTCCTTCCGCTTCGACTTCTCTGGAAATGGGTAAGTTTTTTTTTTTTACTGATATGTACAGGATATTTTATTTTTTCGCTCACCGCTGTTTTCCTATATGTATATACCTGCTTAAAACTAGAACAAAAAATGATTTTATAATTGCAGCAGAGGATATTGCTGATCCTGTGTAGTTTGTGTCTTAACAAGCAATGCCAACCTTTTTAGTTGGTATCATCAATCATGAAAGGGAGCAATTGTGGCACATAACGTGTCTAGATGCCATGGAAAGAATAATCAATATTCTTCTCGTTTTGGTCTTACAATCTGCTACTTACTTTGTTCTTTTTTGTGGAAGCTGATGACCAATTTAATATCGAAGGATGTTTTTATTTTTCCAACGCTTTAGTATCACTCAAAGCGAAGAGAATTGTAGGTTGATTTGTGATTGTTATTTCTGTGATACGTAGGGGTCTCCATTAAAAAGAATCCAAGATCAATTTGATATATTACCAAAAATTTTCATGCTTGACTTCTTCCGGGACTTTCATGTTTATAATTGAATTATTTAGATATCAGTTATAGTGTGGAATTTTTCAGATCAGTTAGTGGTTGTTTATTCTCAAACTTGAATTAAATGTTTGTTTACCGTGGTAGATTCCAATTGTTAAAAGAATATGTTTATGATCAGTCTATTCCCTGAGGTCCTTCCATCCCCTGCATCTATATCAATTGCTTATTTTTTTCCTGAATCATTGGCACACAGTTCAATTCTTGCTGCAAACAATTTAATTTCATGCTGATTTTGTTGTAATATTTTTTACCAGGGAAAGTGAAGGTTCATTTGCGTACGGTAATTATTGGAGAGAGGCTGATGATTTACATGCTGTAATGGCACACTTCCGTGGAGCAAGCCGTGCCATAAGTGCAATTCTTGGGCATAGTAAAGGTGTGCATGCATAATTAAGTTTCGTAAGCCTACAATGTTAATGCAGATAGTACCACTATCGTTGAATTTCCATTGCTGCAATAATGATGGAGGCAATAGAAGTTGACATGCATAGTTAATGCAGTGAATCATGTGATAGTAGAAAAGAGTGATTTGGAATAAGGCTTTAAAGACACTGGGTTTTTTCTGACTGTAATAACACTTGGATGATAAGATGATGACAAATTGGCAGCAGCATACTTACTATTGATGGTGACACAGCACTTATGATTCATTTGCTTATAGTAAGAGGGTGACTGCTGGGTGACAATGCTGATAGAGAGCTGGAAATAAGTTTTCCTTTGTGATGATGCTGTTGCCCTAGGGGCAGAAGTGAGAAGTCATGTGAGGTGGCAACAGATCAGGTAGTGCTCTTGGCTACTGCATGGGACATTCTCTACTTTTGGCTCTCAGCGATGATGGTGGGCAGTCAACACTGCCATGAATGTCATTAATTTATTCACTTCTGATATATGTTTTAAGCTCCAAAGAGACATGGTGTAGGGGTATTATTTATCTACCTATATTCAAATGTCAATTTTGGATGGAACTTTTAAAATGAGAAGCTTATAGGCCAAAGTCTCCGTATTAAATCTTCATGGAGAATTCCTTACAAATACTTCTAAAGATGGCTACTTGTCTTCTGCGCCTAATCTAAGGTTTCAGTAATATAATGCATGGAAAAAGTGGGCCTGGTTTTTTGAGTGCAAATGAAGGGCAGTTTAGTAATAATGCTTCTCATATTAGCTGTGCCAATTTCATGTTCTATTCAACTCATCCTGTTTTGGAAGTCTACAAAGCTGTCATGCTAACAATGTAATTGCAGGAGGCGATGTGGTGCTCCTATATGCTTCCAAATATCATGATATCCGTACAGTTTTCAACGTTTCTGGCCGTTATGATCTGAAGAGAGGCATTGAAGAACGGATTGGAAAAGACTTTATGGAAAAGATCAAACAAGATGGATTCATTGATGTTAAGAATAGAACAGGTAATCCATTTTTCTTTCCAGAATATATGTAAATTTATTTCTTAAATGAAAAAGGTTGCAAGCTGCCTGACATAACCTTCTGCAGGAAGTGTTATTTATCGCGTGACTGAGGAAAGTTTGATGGATCGCCTGAATACTGATATTCATAAAGCATGCCTTGTAATCAATAAAGACTGCAGGTGAGCGCTTTCATTTTTAAGTATCTTGTTATCTTTGCTTTTGCTTGACAAGTATGCCTTGTGTGTTAAAATTAGTTCCAGTTGTAATGTTTTTTTGAAAATATATCTATAACCTAGCTATGCTAATAAACTAAATGGGATCCCTAGACTTGATGAAATGAAATTAACACACTAATAATGATGGGCAACCCCGCGGATGCTCTCAAAGCACAAGAAAGGAAACCAGGAATTCGCTAATTGTGATGAATGAGAGTGATTTTTCTTATGAATATGCACCATGCTATTTTATTACACAAACAATTTGGTCTCGTTTTTTGCTTCTGGAAATCCTTTTTGATCATGTTGCTTGAAGCATAATTTAGGCGATGATACATTTTTTATCCAAAAAACTGCTGCTGCGTCTCTTTAGTTCTTAGATTGTCAAGTTCTGTGCTATAGCCAATTGCTCGCTTCTTGTTCTGTTTAACCTATTTTCAATTTCTGTCAATGATTTATAATGCATTTTACTCTTGCGTGTCTCCGTCTGTGTATTGTTTGTGCCTACATTTCCACTATTCTGCATGCAGGGTCGTCACTATTCATGGGTCTGCTGATGAAATCATCCCGCTGGAGGACGCATTAGAGTTTGACAAGATCATACCAAATCATAGTCTACACATCATAGAAGGAGCAAATCATAGCTACACTTCACATCAAACTGAATTAGCATCAGTTGTTTTGAAGTTCATGAAAGCAACCTCACAGCAGGACTAGGGTAAGCCCAGCGAGGTAGTGGTGCGTGTCGAGGTAATAGATTGTATTGAAATCGTAACACTTTCAGCACATCAAGGATAGACTTCTTCTCAACCTGGTCCATGATCTAGTCTGTGATGTTTGAAATTATACTAATAAATGGATGATAGCGACATTTGTTAATATTGGGTTACATTTTAAAGTTATTATTATGAGATTTTTATTATATAAAGTATTGTTTTTAAATATGCATAATTAATGTTATATTAAAACTATATATTAATTAGAGCTGTTGACGTTGATACATTTTTGTTCTTTAAGAAAAAAATAGTTTCATAAATTAAGATATGAGAAATTGATGTGATGTTGCATTCGTATAAATTAATTATCATAGCTTAAAACACACATGATAATATAAAGCAAGGGATCAATTTCATGAAAATTTAGTTCAGATTTTCATGAATAGAAGGGTTTTGTCGATGATTATCTAGACTAAGGCAAAATTAAACAATCAAATAAAATTACATAAAACTGATTTTTTTTTCAAGAAAACAAATCTTGGTCGTAAGTAAACATCTATAAATGGAAATCAGGATCGGTCCTTGAAAAGAAACTTTAAATTATATTCTAATTTTTTATCCTTTGTCAAAGGTAAGTTCGTTAATAGAATCATTGTTTAACAAATCCTAACCAATCAATAATAGTCTTGTGAATTAGATAAATTGATTAACCTATACAATCAAATTGTCCACAATTCATGTTAATTTGTTCGATTTTTCTCCTTAAGAGTAATAATATAGATCCACTATAATTATTAAGCTTAGCTGTTTCACAAGTTTATATACCATTACTCCGATTTTGATAGTAAACTTAACAATAGATTGTTCAAATAACAACTTAGAGACTACTCTAGTAATTATGATAAACAATCATAGGAAATATATATAATGAAACAAATATATTCATTCATCATATAAAATAAAAATAATTGAAAGAATAAATCTCACAAATCTTAAAATCTAAAGGTTTATGTGTCCTTATAACTAAAAAAAAAGTTTAGTCTTGCATATCTATTGAATAATTACCATAAAAGATAGAATAATGCCTTTTATGTTTATTGGAGAGAGAATTTGTTATTCTTTTATTCTAGCCTCCCTACCTATCTTATTCTTTTTTTTTTTTATATAGCCTAGGAAACCCTAGTCCCACTTTAAAAAAAATTATTCCTTTACGTATATAGTTTCACATTTAAATACTTCAATAATTATTTTTCTAAAAAAAAAGAAATAGTCTTGCATGAAATATTCAAACTTCGGCTTAAAAGAGCTACATTTCCAAAATAAAGAATTGGATGTTGGTTTGGATGCTTTGGGATGTAAGTTGGACTTTTTTCTTCACAAAACTTGTATGTTAGCATACTTCATGTGTCATCTTAGAAAAATCATCTCTCTTATATGAGCTCATGTTTTGCTAACATTTGGTATGTGAATAGGTCTTTGAGTAAGGAATCCAAAAACATCAAGGTTGCATCTAATGGACTTATGTAACTCAAGATATTCAAGTTGTAATGGTCAAAGGTCAAGACTAAAAAAATATAAGATTTGCCTTTAAGGGCTACGACTTCCATGCTCTTTATTTATTTATTTTTCTTTCTATAGAGAAAGGTACGGATGTTAGCTTTCTAATGTCACTGAATTCACTTCATTTTGACATATATATCTCAAGCTCTACATAAAACAATGACAAAAAGTCAAATCTATCAATTTGCTCCTTTTTAAATCTTTCATCCAAAAATACATTCAAAACATAAAACAAAGAATATATCAAGGCATTTTATAAATAAAACATAGGCAAAACACTAGATAAATGTGAGTAAGCTTATCGAGTAATATGGTTACATTAAACACCCTCACACTTAGCTCTTGGTCATCCTTAAGAAAGGAGATATAAAATCAAATTGAAATAAAAAAATCAAATCACTATGACTAATATCTTAAACTCCCATTAATATTCAAGAATAAATACATTATAAACAAGAATCCAATCAAGAAAGATAAAGAGTACAAATTTTCATCAATTTATTTATATATAAACCTCAAAACTCAATTCATCATTGCGATATAAATGAAATATATGTCATACCAAAGTGATAAGTCCTCTCATTGATACACTCTTCAATAGTAACTTGTTTAGGGTTTATGTGTTTAAATCTCTCAAATTCAATCAAGAAAGATAAAGAGTACAAATTTTCTTGAATTTATTTATATATAAACCTCAAAACTCAATTCATCATTGCGATATAAATGAAATATATGTCATACCAAAGTGATAAGTCCTCTCATTGATACACTCTTCAATACTAACTTGTTTAGGGTTTATGTGTTTAAATCTCTCAAATTTAATCAATAAATATGTTCTCGCATAAGTTTGCTCTTCAATCTCATCTCTATTACTAACACATTACAAGCAATATATGAATAATTTTTTTTTACTTTTTGGTTGTAACGAGGCTAAGGTTAAGGTGAGGTAAAAAAACAAGAGGCTAAAAACAAAGAAGTAGAACATTCTAAGAAATTAAATCTCTTGAAACAAGATATCACATGAAAGCACACAAATTTTTATTTTTAATCACCAATGTTTATCTTCTTTCGATTTCAATCTCCATAACCATAAACTTTTAGGAGCATGAAGGAGCATTTTTCTTTTCTTTTTTTCTTTTCTTTCCTTTTCTTACCTTTAGCATCTTTGTTCATCTTTTCATCAAGCATCACTTTTTCTTCTTCTCTTTTCACATAATTTCCAATCATAATCCTATGAGATATCAATAAGTATATGTTCTATTAATCCTTGGTTAGAGAAAAATAAAAAAAAACATATAAAATGCTAAGACCTACACATGGATAAAGTAAAGAAAAGATAAACAAGCTCAAAGGGGGCTCAATAGGGATAATATGTTTTAAGTTGGTTTTTTTGTTCAAGTGGTTAAGAGTTTTTATTGCCTTTATCATCTTCATGTATTAATGTAATACGCATGTAATCTTAACAAGATGTGAAATGAGTTGTAGAGATACATACAATTGAAAAAATGCACAATTAAAGAGCATAATTTTGAAAGCTCAAAAGCTTATATTCACATAACACTTTAAAGTCAACATGATATATTCTCAAAGTCAATCCCTAAAATAATTAAACATTAAAACTTGCATGCACACTCCTTCATTCAATTTATATTCTTACCTCTCCCAACTAATTATCATATATAATAATCATATTCTCATAAACTAATGGGAATTCAAAAGATGAAACATATATTTTTTTATTTAGGAAAAACAACAAAGAAAACCAAAATTCTCTCCATACACCCTCCTATATTTAATCACAATATTATCATCAATGTTGGAATAAAAGAAAAAAAGAAATATAGGAGAATGAAAACAAAAAAAGTGAAATATGAAAAATAAATGATAAGGGGAAAAAAGCAAATATGATTTTGTCTTTTGCTAGGTTGCCTCCTAGTAAAAAAAAATTATGTCACTAGTTTGACATGTTGCATACTCATTCTTCATAGAAAGGTTTCAAATGATGTCCATTGACTTTTATTACTTTGTTGGTTTCTAAACTTATAATTTCAACTGCACCATAAGAAAAAAATATTAAAAACAACAAAGAGTCTAATCCAGCAAGAACTCAACTTTCCATGAAAAAAGTTTCAAACATATTCGATAAAGAAGGACTTAGTCTTCAACATGATATTCCTTTGTTGTAATCATTCGGTCATGAAGACTCTTGGTCTTTTCTTTGTAAATCCTTCTATTCTTATAAGCATCAATTTAAATCTCTTCCAATTTTTGCAATGACAACTTTCTTGCAATCCTTGCAGTATCATAATCCAAATTACATTGTTTAATGACCCAGAAAGCTTTGCGTTTAAGCTTCATTAGTAGATGACATGTTTTCCATAAATCATCCTATAAATGATTTGTAAGCAATTTGATAAGTGCAAAATGCATCACCAAGTCATAGACTCTAATATCATTAGTTAGGTTGCATTGTTTTCTAAAAAAAAACTTGATTTCTTGATTTTAAATTTAAGCTTGGCAGTTTGTTTGATGATGATATATTGTGATAGTCTAATGAATCACGTGATATTTGTGTAAAAATGCTACCATTAAATGATTACAAAAATGAGTGTCATGATTACTAATAGGGATTTTTAAATCTCTTCCAACTTTTGCAATGACAACTTTCTTGCAATCCTTGCAGCATCATAATCCAAATTACATTGTTTAATGACCCAAAAAGCTTTGCGTTTAAGCATCATTAATAGATGACATGTTTTCCATAAATCATCCTATAAATGATTTGTATGCAATTTGATAAGTGCAAAATGCATCACCAAGTCATAGACTCTAATATCATTAGTTAGGTTGCATTGTTTTCTCAAAAAAAACTTGATTTCTTGATTTTAAATTTAAGCTTGGCAGTTTGTTTGATGATGATATATTGTGATAGTCTAATGAATCACGTGATATTTGTGTAAAAATGCTACCATTAAATGATTACAAAAATGAATGTCATGATTACTAATAGGGATTCCAAACATGTCAAATATATGAGTCTTAACAAAATCTAAACACAACCTTAGCATCATTGGTTCGTGTGGCTTTCATCTCAATCTATTTATAGAGACATAAACAACAAAAACAGGGATACAAAGATTACCAAAAAATTAATTATTTAATCTTTTATTGAATATAAATCAATTAATTATTCAATCAATAATAAAATAAAATTTTTGATCTATTTAATGAAAATTATAATATGTATTTAGGTCAACATATTAGGAACTTAATGAACCATACACATTAAGAACTATTAATCATAAATTAAACTACTCTATAATTAAATTAACTATTACTTGGTTAAAATATATTTAAGAAATAAAGGATGATATAATTAAATTAATAAGAGATTATATATCTAGACATAGAAAATATCAAGTAAGGATTTAATTGAGTTAATTTTTTTTTCTTCTGAATTAGTATATGGATGCTAGTAAGGATGAAACATATTTTTTACCAACTTATAGGGCTCTTTATATTTCTCTATAAATAGTAAGATATGACTTATTTTTTCTAGGTGGTTGTCTATTAGACAGAAAAACTATGTAAGTAACGAAATATACACTTTAGGCATAACAATCTCTTTTTAAAATATGTATTTAAAAGATTTTTCATAAATAAATTTATATGGATTACTATCAAAAATTAGATTGTTGGATGACTTTTGGTTTACGATAACTTAGCCTTTAAAGAGTTATTCAATTTAAAATAGAAAAAGAAATAGATCAAATGTACAGGTAATAAATCCCTTAACAACTCTAGATTTATCTAACAAGATTCTAGGGACTCTTGAATTATTTTATTTTATTGTTTATGCCGGGTGTATGACATTCAGGAAACCTAACAATGGTATTGGAGTCTTTGTTAAACAATTAGAGTTGTTGATTGCATGTTTTAATTGTTAATGATGTTAATTGTGAATTATTGTGCAAAAATTATTTTTAAGATATGGACATAAGATACGTTAAGATTATGCATGTATAACTCATACTAGATTATGAAATTAGGATAATTTCATAGAAAAATAAATTGATGATAAATAAAAATAAAATTTAAAAAATTAAGAGACAAATATAGAACAAAGTATTTAATAGCTCAATACTATCATTTACCTTGTTGTGTTCAATAAATTTATGTGTAAAAATCAATTTGTAATAAAATTAAGAAACAAGTAAACTTTTTTAAATAAATAAATAAAATATCATTTCTGGTTGCACATATTAAAAGTATCATGAAAAAAATAAATATTTTAGTTTTCAAAAACAAACTTAATTTAAAAAACTATAGATAAATCATGACCTCATGAAAAATTAAAGATAACCAATATAATTAAAAAAAATTGATATTTAAACAAAGTTGAATAAACCAATAAAAAAACATTTAACATAGGAGGGATACATGCATTAATTAAAAAATTGAAAAAAAAACCCTAAAATAATTAATTAAAAAATATCAATACATGAAAGTCTATGTGAATGGGCCGTGAAGGCCAGGTCTATATGTTTGGACCTATTTTTTTCTTCAACTTCAAGAAAAAAAAACCTATTATCTAAAAAAAATAGACAAACAACATTCTATTGATCCTTATTTTGATCACAACCGTGACTACAAAATGTTGGGAAAAGTACTCAATAATAGGAAACCAATTTAGCGGATTAACAATCAAGTCCCAAACCTTTTTCCCTCTTTGTACAATCAAATTATGGGATCAAGCAATCAACAATATAATACAAATTATCAAACAAATCTATACCAAGATTTTTACGTGGAAAACCCAATGTTGGAAAAAATCAGAGGACCGTAACTCATTTAAAACTTCCACTATCACAAATAATGGGTTCACAATATTCTTCTTTAGATTCAACTAAGAAATACAACATATATCATCAAGAACAACCTATTCTTGTAATACAATAAGATTAAAAAGAACAAAGTTTGAGAAAAGGCTCACAATACTGACAACCCCGTATCCTGTCAAAAAAACCAACTTCCACAACTCCAATCTTCAATCCGACCGTTCAGAATGAAGATTCCAAATCTCAGCTCGATCCAACGGTTAACGAGCTGGAAATCAAAGAAACAAGATGGATTGTTTAGCAGCCACCACTTTTTGTTTCTCTCACTTTTCTCTTTTTATCTCTTATAAAACCCTAATACCACTTTTTAAGTGATGTAGCAGCCCACCTTTTAATTTAAATGGTGCGGGACCACACAACAAAAAACAATCCTGTAAAGTTTTTACCAAAAAGAAAAAGATTTTTTCCTCGATACACCAAAAACTAACCTATCAACCTAGTAAACTCAAACACTCCAAACCACAAAATCAAGCCACAAAAAAATAATTCATCCTTAACTTGCATCTAAGTGTTTTAGGATATATAAGCCATAAACCCGCGCTCCGCCGCAGAAATTTATATTTTTATTATCTAGTTTTAATATATATAATTTTTTATTTTTTTATTTTGGTTTTATTTTTTAGTTTTGTTTCTAAAAAAGTACAATTATCGAGACACCGTACTAACAATTCATGACTATGCATAGAATTGAAAAAAAAATAAAAATACCTTTGATACAATGACATTATTTTAAACACATTTTATATAATAAAATAAATATATAAAAAAATAATATATATTTTTAAAAGTTCTATGACACCGTATGTGTCATCCGCAATGTGCATAAGCTCTGAAATTGACATCATGCCCACAACACCCGACATAAAATATAATTAAAAAGTGATAAATTACTAATACATCCCTATAACCAACTCTTGAATTTTTTCTTATAAAAGGTATATACGTACTTATACAACTTGTGGTGCGCATCAGTTGACCCGGACACTCCGATTATAAAAAAGAGTCTGGGGATTAGTCATGGTGCGCTTAAGCTCATCCAGAGACCCCGGTTATAAAAAAATATATAAGTGAAAACAAACAAACAAAGAAAACAAAAGTTTAAGTTGACCCAAAGATACTGGTTATAAAAAAATATATAAGTGAAAAAAAAGTATCAACACCACTGTAGCAATCAATATATTTTTTTTAAAAAAAATAGTCCGGGAATTAGTCGTGGTGCTATTAAGCTGGATCGGAGATCCCGATAAAAAAAAATATAACTGAACATAAAAAGTATAAGGAAAAAATAGTAAATTGGTCTGAGAATTAGTCGTGGTGTGTCTAAGCTGGCCTGAACACCCTAATTATCAAAAAACAAATTTGGTCCAGGGAATGGTGGTGATGCGCTTAAGCTTGCCCAGAGATCCTAGTTATAAAAAATATATATAAGTGAAAAAAAACAAATAAAAATATAAATGTGAAAGAATTGTAGCAATCCATATTGTTTTTTAAAAAAATTCACTCCAGGAATTAATTGTAGTGTACTTAAGCTGACCCGAAGACTCCGGTTATATATATATATATATATATATATATATATATATATATATATATATAAGTGAACAAAATAAAAGTATAAAAAAATGAAAAAATATACCAGCGATAAAACACTTTAGAAAAAAAAAAGGTCTAAGAATTGTCGCGGTACACATAAGTTGGCATGGACATTGTGGCTATAAAAAATATAGATATAGAGATTAATCGTGGTGCTCTTAAGCTAGCTCGGACACCCTAATTAAAAAAATCAAAATACATAAATAAATAAATATAAATGGAAAAGGAAAAAAAAAAGTATAAGAGGAAAAAAAAAATTGGGGAAAAAACAAAAAAAATAATAAGAAAAAAAATATATATATAATAAGGAAAAAAATAATAAGGAAAAAAACAAAAAAAAGGCAAAAACAAAAAGAAGTAAAAAACAGGAAAAAAATATTGTAGCAAGAAAAGTATTGTTGCAATCAACAATGCTATGTGTGGGGAACTACAGTAATTTCCCCATACCATTTACAATCCATATTGTTTGTTTTTAAAAATTAGTTCAGAAATTAGTTGCGGTGTGATTAAGCTAATCAAGAGACCCAAGTTATAAAAAAAAATTTGGTCCGAGAATAAGGGAAAAAAATGTATGAATGAACAAAAAAATATAAGAAAAAATTAAAAAAACAATAAATTGATCTAAGAATTAATCGTGATGTGCGCAAGTTAGCCTGGATACCCTGGTTATCAAAAAACAATTTGATCCAAGGATTAGTCGTGGTGCGCTTAAGGTGACCCATAGAACATGGTTATAAAAAGAATATAGAAGTGAATAATAATAATAATAAAAAGCATAAGCGTATAATATATATATATATATATATATATATATATATATATGTATATAAGTTAAAGAAAAAAATATAAGCGTATAAAATATAAGCTTAAACTGACCAAGAGACCCGAGTTATAAAAATTTTTTTGGTCCAAGCATAAAGAAAAAAAAATGTATAAATGAACAAAAAATATATAAGAAAAAAAAAACAACAAATTAATCCAAGGATTAGTCATGATGCGCGCAAGTTAACCTGAATACCCTGATTATCAAAAAACAATTTAAATCTGGGGATTAGTCGTAATGCACTTAAGATGACCCATAGAGCATGGTTATAAAAAGAATATATAAGTGAATAATAATAATAATAATAATAATAATAATAATAATAATAAAAAAAAAAACATAAGTTGTCTCAAAAACCATGGTTATAAAAAAATATACAAGTTAAAAAAATATAAACGTGAAAATACTGTAGCAGTCCATATTGTTTTAAAAACAAATTTATTACAGGAATTAGTTGTGGTGTACTTAAGTTGGCCCATAGATCCAGTTGTAAATAAAAAAATATAAGTGAACGAAACAAAAGTATAAGAAAAAAAAGAAAAATGTATTAGCGGGAAAACACTTTAGCAAAAAAAAAAAATCCGATGATTAGTCGTGGTACGTATAAGCTAATCTGGACACCCTGGTTATAAAACAAAATTGGATCCGAGAATTAATTATGGTACACTTAATATATATATAAGTGCAAAAAGAAAAAAAAGTATAACCAGAAAAAATTCATGAAAAAAAAGAAAAAAACTTTATAAAAAAATTAGATCAGAGAATTAATTGTGATGTGTTTAAGTTAATCCAAACACCCTGATTATAAAAAAAAAAATTATATATAAATAGAAAAAAAATATAACCAATAGGAAAACGATTTCAAGAAAAAAAATAATTAGGAAAAAAATAATAATAAAAATAAAACGTAATCGGATAAAAAAATAAAGAAAAAAAAATCACTGTGAAAATCCACAAGTGATTTGTGTGGGGAACTATAGTTAATTCCATACACGGTTTTGTTTCTTTTTAATTTTAATTAAAGCTTAAAACTACCACTATAAAACTCTCACCTAAATTGTCACCAGCAGAGTTTTATGTCTCTACACATAAATCCAACAACTCATTTCTCCCATGAAAAAAATAAAAATAAAAATTTAATTTTCAATTTATAATTTATTAAAATTAAAATTAAAAAAGAAAGATCATCTAATAGCAAAAAAAAAAATATATCATCACAATCATCCCTTATATCACCTGTGATCTTACTTCAGTATTGCAACTCAGCCCCCTCTAAGAAATATATTATTTGATATGAATTTAGGCTAAAAAAAAACTAATTATGCAAAATAAAAATTCATTGATCAAATTTAAAATGACAAGAAAAAAAATAATTTTAATAATTTCATGAATAATAGTTATCGCTCGCCTAACAGTAGCTCATCTAGACCGGCAAAACTTTCATCCATTCCAGAATCAAAACCTACACTAACGATTAAAAAACTTCCACTATGGATGAGCAGGAGATGGGATTGCAATACCTCCATAGAAAACTGGGCGATGCCATGGAATCTAGCAGAATAAACCTCCATCTAAAATTGTGAGGTCGTTCACATAGATGCTTCAGCTGCAGCAACTGCTTCATCATCAGTAGAATCAAGTGGGATGGTTTCTTGGGTTGGTTCTCCATCTGTAGTCTCATCTTTTAGTTCCTGATCAGTCTCAACTTCAAGTAGCTTCTCCCTAAGCTTCATCACAAGCTCTTCCTGGACATCATCATTATGAGCTAGAAATTGCCTCAATGCTTCCTTGCCATGGTACTTGCGACCATTACAATCATAAAATGCACCATTTTTCTTGATGAACTTGTATTTCACTGCCAATTCTATGATCTCTGATTCACGACTTATTCCCTTGCCAAACTCAAGCTCAAATTGAACAGTTTTAAATGGAGGGGCAAGCTTATTCTTTGCTATTTTCACTTGAACTTGAGTTCCTGTTGTCTGCAAAAGAAAAGAAAACGTAAAAATCAACATTGACACCAAGAAGACAGACTACTGCGAACCTCTGCAACCAAAAATGTACAATTGTTGAGATTTAAACCTAATAATCTACAATCTGCACTTCATGTTTCCCCCAACCCATCCTTTCACCATTTCTGAACAAAAAAAAAAAAAAACAGAATAAACCAGCTTCAATCCAAAATGTAGTCAGTATAGTCAAAAGTCAGAAGATCCGAGGTTATTCATTTCACTTGTTTACTCATCTTGAATGAGATATAAATCAACTGTCAGCAACAATCTTCTAAATGTCTTCATGGGCGACTAAGCAAGCAGAGGTGGTTAAAAAAAACAGATCTCAAGCCAAGAAACGGCGAGGGAACAGTAACTTCCAGAAAACTCTGTAAGAAGATATACTGATTTGCGAAATAAAGGAATCCCTCCCTCCCTTTTCAATATCTTTGTCACCCCTATTTTTTTCTGCCATCATAGATCAAGCTTGTATCCTGTTCAAGCAATGCTTATACCAGCAAGTGTCTTAGCTTGTTGCATGTATGTCACCTTGTTTGCAAAACAATGAACGACCAGAATCCAAGCCAAGAATATATTGTCAGAGGAGCCCTAAGCAGAGTGGAGCTAATGCAAATTTAGACTATTCCACCAGGTATGGAAATAAAGCATCTCAAAAGTTCTTCATCTTCAGACATGGTTTCAAATTCACAGGTTGAGAAAAAGATAAACAGCCATACCTCTTCTCCCTTCTTGATAAACCCCACCCTTCTTATGTTTAGGCGTACAGAAGCATAGAACTTAAGAGCATTACCACCACAGGTTACTTCAGTGGGCCCACCAAATCCAAAAGTTGAAAGCTTTGCTCTCACCTATTGACAGATAAAGTTAACAAACCAAGCATTACACACACACATCATGATGCAATTAATTTTGACATTGCTGGTATAATTTCATGCCATTTTTAGCACAGCCAGTCTTAGGCCCAATGACAATGGCCTCATGATCAGCACACTAATTTTAACATGGATCCAAAATTAATATCCAGAATCATGGAGGCATTAATATCAGAAAAAGGTAAGATCGATATTGACTGCTTACTTTTGACTATGCTACCAGGGAGGGAAACAGGAGGGAAGGTATTAAATTGCAGATCAAAGAAAAAGATACAAGAAAGAATGCATAAAGAAAAAAAAATACTCTAAAATTTGAATAGATTGGCAAAATGACAAAGAAAATCTATATAATAACCCTAGCACCCCTATTTAAACATAGTTAAAAGCCTAGATCCTTGTAGGAATAGGATTTCTAGTTTTGGGCTTGAACTAAAATAACCTCACCTCCAAGGAAATGCTTTAAAAGTCAGATGCTAATCACACGACCCTAATATCATAAGCAAAATAATATAAATTATAAACACAACTCCTATATCATTCTCTGTGAATAGGAAGAAACCCATCCCCAAACAAAACCATTCTTGTCTTGATCTCGTGTGTGTCAAATCAAGAATCACCAACCCATTTTCTTTCTTCAGTCCCATATGTACAACAATTCTAGAAATTGGCTTATGCTCCTCAATAATAAAACTTGCACCAGAAACATTTACGGGCAATTTTTTTCTCTTCCATCAATTCCAGAGTAATAAATAACAAAGGTAAACTAGCTTCATAAATATATGTTGTATCCATGTATCCTTTGTACAATTCTACCTTTGTGATGAAATCAAACTTGTAATCAAAAGAATCAACATAGTTTAATCACCTTATTTCTTCTGTTGAGCAACTTTCAAGTTCTCTTTACACTCGACATCTAGTTTTCAATGAGGGAATCAATGAGAAAAGGAATTGAACTAGCTTAGAGTCTCAAATCAAATAGCTTAGGTCCTTTGCCTTTGACCTATCCCTCTTATCCATAGCTTGCTTGAAAGACAAATAGCTTGTCCTTGGCTATTAGCTGGGATATTATTTAGCTATTTAGACTAAAGGGGGAGTCGGTTTTTCATTTAGAAAGGGTCAACACAGTAGAAACCTTTTTCCATTTAGAAAATATTTTAAAGTGCCAAAAGATTTAGTACGAGTTGGACCTTTCTTGTTTTTGATCCTCTCTAATACAAGCTTGCTCTCTTGTGTGCTTGCCACGGATAACTACTAGCATTCTTTAGGCCCTTCTTACTTAGCACAGTCAGATCAGGGGAAGAAATGCAAAGAACATACAAATCCAACTCAGCCTTATCCTTTTAGTAGAATTTCTTGTCTTCTAAGCTTATTAGTTATTTCATTATTATGCTAGGTGAAAAGAAAAGCTTAAAAAAGACTGTATTATTAGTGTTAGAATGTTAGCTAGTGTTAGAATGTTAGCTCACTAATAATACTGATAGAAAATATTAGGGGCTTCTTAAACACAATAAGAAACTCCAAAGAAAGAGACAAATAAAGAGGACTCCCATTCAACGCTAGAACCGGATATGCTTATGCAATTAGATAGACAAAATGCGATTATCCTTTCACAAATAAGAGATGGTTGAACTTCAACTAATTCTCTGGTTTCCCCAACCTTAATATCTCGTTAAGAAACTGAACTTGAGCCTAACTGCCTTTTAACTATCGCCTCGCTGCGACTCTTTGATAGACTACAGAAAATTAGCTTGCCCTGGCTTGACAACTCCTTTGATTTGTTGACTAGGCCCTAGCTTACTAGAAAGAAAATGGCTTTCAATTGATTTCCTCCTTGCTTGGGTGCATTATGATAATTCCTTGGATAGTTTTGTTAGACATCATGATAAAGGACATAGCTTACAGCCATTGGCTTTGATCATGCCAATAGGCATTTGATTCGGACAATGCACAATGATTCAAGCACTTTGTCACATCTTCAACACAGATGCAGCAAAGATCACAATAATCTCCTTTGTTACCTGCTGGTGTGTCATTTCTTAATTTACATGGCACAAGCCCAAAGGTATTGACTGATACCTCTTCTTCACACAGACTCATTCTAACTAATGCACTCCGACTAACATGAAGGGTCAGGGCACACCTCATTCTACTTTCACTCTACTGTTTCAATGGTAGCTATATTGCTGAGTTTTATGTTAGTTATATTTTCTCTAGATCTCCTTGTACTGTTGAATCTTACAATTCAGTCAGGATTTGATATGATTCAATAAGATTCATTGAGCTTTGCAAATCCTATCGAATAGAATATTGAAGTAAAAAGCATAATTTTAAGAGAGGTGGTATGAAAAGGAATGCTAAGTCAAAGAGGTCATGTATGACAATATGTAAACAATCTTCTTCAATAAATATCTCTACTAGAAACTTGAATGAATTATAAATTAAATTTTCACAATGAAAGAAAATGGTGAAAGAAAGCAAGAATGTCAAAGACAAGGGACTACAAAGGTGACATCAATGTTGGGGAAGAACAAGATTATTGAGTCTTTAGAATGATCATGTAGAATGAACAATATGTTAAATTTTGAGACTTAAAGTAATTAAATAACTAACTAAAAAATTTAAATGAAAAGATTAACTGTTATTTATATTTTATAAAAGTCATTACCATTCATAATAAATTTTCATTCACAATTCGATAAGATTCACAATCCCAAAAATAGACTTTCTGATTCACGAGTCAAATCTCAATTTGACAGCCATGTACACACAAGTTGTGGCCAAAACCTTGAACCAGCCATGGATCTTGTCTCGGCTCAAGCTCTAATGTAAGTCAACCACCACAAGCATCAATTAGGACTACTAAGTAAATCAAAAATATAGTACTGTTTATATTTAGTTAATCATTACGTTCATGTGCACGCTCAAGTTCATTCAAGGAGGTAGTAAACGAAGCTTCTACACTTTTTTGGCAGGATATTAAACTTGAGTCCAACTCACTTGATTTTAATTTGAACAAACCAAGCCTGAACAGTACAATACTCAACTCAATTACAATCCTGGCAAGCAATTATTTTACTCTACTGAGCCAAATTGACAGCCTGAATGAAACTCATACCAGAAGTTTCTTTGATTGGGTCAAAAATCCATTTGGCATGACATCTGGACCAGATTTGGTAAATGATCAATCTTTAGTTAGTTTTGAATGCAAATAACTGCTGAATCTTTTAAGCCAGTACCTAAAATGAATGTGCAAATACATCTTTATAGTTTCACAGTAGATAAGTGCAGATCTCCTAAACCAATATAAACAAAAAATAACCCAAACCTATAATGATAGGACTAATACTTCAAAATAGCACCTGATTGATAAAGATAAGAATAGTATGTGACTGTGATAAACAATGGCTCAGTTTGCGAAGTGCCTGGCTCATTAACCTGGCTTGCATTGCCATATGAGCATCACCCATCTCTCCTTCGAGTTCAGTTTTAGGCACAAGTGCAGCTACCTGTCATTAATCACAGTAGAAAAATAAAAACAAGACTTAATTCCAAACTGTAGCCTGAAATTTTCAATGGTATAGATAATTCTAAACAAATAAACTTTAACCAAGCATCGATGTTTAATACATGTGTGCATGCGCTATCTGCAGCAAAAGCTGTAGGCATAATGCTTAACACAACTCTTCTAAGATGATAAACACTAAATAGGACATATGAGAAGGTAAGTAAGGGGTGGTGGTAAAGCGAATGAATTATCTTACTAAGTATTACATTATACAAACACTGATTCATTGAATACAAGAAACTATAACTACAAACCCCCATCCATTGAATAAAAGAAACTATAACTAAAAGAGGACTTGATAACATGTAATAGTACAAGCCAATAAAGGACCTTACTTACACTGTCAACAACAACAACATCAACAGAACCACTCCGGATGAGAGTATCCACAAGACTGAGAGCTTGTTCACCACAATCAGGTTGTGAAAGAAGCAAGTTCTCAGTGTTCACCCCAATAGCCTTAGCTAATGATGAATCAAGGGAATGCTCGGCGTCAATAAAAACACAGTAACCTGCAAAGAAGTTGACATGTTAATGCCATGGAAGATTTGAAATTGGTTCCTTGACAATTCAGCAAAATTATTTGACATTAAATGCAGTGTAACAATTTACAGTCATATGTTTACTAGACTGATTAAATAGCTTAACAACCTAATGTCATATGGTACAAAAATTGTCATGCCATATCCTTACTTTCTATTTTCATTATAAATAATGTCTTTGTTGCATTCAAGCTAGGGCAGGTGTACACCTCCTAACAGCCCAGTTTGAGGAAATGACAGCCCCATTGGTTTTAACAATTAGCTACTACTGCCATAAGAATTAAAAATAAATTTCCTAGGCATTTAAGAAGTAACCTCCTTGCTTTTGTGCTTCAGCAATTACATGTAAAGCAAGAGTGGTTTTCCCAGAAGCCTCCGGACCAAAAATCTCCACCACACGACCCTGTAGAAATCCAATTTCGATATGTATAAGCAGCCAAAAAAAACACAAAACTATGGAGTTTGATTCTTGTTTGCATTAAACATATGGAGTTTCTGCATTCACGGGACCAGAGATGAACTATTATCTCCAACCCTAGACATTCAGTTAAAGCACAATAAACTCAAAATAGGTCTCCTCACAAAACTAATACACTTTTAAGCTATTTCAAGGGACAAAAATTGCAGGAACAATCACCATCTTCAAGTTGCCAAAATGGAAAGGTGGTAGGGAGAAATATGGAACTAAAACAGTAACCAGTCAAAGGACTTTTTGTTTTACAAACCTTATGATTTGCGAAACAGAGTATTGTTAACATAAAAAAAGAACAAGAATGCTTGAATGAAAAATGTCCAGCTATACCTTTGGAAATCCACCACACCCAAGTGCTATATCAAGAGCGAAAGAACCTGTAGACACGACTGGAGCATTTTTGGGAGCTACGGAGCGGCCACACCACATGATAGATCCCTTTCCAAATTGACTAGTAATTTGATCAAGGGCTTGTTGTAAAGCCAAATCTTTCTTTGACGTATTTTCTTCACCAGACTCACTTCCATCTGACTTGGATTTTCTTCTACCTTATTGATATTGGTTTTTAATAAGAAAAAAGAAAGGAAGACTATAAACTCTTAGGTCTCAGTATTACTTATCCATTTCATCAACTTTCAATACCTTTTGTAGCAAAATCGCGTGTCTGAGAAGAAGTTCCCAGCACAACTCTCCTTAATCCCTTCTATAACAAATAATAATAAGTAATTCATCAATTAATACACGCAAAACAACCCTGTTTAAACAACAAATATAGAATGAAGCATTGAGAGTTTCAAAAAAAAAAAAATCAAGCGTGTGGATGATAATTCTAAACTAAGTGAAACGAACAGTAGTAAAAATGATCAGACACCTTAAATGTAGAGATACAGTACCTCGGGAACACAAAGACCGCGTCTCAGAGCAAAAAGCATCGCCATGGAAATGGTTTTTTTGTCTTTTTTTTGTGGGGGGATTGTAATGGAAAGAAGAAAGAAGCCAAAAGGAAGACTAAGGATATACGTATTATTGCATGCCTGAAAATAAATGATAAGACAGTTAAGAGAATTTTAGAAAATGGAAAGATTGAGGTTCTGAGTTCTGTGTCTGTGCCATATTTTTTAGGGTTTTAGGGTTTGTTTCCATCTATTGATTTGTAGTGAGCTCCGGGAAAGGAGGGAACTTGTCTGGGCTGGGTACGGCTTCAATAAAAGAAAAACTTTTTTTCAGTTATTACAAGAACAATAAACGTTGTTGCCTCTCTACTGTAGCCCCAGACACAAGCGACTGTGGATTCGCACAGTGCACGCCCGATTTTGTCAAAGGCCCCAATTGCACAGAGTTTTAAATGAAAAGTAGCAGATTCTACCTGCTGTCGAAAGGAAAAACTCATCCAACACCTTCCCGTATTCTGCAAAAACATATTAATAATGAATGAGAAAAGCCACGTGGAACATATCATTTCATCTCATAACCTACTCATTTCATATTCCAATGCTTGCAAAATCATCTCAACCTGCACAAAAGACATGGGGCCTTAGATTATTAGCAAATTATTGACCATTGGAATGGATATGCATGTATAAATGCAAATCAAGTGCTATAAGATAACCATCCATGCGATTAGGGGGGTTTAGCTTAAGGAAAGCATAGAACTTTGTCAGTTCAATACATTGAAGATGCTCATGGTAGAAGTCCTTTATAACATTTCCACTGTAGTGCCCCTCACACAGTGCACTGTGGACTCGAGCAGTGCACGGGCGAAAATGGCCCTCAGGCGCGTGGCTGGAGGCGGGGCTAATTATAATAAGAATAATAATAATAGTGATTATTATTAATATTATAATAATAGTGATTATGTATTCTATTATTATAATAATAGTGATTATTTATTCTTTCATAATAAGAAGAAGAAATTTTAATTGGTTTTTCTTGCTTCCTGTTTTGCTCATGCTTTTCATTTTTTTCCCTCGGTATAATTTAATAATTTCTGTTGTTTTTATTCTAGCGGCAATAATAATTTTAAATGTTAAGACTCTGATGTTGCTATTGTTATAATATTTGAAATTAATATTGATTCCTTTTCTTGTTTTTTTTTCTCTTTCTATTAATTGATTTTAATAATTTTATTATCTGCATAATAATGATTTCAGCTATTTTTTTTTCTTATTCAAATATTTTTTTCTTTTTTCTAATGTTAGTGCGCGCTCTTTTATGATCGTTTATGACACAATACCTATATTCTAAAAGATATAATCTATGCTTGTGTGACAAACTCAACTCAAAATTTTAAATATTTTATCTTTTAATCTATAATTTTTATTTACTTATATCATATAAATTTATCGTTGTAGATTTAATTATGTTAAATTATATACAAAAAAACTACTCGCAGCAACGCGCGGGCAATTATCTAGTTAGATATATAGCGATTGTTGACTGTTTTGCATGATCATGTTGATATTTTTTATTTAGAAATATAATAAAATAATTTTATTTTAAAACTATTTTTTAATATTAGTTTATGAAATTAATATAAAAAATATTTTTTTAATTTAAAGTAAAAAAATAAAAATAAAAATTTTCAAGTTTTTTTCAAAAACACTTTTGAAACGCAGTGTTATACATCTATTGGATAAAGATAGCATTGTATTTTATGATTTTTAAAAATATATTTAAAATTATTTTTTTATCTATTATGTTAAAAGTTTAAAGCAATCAGATAATGTAATGATCTTGCAAGATTGGTGATGGTATTTTTTGTAATATTATACATGTTCATAATTTTGTTCAAGAAAACCATTTTATTATGCCTTCTTTGTATTAAATTGCACAATTTTAAATAATTTTATTTTTTGATTTGAACTAAAAAAATAAATTAATATATTTATATATATAAATACATACACAGTACAGTCCCACATCGGCGTGTTGAAACACTCCAAAACCAAAATATTATGTTCCAATTGAAAAAACAATTCACCAATCAAAACGGAATTGACAAACTTGATTTTAATTTACTGATATTAAAAATATTTTTTTAAAAAATATAAAATATATTATTTTGATATATTTTTAAACAAAAAATATTTTAAAAACTAATTATTCTCACACTTTTTAATATTCATTTAGTTTAGAACTAGACTAGATGAATGGTCATTACATCACCGTTCTCATTAATGGTCAATACAACCTTATCTAATGCAACCTTACACCTAACAATATATTTTACAAGTTACTTGCAAGTAAAGGTAACTATTCTCCATGTACGAGGTACTTTCATGTGACCATGGTATTTAAGTCACCAAGTAATAATATACACACAAGGTCACATTGTTGGTCCCCGAAACTTGTAATTGTATTGAACTAAATCACTCAACTTTCTCATTCACAATTAAGTCCTTTTATACTAGTTACAATGCAGTGTTTTAAGAAAAAGGAATTGCAATCTAACCACTAGTAACAACTTTAACAGAAATGTAACTAATTGAAATTGCAACTAATTAACTAACTAGTAACAGATTATTTATCTCAACAAACCCTCCCTTAATCTAGATCAGTTTCCACCTTTCGAAATTTCGCATACTACCAGATGCTCTCGCAGTTTTACAAACCCTTCAAGCTTTAACGGTTTGGTCATAATATCAGCTATATATTCTTGAGAGCTGTAGTATTTCAACTCTATAACCCCATCATTAGACAGATCCCGAAGAAAGTGATACTTGACCGCTATGTGCTTGCTTCGTCCATGCATAACTGGATTCTTGGATAACTTGATTGTAGAACAGTTATCACAAAATACCACACATTTATCTTGATTCCAATTAAGATGATGAAGTACCCTTAGCATCCAAATAGCTTGGCATGCACACATTGTTGCTAAGATGAACTCCAATTTTGTAGTTGAAAGAGTGACTATTGCCTGCTTCTTTGAACTCCATGCAACTACTCCAGAACACATTGTAAACACATAACCTGACGTGCTTCTTCTATCATCCAGATCTCCAACATAGTCGCTATCCGAATAGGCAATAATCAATCCTTTAGTTCGTACTCCTTTCTTGAAACAGATTCCCAGATCAGTAGTGCCTTTCAGATACCTTAAAATTCTTTTAACTGCCATCATATGCAGCTCTGTGGGCCTCTCCATGTATCTGCTCACCAAACTCATCACATACATAAGATCTGGTCTGGACACAGTAAGATACATCAAACTACCAATTATTTGTTTGTATTGTGTTGAGTCCACCTTGACTCCCCCTTCATCCTTCATCAGTTTGCAACCGGGAACCATTGGAGTTTTAGTGGGATTACTATTCTCCAAGCCAAACTTCATTAAAATTTCTTGGGCATACTTTCTCTAAATAAATTCCCTCATTGCTTTGAATCACTTCTACCCCTAGAAAGAACTTCATCTTTCCCAAGTCAGTCATATCAATTTCATCTTTCCCACAAATATTTGCATGTATCAGCTGGAGCCTTTTAGAGGCTCTCCACTAGCTTTACTTGGGAAAAGGATCCCTATGTTGTTTTCCCAGCACACAACCCTCACATAGCTGAGTTGGTGCCTTAATCAAAGGCAACCCTTTCACCATCTTATTATAATATAGATTTTTCAACCCCTTATAGTTTAAATGGCCATATCGGCAGTGCCATAAATGGGCTTCTTCCTCGGTAGCCGTCTTAAAACATGCAATATCCTCATCTTTACTATGTTCACTAGGGGTAACAGATGCTAATATTACAAACATTCTATTAGCAGACATAGTACTTTTCATGATTAGCCCTCTTGATTCATGAAATATCTTGCACAAATTATTTCTTATGAGTATAGCTAACACTTTCTCCTGTAATTGACCTATACTCAACAAATTATTCTTCAATTCTGGAATAAAGTATACTTGCATAATAATCTGTGTTACCCCTTCTACATTCATCTTAATATTGCCTCTACCCATCACTAACATCCTAGAGTTATTCCCCAGTTTTACAAATTGTCTAAAACCTTCTTCAAAGCTTATAAACCACACCTTATTTCCTGTCATGTGATTACTACACCCGGAGTCCAGTAACCATACCTCATCTCGGGTGGATTGATTCAATTCCACATGAGCCATGAGAAACATTTCTTCCTCTTCCTCTAGCTCTGCATAATGAGCACCACATTCCCAGTCTGGACAATCGTACTGGAAGTGTCCCAGTCTGTGACACTTGTAGCACTCAACCAATTCCTTCCTGAATTGTTGCCTCCCCCTTCCTCTTCCTCTACCTCTAACTCCACGGTTCAAGCCAAATGTATCCCTGCCCCTTCCTCGGGTTGTTCTGTCATTACAGACAACCTTTAGGGCTTGTTCTTCTTCTTATACTCAGTCATCCTTTGTTCATGAACCAGGAGACTACCATGCAACTTGTCGTGATGGCGATTTTTGGACGCGCCTCGCTCCCCGCCTTCAACCCGGGATTCAAGGGGACAACGACGCGCGGTGAAATGGGGGGTTGTTTATAGTCGTAAAATTTACGACTATAATTATTAGGAGTCGCCACCTAGTATTAAAGTCACTAGGAACCTATTGGTCTGCGAGAGTCTTGGGTAAGGGGACTTGTTGTGCAAAGGGAAGACGAATCACCCTCAGTGCACCCTACCTAAGGTAAGTTGCATTGTTGTTTGATTGTTTTTTCTAGGTTAAAATTTTTACACTGCATTTTCAAAAAAAAACATTTTTTTTGTCCGTGGGTGTACTTTACAATGTAATTTTACACCGTAGTTATAAGTTTTATTTTATCTACGAATGTACTTTACAATGTAACTTTACACTGTAGTTATAAGTTTTATTTTATCTACAAATGTACTTTACAATGTAATTTTACACTGTAGTTAAAATTATTTTAATCTACGAATGTATTATACAATGTAATTTTACACTGTAGTTAAAATTATTTTAATTTACGGATGTATTATACAATGTAATTTTAAACCATAGTAAAAATATTTTTTATTTGCGGGTGTATTTTAAAATGTAAATTTACACTATGAAAGCTAAAACTGAAAAGTTAAATTATTTTTGACATTTTGGTTGAATACCAATGGATAATCGCAAACCGGTTACAATATCCAAATTTTCGTTTTAAAAATATGGAAAAATATGCGACATATTTTTTTACGAAAAATACAATGAAAAAAACTTTGGAATTCAGCCGTATACACGGAAACACATTTTATATTTTGATTTTTTGTAATAATAGTAATAATAATAATAATATATTTTTCAAAAATATTTTAAAAAAATATTTTTATTTTTTATTTATGGGTTGGGCTGTCAGCCACTGTGGGCTGACAGCAAAGGCTGGAAGCCCGCATTTATTTGGGTTAGGCTGTCAGCCACAATGGGATTCCAGCCCACCCTGAGTGAGTTGGACTTCCACCCCTCATGGGCTGGAAGCCCGTATTTATTTGGTCTAGGCTTCTAGCCTCGTGGGCTGGGCCTCGTTACCAACTCACCCACTGTTCTGCATACGCAGAACAGTGACGCGTGGCACAGGAGTGAATTAATTCACTCCCCGTGCATGAAGATGACGATCTACAGTAGATTTTCGAGTGTGATGTGAAACTGTTTATACCTTTGTGTAGAGGACGTCAAGGTGATTCTTCTGGTCGTGACGGTGTTGGAAACGGAGGTCTGTGGCGGCCAGAATGAGGGTATGAAGTCGCCGGTTTCTTACTCTGTTCAAGCTTGCAGCTGTTGTTGCTTCCCTTTAAGGTGGTGATTGTGTCGCCGGGGTTGAGGTGGAGATGCTGGAGATGACGTGGTATCGCGAGGTGCTCGGAGTTGGTGGCCGGAGGGTTGAACGGAGGAGAAGAGAGGGAGACAAAAAAACGAAGGACCGAGAGAGGGATCAGACCCGAGAGGGATGGAATTCAAGTTTTGTTGCATTCTCTGCTTGTTTTCCTTTCTTTTCTCTCTCTTTTTCTCTCTATTTTTCCTTCGCCTTCTTTCCCTCTGTTTCTTTTCTCTTCTGCAGGTTTTTTTTCTTCGTTCTCCCCAGAATTTTCCTCCTCTCCTCCCTTCTTTCTGCAGCATTCATGGTTGCATTTATAGAACATTGGCCTGCCACGGTGGCTAGCTAACGGCGGCGTGGTGGCTGCTGGTCGGCGTTGGGCTGCTGGCTGGTTGGTGGGCAGTGCAGGCGGCTATCGGCGATTGTAGGAAAAGAAAAACAGCAGGGAAGGTCGGGCGTGCATGCATTGCAGCTTTGGGAAGTCAAAGTTGCACTTTGGTCTTTCAATTTATGATTGTTTCAATTGCATCCTCAATTGGATTTAATTTTGTAATTTTATGCAATTGTGCCCCTGGCTAAATTTCAACATTACCCTTGACTTTGAGAGCCTTTTTCAATTTGGTCCCTTACCTTTGATTTATGCAATTTGGCCCTTAATTGACAATTAAACTCTTAATTGTTTTCAATTTGACCCTTAATTTGCATGGTTAGCTTGAAAAAATTCAATTTGACCTCCAAAAATTCTGATTTTCTCAATTGGACCCAAATAAAACTTGAGAATTCAATTTTTCATCAATTAAGCCCTAAATAAAATTAATTTGACCAATTTAAAGCATAATTAAGTCCTTGCAATTAATTAAATTCTCCAATTGGACCCTAAATTAATTCTCAAATGTAAAAATACTTCAAATTAGCCCATGATTATATCAAATTGGCTTCTTTAAAATATAATTATGATTTTTTACTTAATTTTTGCTTTGAATTTGTATTTTCTCTCGTTTTTGGGCACAAAAGAGATACGATTCAGCTCAGGAAATATTCAATATTTTCACCGTGATTTTCCGTCGACGCCAAAACACGTTTTATTTTATTTTTGTTATTTTTATTTTATTTTGGGGGAGTAACCCAAAAATTGGGTTACGACACAACTCATCAAGACTCAACGAGTCTAAGTCATTTGACTCTTCAATGGAGTACACAACATAATTGAAATTCATGGTCATAGTTCTCAGAATCTTACTCACCACCATACTTTCTTTCATTTGTTCTCCCGTGAGTCTTCATTTTGTTCACCACCGAGAGAGTGCGAGAGAAGTATTTGTCTACCTTCTCTCCCTCCTTCATCACCAGCACTTCAAACTCCCGTCTCAGAGCTTGTAGTTGAGCTCTTCTCACCTTAGTTGAGCCTTGATACTTCTGCTGCATGTTGTTCCAGATGGCCTTCGATGTGCTCTTATCGAGTATAGTCCCCATGATACCACGATCAATTGCCTGAAACAGTACATTTTTGATCTTCATATCCTTTAGCTTGGCTTGTTCCACAGTTTTCTTCTAAGCCTCGCTCATAGTGGATCCTCGGGTTTCTGTTGGAACTGCTTCTTCCACCAATTTCCACAGCTCCTTGCTCTTTAGGAAATTCTCCATCATCATCGACCAGTGGTCGTAGTACCCATCAAATTTGGGAATAGCAACTTGCACAAATTGTGGTTCTGAGGTGGTCATTTTCTTGGTATTCTCTCTCTTTAATCTCTCGATATTTCTCTCCCCGTGTTTCTCTCTTTCTCACACTTGATTTTCTCTCTGTGTTTCTTGTTGATATATAATATCATACTTTGTATGCTTTTATATATTTTGATGATAACAATAAAAAGAAAATGGACTAATAATATGCTTGGATGATATTAAGTTATAAACAAGTATTATACAAAGAATACATCAACAAGCATAAGGGAGTACACGAAGAAATCACTCCAGGAAGTCCAAGATGCAAGCAAGCGAAGACTTAGAATAAGTGTTCATTTTAGTGCTTTATGTAAATCTCAATTTCTAACTTGATAGCACAAATTAAAATGAACTCACACACTTCACATTGCATGCATTAAAAGGGTTTGATGATTATATGTTTAAGTCATAATCAATCGGTTCAAGAAATTAAGAAAAGATAATTTGTCAAGATAGAGTTTCTGCATGAACCGGTCGACCACTTGAATTACCAAGTGAATCGGTCAACCGCTTGGAAGACAAATTGCTTTTCGAGCTGAACCGGTCGACCGCTTGGGTTATCCGTTGTGAACCGGTCGACCGCTTGATATGACAGTTGCACTAAAACGGCTATAAACGGCTAGTTTCTCTTTGAAACTTATAAATAGGCCTCTTAATTGCAAAATTAAGTAGACACAACTTCTATATCATATAGTGAGGCAATTAGTAGTGCATAAACACCTTCATATCATCAATCCTCATTAATACTCATATTTGTGTTTAAATCTTCATATCCTAACACAAAGAGTATTTCTCATTCTCACTACACTTAAATACCTTCAAATATTCTAAGTGCTATTAAGTGAGATAAAGAGATCATAGATCTTCATTTGTAATATCTACACTATTAAGAGTGTATTGTTGTTTTACAAAAACAATCATTGTAAAACTCTTGAGAGTTGAGTATAAAACTCTTGAGAGTTGAGTATAAAACTCTTGATATTGGTGAGGGAACATCACCAAGGAAAAATCTTGAAGAGGGTACATCTTCAAGTGGGAAGAAGGAAAATCTTGAAGAGGATATATCTTCAAGTGGTGTAAAAGTCTTGGTGTGGATTCATCAAGCGGGAATTGTAATCTTGTTACTTGGACTAGTAATAGAGTACAATACTCAAGTACGGGTTGGTACTTGAGTCGTGGATGTAGGCTTGCCGAACCACGTTAAAAACCGAGTTAGCAATCTCTCTCTCTTATATCTTTACTTTAAAGTAATTAATTTTAAAATTGCATTATTTATTGTATTTACACCTAATTTCCCCCTTAGGTGCATAGTTGCCTTAATCCGTGAATTACATTTCTCTCTCAGGATCCACAAACCGTGGTGGATCTTCTTCACTTAGATAAAAGAAATGAGAAGATGAATACCTCATAAAACTTCTTCTTCTTGAATCCCTTATTTCTTCTTTCACGGGTATTTCAAGAAATTCTTCTTCTTCTTCTTGAATCACCAATTTCTTCTTTCACATAACTCAACAGAAGTACTTCTTCTTCTTTTTCACAGATCACAGATCATCTAATCTCTCACTCTCTCGATCGCAGTTGATCGTTTGATTTCTCTCTTTACCCGAGAAGTTCTTCTTAGGAAGCTTTTAATCTCTCTCTCTCTCTCAACTCTCTCAATCAGTCCTTACAATTAATTGTATTGAACTGAATCACTCAACTTTCTCATTCACAATTAAGTCCTTTTATAATAGTTACAATGCAGTGTTTTAAGAAAATGGAATTGCAATCTAACCACTACTAACAACTTTAACTGAAATGTAACTAAATGAAATTGAACTAACTAACTAACTAGTAACAGATTATTTATCTCAACACACATAACATATAACATCTATAAATGTTTCTCACCAATAGATATTTATCTCTCTCATTAATGGTCAATACAACGCTACCTTATGTGATGCAACCATCACACCTAATAATATATTTTACAAGTTACTTACAATAAAAAGGCAACCATGACCACTATTACATGTACAAAGTAATTCCATGTGACCAAGGTATTTAATTCAAAAGGTAACGATAAACACACAAGTCCATATACACATATGACAATCACCTGACTTTCCCATAGTCCTCTTCACTATATATTATTTTCCTCGTACAATTTACTTAAATATTGAAGTCTTCCTGTCAAAAGATTCAGGTTGCTTATATTATAGGCAATTTTACCACACTTTGTTTATTATTTTTTTATTCAATTGAATGATAATAAAAAACACACATTCAATTTGCCGAATAAAATAAAAACAGGATGCATTTCTACACATATTAGAAACATTATCTGAAAATAAAAAATATATTTTTAAAGATATAGTTTATCTACACAAAACATCAAAAAACATTTACAGATAAATCAGAAAAACCTCTTCAAAATTAAATACATAACCAAAAAATCACCATCATTCAAAAGGGTATTAATCTAAATATAACGTAGGTCTACCTCGCAACCTCGCGTGACTAAGTTTTATTTCATTACACTTGGGGGAAGATAACATGTCGTGCACCCCATTTTTTATTTTATTTTTATCAGAAAACTTACCACCTGATCTTGCCCAAATTATGAAATCAGGAATTAGGAGTTTTTGACCTAAAAAAAACATTTGATATGAATTCCTCTTATTAAATAGAATAACGTCACACAAATCTCATTTGTTTGTTTTGGTGGTCTAAATTGATGGCAATAATTTTGTTTTTTCTATAACCCAGAATGCAGTGACCCTTCTCTCTACTCTAGAGAAGCAAAAACTAAAAAAAATAAAATTGTACCAATTGGTTTCAAACCTTTTTCATTTTAGAAAAATCGAGAATCAAGTTGGAAAAACTAAATTTTTACAGTTGATAAACAATTTTACTTGTACATTTTAGATTCTAGGGTAAGGAAAATACACGGTGTGTGTGTGGGGGGGCTCTCCAACCCCCCGTCCTTTAACCAATCGAGCTGCCTAAAATGATTAAAATAATATTTTAATCTATTTTATTATTTATATATAAAACAATAAAACTGACCTTTATCGTTTCAGGTGTCTTTATAATAACCCCTCCCCTGGCTTTTGAAGCCCTCACCACAAAGCTTTAGCTCATGACACTAATCTGGGTTGAACAAGTACTTGAACGTTAGAAAATGGAGGTGCTTTTTGCTCGAACTCGGTACTTGAATAAGAGAGAGAGAGGTACTATTTTGCACATGCACCCGCAAATAGCAGAAAAATTAAAAATAAACATCCAGACCACCAGCCTCCTCGAGACCTTGAATCAATGATAAGTGCGACCTGCCAAAATGGCATTGGTCTGGGAGGAAGCCTCGCAATAATGGTGTAAGGGCACCCAAACAAATTACAAATGAGAAAAAGCAAGGTAGAAGAGTTCATTATCCAAAATCTATTTCAAAATCTTCGCTCACTTCTAGTCAGGCACTAAACAATCTATTTCAAAATCTTCGCTTCGCTCACTTTTAGTTAGGCACTAAACACCTGCTATAAGGATGCTATTACTTTTGAAAATATTTTTTGCTTTAAAAATACATCAAAATATTATTATATTATTTTTTTAAAATTATTTTTAACACATGATGAAAATAATCTAAAAACATTAAAAAAATTAATTTAAAATAAATATAATTCAAAAATTTTCAAAAACACTTTTGATTTTCAATGTCAAAATTAAAAAAAGGAAATCCAAATTAAAAAAACAAATCAAAAGCATGAACCTCTTATAACCTACTTTACCACAACCCTCTCAAACCAACAGGGGATAAAAAGAAGTCCAGACCATTCGTTCGTTCAGAATGTGGCATACTAATGTAAAAGTAAAAGAAAAGAAAAGAATGAACATCCAAAAATTCAACGCCCCTTCCTATCTCCTCTTCCAAACATTGCATCAACACTTCACAAATATGCTGGTTATCAAACTTTACTGCTGCTTGCATTCTGGAGGCCGCTCACCCTGCTGACCATCCCCAACTTGTCCCCTTCCACTTTTCTGCAGTAAGTAAAACCATAGGTGAAAAATAAGTTAAATTCACCTAACTTGCAAGTGGAAAAGTGGGATAGATGAAAGGGATAATGAATAGAAAAAAGTCTATTGAATAGAAGCTATACCTTGTTCCCAGCAGATGACTGCCACAAAATTTCAGCCCAATAACAAAAAAAAATTAATATCATACCAAACTTCAAACAGATGAACATGAAAGAAATACAATATGGCAAACTCAAATTTCAAGATATTCAAACCTTCTTTTTGGTCTTGCTATTAGCATCCTCATCTTCTTCTTCTTCATCTTCTTCCTCGTCGTCCTCATCCTCCTCCTCCTCCTCATCCTCCTCCTCCTCGTCATCCTCATCCTCACCATCATCATCATCCAATCCAAGTTCATCACCCTGAACTGCCTCCCCAGTAAACCATGACACAGCATGGGGGATGATCTTGTCTCGAATGGTCGACCTTGATCATAGTTCAAACAAAGACACATGAAAAAAGTTCAAGTAAAAAAGAAGGGAAACCATGGCTAGCAGATTTGGGGTTCTTTAACATTTAAAAATAAGGTTTAGCTGATTGCCACTTGGAAACCCAGTCCATGACAAGAATGAACAGTTTTTTTATAATAAAAAAACCTCACCCAATGTCATAATCTTGCTCCATCTGATTTTGAAGTTCCTCGGCCTGTTCAAGAATGGCAAACACAAAAAAAAGAAACCAGAATTAAAAACAAGAAGCAATGAGTTATCATTAAAAATTTCAATAGTTGTAATAAAACTTGTCATTACAGTATCTTCGTCAATGTCTTCATCATCCTCAGGAACTTGTGGTGGACTGAAGAAGTTGAAAAAACTTTCACAATCTTCAGTTTTGGTAACTGGCTTGGCATTCTTTGATCCTTTCTTGGGCTTCTTCTTAAGAAGCTTTTGGGTCAAGCATTTCCCTGGATACCATTCAATCTCAGTCCTACAACACACCAGGTAATAAATATATTTCAGTACAAGACCAAGCCTTCTTCGGTGTTAGCATTAGAGCATAAAACATAGTCAAAGCTTGTCAGCATAATCATGATGTAGAAAATAAAACTTGCCCTATTGCTTTCTCAAGAATGGGCTCATCTTCATCAATCATGTGGTATGTCTTTGTCAAAACATGGTTCTTGAAATAAGGGTTGGAATCAAAGAAAAACTCAAGCTTAAATCCCTTGGGATCCTCTATCCTACACCATTTAATATCTTTAAGGTACTTGAGAGCTCCTTCATCACGCTCAGTAATCTGAAGGCAATACCAGAAAGAAAGAAATTGAAACCATATCAGAAGATTGAAATGAAGACATGTCATACGACCAAGCAAAAACACAAACCTCCTCAGCTAGCACTTCATTGTTCTTCATTGCGACAAGCCAAAAATCAGGAACACCTTTCTCTACATCAGATTTATTTATATATCAAGCTACACATACTTGACAGTAAAAGAAATGGCCAGAAATGACCCGTGAAAAACAAGCAGAATGTCAGTACCTTCAGCAGCCTTTTCCCCCTCTTGGTCCATTGCCGCTTCATTTGTAGTTTCAATTTCACCAACACCATTCACAATCTCATATCGCTGCAAGTAGGCAGAGGAGCAGAATAAAAAACATCTTTTCATAATGGGCTCCAAGTATATTAGAACAAAACAATAGTGGGCTCCAAGTATATTAGAACAAAACAATAGTGGGCTCCAAGTATATCTTACCTTAGTGTATAATGGTTGGTACAATTTCTGATACTTTGCTTCAAGGGCTGCTCTCTCCTCAAAGAATTTTGCCTCTAACTCATCATGTTGACTCTAAACATTGAAAATACTCATAAATAAAAGAATAAAACTACCAGTTTATCATGCAAGAATGTGAACATAGATGAACATTAAGTAATTTAATGCAGAGACATGAAATAAAGAAGAAACACAGCTAACAAACTTTCCTCAACTACCCAAAATAAAGGGGTGTTTGGCACAAATTGTGCTTCTGCTTTTAAGAGCTTTTCAAAAATGCTTTCAGCTTGAAAAAACTTTAAATTGATGCTTTTTTTAGTGTTCATTGAAGGTTTTGATGTGCTGATGTTAAAAAAAAAAAAAAAAAAAAAACTGGAAAAAAAAATATTTTGATGTATTTTCAAGCAAAAAACTATTTTGAAAAGCACTCTGCGCCACAATCCCAAACATCCTCTAAGCAGTATGAGTTATAATTCAGTTTTCCAATGACTGGGAATGAAGCAAACACAAGGGCAAATTCAAGTCTCGAAAGCAGCAACTTCATTCAAAAACGTCAAAAAGGGATGGACTGCCTAAAAATTCTTCCATCCATGAACTTAGAAGTAGCTTTACGGAAAAATAACTTTTACAAGATGGTAAAACTTCTGCTACTCATCCTCTGCATTCTTTCCATCTTGTGGAAAGGAAATCTCTAAATATACCATCCAAAAGTTCTGTTTTTTAATACAATGCTAGCCCCTAAAACACTTTGTTTGGAAAACTCTTACATGTATGTAATTTAACGCAATTAAATTCTACTAGGTCCAATTACCAACCTCGGTAATAAAGCTCAAAACATTCTCCCAAAAATGACTTCATCCTCTGTTTCTTGTTTGCATAGAAATATCAAAGAGGAGCAATGATTTGGAAAAAAAATTACTCAATTCCACACAGCAACATCAATATAATTCTATCTTTTCAGATTTTATTCCAAGCACATGCATTTAACTTGAGTAATTCATCGTACAATTGAAAATTAATTGAATAACTGTCATTCCAAACAGCTATCAGACAAAACTATATCAAGACTGGATTGACCGGTCAGATTATTTACATTTCAATTCATGCAATCTAAAGTACAAAAAACGCATTATCATAGTGGCAACTTTCTGGAACAAAAACAGACTTAGAAACAACACAGCCTCGTAAAGAAAACCAATAAGCTGCAAACAGCCAAAACACAATATAGAAATTCAATAAACCACAGGCTAGCAGAGCACAGATCTTAATTAAACCAAATAAGGCCAGGTTTTACAGCAAAAGGAACATGCCTGGATCCCTCTGAGATCCTCAACACGCTTCCTCACAGTTGGAGACAGATTCTCGAGCAATTCAGAGTGCTGTCCAGTCAAACTCTGTAGCTTAGTCTGGACAAAGAGCAAAACACCTTAGTATGATCAACCATTACAATATCCTAAATCATAATAGGAAATGTAAAAGAGAAACAATATCGAGAGAGAGAGACAAAAAAGAAAGCATAGTCAAAGAGTGACCAGATAGAGGTCAATCAAAGTCCAACCACAAGTCACAAACATAAAATTTAATGAGAAGCTACTTAAGGAAGAGAAACATCAAATATCCCTTTTTCATATTCTTCATAATCCAACCATAAATAGAACCCAGCTTAGAAAAGGCAACACAGAAATACAAAGTCAGTTACAGAAAATACCTTGAGAGCATTAACAAGGCCAGCTCGATCCTCTTCATTAAGAACTGCAAGCAAGAAATAAAACGCAAAACAACTTTTTAATATAATTGAAAGCAATAGTGACGAAAATCAAAATCGAAAGAGAGTGAATAGTGCCAGAGAGGAAGAAGTTAGGGTTTTGGTAGTTACTGGCGGTGAGATCAGCCATGTTGAGGTTATCTTTGTCGTTGCTCATGTTGAAAGACTAGACAGAAAAGAGTGAGGTGAGTGAGAGAGGAGGGGTTTGAGAGGAGCGAAGAGCTAAAACCCTAGATTGGGTTATGAGAAAAATGAGGGAAGGGGAAAAAAAATGCTGGCTAGAGCCGGTTGAGAGAGAATGGCGTCGTTTATAAAGGTGGCCTTATGTTTCTAATCCTCTCTCTCCCGTAACTTGAAAAAACTTAAAACATGTGCTCGCGTGGAAGAGCTCCTTTTAAAATATTTTTGTATTTTAAGAATATATTAAAATAAATAAAAAATATTTACTTTATCTGTTTACAAGTCTTTTTGAAACTTAATTTATTACCTGGACAAGCCTTGTATGCCACCAATTAGTGTCGAGCTTGATTTGAAAAAAAAAAAGATTTAGGTCGTCGAATTCAACTTTTAATTTGTAATCAAATCGAGTGATTATTTTCATTAAAATAACAATGTTTTATTTTTTTTTATACTAATCCAATTGGTCACAAAAGAATCAATCAAGTCAACCATATTTTACCAAGTCAATTTCTTGCATGGTTTAGAGCTTCTATTAATATTGTTATGGTAGTTGTTAATATTAAAATAATATATTTTCTTAACAAAAAAAAACCTTAAAAAATATTATTCTTATATATTTATTAACAAAAATAATTTCAATCATCCTTCCGCCAGCAGGATCATAAGAGGTGGTCGTGAAAGCAAACCCACCATCGTCGATAAAAAAAACTGAGCTGGCTGTCATATGCAATAGTAAGATAATTTTAGAAAGCTTGAAAGTAATAATAATTTAAACGAGCTTGCTAAAATCACTCTCCAGGGTATGAATATAGATGCTCTAAAGCTACTTCAAATCATTCAAAGCCCTCTTGCTCTGGCATTGTACCAATTTCCACTCAAATCCATGTTCGCGCTCACTAGCAGTTGGAGCTCAAGATTGAGGAAGACTGAAAAGGAAGAACAAATCCTGTTTCTGAATGGAGAGAGCTGTTTTAGCGTTGGTGAGTCTGATAAGAGCTTGGGACGTGGACACAGGAAATATTTTTCATTTTAAATCTTTTGTTTAATGATCATGAATCATAGACGTTATCAAAAATCCTGTCCACGCAACGAGCAATGTCGGAATAAGAGAGAGGAGAGATGGGTTTTTTTTTTATTATTATTATATAAGAAATAATGATATTTTAGAAAGTTTAGTTGGTAACAGATAGATAAACAGGTCATGGAGTGGCCAAATGGAGAAAAAGAGGAGAGGAGTTTGTCTCTCTATTATTTAATCATCGCCAGCATAAAAGAAGTGTCATTCCTCTTTAGAATTTACAGACAGCTCAAGGACCCTTCTATGGCTGACACCAAAAGAATGAATAAAATGCAGGTCATCTTCCTATGCCATTGGCAATTCTTCCTCTACCTATACACACCTCTTCCAACATCTTCTACTCTTTTTAAGGATTCAAAAAGAAACAGGAAACTATTAAGCGACTTTTCAATCAAAAAGGTGAATAAATAAGTCAGAAGAATCATCATCTCCGACTTAACCTTCATGCGAAACACGGGTTTTTATTGGTTTAAGCTTCAAACCCATGCTTTCAGGTGAGAGAAGCTCTGGCGAGATACAAGAGGGGCTGAGTGGGCTCCTTGGACTGTCACTGAGTTGGCATGGCCTGTACAACCCATACCCCATGAAGAAGTACTCCATAGGTATCAGCATTGCATGCGGCTGTTCTTCTGTTACCATAGATCCACAAGCCTGGACCTGCGCAGTAAGCATGAAAACCATTTTTATTTTCTTTCAAGTACCATCAAGTTTGTTTTGTAACATGCAGGGTTAATTTTGCAGCACATAGTTTCAAGCTCAACTGCTACTATCAACACTGACATGGAATGAAATTCACCAATTCCTTGAGAAATATCATCGGTAAATAGAGTTGACTTTTTTGGCCCACAAATTCTTATAGAACATTCTAAAGACTCTAAACCACGCACCTCAACCAAGGCACTATATCTTCGATCCAACTTCGTGATCATGTGGAGAGCTTCAGAATGGAAAGGGGAGTTGTCTCCAACAAATACAAGAGTGCGGCATCTTAGTTTCTTCAACCCACTAGTAATGTCGGGTCTCCTGAAGGTTTACAAACAGTAATTTCGACTTCAAGCATCTAAATTGAAGTGCACAAGTAGAAAATTATGAGCAGAAGACGAGTGGACAATAACCACAAGACAACTTCATACCGAGTAATTGCTTGAAGAAACCGCAAAACATTTATACCCTGCCTCTCATCGAGCAACTGAAGAAACAAACAAGTCACAGAATCAAAACCGTGTGAACCTACTAAATGAAGCAAAGTCAGATTAAAGCTATCATGATTCAGGAAAAAATAAAAAACAAACAAACAAAAGGTTGAGCACTAACTCCTCTACATGCTTGAGCTATGTCCGACTCAGGAACTTCTGCACTACCACGAACATCCTGTTACAATTAATAGCTATTCCCATCATTCAACCAAACTAATGATGGGATATGGACTGGAAAACATTTTTACATAAATGGCTAGGGCATGGAGTACTACAATACCTTGCTGAAGTACCGCTGAAGCAAAAACTCCTTAAGTAAACCACACATGCCATAGAAATATAACATATTTGACATCACCTAAAAAATATAAATGAGCTCAAACAGCTAAGAGAAACTATAGGAAATCTCCATAGAAGAATTATGGAAAGATTTGCGGAAATAACCTTGTTATATAACCATTCAGTCCAAGAGGGTGCTTTGCATAAAGGGGACACAAGTATCAAACCAAGAACACGCTGTCTATATTTCATCTGTATTTCAAAACCTTGATCAGTAAAAAGGTGGGAGATAGTTTGAAAAAGCTATAACATTCCAGAAGGGAACATACAGCAAATAGGGTTAGGATGTAGGCACCAGCTGTCACCCCCATGCACATCACTGCACCAAGCCTGAAAAAAGGAAGGCGACTAAATTAGCATCAACTGCATACAATAAGTAAACTAACAAGGAGAACATTGAGGCATCAAACTTCACCCGAAATAGTTGAGAACCTCGATGATCTGATCTGCAAGGTCATCAACAGAAGGCAAGGGATCATCAGGACTAATTGGAGCAGCTCCCAACTGCAAGAACTCTTGTGAAAGTGCCAGAAAAGAAACTCTGTGAACAATTTGTTGGTATTGCAAAATGTTGGCTGAAAACATAATGATTCATGAAAATAAGGGATGCATTATGTAAATGCACCCAAGTCAAACTGACCTCATGACCTGGAGGACTAATGTGGTAAATGCAGAAGTTGTGTACCAGTAAAGATGCCACTTCAGGACAAAAGAATAGGCCTTGAAAACAGGACATATCTGATAAACAAATATAAATAAGAAGGAATCCAAGCAATGTTAGGATGCTGAAAAGAGCGAGCTGAGAAAAAACTGATACACAAAACACATGATGAAAAACCACTCAGTAAATATGAACTGAAATGCAAAGGCCTATGCCAGATACATTCTTAATAGATATATAAATAACATGCAGAAACAGCAAAAGAGATATGACATCATGCACTTACAATTTAGAGCTAAATCAGGATAAGTAATTAGTGCTGGCTTGTCTTGGTCTCCATACACTATAACAGACACAGAACCACAGCCAGTCCTTACATGATGTTCCTGAAATATGTTCAAACAAGGCAAATCATGAACAGACGAAAAAAAGTTTTCAATGACCATCACTCAACTATAAAATTGGAAAGCGCTTCACTACCATGATATTCTAATAATTTGTGTTATTTCACCAAGAATGATTGCAGAACCAAAACTGATTCGAAGAAAATTAACAGCAAGACATATTAGGATATAAAAAATAAGTTTAAGACAAGCCAAAGTATAGCTATCGTTTTTCTTCAATGAATTGCAACAGACTTTGACTAAAGCACAAACAATGAACATTGACACCACAATCATGAAACAACTTATCGATAGATCCCGAAAACATTGAAAGCGACAACCTTGCACGTGAAAAGAAAAGGATACCATTTTTAACAACAAGAAAATGTAAAGAACAACCGCAACACAACGAGAGTGGTGAAAATAACTAAATTCCCATCAATGCATGAATGTAGTAAACAAACAAATGAGTTAATGAAAACAATAAAAACCCAGATCTATGGGCACACTCAAATCTCCGATCCTCCCAAAAAAAAGAAGAAGAATTTCTAGCCGATATTTGTCATTCCATTTTTTAATCAATTAAACACAAGTATCCAAATGGGTCTCGTTATTTTCTTCTTAAAATATAAAACAAAACCAGAATCCCAAATGTAATCAAATCCAACCTTGGTTAAGAAAATATTGATTTTGAAATGGTGCCCATCGAAAAAGAAGGCAAAACAACTCTAAATTGAACACGGAAAAAAGAAAAAGAAAAGACAAATCCATAGGAAAAGCAAAATACCTTTCCACCGAGGTAGATCTTTTCCACGTCGACGAAAACGGAATCGTTTGACTCAGCCATGGCCGTGGCTCTCTGTGTCTCGCTCAATGATGCCCCCTTCCACCCAGAAATCTCAAATTTTCTTGCTCTTTATCTCCTCTTCTCTCCCTAAAATTTAGAATTTGGCGTATGGCTTATTATATACCGGCCGGTTTTTTCTCTTTTAACTTCTCTCTCAACTGCAAGAACTTAACCTCCACCGACTATTTTTTTAATGTAAAACACATTCATCCTTAATTAACTGTCTGGCCTCTTGGTCGGATATACACTTTTGCCTTCCAGCGTGTGGAAGTAAAATTCCTTAAATTTTTTTTGGTAAAGGGCGGAGGCATGCCCTTTTAAATTAAACGAGTAATAATGTACTCGATAAGGTTATAATACAATAAGTAATACAATCCTGCCGGAGGATCAGTAAGAATATCCGCCCCTCATCTAATAAATCTCTAGTTAACCTAAAATTTATCAACCAGTCGGCCACACAATTGACCTCTCTGTAAACATGAAAAATTTCAACTTCCCAATCTCTACCCAACATACTTTTAATTTGCATAATCAAATTAAAATTATTATTAACTCTCTCACTCTCCCCATTAATAAGTCCTACTACTACCCTGGAGTCGGACTCCAAAATTACTTTTCTGAAACCTTTATCCCATGTCATAACAAGCCCCACATAGATAGCCTATAATTCCGCAATTATAGATGAACAAATACCAATATTTCTTGCAAACCCTCCTATCCAAGACCCCATATGATCTCTAACAACTCCTCCTGCACCTGTGATCCCTGGTTACCTTTGTTGCAGTCATCCACGTTTAGTTTTATCCACTCTTCCGCCGAGTACTTTCATCCGATATGAGCATATGTCGTATCACTGTTTCCATCCTCATGCTCATTCCTCTGTATCTTTTTACTATCCTCAACCATCCTTTTATATTGAGGATAGTCCCATACCAATGAAACTGGTCTCCACCAAACGTTATATTGCATCTTTCTTTCCAAATATACCATAATGTTACACCGAAGACTATGTGCCAATCTCCAAAACAAGTGTTTCCATTCCTGGGAGTCAAGTTTGAAACCAACCAAACGTACCAATTTTGGCTAAAAAACAGCCCCCTTTCCTCTCTTTTGATGAATACCTCCCAAATTTCCGAGCTTTAGGGCAGTCCCTTAATGCATGAGTTAAGGATTCCACTACATTAATACACTGACAACAGTATCTATTATCTGCAATCCTTCTTCGTCATCTCGTTTCATTAGTCATAATAGCGTTATGGCCTACAGTCCAAAGGAACACTCTAATACGCTCCATTCCTTTCCACTTCCATATGGTTCTCCACAACGGGTCCCTATCTATATCCTCTCTTCCCTCCTGCACCTTATAAGTTGTTTTAACTGTTAACCTCCCATCTGAGGTATGGTCCCAAATCACTAAATCTGCTCTCGTATCCTGCATAGGAGGAATGTGACCAGCAATGATCATCACGATTTGCAGCGACAATAAATGCGCAAACAACTCCCATTTCCAATTACTCCTGCTATCCACCATATCTGCCACTGTATAGCTTAGAGTATCCACCCGAGCTTCTGGATGAAGATGAGTACTTAGAGGCCCATAGTTCTCTAACCATTTATCTGTCCAAAATAGAACATGCCTGCCACTTCCAATATTCCATCTAACATTCTGGTTTACCACTTCCCATTCCCGACATATGGACTTCCATAACACCGAGTCCCATGCGTTAGCCACCGAATGACCTTCCCCCTATTAGACTTCATGTATTTGTCCTTTAGGAACCTCACCCACAGACTATTTTCCTGCATTAATCTCCAGGCAAATTTCATTAGAAAGACTTTATTCATCGTATTCATTTTCCTTAAACCCATGCCACCCTTCTCTTTAGGTTTACACATTGTTTTCCAATTAACAAGATGAATTTTGTCTCTCCCCTCCTGCTTCCCCCAAATGAATCTTCTGCATATTTTATCTATCTCATTGCAAGTATGCTTTGGAATAGTTGCAGCTTGCATAGAATACAACGGGATAGTGGCCAAAACCGCTTTGCATAAAGTGAATTTTCCAGCTAGAGATAAGTTACTTGCTTTCTAACCTGCCAATCTCTTTTGCATATTCTCTACCAAGTACCTATAAGTCTGCTTAGTAATTCTCTGATGAAGTAACAGCACCCCCAGATAACTCCCCAAGTCTTTTGTTACCTGAAAACCACTCCTCCTACTAATATCAGTCGCTAAAGATGCCAACATGTTCTTGGAAAAATTTATCCTTGTCTTTTCAACACTCACTTTCTGGGCTGGATTTGAACAAAAAATATCTAGACAATTACGCTCCTTCTCTAGCTGCTCCATATTTGCCTCTATAAATAGAAGCATATCATCTGCAAAACACAAGTGCGAAAATCTTCACTCCATTTCTCCGCGCACTGAAAGGCTTCCACCTATTCTCCTCCACATTCTGGTTTATTAATTGAGTTAATCTTTTTAGACAAAGCACAAAAATATAAGGAGATAGAGGATCATCCTGCCTTATACCTCTATTGGGATTGAAACTCTGTGTAACACCCCCATTCCACAAGACGCTAAGAGAAGGAGTTTCAATACAATCCATGATGATCCTCATTAGCTCACTAGGGATATTCGCAGCATTCAGAGTATCTCTAATAAAACTCCATCTTAGGCGGTCATAGGCTTTTTCAAAATCTACTTTGATGACCATAAACCCTCGTCTTCCTTTCATTTTGCGCATAGAATGAATAATTTCCTGAGCAATAATTATATTATCTTTAATTTATCAACCTGGAACAAAACTACTCTGAACTTCACTTACCAGGCCCGACATCAAATGCTTTAGCCTCCCAACAATCACCTTCGTCACTACCTTGAAAATCACATTGCATAGACCTATCGACCTAAATTGTTTTAACTTTTCAGGCATTTGAACTTTGGGAATCAAAACCAAATATGATTGGTTCATTCGAGCCACATCTGTATTACCTGAGAACACCTCTCTAATGTACCTACATACTGACTGACCCACCACCTGCCATTGAGATTGATAAAAAATAGGTTGGTACCCATCTGGCCCCGGGGCTTTATATGGCTTCATACCAAAGATAGCAGCCTTAACCTCATCATCAAGGACTGGTGAAACCAAGTTATCCATGCGACTGGTTTCAATATTAGGGAACTGACTATTCGATCTTCTAGGAACCAACAAATCCACATGATCCTCTCGAAATAAGCTCTAGTAGTAATTCCTGGGCATCACCTTTAAATTGTCTTCCTCCCAAACCCACACATTCTGCTCATTCTTCAATGCCTTTATTTTATTTCTTTGTCTTCTAATAATAGTCTTAGTGTGAAAGTAAGCCGTATTCCTGTCTCCAAAAGAAATCCACTGGCATCGAGATTTCTGGTATCAGTAAATTTCCTCCTGCCGAATAATTTTGCGATATTCATTAGATAATTCTTGCTCTAACTGGTATAAAAACAAATTTCCTCTACCCGACATAGCTCTTTGGACTCCTCCTAGCCTATCCAGCACCCTTCTTTTTCTCCAGAAAATATTTCCATACACCTCCTTATTCCATACTTTCAGTTGAGAAGATAGGGTTCCCAAAGCCTCCAGCACTTCTTTATCTGCTTCCCAGCTCTTCCTTATGAATTCTTTAAACTCATTGTGACACAACCAAGCTGCCTCAAATCGGAAAGGCTTTTCTCCTCTATTATTCCTATCACTCTTTTCTTTTTCTAGCTCAACTAGAATAGGGTGATGATTCGATCTAACCCTCGGAAGCACTACCACACTCGCATCCTGATACAACTGTCTCCACCTCATATTGCCAAAACATCTGTCTAATCTTTCATAAACTCTTCCATAACCATTCTTAATACCCCCTCGCCAAGTAAACCTTGGGCCTTTGCTGCCCAAGTCTATCAATTGACATTCCTGGACCTAGTCCGCAAAACGAGAGATTCTCTTACTGTCAACAGCAACCCTCCCTATTTTTTCTGCCGCCAATAATATTTCATTAAAATTATCTATTACCATCCATGGTTTCGTAATATTTCTAGCCAACTGAGCCACTTCTTCGAAACATTGTTTCTTTAATGTAATAATTGGATTTGCATACACCACCGTAAACATCCACTCATCATTGCTTCCTTCGTTCATTATACCATGAATGAAATGTTTTGAGGAATCAAGAATCTTTATATTGACTCTTGACTGATTCCACAATAACCATATCCCTCCTGACATCCCTTGTGCTTCCACTCTAAAACTAGATTCATAATTCAACTTTTCTACAATTCTGTCAGCCCTTAACCCACTAACCCTAGGTTCCACCACTTCCAAAATATTACACCGATGCATTCTTTTTAAATCATGCATTACTGCACAAAAAACCATTATTTCCAGCCCCTCTTTAATTTCAAAATAAAAAATTCATAAATAAATTAAAAATTAATCGTACCATGCAGAAGAGCTACTTCTTCAATCCAAGGTTAGGCCCCTGGACTCCCCTTCTTCCATCAAGTTTTCCTCCTCGAAAATGGTTTATGTTCCTTCCCTTCCATTCTTTGTATGCAAATCACAGATTTCTTCCATCCAAATTACTTCATCCGGAGGTTTTGGCCCTAAATTCCCCTCCACTGCTTGATGAAATAATGGTTTTCCACCGTTGGCCATTTGGGAACTTGGAGATAAATTTTCCATATGTCACATGCTTCTACTGTCACGGATTTGGTTTTAATTATGTTTTCTGATAGCAGACCATAGCCTTCCATTTTTTTTCTTTTCCTTTGTCTCTCCTTGCTGGACCGAGCTCAGTATTTCCTTCTTTGGGATGCCTTTTCTGAGCCAGGCTGTCCGGTTTCTCTTCATGCAGTCTATTGGATCTAGCATTGTGACCCATTTTTCTTTCTATTAATCCATTTGCCCGAGCTTTTGGTTGGCCCAGCATCCCTCCTTTCTTTTTAATTGATCTGTCTCCCCCAAATTTCCTCTTATTTGCTTCACTTTCCTTTCCACTTCCATCTCCAGCTCCTCCCGCTCCCCTTAAATCGGTGCCCTCATTAATGACCATTAACACATTATATCGTTGAGAAACATTTAACTGATTCTCCTTTAATGCCTTTGATGAACTGCCAAGATTATTGGCGTGATCTTCACGCTTTCCATTTACTGTGGTCTGTTCGGCCACCACCTTTCTGGTCGTTCAACGAGCTCTCCGTTCAACAACCATCCATGTACCAAAAGCCTCCATTATCTCCGGTCTGACCAGTGGGACATCAGGTACTTCGGATGATTCAACTTCTCTTTTTTCCTCATGCTCTGTGTTTTCTGTTGGAGTTGTATGTGGGCAATTTTCCTGTTTATGACCATACTGGCCACATTGGGAGCAGATTAAGTGTAATCCCTCATACATAATGTGACACATTCTTCTTCTTAGTTTAAATTTTGCTAGTAATGGCTATGTGAGATCGACTTCCACACAAATTCTAGCAAAATTTCCCCTCAGCCCTACCAATGTTGCTATGTCAATCTTTAAGGTTTTCCCAATTCTATCTCCTATCTTCCACAAAACTGCACTGTAATAATACTCTATAGCCAAGTCTGGGAGTCTCACCCACACGGCCACCTTGTCAATTGATGCCTCAATTGGGTCAAAATTTGGGTGCCATGTTCTTACTGTCAAGTAATGGTCTGCCACCATCCAAGGTCCCCCAAACAACACATGGTCTTTATCCTTTTTGCTGGCATATTTGGCTAAATAAAATTCATTCCTCAAATCTGTTAGGGTGAAATCAGCCCTTAGCTTCCACATGTTTTTTAGTCGATTGATGAGAAAAGAGTATCCCACTCTTCGACTCATTAGTTTTATGATCAGGGTCTGTGTCCATGGTGCCCTGATGCGTTTTTTCTCTTCAGCTGAGATTCTGATCACTGTACAATCCTCTTCATCACTATCATCCTCATCATCTTCTGAAATGTATTCAGTATCATGGTTGTTGTCAATGGATTCTGTTGCAATAAAAGAATTTCCATAAGGAATGCAATGTAGCTGTTGCCCTCTATCGTTGTTTCTGCTACGTTTGTATCTCTTATTTTCACCTTTTTGCTTGATCTTGTTAGTAAATCAGCCTCCTCTATGGTGATCTTTTCCCCTTCAAGGCTGAGCAATTTTTGAGTCCATGAGTACCTCTCACTTGTTAATATTGACTATTATAGAAAATATTTTTTTTTCTTTGTAATTAGTTTATAACTCCAGTCTAAATTATTAGCAAAAGTGCTTAGTTATAAATACATAACATGTATTTTAAATGTATTTTTAATATAAATACATTAAAATAAAATAAAATAAAAAATGCTTAGTTAATGGACCCATTAATAAAAATGTTGTTCATTGATTAAATGAATGGATGACCAGATGATCGATATATATAGTTTATATAATTACGGGTTGACCACGGTATGGTGAAACCAATAGAGTTATTGGTTCATCTATTTGATTCAACCCTTTCAATTCATTTTCAAAATTAGTTTTATTTTACAAATTCCATCTCTTGTCGAATCAATTATATGGAAGATCCATGCCCGCAAACCAAATCCATCTCAAGTCCAGTTCATTGATTGAACTAGCTAGTTGAATCTTAAGAAAGAAGATGATGTTGTTAATTATTTATAGATTTCTTACATTACTTTTGTTTTTACAAAATCCTTAAAGTATTAGTTGGGATAGTAAAGAAATGGCTTATTTAATAATATGAGGTCTTGCTGTCTATTTTTTGAATAATAATATGTATGTGTTAGATTACTGAATGTTATACACGCAATAAAAATAATAAAATAAAATTATTTTGGAGTTCTTATATAGTATCCTTTTAAACAGATTTCAAGTTGTTTAGAGATTTATTACTTGGATATTGATCTCCTTCACCTTTGAATAATTCTTTAAACATTTGATTGTTCAGACAACAATAATATACATGATTTGCTTTTGAGAAATCTTCTTAATAACTATTTAGAAGCCTGAAAAGACCTATAAATCAAAAAACATATTAATTTAGTCAATGAAAGATATCTATATATTAATTCAAGATAATTTTAGAAATTAACTCAATCATGTTCTTGATTTTTTTAAGTCAAGAAATACAATCCTTGTATTAGTTATAATGTAGTCTTTATTTTCTAAAATATATTTCTAATCAAATCAAACTTAATTAAATTATCCTAATTTAATTTTTAATTGATGGTTTTTAATGCGTATGATCCATTAGGTTTCTAATATGTTAACCCAAATATATATTATAATTATAATTAAATAGAATTTAATAATTTAATTTATTATCAAATCAACAATTGATTGATTTATATTTGAAAATTAGATGCATCATCTAACAATATTTCATGATCCCCCCAATATTAGAAAAATCACTAGTGGTTTGATTTAACATTTTAGTGACCGTTTTTTCAGTGTATTGGATATCCTTTTATAAATAATATTCCCATCTAACATTAACATGTGTGTCATGTTAAATCATGTTTGTTTACTGCATAGTATTAATTGATCGTTTGAATAAAACTTAAACTATTTTCAAATCTCATTTCACCTTAACCATTGATTTCTTAGCTAATACTATTTGAAAACATATGAAACATTTTTCCTAATTCACCTAGAGTGATGGATCATCTCTTAAATACTCAAATACTTCATATGATTCATGTTATATCCACTATTTGTCATTTCATTACTCGATTAAGATAACAAATAACATAATTAAAACATAATATTTTGTATATAAGATAACATGGTGGTCTAAAATATAAGGATCACTTACACAATCATCACATAAGCCTTTCTAGAGATATGAATGGTCTATATATATCAAATTCTCAAGCTGGTTAGTTTAGTATACATGTCTCATGACAAACATTTACATATTAGTAAGTATTCATTATGCCTTAACCTACGATAACACATGTTTCTTTTCATAATATAATATGTACTAGTCTTTATTATTCTAATAAATATCCAATATTTAAGAGAACATCGACTAAGAAATTTTTGAAACAATTCTTTGATACAATAGAAGTCCTATAATTATAATAACTTTATATTATTTTTTTTTGCAAAATATTTTTATCCGTTGAACTTTATCTTTACTCTAGACTTATAAATCAAATATTATATTTAGTAATATAATATTGTATGAAAATTAAAGATAAATTAATCATTTATTAATAATAAATATATAGTTACATAAACTAATAATATCACGTATAACCAACCAATTAGCTACATGACATATTAAACTAACAATCTCTTACTAAAACTAATTGATCATGGATCAAATATCATATTCCTCCATGTAACATTAATACTTCTATATGAATAATTATTTAGTAGGAGGATCTTGGGTACAAGCTCTAACTTTACATCTTTTATTTAATTGATTTATCAAATTAAATGGAATTTCTTAAGTACTTGTTTGAATAAATGATGAGACCTTGGTTCCTTTTCTTATGTAATAACTCTATTTTTATCACAATACAAGGCAAATGGATCATCAATGTAAGGAACCAACATAGTTCATTGATGGATCTCATGATTCAAACAACCTTTTTGTTTCCTCACACATGAAGGAGCACTCTTATTTAGTTATTGAATCAATTATTCTTTCTTGTTTGAATTTTTTTTTAACTCAAAACACTACCATTTAGAATAAAACATATATTGACTAATGTTTATTATTGAATTTGCAATCTATGTTATCTTTGATTTTTTGATGAGAAACCGTTATAGGAGTCATGAGACAACTATGATTTTCTTTGATTTTTCAAGCTTTGTTTCTTTATTGAATTCTTTCTCTGTCTCCTTTTTATCATGAGAATCACTTCAGAAACAACTTCCATGCCTTGCTATTTAGATTTCAAGTCATGTGCTCTTGTAGAAAGTTGTTTAAAAATGAATGTATATTCCTTTAAAGATTATATAGCAACCCTCGGTGCATTTTCTTAACACACATATTTGTGGATCATTATCAACTAAGGCTGTCAATTTCTTTCCATTCCATCCAGAATGACCAATATATCTTTTTCAAGTTAAAAATAGAACAAATCAGACTATTTTTTTTTTTATCTCTCTTGGAATCTCAATCCATTTTGTAAATTCTGCCTAAAATATTTGAAATTTGTCCCACCTGTTATGTTTCGACCAAATAATATTTTTTATAAATAATACAGCTTTACAATATCAATCATATCTCTTAATCCGATCATTAGATTAAGATGAAATGTTACAAGAAGTCTATATATATATTAAGTTGAAATTTCTAAGCAATCAGAGGATACAATGACCTTGCGAGATATATGATAACGTTATAGTAATATTATCTAGGTTTATAATTTTGCTTAGAAAAATCATTTTATTTTGTCTTTTTTATATTAAATTTTTGTCAATTTCATCATTCAACAATGAATTTATTAAATATTCAATTTTATAATTTGCTTTATATAAGATTATCATGATCTTATAACTCAGATTACATATTTGAAAGGTTAATATAAATTGACCCTAGTTGATCTAATATATTGTTCTTTCAATTTTTTAAGATGTCAACATGATTTTTTTAGTCTAACTATATTTTTATTATTTTTTCATATTATATTTGGACTCATCTAGTCGATCGAGTTATATCCATTTAACTCTATTTTTTTTAAATTTAAACCGCATAATTTCAAATAATTTAATATTAAATTTGAATTAAAGTTTTGTTTACTGAATTAATATATATAACCAATACAACTTAAAAAAAAAACACACCAAAACACTGATATAATAATAAAAAAAACAAAATACGAAGACAACCTTGCTATCAACATACTTCGGAAAACAAGAGAAGCCAAATATACGCACATCCATCAAAATCACGAACCCTGAAGAAATCGAGACAATCATTCACCGCCATGGAATATCAGGGAGTATGAGATAATGCTTCTTCAGTTGCCTCACAACTCTTATGCTGTCTTGGTTCTGTTTTTTATGCATTTGACAGCGTCCAAAAGCATACTTTGCAACAAGGCTACTTACGACTCTTGTGTTATAATTCATGGAATGCGATTTCATTACCCTGAAAATGCGCCCGCGCCACTTATCACTAAATTATCGATTCTGCCCTAGACCTACTTCTTCTATGAAGGTACCCAACAATCCCCGTTCAAGTTCAACTTCATTGTTGCTTTCTTTTGGATCAAATTTTTCCGTTTCTGCTGCCGCTCTCAGCACTGTTGAACTCAACCCCACAAGAGATTTCAATCCCAGCAATCCTCAAAACCCGCCGGCTCACCGCCCTGAGGCTAATAGAAAGATATCCAGAAAGTTTTGGAGTCCGGTTTTTCCTAATCTAAATGGTAGAAGTGAAAGTAATGTAATTGGCAGTCCTGTGAGGCTTGATGCAAAGGAGAGGCTAAAACGATATTCTGTTATGCTGCGTGAGTGTGCTTCAAAAGGGGATGTAAAAGTGGGGAAGGCTATTCATGGACATTTGATTATAAGTGGAGTGGAGCTAGATTCACATTTGTGGGTTTCTTTGATTAATTTATACGCAAAATGTAGGAGCCGATTATTTGCCCGCAAGGTGCTTGGTGAAATGCCCAAGCGAGACGTTGTATCATGGACTGCGCTGATTTCTGGATTTGTAAATGAAGGCTGTGGAAGTGAGGGTGTTAGTCTATATTGCGAAATGAGAAAGGAGAATGTAAGGGCCAATGAGTTTGCATTGGCTACTGCATTGAAAGCTTGCTCTATTTGTTTGAATTTAGAGTTTGGAAAGCAGGTCCATGTGGAAGCAATTAAAGCTGGATTGCTATTGGATTTGTTTGTTGGGTCTGCGCTTGTTGACCTTTATGCTAGATGTGGAGAGGTGGAACTTGCTGAAAGGCAGTTTTTTGACATGCCTGAGAAGAATGGTGTGTCGTGGAATGCTCTGCTCAATGGTTATGCTCAATTGGGCTATGTGAAGAAGGCTGTGAAGTTGTTTTGTAGGATGAAAGAGTGTGAAACAAAGTTTAGTAAATTCACTTTGTCTACTGTCTTAAAAGGCTGTGCTAACACAGGGAGTTTAAGAGAAGGCAAAGTACTGCATGCCCTGGCACTCAGAAATGGGTGTGAGATTGATGAATTTCTGGGTTGCAGTCTTGTTGATATGTACTCAAAGTGTGGGACGGTTTATGATGCATTAAAAGTGTTTAAAAAGATAAGAAATCCTGATGTAGTGGCCTGGAGTGCGATGATCACTGGCCTTGATCAGCAAGGCCATTACCAAGAAGCGGCTGAGTTATTTCATCTGATGAGACGTGAAGGAGTTAGACCTAACCAATTTACCCTTTCAAGTCTTGTTAGCACGGCCACTAATATGGGTGACCTGCGTTATGGTCGAAGCATTCATGCTTGTATATGCAAATATGGGTTTGAATCTGATAATTTGGTCAGTAATCCATTGATCATGATGTACATGAAAAGCAGGTGTGAGGAAGATGGTAAGAAGGTGTTTGAGGCAATGACCAATCAAGATTTAGTTTCCTGGAATGCCCTATTATCTGGATTCTGTGACTCACAGACTTGCAGTCGAGGACCAAGAATCTTCTACCAATTGCTCTTGGAAGGTTTCAAGCCTAACATGTACACGTTTATTAGTATTTTAAGGTCTTGTTCTAGTCTGTTGGATCCAGAGTTTGGAAAGCAAGTTCATGCTCATATCATAAAAAACAGCAGTGATGGTGATGATTTTGTTGGGACAGCTCTAGTTGACATGTACACAAAGGCTAGATGCTTGGAAGATGCAGTTGTAGCTTTTGATAGATTGGTTAATCGGGACATTTTCTCTTGGACAGTCATTATTTCTGGTTATGCACAAACTGATCAAGCAGAAAAGGCTGTTAAGTATTTTGGTCAAATGCAAAGAGAGGGTATAAAGCCAAATGAATACACTCTTGCCAGCTGTTTAAGTGGATGTTCCCACATGGCAACGTTGGAAAATGGGCGGCAACTCCACGTTGTGGCAGTTAAGGATGGGCATTTTGGTGATATATTTGTTGGCAGTGCACTGGTTAATATGTATGGGAAATGCGGCTGCATGGAACATGCCGAGGCAATTTTTAAAGGCTTGATTTCACGGGATATAGTCTCATGGAACACTATCATATCTGGATACTCGCAACATGGGCAAGGGGAGAAGGCTCTTGAAGCCTTTAGGATGATGTTATCTGAAGGAATTATGCCTGATGAGGCCACTTTCATTGGTGTTCTCTCTGCATGCAGTTTTATGGGTTTGGTTGAAGAGGGGGAAAAGCATTTTGACTCGATGAGTAAAGTTTATGGGATTAACCCTTCGATTGAACTATATGCTTGCATGGTTGACATTCTTGGCCGAGCTGGAAAATTCAATGAGGTGAAGATCTTTATTGAGGAAATGAACCTAACCCCCTATTCCCTGATCTGGGAGACCGTTCTTGGGGCTTGCAAATTGCATGGAAATGTTGACCTTGGTGAAAAAGCTGCTAAGAAACTATTTGAAATGGAACCCATGATGGACTCCAGTTATATATTGCTATCAAACATTTTTGCAAGCAAAGGTAGGTGGGATGATGTAAAAAACATCAGGGCATTGATGACCCTGCGAGGCATTAAAAAAGAACCTGGGTGTAGCTGGGTAGATATTGATGGTCAAGTTCACGTCTTCTTGTCTCAAGATGGTTCACACCCCAAAACGAGAGAAATTTATGCCAAATTGGACCAGCTGGGGCAAAGTCTGTTGTCAAAAGGTTATGTGCCCAAAACAGAAGTAGTTCTTCATAATGTCTCTAACAAAGAAAAAATGGAGCATCTCTACTATCACAGTGAAAGATTGGCTCTTTCCTTTGCTCTCCTAAGCACCAATGCAGTGAAACCAATTCGGATTTTCAAAAATCTAAGAATCTGTGAGGATTGCCATGATTTTATGAAGCTTATCTCTGACATCACAAATCAGGAAATAGTTGTCCGTGACATCAAACGGTTCCACCATTTTAAGAGAGGCACCTGCTCTTGTCAGGATCATTGGTAATTTTTCTGCAAAAAAACCACAAAGCATGCATCAAGGACCAGTAGTTTGCATATCCGGAGTCAAAGTTTTGGTAATGTGCTTGGGATATTTTATGTTCAATGTATCCCAGATCATTATTCTACATATCATTGTCACGATGTTCTTCTGCACTCATTTTTTGTATTTCTCCAGATTAACTGTATGGGACTTTGAAAGCAGAGGAGCATATGACTGCTGCTGCTAACAGCATTTTGAAGAGATGCTTCGGGAAACAGGGTGGCTTTCCATCCTTGTATAGAAGGTACTTTTTAGTTGCTTCTTTTATTCAGTAGAAAACCTCAAGGAATATTATGTTGGCAGATAGAAATAATTCAAAGCATTCCTGCTCAAATTTGTAATTTTTGTACATGCCTATCTTTGTTAGCTGCTGTTTATCTGGGTTCTAACATGGAGGCGGTGCGAATAGCATATAACTTGGTGCACAATTAGAAGAAGCTGCATCGGTGCTTTTTACTAATTGAACATTGCGTCGTGTTTCTGCGCGTCACTCTGGCAATAAATTGAACTGTGCAAGTATCACCACAGCGCTGAATTTCTGATTCTCTTGACTGCTATTTCCTTTGACTATGGTAGCCATTAAAATGACATTGGAAACTAATCGCCAAGTGAATGTACAGCTTAGCATTGTATTGTGGAACCGCCTCTCAAACTGGAACTTCCCAGATAAGCTCTTCGAAGACTCCATATGCTGGCTGTTCTATCAGTTGCAAAGTCAGCTGGGGTATGAACTTCCGGGACTTTTCCTTTTGACTGGCTGCTGAAACTACATCGGGGAGAATCACAGTCAGAATGTACTTGCATCCCAGAAAAGAGGCTGGATCTCTTATCAGATCGCTGTATGACTTGGAAAGAAGTTTGGCTCCCAATGAAATAACGTTGATTGAAGCAGTTCCTGCTACTTGTACGCCAAGTTTGCAGACTTCCCTGTGAAAGGTTTTGTGTTAAAAGACAAGGAGTTCAATCTTTTTTCTAGGAATTTGATGACGACGACTTTCGAGCGCCTCTCAAGCATACGGGTTCAGACTCAGAGGGCAAGAGTTGAAAAGGGACTCCAATACAATCAGAATGTGTTGGGCTCCGTCCAATGATATGTTAAGAGTACAAGTCATTTTCACTGCCAACCGGTGTTTCGGTCCAGAGGTTGTGCTATCAAGTCGATTGTATGCCTAAAATTTTAGATTTCTAAAAAAGACGGGGAATCCTATTTGCTTCGGTCCAGTGGGGTTCTCTCTCTCTCTCTCTCTCTCTCTGTGAATAAATAAATAAAACTATTTGCTTCGGTCCAGTGGGGTTCTCTGTGTGTGTGTAAATAAATAAATAAGTTACGTTTAGCTGCTGCAACCTGCAACCTGCAACCTGCAACCTGCAAGCACGCCTTTAAGAAAAAAAAAATCTATTATTTATATTATAACTAGTTAAATACGTTGATTTTATATTTAATATATATAAAAATATTGTATATAGGTCATTAATTTCTTAAGAAAGAACTCTATGTGAAAAAAATAATAATATAGTCTAATTTTATTCCAAGAAAGAGGAGCTAAATTGGTTAAAACGAAATAGATGAAAAAAAATCTAGATTGAGTTAATTTGAATTAAAATAATAGACTTGTGATTTGACTAATAAAGACTGGTAAGATAAAAAGAGAAAATAAGTAAAATAAATTGTCGATGAACGATAACTTTTCAAGCTTGCGACCTTAATCATTAGATCAGAAGTATCATGGACATATATTTTATTATTATAAAATTTAACTTTTACCAAATCAAATATTGAAAGATGAAATAAAAAAATTATTTAAAGAAAATAATTAAAAACAAAAAAAATAATAAATGAGGATAAAAATCAGCATAAAAATGAATTAGAGATTAACAACAAATCTTTGATTGAAAAAATAAATTCTTTTATCATAAATTTGGATTGAATGATGAAATTAAAAACCAATAAAATCTATACAAAAGGGTCAAGAAAAAAAATAGAAAAAAAGTATAGGATCAAATTAAAAAACAATATATAACAAATTGAGATTGAAGAATAAAATAAAAAAAAACATTTACAAATAGGGTAAGAATAAAAATCTCATCTTTAAAAGCAATGTAGTCATGTCACCCTGCTTGAAATATTTAAAAAAACAAACATACCCATAATAAGTTTTTTTTAATAATTAATGAGTCATGCAAAAATACTACTTATATTTTTATAATATTTTAAAAAAAAAACAATCATGAAACACACGTCAAATCAAGCGAAGCGATCCTTCAAATTGCCTCCAAGATCTTAGATTTTCTTAAGATATAATTTTGATTCTTTAGAACCCACGGTTATATCCATGAAATAACTTGAATAATCTCAAGTTCTTGCAGTAATTTAGAATCGGTTATGAAAAAGCTTCTCGCTTTAATGGAATAACCTTCTAAATAACATTTTTATGTGCACAAGATTGAGTCCTAGTTGTAGTTTATCAAATTATAAAGAAAAAAAAAAGGTGAAAATCATGTAACATATTGATCTAGAAAATTACTTGATTGATCAATAATACTCGTCACGTGTCCATTTGAGAGCTGGCAAATGAGCTGACGGGAAGCCAATCCAGCGTCCACGTAGTTGTCATTGTAAAGCCAATCTGCCGTCCACGTGGTCTGTCTTTATAAGATTGACAGTGAGGGTCTCATCGTGGTTTGTCATGCCAGAGAAATGAAGATTCAGAAGCTAACTTAATGGTTGGAATTGGGCAAGCTTAGTTGGGTATTTAGCTAAAGTAACTAGTCCAGTTACTAGTTAATTTATTTAGTTTATTTCAGGGTATTATTTCATTAAGTCAAGTTACCGGTTACGTGTCTTGAATAAGTCAATAAGATCATGGCTGGAAATCAGCTAAGCATTAGAATTGGGATACTGGGGGTCCTAGGAATCCGGTAGTTTGTTATTCTTTTTTAGTATTTATTGTCTGGAGTCTTATTAAAATGTACTGAACAATTTTCTAAACAATTTTCTTAATCAAAGTATTTGGAGGTTGTGGATTCCTCGAAAATCCATTATTTATCTTCGCAAATTATCTCAGGAACATTACAATGGTATCAGAGCCGATGTCCATGGATGAAGGAGCAGGAAACAGTTATTCTCAACTGGCTGAAGCGGTGGCATCTGTAAAGCAAGGCCAAGATCAGTATCAGCAAAGTCTCCATGCATTACAACAACTAGTGCAAGGATTAGCTCAAAAATTAGATGTTGTGGCCTCACACATGGAGGCAATGGTGCAGAACAAGGCTGCCAAAAATACTGGTAAACCTGAAGGGTTTACACAACATATCACCAACCCTCTGTATGAAGAAACGGCTGGAATCCAGCCTAGGAAGGGTCTACAGACTCGATTCGGGTCATCACCTTATGAGGACTCCATGAAGGCCAACAATTCAACTCATACAGCCACTAAGCTAAACCCAATTGAATCAGTCTTAGGTTATCCTTTTTTCCCAAAATTAATGCAATTCATTCAAGGCACAACAAAGTTACAGGAAGAGGAAAATACCTTGAAAACACGGGATGAAATCCTCAGCGTCCTCCAACCTAACCTGCAGCAAACACAAGAAGGAATGAGAAAAGGTGCAGACCGAAGACGTACAGATAAAATTAATGAGAAAGAGGACTGGGTTTCTCTCCGTTTGCAAACCTACAAGCAGCAAACGGTGGCCCAAAGGCAGAGCATGAAGCTGTCCCAACGAGTCTATGGATCAATTCAGGTGTTGGAGAAGGTGGCGTATCGTCTGGATTTGCCCCTGAGTTCAAAAACCCATCCCGTCTTCCACTTGTCCTGCCTGAAGGAGAAATTAGGGCAACGCCACCGACTGGTGGTCACCCTCCCTCCCAAAGACAAAAAAAGGGTCAATCGGCGTGAACCGGAGGAAATTTATAAAAAAAAAAAAAAAAAAGAAGAAAGCGGTGACAGAGGAAATTTATTTTCTCATACCCACTCAGTCCATGGCAATGGCGACGGCAATGTCAAAAGCGTCTCTCCTGCCCTTCTTCTCTATTCAAGGAACACTTGACGAGATTGAAGCCAAAGACATGCAACTTCGCTTGTCTCACACTCCGTTCTAAGAACAAAAGACCGTCTGTGGTAGTCAATCAAGCAGCAGCATACTCTGGGGTTACTACATCTTCAGGGGCGAGGTTAAGGCTGGACAATCTGGGCCCACAACCAGTGACAGTTCCATTGGTTGGCAGGGGTGTGTTTCCGCCATGGCGACGGCAGTCACCGAGCTACGAAACCTTTCTCATGTCTTTGCTATTGCAGCAGATTTATTACAGAGTCGAATCGAGCGCTTCAACCACTTTCCAAAGTCAAGTGCTTGAGCCTATACAGGATTGCAAAAGAGGGACACGCGAATGGAGTACAGGGAAAAGATTGAGAAAATGGTGGAGGAGAATAATCAGAAGATTGAAAAAATGGTGGAGGAGAATAATCAGACGGCGGAGATTGAAGGAAAAAAAAATTGAGGATCTTTCGGTTGAGAGAGAGCGTGATAAATCAAAGAGGCAAAATAGGGTTATTAATGGTAGAAATAGCTGGAGTATGTTGAGCTGGAGAGGAGAATGAAGAAGAAGAAAGGGTGTGCAGTCACGGAGTTTTTACTGGAATGGTGAGATTTGGGAAAAGAAGAGGCATCGTGGGAAGAGAATAGAGAATTGGCTGCCAAATTCATGACCTTGTGGACAAGGTCTTCTGATGGGGGAGACAATGTCACGTGTCCATTTGAGAGCTGGCAGATGAGCGCTGACGGGAAGCCAATCCAGCGTCCACGTAGCTGTACTGTAAAGCCAATCTGCCGTCCACGTGGCTGTCTTTATAAGATTGACAGTGAGGGTCTCATCGTGGTTTGTCATGCCAGAGAAATGAAGATTCAGAAGCTAACTTAATGGTTGGAATTGGGCAAGCTTAGTTGGGTATTTAGCTAAAGTAACGAGTCCAGTTACTAGTTAATTTATTTAGTTTATTTCAGGGTATTATTTCATTAAGTCAAGTTACCGGTTACGTGTCTTGAATAAGCCAATAAGATCATGGCTGGAAATCAGCTAAGCATTAGAATTGGGATACTGGGGGTCCTAGGAATCCGGTAGTTTGTTATTCTTTTTTAGTATTTATTGTCTGGAGTCTTATTAAAATGTACTGAACAATTTTCTAAACAATTTTCTTAATCAAAGTATTTGGAGGTTGTGGATTCCTCGAAAATCCATTATTTATCTTCGCAAATTATCTCAGGAACATTACAAATACCATAAATATAAATAATTATTTTTCATATTGTAAACTATTTGTTTATTTTTTTATTTGTAGACTAAAAGTGACCTATTTCATTATAAAGGATATTTACAACAAGGGGTTAATTGCATTTAAAAAAAGGAATTAAGAGTGTACATCCTTGGAGCAGAAAATTATTTGATACACCAAACATAAGAATTATGTCAAATCTAGCATATCATACCCACAAAGAATTATGGTGACCATATAGTAATATCTTATTAATTATTTAAAATAATATAAGAGAGAGAAAATCAAATCTAGATTACATGAAAATTATTTGCATATGTTTTCTTTTTTTAAATAAGTATAGTGAATTAATTAATAAAATAATATTAATTACTCTTTACTAACTATAAACAATTCAACAAACTCGAAATTATGTTTATAAGAATAAATTAGAAATTTAGGTTCGTTTGAAAGTATGATTAAAATTATTTTTGAAAAATATTTTTCATTCAAAAATAAATTAAAATTTTATTTGTTAAAAATTATTTTTGATATCATTATATAAAAATAATCTAAAAATAAAATAAAATTAATTTTTTTTTTTGGTACTGGTCGGGGCAATTACGCCCTTCTAAATATCACGAGGAATAGTGGACCCAATAAGGTCAAAATACAACAGAGGGTAAATGCCTGACGGGAGATCGGTTAGAGAATCCGACTTCCTATCTAACAGATCTCTACCCAAGCCAAAATTAGCCAACCAATCAGCTACGTAATTGGCTTCCCTATACACATGAAAAACTTCAACATCCCATTCCCTATCCAACATATCTTTTATCTGCATAATAAGATTATAGTATCTATCCATTCCCCCACCACCATTCTTAATTAGATTCACCCCAACCTTAGAATCAGACTCCAAAACCACTTTCCGAAATCCTTTGTTCCAAGTGATTTGCAACCCGACATAGATAGCCCATAATTCCGCTGTTAATGGCGAACAAGTTCCAATATTCCTTGCGAAACCTCCTACCCAGTTTCCCATATGATCTCTGATCACTCCTCCTGCACCTGCCAAACCTGGATTGCCCTTACTGCAACCATCAACATTTAACTTAACCCAACCTTCCGCTGGATATCGCCACCCTATATAATTTGTCTCTGTATTTCCAGGGATATCCCCAAAATTCCTCCTTTGCATCCAATGACTATCGGCCACCGTTCTTCTTATAGCAAGCACCGTTCCATACCAATTTCTTTGATTCCCTCTGAATATTCTATTACATCTCTCCTTCCAAATGAACCATAAAACTACTCCATACACTAGGGACCAATCCCCAAACCGATTAGCGCTTTGCCTTGAAGATAAATTGGAAACCAACCAGGCATACCATCTTTGACTAAAAAACAAATCCCTTTCCTCCACCCTTACAAAAGCCTCCCAAACTTTTCTAGCCACAGGGCAATCTCGAAGAGCATGCAATAAAGATTCCACTTCCTCTACACAAACACTGCAATATTTGTTATTCGTTAACCTCCTTCTCCATCTCACTTCATTAGTCAGAATAGCATTATGGGCCACAGACCATAGAAACACTTTGATCCGCTCCATTCCATTCCATCGCCACACGATTCTCCATATAGGGTCTTGATCTATAATTCCCCCCTCCTCTCGAGCCCAGTAAGCTGATTTGATATTAAATCTTCCATTAGCAGATCGATTCCAAACCACAGAATCTTCCGGAGCATCTCGCCGAGGTGGGACATATCCAGCAATACCCATCACTGCTTGTATCGTAAGGGTGTGAGCAAAGACTTCCCACTTCCAATTACCGCTACTATCAATCATGTCCGCCACTGAGCAGTTTAGAGACTCAATCGACATCTCTTGTTGTAAATGATTAACTAGAGGACCACAACCTTCCACCCAACTATCTTTCCAAAACAATACTCGTCTTCCATTGCCCAAACTCCAGCTTATATTTCTATTCACTTCATCCCATTCCCTGCATATGCTCTTCCATAGTAGAGAGTCTTTAGAGCGAGCTACTGGCTGCCCTACTTCTCTGTTCGAACTCATGTATTTGTCTTTAAGGAACCGAACCCACAGGTTATTATCCTTTAACAAACCCCAGGCCAACTTCATAATAAAAGCTTTGTTCATCAACTCCATTTTCCTGATACCCATCCCCCCTTCCTCCTTTGGTTGACATAATTTCCTCCAGTTAACAAGATGAATCTTGTCTCTACCCTCCTTCTGACCCCAAATAAACCTCCTACAAATTTTCTCAATCTCCAAACATGTATGCTTTGGAATGGCCGCAGCTTGCATCGGGTAGAGAGGGATGGTGGCAAGAACAGATTTACACAATGTGATCTTTCCTGCCAGAGATAGAGTGCTAGACTTCCACCCTGCCAATCGTCTGCGCATATTTTCTAATAAATAACTATAAGTTTGTTTTGTAACTCTTTGGTGTAACAAAGGCACCCCTAAGTATCTTCCCAAATCGTTAGTTATTTGGTAACCACTCCGTCTACTAATATCATTTGCCAATGCAGCTGACACATTCTTGGAGAAAAATATTCTTGTCTTTGCAACACTGATTCTCTAACCTGAAACTGAACAAAACATATCAAGACATTGATTCACATTCTCCATCTGCTGCACGCTTGCCTCTGCAAATAAAAGCATATCATCTGCAAAACACAAATGCGAAACCTTCATTCCATTTCGACGCTCATTGAAAGGCTTCCAATTATTCTCCTCCACACTCTTATTTATTAATTGTGATAGCCTCTCCAAGCATAGAACAAAAATATACGGAGATAACGGATCACCCTGTCTTATCCCTCTATTAGGACTAAACTCCTGAGTTGCACTGCCATTCCATAAAACACTAAGAGAAGCGGATTCAATACAACGCATGATGAGGTGTATAAGATCTCCAGGAATTTTTGCCTCAAATAATGTATCTCGAATAAAACTCCAGCTTAGCCTATCATAAGCCTTCTCGAGATCAACTTTGATTGCCATGAATCCTTTTTTTCCCCTTCTTTTCCGCATGGAATGGATAATTTCCTGAGCGACAATAACATTATCTGTAATATGACGCCCCGGAACAAAGCTGCTCTGTGCTTCACTAATCAGATGCGGCAACAAGTGTTTCAACCTCCCGACTATCACCTTACTCACTATTTTAAATATCACATTACATAAACTTATGGGTCTGAACTGATGAAGGTATTCCGGCGTAGGAATTTTTGGAATTAGGACCACATATGTCTGATTAACTTGAGCAATATCCATTTGACCGTTAAACACCTCCTTGATATAGCTGCAGACTGACTGACCAACTACATTCCACTGCGATTGATAAAACACTGGTTGATACCCATCAGGACCCGGAGCTTTATATGGCTTCATCCCAAAAATAGCTTCCTTTATTTCCTCATCCAAAACTGGAGTACCCAATTGCTGCATATGACTAGATTCGATATTTGGGAATCGACCTTCCAGACTAGTCACCCCATGAGTTACCTCTTGATCATTTCTAAATAAATTCTGAAAATACTCCCGAGCCATTTCCTTTAGATTTTCCTCCTCCCACACCCACACATTTTGCTCATTTTTCAGAGCCTTGATTTTGTTCTGTTGTCTTCGAATAACAGTTTTGGTATGAAAATAGGATGTATTCCTGTCGCCAAACGAAATCCACTGACATCGAGATTTTTGATACCAATGAATTTCCTCCTGATGAAGAATTTGCCTATATTCTGTTGACAACTCATCCTCCAAATTGTATAAGAAAGGATTTCCATGTCTTGCAATAGCTTTTTGGACTCCTCCCAATCTAGCCAAGACTCTTCTTTTACGTTGAAAAATATTTCCATACACATCCCTATTCCAAACTTTCAACTCAGCGGTCAACTTGTCCAAAGCTTTTGGAACCTCCACTCCTACCTCCCAACCCTTCCTCACAAAATCTGCAAAATCACCATGCTGAATCCAGGCCGCCTCAAACTGAAAAGGTTTGCTCTCTTCGACTCCTATCATCCTGCTCTTTTACTTCTACAAGAATAGGATGGTGATCCGATTTTACTCGGGGGAGAACAAAAACCGTGACATTCTGAAAAGACTGACACCATTCAACATTACCAAAACACCTATCCAGACGCTCATACACTCTACCACAACCATTCCGCACTCCCCCTCGCCATGTGAATCTAGGCCCCTTGCTCCCCAAGTCTATCAACTGACACTCCTGAACCCATTTAGCAAACATGTCAATCCTCCGGAAGTCTACTTCAGCTCCCCCAATCTTTTCTGCGGACGACAATATTTCATTAAAATCCCCTATAACCATCCACGGTTGTCTGATGCTCCGAGCCAACTGCCCCACTGCATCGAAGCATTGCTTTTTTAAAATAGCATTTGGATTCGCATATATCACTGTAAACATCCACGAACCATTCAGACCCTCATTCACAATGCCATGTATGTTATGTTGAGAATAACTCAGAATTTTTAAATTAACTCTTGACTTATTCCATAGCAGCCATATACCTCCTGACATACCTTGAGCCTCCACTCTGAAGTTGGAATCAAATTTTAACTTTTCGATTATTCTATCGGCTCTAACTCCACTGACTCTAGGTTCAGCAATAGCCACAATATTACACTGATGTAACCTTCTCATATCATGTACTATTGTACAAAAGCCATTATTTCCAGCCCCTCGACAATTCCAAAATAAAAAATTCATAATATATTAAAGTATGTTTTGTAGTAAATAGACGTACCAGACCCCATAGTTAAATACTGGTCATAATTCCATCCCGTGGTCCTCGACCTCGCCCTCCACCATTAAAGTATCCTCCACAATTATGGATAATTTATCCGCCATCACTATATTTGTTGTCACTACATCCTCCTTAACTCCTTCATCCATCCCTTCTATGTCATCCGGCGGTTCAGGTTCACCAATTAACGCCATTGGATTTTCCGACCTCGGTCTTCCATTTCTGCTCCCATTACAACCCATCGGCAAATCTTGCAAATTTTTATTTTCCATGAACTGATTTTCGCCTCCCTTCCTATCATGCTCCCCGAGATCTTTCATTTGGTTTTTCCCTCTGTTTCCCCGTGTGTGTAATTGAAGTATTAAGTCATCCTCCTTAGACTTTGTGCTGATAGGCCCAGTTTTCCTAGGCTGAGCATTTGCAGCCCATCCGCCAGCTTCCCCCACTCTCGGCCCACTCGCCATAGCCCATTCATTTGCTGGATTAGGTTGGCCCATTCGTCGCTTCTCCTCCAGGCCCTCTGGTCTCGTTTCCTTCTGGCCCGATTTACCTTCCTTTACCTGGTTCAATTTGTTTAATTTAGAACGTTCCCCGATGAAAGTGCGCTCCTCATCATCTTCTCCACTCACAGCCACCACTCCCCCACTAAACTCTTCATCCTGCAGATCCACTAGCGCCTCAAAACGGCGTGTTAGCTGGACATCTTTTCCATAATTTACTAACTTTTTCCCCGCACTTTCTCCTTTAATCCCGGGCTGATGTTTTCTGTTTGTCTCTTCTCTGTAGATCTCTGGCGTCTTGCCCTTGGCCGTCCGGCGAGGTCGTTTCTCAGCTATCATCCAGCTGCCAAAGGACTCAACAACTTCTGGTTTTACTACAACATCTTCGGCGTCCTTCGTCACTGCCATCGCATCCTGGACCTCCGAAGCTCCGAGCTGGCCATACAAGCATCGCTCCTGTTTGTGTCCATATTGGCCACACTTGAAGCATACCAGGTGCAATCCTTCATACATTATCCTTCTAATTCGTCTCCTGAGTTTGAATTTAGCTAGTAGTGGTTTAGTGAGATCAATTTCAACACAAAGTCTTGCAAAATTACCCCTCAATCCGATTGTGGTGGCTCAGTCCACTTTTAGGGTTTTCCCTATCCGATCCCCAATTTTCCACAACACCTCAGTGTCATAATACTCCATTGATAGATCAGGCAGCCTTATCCACACTGCAACTTTGTCAATGGAAGCCATCATGGGGTCAAAATTTGGATGCCAAGTGTGAATGGTGAGATAATGGCCGGCCACCATCCATGGCCCTTCAAACAATACATGTGCTCTATCATCTGCATTAGCAAATTTTGCTAAGTAAAAATCATTCCCCAAATCTGCCAAGGTAAAATCTCCCCGTAATTTCCACATACTCCTCAATTTTTGCACTAGGAACACATATCCCACTTTCCTGCCCATTAATTTTATGATTATGGTTTGTTTCCAGGGTTCTCTGATGCGTTTCTTCTCCTCAACAGATAGCTTGATGACTGGACAATCATCCTCATCACACTCGTCTTCATCCTCATCAGAAATATACTCAGTGTCATAGTGATCCTCAGTTGATTTTGGCCCAGCAAACGAGCCTCCCAGAAGAGATGCACGATAGCTGTTATCCCCTGTTGATCCCATTGTAATACTGTTATCTCCAAATTTAACTTTCTTGCTCGATCTTGTTAACAAATCAGCTTCTTCAGTTGTCTTCTCTGTATCGTTAATACAAAGATTGGGTTGAGTCAAAACCATGCTAGAAACGTTAGGGTTTGAGAGCACAACAGTTAAATTATTTTTTTTAAGAGTATGGAAGGTGGTTATCAATAAAATTACGCTATTTTGATCACATGAGCAATGTTTCCACTCTTCATACTTCCAGTTGGTTTAAATAATATGGGCCCAGCTAACAGACCAGTGACAGCCAATCAGAAATCTAGAAACACGTCTACGTTTATTAATTTAGAAACGTGTATTTAAAAAAATATTATATACATATACATATATATATATATATATATATATATTAAAAAAATCATAAGTTAATATATTTTTAACATTTGTTTACTTATTTTATTAAACTAATATAAAAAAATAAAATTATTTTAATATATTTTGAAACAAAAAACAATTTTTATTGAACAGAGCAAATACCCACGCATGATTCCAAGCATACCAGTAAGAAATCTGCTTTGAGGAGGAGAGGTTCTCCCACAAAAATAACAACTCTTAGTTACTTCAGATCGGAGATAGAGAGGAGAGAGGGGCGTTATGGCAATGATCAAGCAGACAGTGGTTGTCTTGGTGGCACTATCGGCGGTATGGATACCAGTCTCAGACAGTGCTAACACAGACAAGCCTGTTATTGTTGCGAGAAAAGATGACATACCGTACATCAAATGCCAAGTTTGTGAAAAGGTTGCCTCACAGCTGTACCGGCAAGTTCAAAAGAAGCAGGATCAGATCTCTCCCCAGAAGGTGCCAAGTCTAACTCATTCTGCAAATTAGGTTTGCTTTGGTTTTTGATTTTTGTTTATGGGTTTTGTTGGATTTGATTGTAAAATAATTTTCTTGCTTTTTTTCTTGCATGTACTATGATAGATCAGCGAGTATCAAGTGATTGAGATTGCGGAGAAGGTATGCAATTTGAAGAAGGAAGAAGCTGATTGGATAATGAAATTGGATATAATGGAGCAAGGTGATAAGCTGGAGGTATGATAATTTTTTTTTATTCTACTTGCATCTTCATACGCTTCCAATCGGGTGTTATATATATATATATATGGCTTCACAAGTCATAAACTAGAGCCGTAGTGATAATTAATCAATGGAGCAGGACTTGTGAGTTCTACAGGTACGGATAATTGGTCGAAAATTGGCATGCTAATTCCTAAGAATTTTGTTTTTCTTCTCTTTTTTCTTCCTTAAATCTGTAGCTGATAGAACAAGAGACTGAAGGTCAATGCAATTCAGAATGCAAGACAATCGAGCAAACTTGCCAGCAGGTGAGTTTGGCACTGACATTCTATTGATAATTTTTATGGAAATCATTTTAGTAGGTGACTTTTTCTGCTCTCTGGATTTGTGGAAGTTTAGAAATTTGTCTGTTGACAGTTTTCCTTAAATTACTACGGGTTATATGTTTCGACCATCTTCAAATGCTAAATGTCAAATATTTGCTTATTTGTTTGAGGGCTTTCCAGGTCATGGATTACGTCGACACTGACATTGCTGAATATATATTTACTACCAAGCCTCATATTGATTTATTGGTGAAACATCTCTGCAAAGATCTGACTAATTCTTGTTCTAAGAAACCACCTCCAGTCCCCAAGGTATCTGCACTCATATTTGACAGTCATAGGTGATTGGTATAGCTTTTTCTTAGGGACCATTTTGACGTGTGTCAATCTCAGTGCTTTCATTTTGTGATGTTCAAATTCATGATTGTGCATTGTCCTTGATATTTGATGATTGAAAACTTGTCACATATGAAATTTTCGTGTTGCCTCCACTGACTCTTTAGCAAGAATTTGAAAAGGCTTGGAAGGTTTGACATGGTTGTGTACTGCTCCATGGTAGTTGTACCACGTTGATTGCAAATGGCATGCTGTTGCTAGTAATCTGACTCTAACAGCTATAATTATCTACCTGTTGCATGTTCAACTTTATGTGAATGAAGCCTCACTCTCCTTCTCTCATTGTATTCAACAGTTTCTTCTGGTTATGGCTTTCCCCAGATTGACACTCAACCTCTGAATTTTAGAAATTGATTTTAAAAATTATCTACATCTATGAATTTCAATAACATGAAGGCACATCATAGGAAAATGCTTTACTGCGTGTCAAAAAAAGGAACATTGCTGCTTCTAGTTTTTCTTGTGTTCTCAAAACTCAAAAACCAATTTATATCTGAAAGTCAGTGAAGCTTAAATGGATTTAAAATTCAAAACTTTCAGAACTTTTAATTTTCTCTAGTTAATAGAGTTCTTAGGAAAAGAAAAGGAATAATAAAGAGGATCTCTGATGTAGGAAGAAAAAGGCAAAAGATAGCTAATTTAGCCAAAGTCTGCTTTTCTAGGTTGAAAAGCCAGAAAAAAGAGCAAATTGTGTATAAATTTTTTGAAATATCAAAGTTGCTTTTAAGTCTTGTTTGGGTTGAGCAGCCAGAAAAAGAGAACAAATTATTAAATTTTCAAAATATCAAAGTTGTTTTTAACTACTCTTGCAGGAGGCCCTTTAATTACCAGGAAATCTTAAGTAAAGAAAATATCTGCCCTTAAATTTAACTAAATCTCAGTCGTTCAATCTACTACCATAAATTATTAGGAGAAAAACCCTAATCATATGAAGCTACTGCAGTTCTAGATCTTGCATCAATCTTTTAACATAATCCTAATCATGCTTCACATCAAATCACTTCTTCTGGCTAGAATGTTGTCTCTGAATTAGCTGATTTTTTTTCTTATTCCATAATACTTGTGTCCAAGGCTTTAACCAATATCTTGGCAGAATCTATTAGTTCTTTGAAGTGGGAACAATATGCTCATTCTAAAGTCATTTCTGTTTTAGGTTATCCTGTTGTGTTTATTTTCCATTAAATTCAGTGAAACACGAGCCATGTCAATTTTTCTTTTATTAGAAAAACATAATGACAGATTTACTTTTTTAAGCACTGTTCTTTTTCTTTCCCTATAGCTTCAAATGTTCAGCTCCTACTGTTCTGCCATTGCATCTCTTCTCAACCAATATTATTTCACTCGAGTTCTATAATATTGTAAAATCCATGTCTATCTTTCCGGAGAGCAGAACAACTCATGACTTCACATCTCTAACTGTCTTGCACATTCCATTGTAGAACAAATGACTCAAGTTTAATCCTTATTTTTTTTTCATGTTTTACAGAACAGGATGCCTGGGGAACCTTTTGTGCCTAAACCATCTAAAGAGGCTGAAATGGAAAAGATTATGAGATCTATGGAGGTAATTTTCTTAAAATTTCTGCATGTAAGTTCTATATGTTGATTTGGTTCTATAATTTGCTCCCCTTTGCTTTTAGGGTATGCCTGGAGCTCCTGGCATGAAAATGTATTCAAGGGAAGAGTTAATGGGAATGAACAATTTCGGTAATGAAGATGCTGAGGATGAAGATGATGAAGACGAAGAGTTTCCCTCAAATATGGTAATTGACAAATTTCGGAGCTCATTAATACTTTTTTTCGAAACTTCACTATTTTACTTCAACTGTTGCAACTAATCTTTTGAAGGGAAAAGTTTTGAGAGAGAAGCAGAACATGAAGGATGAATGGAAACAGAAGATCTTCAAAGGGATAAAAGGCACAGGTGAGGCATTGAAGGGGCATGCAAACAGTGTCTCCAACCAGATACAGAAATGGTGGAAAGGAATACGCGCAGCACCTGCAAAGAAGAACTCAAAGACCGGCAAATCAGAGCTTTAGTACAACTAAATGGCTTTATGATGCAGTGATACAACTCTGAGCAAAAATGGACATGTAAAGTCATCACTGCAGTTACACAGGAAGGGCCTGCAGATACTTCGTTTATTGTGTTGAACTGGTCTTTTGGTTTTACGGTATAGATACTAGAAAGTTTGAGCCAGTAGGAACTGAATAGAATATGAACCAACTTTTCTTGAAACTTCATCTTTTAGAGGCACGCATTTTTGTCTACACTATCTGGCAATGGATTTTATATCTAAATGAGTTATCTGATAATTGTTTTATATCTGAATGAGTTTATTGGAAATTGATTTTGCTCTCACAAAGCTAGATTTATTCAACAAGGTGATCATATAGGAAGCTAGCGAGTCCTGATCAAGCCCTGCATCTGTTACTGTGAATGTGGTAGCATTAACAGCGGTGTTCATTATATATATAGAGAGGAGGAAACTGTAATCTCCCTGATAGTAATAATTATACGATATCGTACTATGAATTTATAGTACAAACTAAAATATTAAAATAGTATTTATTCTTATTGAAACTTCATAATTTCATCTTATTTATTTCAATTTGAGGACGGTTCAACGAGTTCTCCTGGCCTTTGCTTTTAGGCTGGCCGTAGTTTATCTTTATCAGCGCACCTTAATCCAAATAATTCCCAGCCATTACTTGCTGATAAAGAGGAGCAAGCCACCACTGAAGAATCAAGATACACAAACCACATTCAAAAATTTGTTTGCATACATTGGAGGAATATAGATTAAGCAGGGAAGCTCACAAGCTGAAAGACAACTATCGGGATTAAGCTCACGCGCGGAAAAAGCTGATGCTGAATATCAATACGGGAATCATCACGTAGATTTTACAGTTACAGTTCGATATACCTAAAGGAATGACATTGAAAATGAAAATTTAGAAATTCCAGTACGATTGCAATCACCTGTTGCATTTGCCAAATGGAAACCGATTAAAGTTACCAAGTGACATTTTAGCAAAGCAGCATATTTTTCCCATTCCTGGAAATAAGAGAAATAGATGCTTGTTTCCAAATACATCCCTCGAACAGATGGCAGTTTGAGCGTATGTCAGCCCAGCAACTCTTGCAAATTCGAAGAACCGTTTGTGGAACTCATCGCATCTTAAAATGCTGAGTTCTCGAGGCCACACAACGTCGACCATTCAATGAATATTTGATCATTATGTCAATGTCACGGGGATTCTTTTTGTTTGGTGCCACTGTCATACTTCCACTTAGTGCCTCCCCTTGACAAATGGTTAGCACATCTTCAAGGTACAAGACTGTTTGCTTCCAGTGTGTAGCTCGTGATCTGGGCCCTGCATCATACAAAGGTCAACGGGAAGGTTATTTAGGCATTTCACTGGACTGTTAATATGGTACCCTAACTGGCCTCCTCTTCACATAGGATCAATCTGAAAATATAACTACTGCATGCAATTGCAAGGGTTTAATGGCAGATTTGATTTCTGTGTTTACATGTGTCTACTTTATGATAGTATTTCATTGAGAATACACTCCCAGAAACAAAAAAAGCTGTACTCTCTACCTCGGTGTTAGAGATAGTTACTTTTGAGCTTCACAAAAATTAATATTATTAGTGCATCACCACAGTCAAGTGATGGAGCTTATAGAAACTTATTTACCCATGACATGAGCCAGTTCATGGAAAGGAACAGTTGTTATTTCTTTCCAGTGGTTCCCTTGATTCACTGGATTTCACATTTTGTAGTTAAACAAAACTTTATACTGGAACATGAGGAAAATATAACAGAATAGGGCAAAAATAAAAAAATGCTAGACCTGTAGAGAAGCCCATCAGCTTGTGACATTTCGTAAATGATACATCAAAGTAGGCTACTAATGCATGGATGTAATCATCTCGTTCTGCTACAAGCTTAAAAGGAGCAGTGAAGGATGTATCCCCGGATACCATCTTAGAGATGTCCATTGTCTGAAATGATGAATACCAAAATATCACATTAGCCAGAAAAGCATAGATCTATCACTGAAAGCAGGCTCGAGAAATGAGCACAACCATATGCAAACATGCACACGAGCGCGCACACGAACACACAAACAAGAGCATATCTGACCTTGAGCAGCTGGCAATTTGTAACAATTTGATTTTGATCAACAGTGTCGACAAGAGGTTCCCCCATAGCCTGCTTCTTGATGCAGGTCATATCAAAGCCATAGACATTATTCCAAACTGGAAACATGAAGGCCGAGGCAACGAAACAGATATAAGAACTACTTAAACCCCACTAAACATTTTGAGTTGGAAAACAAATTCAAATAGCAGATGAAACCCAACATGCAACTGGGTGAGTCACTACCCCACAGCTTACAACTATCGAAGTCTGGGCTGGGATGCCAAATTCCACACATATTGTGGATCTGCAAGAAAATGATTGTCATCTACATACATTAGACAGATCATAATCTTACATTCAATCTTATCTTCTTTGTATTCTGCATCCTCAATGGCTGTCAAATAGAGAGAAGTTTTGTCTGGCAGCACAATTCCATCATTAACCTGGAAACGCAAACAATGAAAAATAAAGGCATGGATTATTGATTAGCAAAGTTTTTCAGCATCTCCAATATTGATCTCAAAGTAATATAATAATTGCTAAAAGAACTTGTGATCACTAAAATATTACAGTTGTTCCAGATGATCTAAATGTTGGTCGCCATCTTTACCTGTCCTTCCAATGGTGCATTAGTCTAGTTGACTGAAAGCTAAAAAGCACAGAAATTCTTGTTTTTTGTGAATGTTAAAGTACCAGCAAACACCATTGCATTATTATCCCAAGCAAGCACTATTCTCATCCTCAAGATTTTCATTCTAATAATACTCCTTGATCACTATATTTTATATGAATACAGTGTTTCAATCCAATGCAATTGCCAGTGAATGGTGCTATCAGAATAAAATATTTCTTTCTTTTCTTTGCATTAAATCCCAATCAAGAACCTAGAGAAAAAAATCAAATAGGCATAGCCAAGAAACAGCCAAATCTACAAGTATCAGAACCCTAGAGACACATGAAGGATTCAGGCACCAAACAAAAGCATCATATTCAAACCAACAGGCTGGAATTTATTCTAACCTTGCATCGAAGAACAAGTTATATAGATCAGAAAAGGGAAGTGTAGTTGCAACTCACAAGCCATTTATCACGTGTGTACAGGACTGAGTTTAACATGTTCTCAAACAATAGAAAATATCCCATCCACTCTGAAATAATTATGTCCACTTTAGCAACTGGGAGCTCAATCTCTTCAATCTTTCCCTTCAAAACTGTTATAACTGTAATATTGAAACAAAAGTAAGTGGTAAGAACTGCCTTTTGAGGCAACGTAACGAGAGAAAATTAGTAGACTATATGAAGGCAATAGCATTACCATTGGAAAATCCATTTGATTCAACAATCTCTTTTGCCATGTTAGCCATGTGGGAGCACTCAACCTGGAAATAGAAATGTTGGCAAAAACCATATTTAGCATATAAAATTCAACTTAGTGGATGCAGGACGTGAAGGGAAAAAAAGAGAGAAGGAAAGCACATACCGCATAAACATGGGCAGCCCCAGCTTTGGCACAGAATAAGGATAAAATTCCAGTCCCAGCACCAACATCAAGTACCACTTTATCCTTGAATAAAAATTTATTCTGATAAATAACATTTTGGTATGTTTTAGTTCTCACAGCATCCTTCAACATTTCCTGCAGTGTAAGGATGGGTGGGAAAACATCAACAAGCAAAGTACATAAACATATAACCAGACAATCAACTCCATGATTTTTTTAGAATCTATATATCAACACACACAAAGTTAAGACAATCAATCTGCGGGTGATTAACAAAACCTTAACTGATAAAATGCAGAGAGCCTCAGAAAAAAATCCATGTATATCATATATAATAACAAGTGCTGCTAGTGGGTACTGTGAGCTAAAAATTACAAAAGTCTGTATCCAGTTACGAGACACTTACTTCATGAATACCTGCAAAAAAAAGAAAAAAACGAAAAGAAAAGAGGTTAAGCCAAATACAAAACTTTCTACGCCAAAGAGCCCATTCATCACGAGTCTAAAGCATAAAAACTTTTAAAGTCACTGAACCTAGTATGCTATTACCAGGAGTCAAGCTCTAAACTTGAAGGGGAAAAAAAGGAAAAAAAAGGAAAAAAAAGTAAAGCGAGCCAAGGAGAGTAGTATTACCAAAGTGGGAGTAAGAGTCGAAGTAATAATCGGCGCTGGTTTTGTCATCATCGCAGCCGTCGACAAAGGAGACGTCGGGGTCGTGCATTGAAACGTCATCAACAGCAATGGATTTGTCAGTAGCTACAATAGAGTCATCGAGATTGGAGCTCTCTTCTTCTTCGTCATCATTGAAGCGAATTTTAGTAGCCTGGTGATGAGCGTTGCCAAAGCTCATTGAGGTCTGACTGTTGTTTCGACGGCCCACTTCGTTTTTCTTTTCGTTTATAGGGTTTTACGTGGTGCTTGAGGGGCGCGTGAGATAATTTGAGAATTTGATAGCTTTAAAAAATTAAAGGGCAAAGCTAACAATTTTTTCTCTCGGAAATCCTAGTCGGCGTGGGTGTGGTGGGCTACAAGAGCATAAATAGCTTTTTTTTAGTAATTTATGATGAGTAAAGAGTTATTTTGTAGAGTTTTTTTTATATTATTTTAAATAAAATTTTAATTATACAAGTAATTATATAATTAATAGGAGTAAGTTATATTATTAAATAATTACTTTTGAAAAACCCTTCAACAATAAAATTATTATTTTTTAATTATATTTAAATTAAAAAAAATGAATTTAAATAAGACCCGCAATATTTAAAATTTAAGCTACTTATTTTATGTTTTTCAAGTAATTATATGTTTTTTTATGACTATTGTATTTGAAGTTAATTAATGTTACTTATTGTCTTTGAGTGTTAATAAAATTTAGAAAAACAAAATGAACACATTAACAAATAACCAATAAGTTCAAACATAATTAATTAAAATACATTCCATTATAAATAATTGAATCAAATTAATTGCAAATTAATACCCCTATTTTTTAATGCTAAATATTATTATAATAATAATACTAACTATTATTATATATAATATTTATTATAATATAATAATAAATACATTCTATTATAAATAATTGAATCAAATTAATTGCAAATTAATACCCCTAGTTTTTTATGGCTATTGTATTTGAAGTGAATTAATGTTACTTATTGTATTTGAGTGTTAATAAAATTTAGAAAAACAAAATGAACACATTAACAAATAACCAATAAGTTCAAACATAATTAATTAAAATACATTCCATTATAAATAATTGAATCAAATTAATTGCAAATTAATACCCCTATTTTTTAATGCTAAATATTATTATAATAATAATACTAACTATTATTATATATAATATTTATTATAATATAATAATAATTAGTATAAAAACCCACCCCCGCTTGTTCCCCTTCATTTCAATCACAAATTAAAAAAACCCTACACATCTTTCTCTTCTCCCTCCCCCACCCCAATCTATTGCTAAGCTTCACTTCCATTATATCTCTAAATCTTAACGAATATATTGGATGTTTATATAGCAAGATAGCAACCATTGAACTAGGCAATCCAGCTGCCATCAAGAGCGAAGGAGAGTCAGTCATGGAGACATTGGTGAACAAACTAAGGTGATTAATTCTTTTGACTTGTTGCTTTTTTTCTCTTGCTTTTGATTTGTTGTTGTTTTGCTGGATTTTTGTTTTTGGATTGGAGAGGAGAGGAAGAATCTGGAAATGGAGAGCGAGACAATGGTGGAGATTGCAACAGTAATATATGCAACAATCATTTTTTTTGCCTCCTCAGGATACACATGTAGGAATGACTCCTGAATGGCTCCCGAAGATGAAGAAGCCATTTTGACTCTTCATTTTGCTTTTCCAGTTGGAGACGGAAATTTAACAAAAAAACCTAAATTTTTGAAATTTTGCATTTGGCTCCCAGGATAGCTCCTCCCGTTGGAGATGCCTTAAGACAATTATATCTAAACACATTACAATATTTTAATAATTCATCATTGAATTGCATAATCAGTTTTAGAATCCTACTAGCTGATTTGCTCGCGTGTGTTGTGTTGTGTTTTTATCTATGTAAAAAACCAATTAGTTTTTACGTGTTGTATTTAATTATTTTAATATTTAATTAATAAAAATTATAGTAGATAAAATATGTTAGAAATAAGTTTTTTTTTCGCCTAAAAGGAATAGTGTGATTGAAATGAGAAGTAGTTTGTATATTTTTTTTAATTGTAGATAATCTAAGTAAATTTGTCTACCTATTTTTTTATGAGTTTCTTTTTTTCCTAGTAATATTAGATTTGAAATATTATATATAAAAATATTGTATTTTTTAAAGAAATAAACTTTCTTTTTTGCGTGCTGTAATTGGTTATTTTAATATTCAATTAGTAAAATTGTAATAGATAAAATATGTTAGAAATGAGTTCAATTCGCCTTTTACCTTTCACCTCCACCACATGTCGTGCCTGTTTGGGAGTGTGATTGATGTTTCTTTTTAAAATGCTTTATGTTTAGAAATGCATCAAAATAATTATTTTTTTAATTATTTAAAAATTATTTTTGACATAGCACATCGACCACTGGAGATGATAGATTTTCCATATCAACATGCCCCTCTGAGTTTGATCCAAATTCTATAAAAAGGAATTATGGAGTCAACTTCATGATTTGACGGCTTCTCGCTTCTGCATGCTCAAGCCGCAACTTGTTGATTTTGACAACTGGAGATGATAAATTTTCATATCAACATGTCCCGCCTGAGTTTGATCTAAATTCTTTGAAAAGAAATGATGGAGTCAGCTTCAATTGCATTTGTAGATTGCCCCCTAGTCTGGCCATGCCCACAAATATTTTAGGTTTCAAGTGTAGTGTTTGCATGAAAAAGGGTTGGGTGTTTGCAAACAATGTGAGATTTTTGGAATTTCAAAGTCATTCCAAAATACAAAAACTATTTTGATTATCCCAGTCAGGTCCCACCACACCAGTGTTTTAAGCTTCAAGTGCATGTTGGAAAGGGATGATTATTTGCAAAGATTTTTCACGTAAGATTTTTGGAATTTCAAAGTCATTCCAAGCACAAAAACCATTTTGATGTTTGTTTAAACAAACTTGTTCTCGAAAGAATTCAAGTGATCTCATTGTCAGGCTTTATGTAGATTTTGACAAGAATGTGAAATGATGCTTGTTTGCATGTCTTGTATTTCAAAATGGCTTCAATCAAGTTTGGTGAAGCATTTGTATGGCTTGTTTCGCATGGAAAAGCATTGCTTATCGATCCAGATAACTCGTATTTGATCAGAAAGAGCTTTATTAGTCTTATAACGTAGGCTTAGGTTACCGTCTACGAAAAAAAGATATTTGTAGGTTCAAAAGGCGTTTAAGGGTTTTTAGACTAAGGATCACTTAGTGCTTACTCTTAAAACTCCATTTATCCCTCATGATTGATTCTCATAGTGACCTAGCATGCCTCCCAGTGTTTGTTTGGGCTTTCATTTTGACATGCCCTTCAGTATTTGTTTAGGCTTTCTATCATGAGTTTTTTTAGCAGTGCACTCATGTTGACTTGACATGCCCCCAGTATTTTGTTTGGACTTTTTCATGGGTTTTTGGCATTAACATTATGCTGAATTGACATGCCCTCCAAGTATTTTATTTGGGCTTTCTATGTTGGGTTTTTAGTACTACCAAAATGTTGAATTAATTTGCTACAGTGTACTAAAACCCTTTTTATGTTTATGCCCCCAACTTTGTTCGAGCGTCACTTGTCATTGAGGACTGTTTTGTAGATTTTTTTTTTGCATTTGCCCCCCAGTGTAGGGTGTGATCCTTGTCAGGGTTAATTATTAAGAAAAAAATTTATTAGGCTCAAATAGGGACTTGAAGGGATATTTAAGACTTCATCAAGGCATATCAAGGATATCCTTGTCAAAGTAACTTGTTTGCATCGTCTTCGATTGAAGAATTGGCAGTTTGTGGACAATGCTGCAGTTGCAGCTTATGCCCGTATTGTGGTTTTTTGGAATCCTGAAACAATGAAGGTTGAGATGCTTCACTTCTCTGCTTAGGGAATCCACGTTCTAATTACAAGTTTAGTGCAACAATTTTGTTTTACAGCCACTTTTATTTATGGGTTCAACACCATTTCTGCTAAGAGAACCTTGTGGGCAGATCTTAGACGATGGAGTGTGGACTCTCCATGGCTTCTTCTTGGTGATTTTAACTCTATCCTCTCTCAAGAGGACAAGCATAATGGGACGCCAGTTTCAACCTATGAAATTTCCGACTTCAGGGAGTGCTGCTCTGATCTTGGGATTACTGACTTGAATTCCACAGGCTCCCACTTCACATGGTCAAACGACATAACCTGGTCAAAGATTGATAAGGTGATGGTGAACACCCATTGGTATGCTATGCAGCACATGGCTCATATCCATTTTGGTACCCCAGGAGCTTTTTCGGATCATTCTCCTTCCATTGTCCAGTTGGGACTTCGGCCTCCTCTTGGCGAAAGGAACTTTAAATTTTTTAACATGTGGACAGCTCATCCCCAGTTCTTGGAAACCATCTCTCAAAATTGGTCTTTGGATGCTTATGGGACCCGCATGTATATCTTTTGCAAGAAGCTCAAGCAGTTAAAGGGAGGTCTAAAGTCTCTTAACAACCTTCATTTTAGCCACATATCGGAGAGGGTTGCTAGAGCAGAAAAGGTCCTGGATGATACTCAGCTTCTTCTTCAGAATGACATAGATAATGGTCAGCTTCTTGCTCTTGAGAAGCAGCTGAGGCTTAGCCTTGTAAATCTCAAGTCAGCTGAAAAAATGTTCTTTAGCCAAAAATTAAAGTGTGCCTTCTTTAAAGAATGTGACAAGGGCTCTCGATTCTTTCACTCCTTGATGAGCCAGCGGAACAAAAGATTCCACATTCCGACGATTATTAAAAGTGATGGTCTGTTAACTACTTCGGCCGAAGAGGTGGGTAGAGAGTTCGTTTCTTACTACAAAAATCTCCTGGGGACATCCAAACACTCTATTCCTCCGCGAGCTGAGGTAGTTCACAGTGGAGCTTGTCTTCAAGTTGATTCCCATGCTTTTCTTCTTACTCCTGTCTCGATAGATGATATTAAGTAGGTTTTCTTCAGCATGGATGATAATAAAGCTCCGGGCCCAGATGGTTACACCGCTGCATTCTTTAAAAAAGCTTGGAACATCGTGGGAGCAGATTTCTATTCAGCGATTCAGGATTTCTTTGTCTCCGGGGAGCTTCTCAAGCAGATAAACCACTCTACCATAACCCTTATTCCAAAGACAACCACTACCAACTCTGCTACAGATTACAGACCTATTTCTTGTTGCACTGTCACTTACAAAGTGATCTCCAAGATTCTAGCAAGGAGGCTGACTCATGTTCTGAATGATGTCATTAGTCCCTCTCAAAATGCTTTTCTTGGTGGGAGACGTATGGCGGATAATATCAACCTCATGCAAGAATTACCGAGGAGCTATGGGCGACAGCGGGTCTCTCCCCGCTGCACCATCAAGATTGACTTCAAGAAAGCTTTTGATACAGTTCAGTGGCCCTTTATTCGGGATCTCCTACATCTTTTGGGTTTCCCAGACAAGTTTGTTCAGCTCGTAATGAAATGTGTAGAGACTGCCTCATTTTCTGTTTGCATAAATGGAAATCTCTTTGGTTTCTTTCATGGCAAGTGTGGTGTTCGGCAAGGAGATCCATTATCTCCATATCTCTTCATTATTTGCATGGAGTACTTCTCTAGATTACTTCAAAGTACCACTCAAGTTTCAGACTTCAAATTCCATCCCAAATGCCATGCCTTGGGGATTAGTCATCTTGGGTTTGCTGATAATATTCTCCTGCTATGTCGTTGTGACATGACATCGGTTAGCATTCTTCTCCAGCAGCTTCATATTTTTGGAGAGTCCTCTGGCCTTGCTATAAATGCTGAAAAATCCTCAATCTTCTTTGCTGGTGTTTTGGAGGATATGAAGCAGGCAATTCTCAACCTATCCTAGTTCACAGAAGGAAGCTTTCCTTTCAAGTATCTCGGCGTCCCCCTCAGTCCCCACAGGCTTGTAGCTAGTCAATTCTCTCTTATTATTCACAGGCTAGAGTCTACCATACATTGTTGGCAGGGAAAGTTTCTTTCTTATACAGGTCGCCTAGAATTGATAAAATCAGCCCTTCAGGGTATGGTGCAGTTTTGGATTGGTATATTTCCAATCCCAATTGTTGTGCTTAACAAGATTACTAGTTTGTGCATGAATTTTCTCTGGACTGGCAATTCTTCTAGTAACAAATCTGCCCTTGTTGTTTGGAGGCAAGTGTGTCTGCCGAAAAAGGAAGGGGGTCTAGGGATTCTTGACATTAAAGCCAGGAACGCCAGTTTCTTTGCCAAGCATCTTTGGAATATCCACTTAAAGGGAGATTCCCTTTGGATTCGATGGGTAGATCACTTCTACACTTCGCGAACATCCATCTGGTCCGTGAATGCCAAGAAAACCGATTCCCCTATGTGGAAATCCATTCTCTCTATTCGTAACAAAATGATCGACCTATGTGGTGGTGTTATTGCTCCAGTGCAGCAAATGCTATCGGCTTGGCACTCGGGTCCTCTTTCTTTTGCATCCAGTGGTTATTTCAGATTAAAAGCTACTCCAGTTCAGTGGGCAAATGTAGTCTGGGAGCAATGGTCTCTTCCAAGGCATAGTTTTTCCCTATGGCTGGCAATGTTGGGGAAGTTGCGAACCAGAGATCGTGTTCATTTTCTCTTCTCTGATCCTATTTGCCCTCTATGTCAGAACGCTGATGAATCTCATGATCATCTTTTCTTCACCTGCGACTGGTCATCCTCGCTTTGGAGAAAGGCCAAACACTAGCTTAAGATTCATAACTCCATGCTTTCCCTTAGTAGAGCCACCCGGGTTCTCCTTAACAACAAAAAAGGCTTGCAGCCGAGAATGAGAAGAGTTTCTCTTGTTGTTCTTGTGTACTTGATTTGGGAAGAAAGGAACAAACGTATTTTCACAAATACTTGGAAACCAGTTGAAGCTATTTTCAGGAAATTCCAGATTATGTTTTACACAATATTGTACTTCCATGAAAATAATCACTTTGCCTACAGTGTTGCTTGCTAAATGGATCTGTTTTTTGCAGCGTGCTTGGTTCTTGGCTGGTTTCGCATGGGGCATGCAGTGGTTATTTTTCTGCGGCTGCAAGTAGAGCAGTGTACGCATGGATGGTTGGGTGCCCCTTGGCTGTGTTCTTTTGAGTTTTTATCCTGTTGTTTTTAGCTTCTCACTCAGGATAAAGCAGTTCCAATGTTAGGGGATTGACGGGTGTTGTTAAGCTTGTCTAGACTTGGCTTTTAGCTTTGTCTTGTTTTCTTTTCTTTTGTTTTGCTTTGTGGCTTGTATATTTTGTGTTTTTTCTCGGGAGCATGTTCCCATTTTATTTTTGGTTTTTAGGGTCCAGTTTCTGTCTTTTTGGTCTGCTGCTTTTGTGGCCTATTTTTTCTGATCTAAATATATTCTTACTTTTGATAAAAAAAAAGATGACCTTTCCTCATTTCAAAAACATGCAATATGAATCAATAAGCCTTGCTTTTCCAATGATTTTTTTTGAGTTTTTGGATTATTTGTTTTGCTAAGAGTTTAGCTTTATTATGTGGGTTTTGGGGTATGAGATCACCCTTCAATGAAATCTTTTGAATTCCCATAACATATTTGCTAAACAAACATCAATTTGACATTTCTTTTCGTATTAGACTTTGATTTGCCAAAAATCTTTATGAAATCATGAGATCATATATAATTTGGATGAAAGGGTATAAGGCATGCTTGTGTTATTTAAACAAAAAGCAAGAGCACGCCATGAACATAAGAAAATACATGATCTTATTGGAGACAAAAGCTTGTTTAACAAAAGGTCTTGTGGCATTACAGGCAAAATTGTCGACAGGTCAAAATGGGAATATAATGTGCGAACATGACCAAAACAAAAGGTAATCATGAAAGTAGACTTCATCTTAGCGCACTCCCATTTTCAAAAGCTTTTGTCGCGATCACTTTAATGGTGCAGACACTTGGTATCTCATCTTCATGAAGCTTAATTGGGCGCAGGACCTGGATTTTCTTCGGATGTTATCCACCCTGCTTTGATAAATTGCATGAGCCTTTTTTTAAAGGCACCACAAGTGTGAATGCTATGTCCCACAACACCAGCATGGTACTCACAAGTAAGGTCGGGTTTGTACCAACTAAGGTAAGGTGGCTACAAATGTGTCTGAGATTCAGGAGCTATTTTCCCAATGCTTAACAACTTTTAATACATCTCATTTAAGGACAATGATAGTGGAGGTAACTGTTCTTGATTTTTCTGGTAATTTCTTTTTGGGAAATTTTTAGGTGGATCTTTGGCTTGAAGATTGATGTTAGCAATTTCAGATGAAGGGTTATGGTAGTTTCGAAATTGGTTATTCCTACCCTTGTAGTTGTCCTCAAAATGTTCAGCAACTTTTCTTCTGCCTTTAAAGCCATTTTTCTCCACAGGCACTAGAATTCTCCCACTTTGGATTCCCTGTTCTATCCTCTTTGCCATGGCTACAACATCTGTGAATTGTTGTGCCGAGCTGCCCATTAAATGTTCGTAATAAAGGGCAAATAATGTCACCATTTCTTTTTCCAAAAGCAGGGGATGTACCTGTGTAGCGAGATCTCTCCACCTTTGAGCATATTCCCTTATGCTTTCTCTGTCTTTCTTCTCCAAGGTGGAAAAACTTGTTTTGTCGGGAGCGATGTCCATATTGTACTTATATTGCTTGATGAAAGCATCTACCAGATTTTTCCAGCTACGGACCCTGGTGTTGTCTAGTCTCATGTGCCAATTCAAAGCTACCCCACTTAAACTGTCTTGAAAAAAATGCATCGGTAATTTTTCATCATGCATTACTTTTGCCATTTTGTTATAGTATGATTTTAAGTGAGTGACAGGGCATTTATGTCCCAGTGTATTTGATAAATTCAGGGACGCGAAACTTCTTTGGTACCACAACGTTCGGGACTAGACACATTTTTGCAGCTTGTATGGGGTCATATAGGCTCACCCCTTCAATGACCCTTATCCTAGCCTCCAATGTTACCATCTTATCTTGGTCGTTGACCTCTGTTGTTGTTATAACTGTTGGGGTTGTGGTAGGTGTTGGCACCGCTGATTGTACGACTGCTTTATTTTATGGCGGATCTTGAAACCTTTCTCTTGTCACCTCTTCATAGTGATTCATTGCTTGTGCTTGAGCAGCCGCTGCGGGTCTAATTGAAGGACCCTCGGCAGAGGTATTTCTCAACTTGCTCAAGTAAGCTGGTAAGACTGGCCACGCTAGCTTTTAGAGAATCCAGTTCGTCTTGAAAATAAGCATTATGGTTTGCCCGCTCTTCGTCCTCCATATTTCTCTGTTAGAGTCAAGTGGAAGGAGCTCTTCAGGGACCTATATTTTACGTGCCAATAAAATGTTATGCATAGTGATGGATGCAAATGGATGCAAATGTATGTATACATCAAGTGAATTATCAGAGAGTTCACACCTAAAGACAAGTTCTGAGTCATTACATGAGGGGTAAGCTTTCTACCTGGTCTCGAAGGTCTATGAACTGCCCAGTGACTGCCTTATGTGAAGGTGGTATGAGGGCTTACAAGAAATGGTTAGGGCATAATATGACAACCATTATCAAGTAAACACTCAGTTCATAGTTGGATGTTTCACAAATCTGAACCCCGACTGAAAGTCATGAAGCAGACCGCTAATCCCCACCTAACCTAAAATTTGGTTTATTCACAAAATTAAAATGCATGATGATAAAGCAGTAAAATACATGTAAAAATATGAACTAAAGAATAAACAATCAAACAACAAAGCTTAGTTCAGTGATGTCCCCAGCAGAGTCGCCATCTGTCGCGAAGGAGATTTTTTCCACGCTTCGCGCCCCGCCGTCGCCCGAGGGATTTAGGGAGACAACAATGCGCGGTGAGAATAGGGTGTTCAATAGTCATAAAAATTATGACTATAAATATCAGGAGTCGCCACTTAGTATTAAGGTTACTAGTAACCTAGTGGTCTGCGAGAGTCTTGGGTAAGAGGACTTGTTGTGCAAGGGGAAGACGCATCACCCCTAGTGCACCTTACCTAAAGCAAACTACATTGTTGTTTGATTGTTTTTCCTAAGCTTATATTTTTTTACACTGCAATTTTTAAAAAATATGTTTTATCTATGGGTGTACTTTACGATGTAATTTTACACCGCAATAAAAGAAAATCTTTTTTAGTATCTCCAAGTATACTTTACAATGTAATTGTACACCGAGATAGCTAATTGTTTTTTGATATTTTGGCCAAATTCCAAAGGATAACCATAAACCGGTTACAATATCCAATTTTCATGTTAAAATATGAGGAAGATTCAACATATTTTTTACGAAAAATAAACATGGAAAAATCTTGGAATTCGGTTGTATGCACGAAAACAAATACATTTTTTTATAATATTTTTTTTATTTTTTAAAAAAACAATAAAAAATAAAAATTTTGGGCTGGGCCTAGCCCAACCAAATGGGTCGGCCCAGCTGAGAGCCCACTATCACAGACTTGGTCTGGGCTGGACCCGACCCAACCAACTGGGTTGCGCCGAGAGCAGCCCAGCTCACTATGCTATTATATATATATATATATATATATATATATATATAGAAATGGTGGTCGACTGACCACTATGAGGGACTCACTTGCCACTGCCACCGGGTAGAGGACGTCGAGATGCTTCTTCCTGTCATGACAGTGTTCGAAACGGAGGCCCGTGGTGGCCGGGAGGAGCTCCTAAAGTGGCGGCCTGATGCTGGAACCGTTGCTGCTCCTCGTGCTGTTGTGTCACTGGAGAAGAAGGTCATGGCTGGGCTCGTTGGTGGGAGCGACTGCTATGGAGGAGATGGAGCTGAGAAGAGCTTCTGACGTGGTGCGCACGGCGAGCTTGCTGAAGGAGAGCGAGAGGAGCTGCTGCACGTCCTTTTTTAGAGAGAGAGAACCACGTCGGGGAGAGAGAGAGCCACCAGCAGAGAAAGAGAGAGATGGTCGTGGTGCTTGTTGTGGCCTTCGGTGTAGAGGTTCTGCTGTCGCCAAAGTTGGGGAAGAAGATGAGGGATGGTGGCTGGAGATATAGAAGAAAATGGCTGTCGTTGGTTGTGGCTAACGAGAGAGAAGGGGGTCTGTGGTTTTTTCAGTGTTTCCAACCCAGTTTTTATCCCATTTTCCAAAATTTTCTTCCTTCTATGACAGTTCCTCACTGTCAAAAATTTCCCCCAAAATTTCCCAGTGTCCACCCCCTCCCTGATGTATTTTCTTCTACTATTTATAGCTGAAGAAGGCATGGTGCAAGGCATGGAGTGTTGTCCGAGTATGGGTTATTGAGTGTGGCAGGAAGGCTAGCGGGCATGGTGAAGCATGGCTCCGGTGATGGGCTCTTTTTTTTTTGAAAATTTTAAATAAATAGGTTGTGACAAATAAAGAATTTTTTGATGGGAAAAACCAGGAAGAATGATGTTTTTATCTTTAATTTTGACTTCCGATTTCACACTAAAAGTTTCGTCACCGAAAATTCCGATCGTCTCAATTTAACCTAAATTAGGCTTCCAGACTTGATTTATTGTAAATTAAACTCTTAATAAAATTAATTTGACTCATTTAAAGTATAATTAAGCCCCTGCGCTTAATTAAATTGTGTAATTGGGCTCTCAATTAATCTCGAAGCATAATTACACTTAAAATTGGCCAAAGATAAAATCGAATTGGCCCATAAAAATATAATTATGTCTTTCGACCTAACTTTTATGCAAATTTATCTAGTAATAAATTACTTTAGCCTTGAATCTGCATTTTCCTTCATTTCTCGGTAAAAGAGAAGTACTACCAAGCTTTCGACAACGCTCAAAAATTCCACATTAATTTTTTTGCCAACACCAGCCCCTTTTATTTTATTTTTGGTACATTTTTTGGAATAACCCAAAAATTGGGTTATGACAAGGGGTGAAGAAAGTCGGGAAGAGTAATGAGAATTGTGTGAAAAAACTAAACAAACAACCTAGTTTTTATGCTAGAGAGAGATGTCAGATCTGCATATTTCACAAACAAGTCTATGATACTTTTGTATAAAAAAACTTACTTTAATACTAATGGTCTTGATTATATTATGCCTAGTTGTTATTTTTTTGTTGCAAGAGTTTGATGATGTGTTCCTCGATGATACTTCTAGCCGATCACATCATTGAGGGGGATAGAACATCAAATTGATTTCATACTCGAATTTTCAATTCCTAACCCACTAAGACTATAAAAGCAATCCTAAGGAGACAAAAGAGCTTCAAAGTCAAGATGATGAGCTGATGGAGAAGGACTACAGTCGTGAGAGTATGAGCCTGTGTGATGTACCCATGCTACTTATGCCTAAAAAGGATGTTTATTGATTGTCAAGTTATTAACAACATAACAGTAAAGTATAAGCACCTCATTCCTAGGCTTGATGACATGTTAGATGTGTTACATGGATCTTGTATTTTCTCTAAAATTGAATTGAAAAATGGCTACTATCAGATTAGGATGAAATATGGTGATGAGTGGAAAACTACATTTAAGACTAAGCATCATTTATATGAATGATTAGTAATACTGTTTGGACTTACAAATGCACTTAGTACGTTTATGCGTTTAATAAATCATGTGTTGCACGCATTAATAGGTAAGTTTGTGGTTGTGTATTTTAATGACATTTTGTTCTATAGCAAGAACTTAACATAGCAATTTAATCATTTGTTTAATGTATTTAGTGTGTTGTGTAGTGAGAAATTTTATGTTAATCTTAAAAATGTCTTTTACATGGAGAAAGTTGTATTTGTTGGCTATGTTGTAACTGCACAGGGTATCGAGATGGATTAGGAGAAAGTTAAGGTCATCTGGGATTGGCTTACACCCAGGTCAGTATGTGAGGTAAGGAGTTTTCATGGGTTAGCTAGTTTTTAGGGGAGTTTTGTGAAAGATTCCAGTACAATAGTTGCACCCTTGAATGAAAATGTTAAAATGTCAGTTAAATTTAAATGGGGGGAGGAATACGAACTGTTTTTTGTTCTTTTAAAAGAGAAATTTTGTTCTGTACTTGTTTTAGCTTTACCTAACTTTATAAAAGCAATTGAAATAGAATGTGATGCATTTGGAATGAAAATAGGTGTTGTTTTGTTGTAGGATTGGAGATCCATTACAATTTTTTTTAGTGAGAAGTTAAGTGGCGTGACCTTGAACTATCCCTCTTACAATAAAAAAAAATATATGCATTGATTAGAGCACTTGAGACACGATAACATTACTTGTGGAAAAAAGAGTTCGTAATCTATTCGGATCATGAGTCCATGAAACATCTAAAATGACAAGATAAGTTGAACACGAGACATGCAAAATGGGTTAAATTTTTTTGACACTTTTCCTTACGTAATTAAGTATAAGCAATGTAAAGTGAAAATTGTAGCTGATGCACTTTCACGCAGTTATGTTCTTTTACACACCATGAATACTAGAATGTTAGGCTTTCAATATGTGAAGGAATTATATGGTAATGATTTTGACTTTGTCGAGATTTATAATGCATGTGGACATTCAACTTTTGGTAAGTTTTATTTGATAGATGATTATTTGTTTAAAGAGAATAAATTGTGTGTTCATGCTAGTTCTTTGCATGAATAGCTTGTTAGGGAAGCACATGAGGGTGGTTTAATTGGTCACTTTGGGGTTGTGAAAACCTTGGATGTATTGCATGAGCATTTCTATTGGCCAAAGATGAAAAAGGACATGCAACAAATTTGTGAATAGTGCATTGCTTGTCTAAAGGCAAAATCTAAAAGTACAATTGTATGGACTATATACACCTATTGAACCTTGGGTAGATATCTCTTTGGATTTTATGTTTGATTTACCTAGGCCAAAGAAAGGTAGAGACTCTATTTTCGTTATGGTTGATAGGTTTTTGAAAACATGTCATCCTCAAAGAGATGGACAAACTGAGGTTGTGAATACAACATTATCTCAACTTTTGCGTGTTGTAATTCAAATAATTTGAAAAGTTGGGAAGAATGTTTACCTTTTATCGAGTTTGCTTATAATAGAATTGTGCATTCAACCACTGATTTTTCTCCTTTGGAAACTGTTTATGGTTTTAGTTCATTAACTTCTATGGACTTAATTATTCTACCTTTTGAAAAAGGGTAAGTTTAGATGGTGAAAAGAAGGCAAAAATGGTGAGACAACTCCATCAGAGAGTTCAACTGCAAATAGAGAAAAAGAACAAACTTTACGCTTCTAAGGCAAATATGGGACGTAAACTGGTTGTTTTCCAAACCGATGATTAGGTTTGGCTGCACATGTGGAAGGAATGATTTTCTAACCAAAGGAAATCAAAATTGCAGCCTTGTGGTGATGGTTCATTTCATGTTTTAGAGAGAATAAATGACAATGTATACTTTCAAACAATTTCTTCAATATTTGGACACAATTATCTCCTGGATTTAGCAATCATGTCATCTACGTATACTTCAATATCTATATGCATCATGTCGTGAAATAAAGTCACCATGACCTTTTGGTAGGTGGCCCCAATATTTTTTTAATCCAAATGACATAAATTTATAGCAAAAAGGTTCCCTATGATGTTACAAAGGTTATCTTTTCCTTATCTTTTTGCACCATCTTTATCTAATTGTAACCCTAAAACCCATCAATAAATGATATATAAAGATACAAGCTGCATTGTTAACTAACAAATCTGTGTGGCAAAGGAGGTTTAGGACTAGCCTGATTTAAGTCTTTAAAATCCACATAAACTCTGATTTTACATTCTTTTTGGGTACCACAACTATGTTCGGCACCTATTGTGGATACATGACTACTTCCATAAAACCAACATTCCATTGTTTTTTGATTTTTTCCTTTCCTTTGATGAAAACCTATAGATGAGTTTTTCTTAGCTTTTGCATAATCGACTTGCATACTTCTTCCAACAATATCGTGTGTACTATGATATCTATATCCAAACTAGGCATATCCTCGTAAGACCAATAAAAAACATCTATGTAATCTTTGAGTAGTGCAATCAATTCTTCTCTTTCTTTTGGGGGTGACCAGAGTTCCTATCTGAAGCTCCCTCTTGATTTCTTCAATGCCCACATCCATGTTTCAAATTCCTCTTTATTGGGTTTCCAAACTTGTTCATGTTGTTCTATTAATTTTGTGAATTCCCTAATGTTATTTTCATCCCCTTCTTCCTCTTTTACAACTACTATGTATTCTTTAAAATTTGGTCATTCATTCTCATTGTGAAATGCATATGTTGTTCTAAAAGATTCGCTTTCAGGGTTCTTGAAAACAGAAAGTGAGGTGTAAATACACAGTGAAAACACAAAGATAAAATTTGAAAAATGCATGATCTCATTAAAAGAAAAAATTCTACTAAAAATAAAGATAAAATCCAATTTACATCTTGAGCCTCGATTGTCAAAAAATAGAAACAAAATAAGATAGAAGAAAAAAATAATATAAAAAATATCTTAATCAAACAAGCATTGTTTATTATATTTTGAGCACCAATGGAGCTTCCTAGGTCTCCCAATTCTAGAACGTCTCTCCTTCAACAAGCTTTTGAATGAAGTTACTAGTAGCAACTTTTTCGAGAGCATAGATGGTTAATTGCGGTATTTCTTCATCCTTTCTTCTAAATTGAGTCTTGTCAACAATGCCTTCGACCACGACCGAAGAACTCTTCAATAGGACCCCTATTTTTAGTAGACTTCATCCTTTTCTAGAGTATTTATGCTTAGAGATGAAAGCTTATGATGAGAGGTTTTATGTCCCTTGTCAAGTTGCATCACATATGAGCGTTTAGGAATGAAACCCTGATCGAAGTAATGGCTAAGTTTTTTGCTTCAGGCTTCATTCCTTCAATATTCGCCATTCTCTTCTCTTTTCTTGCACCATAAACTCACATGTAATCCTTTTTTCTAGGCTTATATCCTAGTCCAAACCTTTGTTCTGTTTCTTTCAGCTTTGTTACACTAATCCACTTAATTTCCCCTTTTTCAATGTCATATCAGAGAGGAGTCTCATGCTTCAAAAAGCTTTTAGTGGCCTTTGAGATCCCTGGTTTTCTTATTATACTGTTCTCAGGCACCCACTAGATATTCATGACCTTAAATGCATGAAGGATTCCATCCCTCTAATCTTTAGCTTTAATGAAATGAACCACCACATTTTTCAACATTGATATAGTATCATAGGCCTTAACGGTAACAAAACACGATTGTCATTGTACTTCAAGCATTGATGCAGCGAGGAGTGATCACTCCAGTAGAATGTATCCATGACCTTCCTAACAATATGCTATAGGAAGGGTGGATGTCCATCACTTGAAGAGTTACTAGAAAACCTTGCAGACCCACAACTAGTTTGACTTTGATCGACCTTAACACTTGCCTTGGCGAGCTATCGTATGCTCTAACCATCATCACACTTGGATACGTGTGGGAGGGATCCACTTGTATATCATCCAGCATATGTCTTGGTAATGCATTAAAGGTTGAGCCATTATCGATGAGAACTTTACCAATGAGACAATCTTTGCATTAGATCATGACATACAATGGCTTATTATGTCCCGCTCCTTCAGAGTCAAGTTCATCTTCAATGAAATACAAGTAATTTGAAGCATGAATCCATCCTACTAGATGCTCCATAGTCTTTTGTTCAATATCTTGGGGGTACATAGGCCTCATTCAATACCTTTTTCAAAACATTGCGACACGACTCAGAGCTCAACATTAATGACATGATGGAGATCTTGGAAGGGGTCTTCTTCAACTGATCCACTACACGGTACTCACTATGCTTCATTGATTTTTAGAAACTCATTTGTTTCTTCCTTAGTCACATGTTAATTTACCTCTAACTTTTTATCAAAGTCTTTTGTGATGCAAACCTCATGATCACGTGGTCACGCAACCCATAACCAAGAATGAGATATTCCCGGAAAGTCGAAATAGGTCTGATAGGAGTGTGATGCAATCGAAACTTGCCCCAAGGTACCAACACTATTGGAATGAGTAGAATGACGCCATGAAGCCAGTTAATCTTCGATAAGTCGGATTCAGTTCATTCAAGAACTGAAGAATGCAAGAATCACTCTCACACATAAACTCAAAAGTTCAGAATTAAAATTAATCAATGGGTACAAAATTTTTCCCAACATGAGTTTACATACTCTTTTATAACTAACCCTAATGGACCTCTTATGAGGACTTAAAAAGAGGTCCACTAAAAACTGACCCAAAACCCTAAATTGAGAAGCCCATGCTGAAAACAAAGTCTTAATTAAGCCCAAACAAGCCTTCGACTGTAACTAACTAACTTAAATAAAGCCTATAAGGTTTATTTATTCTCTTTCATCTAGCCCATCAATCCCATGCTTTTAAGTTGTAGTAGGATTCTTTTGGCTCCTTTGTTGTCCTCACTTCATGGCCCAAATAAAGCTAGGCTGGACCCCTTCTACACAAATACTTTGATGGTCCTTGTAATTATGACTTGGGTGAAACCTTCAAAACCACGAATCAAGCTCCTGAACATGTAATGGGTCCTTTCTAGTGTTTCTAGGTTGGTTCGCATCATCCCCTCTCTCCTCGAAAGGATTCGACCTCAAATCAAAATCATTATATTGTTGATGGCTCGACAATCAACACACATCCTCCATGTTACATCATTCGTAGGCATGAGTAACACAAGTACACCACATGGGTTTATACTCTTATGAATATATCCCTTATCTATTAGCTCATAAACTTTCCTATAAAGCCTAGTCATCTGGATTCCTTCTATAGGATGGTCAGTTAGGAATTGAAGTTCGACATACAAAATCAATCTTATGCTCAATCCCTCGCAATGATGGTATTTCGCTTGGAGTATCGCCGGGGAACAAATAATCAAAATCTTGTAACAACGAAATAGTAGCACTGGGCACCATATGATCAAGATCTTTAGTATTAAAGTAAGCCTCTTTCTACACATGTAAAATCATTGGCTTGTTAGTGAGATATGCAGATCTGACCTCACCCTCTCTAGCATAAAAATTTCATTGTTTCTTTACTTTTTCCACACAATTTTCACCACTCTTTCTGACCTTCTTCGCTCTTCTTGTCTTACCTCCACTCTCGACCAGGTTTGGGTATTTTTGAGTTGTGGGTGAATGGTCTGATTTGTTTGTGTTTGGATTAGTGTTTGAATGGGTTGTAATGGTTTGGATTCTAGCCGAATCTGAGGGTCTTCTCTACCTTGGTCCTCACCTTGATTTTCTCTCCCCATTGCCTCATCATACTCATGTTTTAGCCATTGCAATTTATATGGTTTTGCATGCTTAACAATACTCAATTTCAGTTTACTAACAAGGGTTGTACTGCAAACGTTAACACAATTTTCACTATCAATAATTAAACCCCAACCTTGCTTTGTATGTAACAACGCGTCTGGAAGATATTCTCTTTTTCTTGATTAGATTCATCTTCCTTGATCTAAACCTGAAGTGTAGTCCTCACAACCAAGGACGCCACAGCCGATAATGCTAACTCATCCCCATCACTATCCTTCAATGGTGGCTTGCCTTCACAATAAGATTTGTCTTTTTCTAGATTCTATATCACCATCATAGTCCTCTTCACCCAAATTCGTGTTTTCATCAACAAACATGTCAAAATTAGATCTGGCATTCGGTACGACCATGTGGATTGTATTACCTCTGCGATCATCCCCAATATTCTATTTCTTTATCCATTTAAAATCATCTTTCAGATCCACGTTCATCCTAGACAACAACTTGAGTTGCTGACATAAGGCTCGCAATTGGAAAGCAACGTCAACACTTTGTGTCGCTGATTCGTTATTTTCAATCATCCTTTGAATCTATAAAATTCGGTTAGTTGTAAAAAAAATATATCCTCACACCTCACGTGTATCACACACATAAAAAAAACAATCAAGGCTTTTCACTCTAATATGCTCACTACGCCTTCTACCTCACAACTTGCGTTTTTGTGGTTCTTTAGGAACTAAAATCAACAATTAAACTTAGTAGCCTTTGCAGCGTACTCTAATTATGATTTTTAGACTCAAGAAGCAATAAAAATATTAAAAACAATGCAAAAAAAAACTACAATTACGATTTCGCGAGTAGGAATGCAAAGTCGTACGAATTGTGGACGATACGAAGACACGAAATAAAACAGAAGCAAATACTAGAGAAAACAATTACTTGACTCCTAGATAACTAAAAATAGAACAAAAACAGAGAATTGGACAAAACTAAACAGTAAGGATCAAATTTTGAGATATGAGTAGAATCTAACCTCGTACGCAATTTTTATGTAATAGAATTGAACCCATACTAAACGACCTCGAATTAATCTCAAATTTAATATTTAGTATTTTAATACCAAACTAAAAACAACACACAAATTATAGGTCATTCTTGTAATTCTAGATACTCAACCCTGGTGTGATCAATTTGCGGCACAAATGAACCTCCAGTTGAAAACTCTAGCATAGTAACCCCAAGACATAAAATGTAAAGTTCCAATTGATTCTAAAGTGTTTGTCTAAGGTTCACTAAGGTAGTGTTTCTGTTGCAGAAATGAATCTCGAAAAACTACCTCAAGAAATCAATATTAGAATAATCCCAAATTCGACCTATGATCTCATCTCAAACCCAATAGATGGAATATGAGTTTTCAATTGATTCCGTAGTGGTTTGCTTATGTTACCCTAGAGTTGTGTTTTCCGTGGCAAGATTTCAATGATTTTTCAAATTTCAACTAATGCCTTTATCTCTCTTTCTTTTCTATTTTTTTTCTTAATATACTAAAATAAAGAGACAAAAAACGATGAAATATAATCTCTTTCTTTATTAGACATGAAGAACAAAGAGATGAACACAAACACTAGAAAACTTTACAGAATACTAAAAAAACAAAAATAACAGAATGATATGTCCTTGTTTCGGAACCTAGCTCTGATACCACCCGATGCGAATCACGTGGTCACGCAACCCACAACCAAGAATGAGATATGATCCCGGAAAGCCGAAATAGGTCTGATAAGAGTGTGACACAATGGAAACCTACCCCAAGGCACCAACACTATTGGAATTAGTAGAATGACGCCATGAAGCCTGTCATAACCCAATTTTGGGTCATTTCCCAAAACTACCCACAAATAAAAAAATAATAAAAAAATAAAATAAAAAGGGCTGGTGTCGGTAGGAAAATCAAGGTAAAATTTTGGATGTTTTTCGAGAGCTCGATCGTACCTTTCTTGTGCCTATAAATGAAGGAAATCGCAGATTAAAAGATGAAGTAATTTATTATCAGATAAATCTGCTTAAAAATTAAGTTGAAAGATATAATTATATTTTTATGGGTCAATTTGATTTAATCGTTGGTTAATTTAAAAGTGTAATTGTGTTCGAGAATTAATTTAGGTCCAATTGAAGGGTCTAATTAAGCACAATGACTTAATTATACTTTAAATTGGTCAAATAAATTTTATTAAGGGCTTAGTCAATGAGAAATCAAGTTCATGAATTTAATTCAGGCTCAATTGATGAGATTGGAATTTTCAGAGATCAAATTGAATTTTTGCAAGCCCAGTTATGCGAAACGGGGGCCAAATTGAGTGAATTGTGAGTCTAATGGTCAATTGAGGTTTAAATCAAAAACAAAGGACCAGAATAAAAAATGCGCGCAAAACTAAGGTTTGAGATTGAATTTTTGATGGGTGTAATTGCATAAAATCACAAGTTTAAATCCAATTGGGTACAATTAAAGAAATTATAAATTGGGGGACCAAATCTTATTTTTACCTTCTTAAAAATTTTGAAACTTGCTTTATTAGGCGTGCCCTGCATCACATTTAGCAGCGTAAGCATGCGCTGTTTCGGCATGCCTTCATTGAATTTTCAGGCGCGCCTTGCATTGAATTTTCAGCGGCGACACCTGGCATTAAACGTTATGGCGGCCAAATGGTTGCGTTTTCACTGCTATAAATAGAAACTTGCAGTGGACAGAAAGAGGGGCGAAAACAAAAGAAAAGAAAAAAAGAGAAACAAAGAGGAAAAGAAGTAGAAACAGAGAAGGATTTTGGGATGCAAAAAAAAATAGAAGAGATCAGGAGAGAAAATTTACGTAAAAAACTTAAGGAATTTTCTTAAATAGCCTCGGAATCCCCAGATCCTTTCCTTCTTTTGCTCTTCTCTCTCTCAGTAGTTGACCTCTCTAAAAATAGAGGAGCCTCTCTCTCTCTCTCTCTCGGTGCAGCGACTCCGACCACCAACTCCAGCCATTTTGCTCCACTATCACAATAAGCACAACCTGTCACTTTTCGACACCTATTCCGGCCACCACAGACCACCATTTCCAATGCCACCATGACTAGAAGAACTACCATGACCTCCTCTACCCAACTATGTTAAAAGGTACGCCGATCATCACACTCAAAAATCTTCCATTTCACTATAGATCACCATCTTGAATGCGCGGGGAGTGAATTAATTCACTCCTGTTGGGTCTGTCAGGCCGGGCTTTGTGCACGGCCAGACCCTGTTTAGGACTGGCTTCCAGCCTGTCTTGGCTGGAAGCCCAACCCAGATGGGTATGGGCTGCCAACCATCTGGGCTAGCAGCCTAGCGTGGAGACAAGGTGGGATGGGCTGTCAGCCCAACCCAAATTTAGGTGGGCTGATAGCCAGCCCATAAAGAAAAATATAAAAATACAAAACTTTCCAAAAAATATTTTCAGTAAAGAAAAAATGTGTTGTTTTCTTGCATACGACCAATACACTAGCATATTTTAAAAATTCATTTTCTTTCAAAAAATATATTTTATCTATGAGTTTAAAGAAAAAATATGTTTTAGCATTGATTTTGCAAAGAAAAAATCACTTCTTGCATCTTGAGATTTTACAACATGTTTGTAAAAATCCAAAGGGTATTGGCCAATATTTAAAAAATATTAAAAAATTATTTTTGGAAATTTATTATTCATTGTCGGTGTTTGTATAAATAAATTTTAAGGGGTCAATATCCAAAATATTCGGCGGGGATAGTATGCTATTATTCACTGTTCGGATTTTGGATAAATGAATCCTAAGGGGTCAATATCCAAAATATTCAGAGGGGATAGTATGCTATTTCACTGTTTGGTGTGTGGATAAATAAATCCTAAAGGGTCAATATCCAAAATATTCGGTGGGGTTAGTATGCTATTATTCACTATTCAGAGTTTGGATAATTAAATCCTAATGGGTCAATATCCAAAATATTCAGCGAGGATAGTATGCTATTATTCACTATTCGGTGTTTGGATAAATAAATTCTAAGGGGTCAATATCCAAAATATTCAGCGAGGATAGTATGCTATTATTCACTATTCGGTGTTTGGATAAATAAATTCTAAGGGGTTAATATCCAAAATATTTGGCAAGGATAATACATCATCATCATTTCACCAACATATTCTTTGAAAGATCAAAACCATTGCAAATCATAAGCCAACCAAAACGTTAAGTATCTTACCTTAGGTAGGGCATATTAGGGGTGCTAAAACCTTCCCTTTACGCAACCAGTCCCTTACCTTAGAACCTCTGAAAGACCAATTTTATATTCCCCGGTAACCATAATACTAGGTGGCGACTCCCTTTTCCACATAAATAAAGATAATACCCCTCACATTTGAATTCCCCGTTCACGGGGAAAGTCGTCATGACACCGCGCTCTCGCGATGAAGTGCGACAAAGCTAATTAATCTTTGATAAGTTAGATTCAGTTGTTCAAGAATTGAAGAATGCAAGAATCACTCACACTTAAAATGAAAAGTTTAGAATAAAAATTAATCAATGGGTACAAAAATTTTCCCAACATGAGTTTACATACTCTCTTATAACTAACCCTAATGGACCTCTTATGTGGACTTAAAAAGAGGTTCACTAAAAACTGACCCAAAATCCTAAATTGAAAAGCCCATGACTTAATCCAAGCAAGCCTTGGATCCTAGCTAAAAACAAAGTCTTAATTAAGCCCAAACAAGCCTTGGGTTGTAGCTAACTAATTTAAATAAAGCCCATAAGGTTTATTTATTCTCTTCCATCCATCCCATCAATCCCATGCTTCCAAGTTGTGGTAGGATTCTTTTGACTCCTTTCTTGTCCTCACTTCATGGCCCAAATAAAGTCGGGATGGACCCCTTCTACACATAGATACTTTGATGGTCCTTGCAAATATGACTTGGGTGAAACCTTTAAAACCACGTATCAAGCCCCTAAACATGTAATGGGTCCTTACTAGTGTTTCTGGGTCGGTTCATCATTTTGTCTCTTTGCCCATAATTTTTCTTTGTTTTTCTGATTCCTTAGGCATGAAACAACGACCACTTTAGTTAGTCCACTTATCTGAGTTTGGAAAAAAGTTAAAGGAACTTCTACATTTGAGGTATAACCATAATTTCTAGGCATCACCCTATAGTCTATTTTGTTTGTATATGCAGGCTTAGTCAATACCAACTTCAAGAATCCATTAGTTGTTGATTGGACCCTAGAATTTCTAGTTTCTTTATAACCTTTATCCCTCCATTGTCTTTTGTAACCTCAATCCTTAGCTCTTCTAGAGTCAACATTCTTGTAACCTTTTGCTAAAATCCTATACATTCATCAATGTGATGCCTTTTCTGTTTATGGAATGGGCAAAAGTCATTTTTTTCCATATCGTGTTCAGTTGATTCCTCTAAGTGTCTAGACTATTCCAACATATCATATAGGCTTACTATTGTCACTTTTAGAGTCTTTCCTTTGTTACCAACCTCCACAGTAATCACCCTAATACTACCTACAACATGTTTGGGTAAGGGATTCGAATTCATATTAAGTGAATCCTCAAAAGTGATTCATTTGAATTTGATCAGCTGTGATACCCTCTTATTAAAAGCCACGCAAATCTCAATGCTATGACCATGTTAGCTGTGATACCCTCTTATTAAAAGTTTCGCAAGTCTCAATGCTATGACCATGTTACTACCATAGTATTCACAAGTCAACTTAAGTCTGTACCAGGTAGGGAAAGGCAGTTGCATAGGTTTGATCCTCTCGGTAATTCGCATAGCATCATATAAATGCTGGGTTGAGCTACCCATAAGGTGTTTGTGGTATGGGACCTAAAAGTATTAGCAAATAGTGTCACCATTTATGTCTTTATTAATAGAAGTTGTACTTGATAACTTGGTCCTGCCTCCTTTAGGCATAAGTACTTATGAACTCTTGAGTTCTTTCTCCATGATAATCAAATTGGTCTTATCAGGAGTAGTCTCAAGGTTGAACCTTCTATTGCTTTGAGAAAGAATTTGCCAGGTTTGTCCACTTCCTGATCCTGACGTTGTCCAACCTCATATACTAGCTGAGGGTCGATCCTATTAGGCTATCCTGGAAGAAATAAAATAATATTTTATCATCTTGGATAACTTATGTCATCTTATTATAGTAGAAACAAAGATAGGTCTTTGGGCATTCCATCCCTTAACTTCCTCGGAATCACGATGTTAGCCAACAAACATACTTTAACTTCCATAACTACTTGAGGTTAAGCTTGTTTTGAAAGCAAAAGGATATTTATGGAGCATACACCCTAAGAATAAGTTTTAGTTCCTTTATATGAGGCATAAGGTAGGTTTAATACTTGGTCTCTAGACAGGGTCTCTTGCTGTCCCAATAATTACCCTCATAAAAGTGAATGGGGGCTTTGTAGATAATAAGATGACATGCATACCAATCACTACCAATCTAAGCATATAAAGAGTTGGAGTTTACACAAACTTAAACCTTGACTCAAGTCAATAGGCAGGCTGTTAGTCCTCCACTTAACTAAAAGTTTAACGTGTTCCTGAAAAAAAAAAAGTGATGCATGACAAGATAATATGGTGTTACCCATATCCAATATACCATGTATGACAGGATGTAAAGATGCATGCTAAAGCTTCTAAACAAGATAAACCATTCATAGCAACCATAAAAAACCCATCAACAATACATAACAACCATAAAAAACCATCAACAATACATACCAAAACCAAACAAATTACCAAGTCTAGTCCTAGGGTCTCAAGCGAATCGCCATCCTGTCGCACCCTTCGACAGAGCATGACATCGCGACGACCCTTCCTGAGAGCGGGGATTCATGTGGAGGCTTTTTTTTTAAATTTTGAAATAGGGAGTTGTCACCTAGTATTATAGTAACTAGAAAACCTAACTAGTTTTATAGAGATTCTAAGACAATGAATTGGTTGCGTAAAGGGAAGGTTTTAACACCCTTAATACACCTACCTAAGGTAAGTTGATTGGTGTTTGATTTGCCTTATGATTGCTACGATGTGGGTGTTATCTAATCAATTTTCTTAGGATAGGTTTGCTGTGATGAATGGACTTGGGTTCAAAGTCTAAAAGGAATTACCCTTGGCCAAATGGATCATATGTTTAGATATGTCTATATAGTTTTAAGGAGAATGGATGCAAATATCTTGAAATATGTGTTTGATAATTTTTGCAACCTATAAGTTAAGATACAACTAGGATAGAAATCTAAGGAGATTCAACGTGCTTATTTTCCCGCTTTAGTATTTCAAGTGTTCGTGACTCATGAATCGCGAGGATAATTTTTTTTCCACAGAAATCTAAGGAAATTTCAGGGCGTTTTAATAGCCTATTTTAACCTTAGTGTTTCATGCTTTCACGAATCATAAACCATGGAGTCAAAAATGAAATATCTCCAATTACAATCATGGCTTCTTTCAAAGATGTATGAATAAATAATAATGACTTATTATTCCTAGAAAAATATTTTAGATATTTACCACTTAGGATTTCTTTACCCCGTTGACAATGAATAATAGGGAATTACCCCAATAATTTTTGGGTACTAACCCGTTTTGGATTTCTTTACTCAAATATTATCAGTGAATAATATATGAATCCCCTAGGAATAAGATTTTTGTATTTTTTTGGAATGCTGGCCAACATCTTTTGGAATTTATAAACATGTTGTAAAATTCAAATACAACGAGAAAATTTATGTTTGCAAAATCCATGCTCAAACACATTTATTTTTAATATTTTTTTAAAAAGGAAAGGAATGCTTAAGATATGTTAGGGCAATGGCTATATGCATGAAAACATTTTTTTGACATATAAGTATATTTATCGCTTTGCACCGAAAACCAGGTATTCTAAATACAAGATTTATATTTTATTTTAACAATAAAAAATATAGATTTTAAAATAAACATGCCAACAAATAATAAATCTCTTCCTTTTTCTTTATATTTTTATAAGAAAAAGAAAAATAAAAGAGACAAAGTTGGGTCACTTGCCCAAACCAGTGATCCGACTAGGCAAACAAGAGGCATCCGTGAGGTAGCTGATAACTAGAGACGATTATGCTGAGCTCTTGCACAAATGGTGATCACTAGGGACAATGACATGTGCTGACAAAGCCTTTTCCTCTTGGTTGATAGGGAAAGGCTATAGGGAAGGGGAAAAAACTATTAGGAAGGAGGTGTTGTGTTTTTTGTTTTGTTTTGCTGACATCCTATCTCGTCCTCTTGCTCTCTTTTCTTTCCTTCTTTTCGACTCTTTCTTTTTCTTCTCATAGGTCAATAGGGGAGATATACATATATAGCCTATACATAGCTCTATTTAGGGAAGATTAGTGCATTTAATGTAGGATGCAAAATCATGTTTTTTTTTCAATTAGATAAAATAAAATAAGAAAACAAATATTACGATTGACATTCGAATGATTTTGTGGAAAATAATGATTAACAACTCAAAAATAAAAGTGATAGAATCATGGAAGCTAATGGGAAATTATAGAGAAAAAGGGAAGAACTTTCAGGCGGGGAGTTGTTTCTAAAAGTGATGATGAACAATACTTATCGTGGTAAGATGTTCTGCTTAATCTAGACATTCAAGTGAGAATATCTTGAGCTTTTGATATCAAAATTAGGTGATTAAAAACCCAAATTCATCTATATTTATCATCTATAATTTTCATGAAGAACCCAAAGTGAGAGAAAATCATTTTAAATAACAGAATTTGCCCTTAATTTACTTGGTCAAAAACCAAGCAAGACTAGACATTCAGATGCGAATATCTTGAGATTCTGGTATTGAAATCAAATTATTCAAAAATCCAAAGTCATCTATACATATAGGACTACAACTTTCATGAAGGATCCAAAGCAAGAAAAAATTGTTTCGAAGAACAGAATCTACCGGCAATCTGCTTTGTCAAAAACCAAGCAGTATTACACATTCAAACATGAATATCTTGAACTTTCGATATTGAAATCAGGCAATTCAAAAATCCAAAGTCATCAATATGTACAAGACTACAACTTTCATGAAGGATTCAAAGTGAGAAAAAAAATGTTTTGAAGAATAGAATTTGCCCGTAATCTGCTTGGTCAAGAAGATTTGGTGATCTAATTCGGAAACTAACAATGTCGAGAATCCCTATCCCACTGAAAATCTGACATAGGAAAGTGGGCTCTAGGATCTAATAAAAGTTCATATCAAATCTTGAATATGTAATGGATGATAGAATATAGATGGGATGGTCAGATAGTGTACGAAACCAAATCAAATTCAAAGTTTAAGTTGGAAAAACAATTTGGTATTAGAATAGAATTGCTACAATAGTAAAATCATTGCAAATTATGAGGTATTTATCCAACCTTTAAGACTATATAAAAAAGAATGAATTTAGCGTTATGAAGATTTCTAATTAATCCAAGAATCTGTTGACATATAATGTCATACTTTGTATGCTTTATATATTTTGATGATAACAATAAAAAGAAAAAGGACTAATAATATGCTTGGATGAGATTAAGCTATAAACAGGTATTATTCAAAGAATACATCAACAAGCATAATGGAGTACACGAAGAAATCACTCCAGGAAGTACAAGATGCAAGCAAGTGAAGACTTAGAATAAGTGTTCATTTTAGTGCTTTATGTAAATCTCAATTTCTACCTTGATAGCACAAATTAAAATGAACTCACACACTTCACATTGCATGCAAAGGATTTGATGATTAAAGGTTTAATTCATAATCAATCGGTTCAAGAAATTCATAAAAGATAATTTGTCAAAATTGTCTTTCTGCATGAACCGGTCGACCGCTTGGAAGACAAATTGCCTTTTGAGCTGAACCGGTCTACCGCTTAGGTTATCCGTTGTGAACCGGTCGACCGCTTGATATGACAGTTGCACTCTAACTGCTATAAACAGCTAGTTTCTAACGGCTATAAACGGCTAGTTTCAAACGGTTATAAAACGGCTAGTTTCTCTTTGAAACTTATAAATAAGCCTCTTAATTGCAAAACGAAATATACACAACTTTCATATCTTATAGTGAGGCAATAAGTAGTGCTTAAACACCTTCATATCATCAATCCTCATTAATACTCATATTTGTGTTTAAATCTTCATATCCTAACATAGAGTATTTCTCATTCTCACTACACTTAAACACCTTCAAATATTCTAAGTGCTATTAAGTGAGATAAAGAGATCATAGATCTTCATTTGTAATATCTACACTATTAAGAGTGTATTGTTGTTTTACCAAAAGCTTGGGAAGCTAAAGTGACAGCAATACGAGAAGCTAAAGATCTCACAAAATTACCATTAGAGGAGCTTATCGGTTCTCTAATGACTCACGAGATATCTATGGATAATCAAGATCAAGAAGAAAGGCCAAAGAAAAACTTGGCATTTAAAACTGCTCATCAAATTGAAAGCGAGGATAATGATGATGATGAAGACAGTAGCGACGATCTTGAAGAAGATGTAGCATCAATCACAAAACAGTTTCAAAACTTTCTTAGAAAGAAAAATGACAAGAGAAAGTTCTCAAACTACAAAAAGGAGGGAGAATCAAGTAAAGAAACTCCGAGATGCTACAAATGCAACAAGGTGGGACATATCAAAACCAATTGTCCCCTTCTTCAAATGAAGAAGAAAAATCGCTTTCAAAAGAAAGCTTTGAAAGCAACATGGAGCGATGACTCGGACTCAAGCTCCAGTGATGAAGAAGAACATGTGGCAAACATGTGTGATTGTGCATCAAAAGTATTGTTAAATCTCTTATTTTACATATGTATTTATTAGTTTTATTTGGGATTTTATAATAATTGATGTGCTTTTTAGTAAATTTCTCTTAATGTTTCGACAAGTTTTTTTTGAGCTTAAATGAATTATTTCAGGAAATTTAAATGTCGAAATTTGGAAGAAAGAATTGGAGGAGAAATCTATGGAAAGCTAGAGGAAAGATTGTTACTTTATCTTGGGTCAAAAAGAAGAAAGATTCAGCTAAAAATGAGGAATAAAATCGGACACAAAAATCTTCTACAAGTTGCCGAAATAATAAGTTTTTCAGAACACCTTTCGGAGTTTCAGTCATAACTTTTGACTCCGAGATCCAAATTGTATGGTTGTTGATGTTCTGGAAAGCTAACAGAAAGACCTACAACTATGTGTCTAATAGATGTCTCCAGAAAACGCTTCTAAAGTGGGGTAAAGTGCAGTACAAAGTTGGCATCAAATCAGGCACAAGAATATGCTCCAAGTTGCCAACATAATGAGTTTTCCAGAACACCTTTCGGCGTGTCGGTCATATCTTTTGACTCAGAGATCCAAATTATATGTTTTTTAATGTTTTGGAAAGCTAACAGAAAGGGATATAAATATGTGTCTAATAGCCTTCTCCACAAAACGCTGAGAAATAGGGTTAAATTGCAGTCCAAGTTAGCTTCAAATCTGTCTTGCAATATTTTCCGAGATTGTGTTTTATTCTTCTTGTTTTAGATTTCAGTTTTATTTTAGTTGTAAAACTTATTATTTCAGTTTGATTCAAGTTATTTCATGTTTATTAAAGTGTTATTATATATAATTATGGTTGGCTAATCTCTTTCTTGGATCCAAATCAAGGATGATGGTGATTGAGGTGAGTTCTTTAAGATATGAATGAATCCTAATGTCTATCTTCACTTTTTCTTCATGAATGTTTTGTTATTGCAAAGAAATTTTAGAAATCATCTAAGTAATGTTATAATCTTGAATTTTTATGAACAAAACTTAGTTTTGGTATAGAGATTGCTTGATTCAATGTCTTACTTAATATGAAAACACTTGTTTATTCTTAAGCAATAATCATCTTCATGTTTTAGATCTTCATCGTAATATCTTCCGATCTAATATCACCATCGTTGATATTAGGTTGAGTTATCTTATATATGTTGAAGGATTCACCAATACATCACCATCAAAATTGATTTGGAACCAAGACTTACCTTTTCTTATCATTTAAATCTAATTACTCTCTTTTATCTTAGAAAACAAATCAATTCATTATTCTCCTAAAATATTTTTGTTGTTACCTATCTTAATTTATAAATCTAGCTCTCTGTGGATATGACCTCGATCTTACCGAGTTAATTGCTACATCGCACACTCATGCACTTGTGAGTTAAAACAAGCCGATCATAAATAGCGGTCAAGCAATTTTGGCGCCGTTGCCGGGGAGCTAGCAAGCAAAGGTAACAAATTTAGTTTTGATTATTGGAAAAAAAATATACAAAATAAAAAAAACTCAAATGGCTGGTCTTACCGCCTAAAAAAAAAAGTAAAAAAAAAAAAATTGACCTCAGATTTTTGGATATTGGACTGTGGACTGGACTACTAATTGTTGGATTATGGCTGGTTCAACCGCCTCTTGTTTATTTTATTTTATTTTGTTCTGTTTTTTTATCTAATATTTATTGTTTTAAGTTCTTGGCCGGTATTACCGCCTTTTTATTCATGCTTGTTACTATTATCTTTTAATGATTATTGTTGTTAATATTGCTTATTAGTTAGAGTGTGTATTTCCTAATTTGTTGTATTTTTTTCAGCTATTACTTTATCTTTTACGTTTCATTTACTTTTATTTGCAATCTTGTTTTTCTTTCTCTTTTCCTTTCATATTCATATAACTGTTATATTATATTCCATCATGGCTAATGTTGAAGATATAGAGGGTGAAGGGAGTGTTCAAGGTAATAGACCTCCACAATTCAATGATCAACCTAATTTCCGAACCCTTCGAGAGTATCTTCACCCGGCAAGACAAAGTACACCTTCGTGTATTATATTGCCTCTTAACCAACAAGCTTTCAATTTGAAACCGGGCATGATTCAACTTCTTCCCACATTTCATGGTATGGATTCTGAAAATCCATACATACACATTAAGGAGTTTGAAGAAGTATGCAATACCTTTATTGATAGAACATGCACGGAGGAAACCATTCAACTTAAATTGTTCCCATTCTCTCTAAAGGATAAAGGCAAGCTTTGGCTAAACTCCCTGCGTCCTAGGTCTATAGGTACATGGAGAGAAATGCAAGCTGAATTTTTGAAAAAATACTTCCCCACTCATAGGACAACAGCCTTACAACGTCAAATGATGAATTTTTCTTGTAGTCCAAATGAGTCATTTCACCAAGCTTGGGAAAAGTTTAAAGACTTGTTGAATGCTTGTCCCCACCATGGTTTTGAGATGTGGAGGTTAGTGAGTTTCTTCTATGACTCTCTTACCGCAGATTTTAAAAAGCTAGTGTCAACCATGTGTAATGGTGAGTTTTATGACAAAGAACCAAGTGAAGCCTTTTATTTTTTTGATCAATTGGCTGAAAACACAAAGCAATGGGAAACTTCTCTCCCACTTCAAGTTGAATCTAGAAACACCGTTTCTCATTCAAGTGGGAGGTTCCAATTGAAAGAGACTGATGACCTTAATGCTAGATTAGCCTCATTGGCTAGAAAAGTAGAGTCTCTTGAGATTAAAAAAGTGCATGTCATAAGTGAACAACAAGAGGAAAGTTGTATTGTTTGTGAGGGTAAAGGGCATAGGACAAATGAGTGCCCTACTATTCCAGCTTTCAAGGAGGTGTTATATGGCCAAACTTCTGATTCAAGTAATGTTAGAAAGCCATTTTCAAACCAAGCAGGCAATCCCTACTCTGATACTTATAATCCTTGATGGAGGAACCACCCAAATTTTGGATGGAGAAATGAGGGCTCTTCAGTACCTCAAACATTTCAACCTTCACCCCAACCATTTCATGCTCCCACACATAACACATACCAACCCCTTCATAAGAGATCCCTAGAGGATACTCTTCAACAGTTCATGCAAACACAAGGAGGAATCAACAACCAAGTTAACAAATTTCAAGATCAGACCAATAGGACCTTAGATGACATTCGAAGTCAACTAACCAAGTTGACTCAATCACTAAGCATTCAAGAGAAGGGAAAAATCCCAGCTCAACCAATGCCAAATCCTAGAGGTCAGATGCATATAAGTGAATCCTCACCCGGTGAATCCTCAAACCATGAACAAATCCAAGCCATCACCATCCTCAGAAGTGGAAAGATTATTGACAAAGCTATAGGTTTTAGGATTCCTAAAGGAATTGTGGAGGAGAAATCCAGGGAAAGTGAAGAAGGAATCAAAACACAAGTGACAAATGAGAGCTTGAGTGAGAAAGAAGGTGAGATAAATGAGAGAGTGATTTAGAATTTGTTCCTAGACCACCATTTCCACAAAGGTTAGGAAAATCTAAACATGATCTTATGAACTCGGAAATCTATGAATTGTTCAAACAAGTAAAGGTAAACATTCCACTCCTTGATGCAATTAAACAAGTCCCATCTTATGCAAAGTTCCTTAAGGACTTATGCACAGTCAAAAGAAGATTGAATGTGAAAGAAAAAGCCTTTCTAACTGAACATGCCAGTGCCATCATCCAGTTTAAGACCCCTCCCAAATACAAAGATCCTGGTTGTCCCACCATTTCATGCATTATTGGAAGTCATAAGATAGACCAAGCTTTGTTGGATTTAGGAGCAAGTATGAATTTAATACCCTACACTGTTTACAAACAATTAGGTCTAGGGGAAATCAAGCCTACTCGAATCACCCTTCAATTAGCTGATAGGTCAATCAAGATTCCTAGGGGTGTTGTTGAGGATGTATTGATCCAAGTAGATAAATTCTACTTTCCTGTTGATTTTGTAGTGTTAGACACCTCACCTGTTCAAGGTTCTAATGCTTCCATCCCAGTCATCTTAGGTAGACCTTTCCTAGCTACATCCAATGCTTTAATTAACTGTAGGAATGGGGTGATGAAATTGTCTTTTGGAAATATGACATTAGAGATGAATATTTTCAATATTTCCAAACAAATTGGTGAACATGAGGACATTAGAGAGGTGGATTTGATTCAAACTGTTTGTCAAGAACACTTTGAGAGAGAAGGGATAAAGGATCCATTAGAGAGAACTTTAATTCATGATGAAAGATTTTGTTCTTTGGAATGTGTTGATGAGGAAGTAAGAGAACTCGAGACATATCTAGATCCAATGCCTATTATGTCAACAGTGTCAATGGACTCCATTGTTTGAGCCTTTGATTTCAGCTCAAGTGAAAGTTGAGACATCTCTTGTTCAACCTTATAAGCCGAGAAAGGAAGCCTTTACCGAGTGATCTTAAGTATGCATTTCTAGGGAAGATGAATCATATCCTATTGTGATTTCATCAAAACTTAGCATAGAGCAGGAACAAAAGCTTTTGAAAGTGGTGAGAAAACACAAGAAAGCAATTGGGTGGACAATTCATCGACTTGAAAGGAATTAGCCCTCTTTTATGTACACATAGAATCTATCTTGAAAAAGAGGCTAAATCTGTGAGGCAAATGCAAAGACGATTGAACCCAACCATGAAGGAAGTAGTGAGAGGAGAAGTTCTTAAGTTACTTGATGCAGGTATCATTTATCCCATTGCAAACTCAAAATGGGTTAGTCCAACCCAAGTTGTCCCTAAGAAATCTGGAGTCACGGTAGTGAAGAATGCAAATAATGAGCTAGTGCCAACTAGAATCCAAACTGGATGACGTATGTGCATTGATTACCGTAAGTTGAACATGGTGACTAGGAAGGACCATTTTCCTCTTCCATTTTTAGACCAAGTGCTTGAAAGAGTAGCAGGAAGAGCTTTCTATTGTTTTCTTGATGGATACTCTGGTTACAACCAAATTGAGATTTCATTAGAAGACCAAGAAAAAACCACGTTCACTTGTCCTTTTGGTACCTATGCTTATAGAAGAATGCCCTTTGGCTTGTGTAATGCACCAGCCACTTTTCAAAGGTGTATGATGAGTATCTTTAGTGACATGGTGGAAATTTTTTTGGAAGTTTTCATGGATGATTTTTCAGTTTATGGGGATTCTTATGAGTTGTGTCTAATGCATTTGGAAAAAGTTCTTGAAAGGTGTGAGGAGAGCAATCTTGTACTTAATTGGGAGAAATGTCATTTTATGGTGACACATGGCATTGTCTTAGGTCACATTGTCTCTTCGAAAGGGATAGAGGTAGATAAGTCAAAAGTTGAAGTCATTCAAAAATTACCTACTCCCAGGACTGTGAAAGATATGAGATCCTTTTTAGGACATGCTGGTTTTTACCGAAGATTCATTCATTCAGTACCATTGCTAAACCATTGTGTAACTTGTTGTCACAAGATGCCCAATTTGATTGGACAACAAAATGTCAAGAAGCTTTTGAAAAGCTTAAAGGGTTGTTGACCACTACACCAATCATACAAGCTCCTGACTGGTCTTTACCATTTGAATTGATGTGTGATGCTAGTGATTTTGCAATAGGTGCTGTTTTAGGGCAAAGAAAAGATAAGAAACCTCATGTAATTTATTATGCTAGCAAGACTTTGAATGATGCTCAATTGAATTACACTACAACTGAAAAAGAACTCTTAGCTGTGGTATTTGCTTTAGACAAGTTTTGGTCTTATTTGGTTGGATCTCTTGTTATTGTTTTCACTGATCATGCAGCATTGAAATACTTGCTCACAAAACAAGATTTCAAGCCACGTTTGATTTGATGGATCCTCCTACTCCAAGAGTTTAACCTTGAAATTCGAGATAAAAAGGGAGTAGAGAATGTAGTGGCTGATCATTTATCCCGTCTTTCAAGCTATGAGAACATAGTAGATGAATCTCCAATAAATGAACTCTTTGTTGATGAAAATTTATTTTTTGCAGGTAATGTCTCCAACATTGGCTCTCCATGGTATGCTGACATAGCAAATTACCTAGCCACAAGTCAAATTCCTTCTCATTGGTCTAAACTTGACAAACATAAATTCTTGCGCAACGTGTGTACCTTTTTTTGGGATGACCCCTACCTATTTAAATATTGCCCTGACCAAATTGTTAGGCGGTGCATCCCTGATCATGAAATTCCAAGTGTCATTAATTTTTGTCATGCATTAGCCTGTGGTGGGCATTTCTCTTCCAAGAAAACCACTGCCAAGATCTTGCAGTGTGGTTTTTATTGGCCCACCATGTTTAAAGATGTCCATGCGTTCTGTGTTGCATGTGATCGATGCCAACGCCTAGGTAATATCACTCGGCGTAACATGATGCCCCTTAATCCCATTCTTGTTTTGGAAATATTTGATTGTTGGGGGATTGATTTCATGGGACCTTTTCCAAGTTCATTTGGTTACCAATTCATCCTGGTTGCTGTTGATTATGTGTCTAAATGGGTGGAGGCCATTGCATCTCGAACCAATGACCATCGAGTTGTGGTCAAATTCTTGAAAGAACATATTTTCTCTTGTTTTGGCATGCCCAGGGCTATGATTAGTGATGGGGGAAAACATTTTTGTAACAAGCCTGTTGGGATTTTGATGAGAAAATATGGTGTGATTCACAAGGTCGAGTACCCTTATCACCCATGGACTAATGGCCAAGTCGAGTTGGCAAATAGGGAAATCAAGAACATTTTAGAGAAAACAGTCAACCCAAACCGTAAAGATTGGTCCTTACGACTAGTCGATGCTTTGTGGGCATATCGCACTGCTTACAAGACCTCTTTAGGAATGTCTCCTTATAGGCTAGTTTATGGAAAGCCTTGTCATCTCCCTGTTGAGATTGAGCACCGTGCATATTGGGCCATTCGGCAATTCAATGACAATGAAAATGAGATTGGAAAAAATAGAAAACTTCAATTGGATGAATTAGAGGAGTTGAGAAATGATGCATTCGAAAATGCAAAAAATGTCAAAACATAAGATGAAAATTTTGCATGATAAACATATTCTTAGAAAATCCTTTCATGTTGGTCAAAAGGTTCTCTTGTATAATTCACGATTACATCTTTTTCCTGGGAAGTTGAGAACAAAATGGATTGGTCCATTTGTGATTAAATCCATCTCTGAGCATGGTGCTGTTGAGGTAGAAAATCATAAGAATGGAAATGTTTTCACAGTAAATGGTCATCGATTGAAACCTTATCTTGAAAACTTTGTGGCTGAAGTTGAGACATTGGATCTTGATGATCCAATGCCATTGCAGTATCAGAATTAATGTGTTTTTATTTATTTTTATTTTTTTGTTTTTTTCTCTCTCTCTCTTATTCTTCCAACTCTTGTTTACTTGTTCATGCATTAGGGACAATGCATTATTTTAAGTTGGGGGGTATGAGGTTTTGTTTTTTTTTTAAAAAAAAATTGGTTTGATATTTTCTTTTAGTTGTGATATGCAGGTTAAAAAAAAAGAAGAAAAAAAAAAGCTCAAGCAAGAAGTCAGCTCATGTCCAATTCAATCAGACATTCATCCTTGAAAAAAAAAGGGAGTAACAGTTTTCTAATCTTTATTCTTATTTTTTTTAATTAAGGATAATTTAAAACTTAATTTTGGATATTTGATTGTGTTGAATGTTTGAGATGGCCATGCTTGTTTGAAAGAAAAAAAATGCATTTGTATGTGAGTGAGACTTAATTAGGATCAACATTACATTTTTGGATTCATTATTGTGTTGAACATTGCATGCTTTAATTTGGGATAGATAATATCTTATAAAGCAAGATATAACATATTTTGTTTTTCTTTAAGATTATTGAAGTACATCTTTCCTTAAAAAATTGTGCGAGTTGTGTGATCATGCATAAAAGATGAGTGTGATGCTTTACTTGTGATCATCCCTTTTAATCTAGTCCTAAACAAGGTTTAAGTAAATAGAGTAATAATTAAATAAAGAGATGTGTGCAAAGTTCAACCTACTCCAATGTTTTGAGTTGCTCAGTAACTAGGGGTATTCATCACAAATGTTTATCTTTACGTCAAACAGCGACTTGAAATATGAGTATGCAAAGCACTTTAAGTGTGTGACTTTGTGAGTAACCGGTGCATTCATCACAAATGTTTGTATTCGCGTCAAAGGGAAGTGACCACTTAAAGAAAAAGAACAAATAAAGTTCACACAAAAGAAAAAAAAAATATATAGATAGTTATTTCTCTAGTTTGCTACCTTGTTTGTAGTGGAAAGAAGGGAAGATTACAAGTCGAGTTTTCGCATGAATTAATTATGTTGGTTGCATGATAAATACGATTGAATTTGGAATTTTGTATGGATATTTGATTTAGAGAATGTGAGTATGTTTATTTTTCTTTATTCGCTATTGTGTACACACCAAGTTGAAGATACCAATGTTTGCATGATAGGTCCTTTAAGTGTAATGAGTCGAATCTAATTATGGTTATTATTATTTTTATTTCAACGGTTTTATGTTTTGTTTTGCTTGAGGACTAGCAAAATCTAAGTTGGGGGGTGTGATTGTGCATCAAAAGTATTGTTAAATCTCTTATTTTACATATGTATTTATTAGTTTTATTTGGGATTTTATAATAATTGATGTGCTTTTTAGTAAATTTCTCTTAATGTTTCGACAATTTTTTTTTGAGCTTAAATGAATTATTTCAGGAAATTTAAATGTCGAAATTTGGAAGAAAGAATTGGAGGAGAAATCTATGGAGAGCTAGAGGAAAGATTGTTACTTTATCTTGGGTCAAAAAGAAGAAAGATTCAGCTAAAAATGAGGAAGAAAATCGGACACAAAAATCTTCTACAAGTTGCCGAAATAATAAGTTTTTCAGAACACCTTTCGGAGTTTCAGTCATAACTTTTGACTCCAAGATCCAAATTGTATGGTTGTTGATGTTCTGGAAAGCTAACAGAAAGGCCTACAACTATATGTCTAATAGCTGTCTGCAGAAAACGCTTCTAAAGTGGGGTAAAGTGCAGTACAAAGTTGGCATCAAATCAGGCACAAGAATATGCTCCAAGTTGCCAACATAATGAGTTTTCCAGAACACTTTTCGGCGTGTCGGTCATATCTTTTTACTCAGAGATCCAAATTATATGGTTTGTAATGTTCTGGAAAGCTAACAGAAAGGGCTATAAATATGTGTCTAATAGCCTTCTCCAAAAAACGCTCAGAAATAGGGTTAAATTGCAGTCCAAGTTAGCTTCAAATCTGTCTTGCAATATTTTCCGAGATTGTGTTTTGTTCTTCTTGTTTTAGATTTCAGTTTTATTTTAGTTGTAAAACTTATTATTTCAGTTTGATTCAAGTTATTTCATGTTTATTAGAGTGTTATTATATATAATTATGGTTGGCTAATCTCTTTCTTGGATCCAAATCAAGGATGATGGTGATTGAGGTGAGTTCTTTAAGATATGAATGAATCCTAATGTCTATCTTCACTTTTTCTTCATGAATGTTTTGTTATTGCAAAGAAATTTTAGAAATCATCTAAGTAATGTTATAATCTTGAATTTTTATGAACAAAACTTAGTTTTGGTGTAGAGATTGCTTGATTCAATGTCTTACTTAATATGAAAACACTTGTTTATTCTTAAGCAATAATCATCTTCATGTTTTAGATCTTCATCGTAATATCTTCCGATCTAATATCACCATCGTTGATATTAGGTTGAGTTATCTTATATATGTTGAAGGATTCACCAATACATCACCATCAAAATTGATTTGGAACCAAGACTTACCTTTTCTTATCATTTAAATCTAATTACTCTCTTTTATCTTAGAAAACAAATCAATTCATTATTCTCCTAAAATATTTTTGTTGTTACCTAGCTTAATTTATAAATCTAGCTCTCTGTGGATATGACCTCGATCTTACCGAGTTAATTGCTACATCGCATACTCATGCACTTGTGAGTTAAAACAAGCCGATCATAAATAGCGGTCAAGCAATTTTGAAGCTGAGGTCAATTTTTTTTTTTTTTACTTTTTTTTTTAGGCGGTAAGACCAGCCATTTATGATCGGCTGGAAATCAAAAATGAGAAACCACCCCTAACCAAGAAGGACCAACCAAGCTCAAGCAATCAACAAGAGTTGGTAAGTAAATCCTTTAAGCCACCAAAGGGGCTAAGGTATGTAAGTTCTCATCCTCCTTAGAGACTCTGTATATTGCATCTCATTTTATTGTATTTATGCCTTTCATTTTGGATATATGTTGTTATTAAATATTATGTTTTTATTTATCTAAAATGTAAATTTTCTTTTTGTTGATGCCAAAGGGGGAGAGTATATGAAAATATCAAATGCATCAAAAATGGGGGAGAAAAATACAAGAATATAAAAATTTATATGCATATATTTAGGGGGAGAAAAATGATTTTTTCTTGAAATTGCATATGATTATTTTTACTTAGATTAAATTGCTAAAAATGTTCAATGTCTCTTATATATTGCATTACAAAATATAGGGGGAGACTCAATTCTTTATCTAAGTTTTTTTGTTTATTGTCATCATAAAAAAGGGGGAGATTGTTGACATATAATGTCATACTTTGTATGCTTTATATATTTTGATGATAACAATAAAAAGAAAAAGGACTAATAATATGCTTGGATGAGATTAAGCTATAAACAGGTATTATTCAAAGAATACATCAACAAGCATAATGGAGTACACGAAGAAATCACTCCAGGAAGTACAAGATGCAAGCAAGTGAAGACTTAGAATAAGTGTTCATTTTAGTGCTTTATGTAAATCTCAATTTCTACCTTGATAGCACAAATTAAAATGAACTCACACACATCACATTGCATGCAAAGGATTTGATGATTAAAGATTTAATTCATAATCAATCGGTTCAAGAAATTCATAAAAGATAATTTGTCAAAATTGTCTTTCTGCATGAACCGGTCGACCGCTTGGAAGACAAATTGCCTTTTGAGCTGAACCGGTCTACCGCTTAGGTTATCCGTTGTGAACCGGTCGACCGCTTGATATGACAGTTGCACTCTAATGGCTATAAACGGCTAGTTTCTAACGGCTATAAACGGCTAGTTTCTAACGGCTATAAACGGCTAGTTTCAAACGGTTATAAAACGGCTAGTTTCTCTTTGAAACTTATAAATAAGCCTCTTAATTGCAAAACGAAATATACACAACTTTCATATCTTATAGTGAGGCAATAAGTAGTGCTTAAACACCTTCATATCATCAATCCTCATTAATACTCATATTTGTGTTTAAATCTTCATATCCTAACACAAAGAGTATTTCTCATTCTCACTACACTTAAACACCTTCAAATATTCTAAGTGCTATTAAGTGAGATAAAGAGATCATAGATCTTCATTTGTAATATCTACACTATTAAGAGTGTATTGTTGTTTTACAAAAACAACCATTGTGAAACTCTTGAGAGTTGAGTATAAAACTCTTGGTATTGGTGAGGGAACATCACCAAGGAAAAATCTTGAAGAGGGTACATCTTCAAGTGGAAAAAAGGAAATCTTGAAGAGGGCATATCTTCAAGTGGTGTAAAAGTCTTGGTGTGGATTCATCAAGCGGAAATTGTAATCTTGTTACTTGGACTAGTAAGAGAATACAATACTCAAGTACGGGTTGGTACTTGAGTCATGGATGTAGGATTGCCGAACCATGTTAAAAACCGAGTTAGCAATTTCTCTCTTATCTCTTTACTTTAAAGTAATTAATTTTAAGATTACATTATTTATTGTATTGTTGCCTTAATCCGTGAATTTCAACAGAATCTTGATGATTTCATCATCAAAAGAGGAGGATAAGAAAAACAAAAGGCAACAAAGAGAGGATTAAAAAAAACTTTTTTATTCTTTACTTTTATCAATCGTCTAGTAACCATGAGCTAAACTCCTATATTTAGTTCAAAAGGGATATACGTCATTTCTAGCACGTGAAGAGGCCTAAAATGAGTAACAACAACATCCAAATATGACCTACCCTCATATAATAGTGGGCATAAATACATTAACAAAGAGAATAAAGATGACTTTTCCTCTCTCTAATGGTTCAACTAGAATAACTATGACAACCCCTGTGTTGCAAACTCCCATTAAAACATTTTCTTGAATGCCACCTTCCTTGAATAATTAAGTGAAAAGAGATTGGATTTGAGGTGAGAGACCAAAAAGAAGAAAAGGGAAAAAGATGAAGAAAATCATAAAAAAAACTTCCTCAAAAAACTTCCTCAAATTTGTCAAAATTCATGATTCATGAGGTAAGAATAAGCCCTTCGTCTTTTATGGTTATTTGATTTAATTAGGTACAAGGGGAGAAAATACCCAATTGAGAAAAACCTAGAGTTCTAATACTTGTTGATTATTAAGGACAAAAGTAATGAAGATAAGAGTTAACATTAAGGAGAAAGGCACATCCAAAAGTTTTTAACCAAAGAAAGTATGTATGTTAAGAGAAATAAAACTAAGCAATGATCAACCACCAAAGGAATAAAGGGAGAGAGGAACTTACTGATAACCATAAAATGAATTTATAATTGTTTCATGTTTATATATTATTATAATATACTAATATGATTATTTACATAAGTAAATTTGAGAGTACAGGACATTAGTCAAGAGAAGAGAATAAAAAAAAATATTGTACATCTTTAAATAGGGAAACAAAATAATGAGAATTAAGTTAATGCAAGGTGTGGGAATGATTACTAACATGTGTTTAAAACTGTTTGAAATGATATGATTACAATGACAAAATGAACATTTGGTAAGGATGCATTATGTTTTGACCACCATAAAGATTTAGGAAAAGAAGTCTTGAAAACATGAATGCTGGAGTTTAATTGATATTATTTGACAACATTATGATGAAGAAGATAAAATTATGGAACATTGAAATTGTTTGGCATCCAAATGGATTGTCCAATTTATTGATATCTAGTATGTATTTTTGGCTTCAACATGGAAATGATATAAATAGATTGAGAGTCTAGAAAGAAACAATTTTTAATGATTAATTGGAATAAGGTTTTACAAGGAATAAAAACGATCTCACAAAAGAAATGGTTACCTAATATATGGTTTAGCTAATTCTATATGAATAAATAATGATATTGAAATAATGTATTCACGTGACATGTGATTAAGTTTAGGTACATCATGAGAAATGTAATAATAGTTACCATGTTATCGTAACTTTTTTCTAAGTCTTATATATACTAAAAATTATAATTATAATTTTGAGTATTTGTTACTGTAATTGATAAAAAAAATAATATTTTGATGGTATGTGCAGGTATTTATTAGGAATGGATTTAAATTATGTTAACTAGGTTAGTTTATATAATATTATAAACGTGGAACATTATCCTTTATCCTTGTGTCATGCACATTTGAAACTCTTTTATTTAATTGCATCTTTTAATTATATAATAATTAAAAATTGATGATGTGAGGAATCTAGTTGAATTGATACTATATTGAGATTGTTTGTAAATTGTGTATCCTTAATGTCAACATTTGGGATATAAGACAAATATAGAAAACTCCACCTAAAATTTGGTAGAAATATTACCAATTCATGAGAAACAAGTGTTGTACTGAAATTTAATAAGTGAAAAAATATGATTGTGCCCTAACTAGTTAACCAATTTGGTTTACCAAATGATCTAATTGACCACTTGATGAAATAAAAAAATTTAAAGTAATCATTGCCTTAAAAAGTTGATGGAATAAATTGACCATTTGATCATAAGTAAAGAAATATGAGGATTATTCAATGAATTGGTCAACCAAATAATTGGAATCAATTAACCTTTTCGACTAAATTGATATTAGATAATAAAATAATTTCTTGAATGATGTCAGAATATTAAATAAGAAAATAATCCAAAAATTAAGAATGTTACATTATAAAAGCATCAACTAAATCCCTCCACCTCCAGTTATTAGTATTGTCTAGACCCTTAAACCAACTTAACAATGTGCTTTTGAAGCTCTCAACAACTTCTCATCATGGTCTGTTTTGATAATTTTGTTGTAATATATCATTAGATACATCATAAAGCACTATGTTTATGTGTACTTGATAAACCCAAATATTTTGATATTTTTAGGTGTCACAACATCAAGCATAACATTTATCAACTTTCTTTTATAGGTCATAATAATATATGCGTTCTATTGCTTGAAGTCATTTTTCTATTGCTAACTTTTTAGTGTCAATTTTTTACCATCTTGAGCCTATTATTTCTTTAGTAATGAGGTTAATAGTTACAGCAAATTGACATCAAACCCATAAATCAAACGAATCACTATAATATATGATATGAGATTAAAAATAGGCATAGTTTATTTTCAATAAGATAGAGATTTACTCAAGCTTAAAAAATATCATCTCCAAAGTAGTCTTCCCTAACATTTTTAGTGGGAGTTTGGAAAAATTCTCCAATTTCTTATCATAAATGTCATGATGTCCTTAATAAACTCGATAGCTTCATTCTACCATGTGGTTCATTGTCCAAAATAAAAATTGCAAGCAACATCTTAAATGACTTTTTTCAGCTTTTGTATAATGATAGAATAATGAAAAGGTCTCAACTAATACTATTAATGTGGATTAATTTTAAGAGTAACCATATTTTTGAACATATTGACAGCCTTAAAGTCAATCATTTCTTCTTCTAATATGAAAAAGATTATTTATCAAACAAGTTTTATTTTTTTTATGATAGTTCTAACGTATTTCAAAACCAATGATGACTAAAACACCACATGGTTATTTAGTCATTCACTATCTTACAATCTACCTTGATCAACTCAGTATGTTTCGATGAACCTTGATCTATTGGCAGATAGAAGTACACCAATTTTGATTTTGGACAACCAGTTAAAGAATCATACTCCTTGATAGTAGGGGTCACGTATATATTATTGAAGGTGAAACATTAGGTTTTTAGGACCTAAAACCCTATTAAATCTTCGAAACATAAAGGTTATACTTGTATTTTAAATAGTTTACATATGTCTCTATATGTCTTTAGTCTTGTAAGGATAACATCTCTGAACAATTGAGTAATTGAATGACTTTTAGGCATTTTGTCCTTAATCTTTTATAACTTTGGTAATTGAGACTCAAATTCTATTGGAAGACAATTCCCCTTATTATAATGGGCTTTCTCGAACTTCATCAACATGTACTTATAGAAATCTTGATATGTCCTAACATCTCATATTTTCTATAAGGATCAATGGGTAAATTTTAAGGTTTTCATAAGTGTTGCTACCCAAATTTTGACCTACTTATTTTTATATTTTGGAAGAAAAAGAAAAAAAATAGAAAAAAAAATAAAAATCCAAAAATATCTTGTTACAAGGGCAAAATTGAATAAATTGAGAATTTGACAGTCAATGCAGGGTCAAATCGCACAAATTTGAAATGAAGGACCAAATTGAAACAAACATTCAAGCTAAGGGCTGATTTTGAATTTTGCCTTTGAAAACCTCTATAAATAGAGTTATCCACCCACAAATAAAAGGACCAAAAAAAATATACCCTCACTCACACCCAAAACCCTAAAATCACAAAAACCCTAAATATATTTTTTCTCCCAAAGGGGCTACAACCACCAACCCCATCTTGGTAGCTTCAGCCCCCCATTCTTCCCCCACTCCTTTCCTTTTCCGTTCACTTTTCTCTGACCGACCACCATGTTAGCTCCCTCTCCCTTTCACCCATCTTCTCAGATGCAACCCCTCCCTTTTTTCATAATTTCCCCCCTTCTTCAAACCAACCGTCATCCACCGTTTCCCGACAGCCATCCCCATTTCCACTTCCAACCTTCCTCACTTTCCTCTCCATATCCAGCCAACTGCCTCCAGTGTTAGCCATCTCTCTTTTCATCTCTTTCTCCTGGCCAGCCATCCGTAGCCGAGATCCTCTCTACCTCTAGCAACCCAACCTCACAGTCTACTTTCCAGCCTCCCTTCATGGATCGACCACCCTCCCTTCACAGATCGGGCAGTTATGCTACCAGCCCCCTCAGTTCTCATCCTTTCCTTTTCCTCCAGCAAGTGACTACAACCCCAGCCTCCATCTCTTCTCCTCAGCAGCTCAGCTACTAGTCCAGCCACCCCTTTGAAAAGAAGAACCCGAAAAGGACAGATCTATGATTTGCAGAAGAGAACGGACTGTATTTAATTTTATGTGTTTTGTGTCTGCTTTTCGTTTGTATTTGTAGGTACTTGTGGGCACCCTCGCTGGAGAGAAGAAGAAAGAAAACAGAGAAAAAGAAGAGGAAAAAGAAGAAGACGAAGAACTCCCTAGCTGCCTTGTTTGTGTCTGTTTTGTGTGTGTTTTTTATGCTTTGCAGGTCGCATTGAAGTCACCGCCGGTGAGAATAGAAAAGGGAAGGAGCTGATCTGTTCCCCCCTCGTCATCACTATTCACTAGTGGCGGCGAGTGGTTCACTGCCACTAGGCATCCTGCTGCTTCCACCACTGTTGTCGCGACGACGATTTTGGACGCGCCTCGCGCTCCGCCATCCCCGAACTAGGATTCAGGGATAGAACGACGCGCGGTGAAAATGCGGGATTTAATAGTCGTAACATTTACAACTATAAATATTGGGAGTCGCCACCTAGTATTACGGTTACTAGGAACCTCTTGGTCTGTGAGAGTCTAGGGTAAGGAGACTTATTGTGCAAGGGGAAAACGCATCACCTCCATTGCACCCTACCTAAGGCAAGCTGAATCGTTGTTTGATTGTTTTTTGTAAATCATTTTTTATTTTTCTTTTCTAAAATTTGACGTAGATTTCTCTCCATGAGAGAATCTCTACCTCATTGCGGATTGAAAGACTAAAAATGAATTTTGCACTGCATTTTGAAAATCTTATTTTTAACCATCCACGAGTGTACATTACAGTATAATTTTACACCGCGTTAGATAAACCAAAATAAATGTTAAAATATTTTTGACATTTTGGCCGAATGCCAATGGATAGTCGTAAACTGGTTATGATATCCAAATTTTCGCTTTAAAAATATGGAAAAAATATGCGAAATATTTCTTATGAAAAATATAATGAGAAAATTTTTGGAATCCGGCCGTATGCACGAAAATAAATGTTTTGTTTTTTTTTGTCTTTCTTTTGAAATGCAATTTTTATATTTTTTTTGTTGTTTTATGCAACTCACACACTCATTCTCTTTTTTCATTATATTTTTTTGGTACATTTTACAAAAATATAACATTTACAAAATAAATAAATGAGCATAACAGTAATTTAAACACAAATACAACTTTCCAAATCACCAAAAACACCACCTCGGCAACACTGCTACAAGTTGAGGCTAACAGGAGCAGTGGCGGCGCGTGGTCCCACGCGCCACCACGAGAGGAGCAAAACACCATGGGGGGTAGATCAGCCTCTCCCCTTCCTTTTCTTGTCGTCGGTAATGTTCCCAAACCTGCAAAATAGACAAAAAAAACACAAGACACAGCTCAAACAATGGTTCGGCTAGATCTGTTCTTCCTCTTCTTCAGGTGACCGATCAATGCTAGGAGAGGAGATGGAGCAGGAGAGAAAAAGAGACGAGGATGGCCACGAGAGGGAGACACCGTGGATGGTGGCTGAGTGGCCGATCTGTCAAGGTGAGTCAAGGAGGTGGTCATCGGCCTGTAGTGAGGAAATGAGAGTGGAGGCTGTCGTGGGGTAGGTGATGGCAAAGAAAGAGAAAGCCACCGTGGATGACTGCTGGATGGCCGATCGGAGTGTCGTGGGTGAGCTAAACGACCTTCGGTCGACAGGAAGGAAATGGAAGTCAGGGTTGGCCGATGGGAGGAAGATGACAGTGAGGGAGTGAGATCGTGGGGAGACCGAGAGGGAGAAGTGGCCAGAGAGAGAGAAGAAGAGAGTGGTAGGAGAGAGGAGCTCACGGCAAGGGAGGTTGAAGGTGAAGGCTGAGGCAACGTGGGTCAAGCCGTGGGGCTGAGAGAAGTCTCTCCGGAGAAGGAGAGGAAACGGCGAGGGACAGTGAGGAAGAGGTAGAGTTGGTCAGAGAAAGAAAAAAAAAGAAGTGGAAAAATGGGGGGCTGCAACTGCCTCTAAGGGGCTGGCGGCTGCAGCCCCAAAAGAGAGGATTTTAGGGTTTGTGGGGGATTTTAGTTTTTTTTCTTTTTTTCTTTTTTTTTATATTTTGGGGGTCAATTTTTGGGTCTCTTCTAAATGGAAAATAAGGTCCTATTTATAGAGTACAAAGTTACACATCTTTTCCACTTTGGTCCTTGGCTTCAAATCTGTGTAATTTGATCCCTAATTTTGCGCAATTGAATTGGAAAAATACAATTTGGTGTCCGAAAACTCCAAACTTCTCAATTGAACCCAAATTAAGTTCAAGAATTTGATTTTTTATCGATTAAGCCCTTAATTAATTTGATGAGACCAATTTCAAGTATAATTAAGTCCTTGCACTTAATTAAATCCTTCAATTGGACCCTAAATTAATTCTCAAACATAATTATACTTTTAAATTGGCCGACGATTAAATCCAATCAACTCGTAAAAATTTAGTTATGTCGCTCGACTTAATTTTCACACAGATTTATCTGATGATAAATTAGTTTTGCCTTAAATCTGTATTTTCCTCTATTTTTGGGGACAAAAGATATACAATTAGACTCTCGAAAAGAACCAAAATTTGCACATTGATTTTTCTACCAACATCGTCCTCTTTTATTTTATTTTTGTTATTTTTTTGGTATATTTTAGGGAGTCACCCAAAAATTGGGTGATGACAGCTGTCCAAAACTATTCCGGAGTCCTTTTTTGTAATTTTCTTTATGTTTATGTCCTTATTTGAATTTATTTATTTTTAATTATTATTTGTAAAATGTAATGAAAAAAGATAATATGTGTGTGAGTTGTATTTTTAGTTATAGAAAAGTGATGAAAAAAAAATAAAAAAAGAATGTGTGTGTATGTTTTGTTGTGTTTTATTTATTCAATTTTATGTTGTTTTGTTAAGAGAAAAGAATATAAAGTAAATGAAAATGTGTTTTATTTGCAACGGCCAAAGTATTTTCCAAAAATTCACTTTAGATTTAATAACAAGTTTATTAAATATTGATAAATTGGCCTAATATTAATATAAATCGCGAAATTAATTCTTGAGAATTAACAGTTGGTTTTAGGTAGTAATTGTTGGATTTACGTGTAGGCTAACATTTACATATTTGGAAAAAATCACCAATATTTTCAGGATTATTCTGAGCGGTGGTCAATTTCTTTTATGGATCGATCAATTGTGAAATTAATTCATGAGGATTAATGGTTAATTTCAAGTGGTGAATGAAGAAACTACAAGTAGGCTAGCATTTGCATATCTAGAAATAATTAATAAAATTCACAGGATTATTCTAAGCGGTAACCGATTTCTTTTTTCAATCGGAACATTTTTTATGTGAATAAATACAACCCGTTGAAACATCTAAAATCACATCAAGATAGACAATGCACCTTACCTCAGGTAAGGCGTACTAGGGGTGCTAATACCTTCCCTTTACGCAACCAGTCCCCTACCTTTGAATCTTTGACCATACTAGTACAAACCGAAGGTTCCTAGCGACCCTCAACAGCCAGGTGACGACTCCTTCTCAACTCCATTGTGAGAGCCAGGATGCCTCCAGGGATGTCGCGCGACGACGTGCGACAATAAGCATTAATGAATGCGAAATAAAATGATTTGATTCAAGTCATATTAAGGATCAGCCATAGCGAATAAAAATTAACTTGTATAAATTTTGGCTTAGCAAATCTATCCATAAAGATTTTTTTTGTGTTTCAAATTGTTTGAATTACCAATGAGGTAACCCTATCTCATAACTTATGCAACATGAGTAAGAGAGTAACTATATAATACATCATGCATATGAAGAGTTCCAATTTGAATGGAAGTCCAAATAAGAATTAATGAACATAAATGATGTGAATTCTAGCAGAATTAAATGGGATTCACAAACTTGATATCTATCTAATCCAAGTTTGCTGAAAATAGGATGAGCTCATCACAATGGAAAACTTGCTCCAAGACAACAAGACTAAAAACCAACTTAATTACAACACTTATACATGATGATGAGCAAATTAAGTAAGAATTCACAACAAAGATTGGTGAATTCTTTAAAGAGTTAAAAAGTTTAATCAAGAACCAAGGTAGGCAAAAATCAAATATTATTATCTATAAAAAAAAACCTTAGTTTCCTTAATGGGTCACTTATAAATCCAATTTAAACAATAATCAACCCAAGCTGAAACTAGTCCAAACCAATTAAAATAAACAAGACTGAAACCCAAACTAGTGTTTCCTTGTAAAATAAAGAAAGTTTAATAGCTCATCTAATTTAATAAGACAAGTTAGGTTATTTTTGTATTTTGCCTAACAACAACAAATATCATCTTCAAATGGATGATTATCTCTCTTCTTAAGAAAATAGAAGGCGTTCCATATACCAATGGAAATTTATGGAAGTCTCGTTCCATCCCAACTTTAAGCACCTCCAAATTCGATTGGTAGCTCCAATTATGATTAAAAAAAAGGTATCAAAAGGTCAATTTGACCTATATAGTCTTTTTCTCTCAATCCTTGTGTAATGGTCTTGGTTTAACCAACAAACCCTTCTTGAACATGAATTAGATTGAGGATGACTTGCTCCTCACTATTGAATATTCTCTTGAAGCCCATGTTAGTCCATGTATATTGAAGAAGTCCATTGAGAACCTCTTTGAACCTCTTAGCTGTAAGTCTTATAACTAGACCAACCGGAACCTCCAATGCATTTTTTGGAGCTTGGATCCCATCTATAAGTCACACTCACCACCTCAATCTCTCTATCTAATTGTAAAAATAAGTTAGCTTGGTTTAAAGACATTTTGTTAGTTTTTTGTAAAGTGTGTGAAAACTCAAAAAATAATATTCTTGCATATTCAATCTATATACTACAAATAAACACAATAAATAAAAAAATAGCATAAATTAAATAAACAAAGAAATTAAGTGAGCGTCATGTTATCATACTAGGCATGAAAATGAAACCTCTAAAAATTAAAAGAAAGATATATAAATAGGAGTTTCTACCTATATGTTTAAGGAAACTTAGAATCCTAAAATATTTAAACTAGTTTCAAAGATAAAAGTAAAGGGTCTATTTTGTTTAAGAAAAGATAAAAATCACATTTATCACATTGTTTCCAATAAAAGGTTGTCTTGGTTATGTGTTTCATCTAAATCTAATTTACATGATCCTTTAATTGTCCAAATATCTTTATATCTTATTTGTTAGTCATTTATTATTAATGAATGTTTGTTGATTTAACATTGGGTCCTAAATCACTAGTCTCGCAACTTGATAATTTTTTATATTAATTTTTTTTATTTGTTATTTCTTGACCTTTTTAATATATTGCTTTCAAACAAAAGTTGAAAACAATTATATTGTAGTTCCATGTTGGTCCTTACATTCATGAACTTATTGTTGATCTCATTTTTATTTTGATTGTTGCATTAAGCCTATATTGATTTTTAAAACTAAGAGACATTGATCTAACCATTAACATTCAAATTTAAACATGATGCTAGCGTGATGAAAAAAGTAAAATGATTATTGAGCTCATTTTATATATATATATATATATATATATATATATATATATATATTAAAAACCTAGTTTAAACAAAACATGATGATAACTTTGTGAAAACTCATTGATGTTTTTTTAATAGATATATACATGAAGATACATACAAATGAAAATGGTAGAGAAGAGAAGAACATCTAAAAGGAATTTAGGGGTGATTTATAAAGTGGGAATCTAATCAATAATCTTGTTCTGGTGCTCATGGATCACATATTTTGGAGTGATCATAAGCAAAGTCTACATATTATATATTGCCATAAATGTTAATGACTCAGTTACAGCCCATTTCAACCAGACAAGGCAACTTGTTTGGGAGAGGAGGATCTAAAGTCGTCTAAAGTGTGCGTGTGTGTATATATATATAATTAATAGGGACTTGTAGACACCGCAGTGACCCTGCTCCATTGTATAGCAAACGTCACAGATCCTTTCAAAACGTGTTCGTACGAGCACTGCAAACGAGTGAGGGACGATCAAATTGGACCAATATAAAAAAAAAAAAAATGAAACGAAAACAGTCGTACAGTGGACCATTGTATATTAGAAATCTGACCTACTCTATATTCTTGCTTTATCTTTTATTTGACAGATCTCATCATCATGACTGGTATAGAGATTCCCTCACCGCCATAGATTTTGTATCTTCCATGAAGATTCATGCCTTTAAGATTATGATTAAAACAAACAGGAATGCTACTGCAGTGGTATGTACTAGTAGTCTTAAATATTTTCTAGCGTTCCAGTCATTAAATACATGGAATTCGACGTAATAATATATATATATATATATATATATATAGTAATGGATTTACTCTATATACATGCATACAGCGTGTATAGCTGTTGAAGACCAAAGAAAACCCACTGTTAAGACTATGATCCAACACAAATTATTGCATGTATTTCAAAAACTTTTTTTAAAATCAATTTTTTTAGTTTTTTAAAATTATTTTATTATTTTATGTTAAAAATAGATTTTAATATATTTTTAAATAAAAATATCTTAAAAAATATCAACCACGTTTCTTAAACAGTAGTTTTATTACAGCTTCGAAAAGTGCTTCTACGTTGGAGCAAACATGTTGTAATGTGTAGGGGTGAGCATTTTCGGTTCGGTCCGGGTTTTTGTCAAAAAAGTAACCAAACCGATTTTTTTTTGTTTTTTCAATTCAAACCGAAACCGAACCGAAAGTATTCAAAACCAGCCACTTTCGGTTCGGTTCGGCTCGGTTTTTTTGGTTAAAAAAATCATAAAACCGAATTCGATTTTTGGGTCATCTTATGGGCTTTTTGATGGGCCTTTTGATGGGCTTTTTGATGGGTTTTGTAATAAATTTTCTTATGGGTTTGAAAAACTATTTTCATACCAAGACCCAAAGTATTTTTAATTTTTTTTTGCAACAAATACAAATATTAATGTATTAAATTGTTAATATAGTGTTTATTAAGTTTTTTTTAACCTTTCTAATACTTTTGTTGTGTAATTTAGCATGATGAGAAATAATTAAAACTACACAAGTTAACAAATTTAAATTTAAATTACAGAAAATGCCTTCAAATGGCTTCAAAAAAACAAGCAACATTAGCATAAAAATCTTCAAGAAATAGTCGGTTTTGAACTAATTATCATCCGTCGCTAGATTTAACTATCCACCAAAATCTACAAAAAAAATAATAGAAATGTTAGATTGCAAATAAGTTGATTATTATTTAATAAAATAAAAATGCAAACGTATAAGAAAACTAACCTGATTCAAGTTTTTTCATATTTTTCATAATCATCCATGAAAGTTGTAATGTCGATCGGGATTGATTAATGATGTAAACAATTTTGACAACAAACAAGTGCTTGAATAGTAGCTGGAGATAAAGAACTTCGGAATTGGTCGAGTATACGACCGCCTGTGATAAAAGATGATTCAGAAGCCACTGTGGATATAGGAATAGCTAAAACATGTTGTGCAACCTTCGAAAGTATTTTATATTTTGAACCATTACCCTTCCACCAACCTAAAATATCTAATTTATCATCATCAGGATCCTCACAACCATCATTCAAATACCTCTCCACTTTATTTTTATTTTCTACACTATCTTGTTTTTGTAAATGTCTTTTGAATCGAGCAAGAGTATTAACATTTAACTCTGTATCATTGCAATCCATATCATTAACATCATGAATATGTTTATTAACATCCTCCACTTCATCAACTCTTAAATAAAACTCATAAAGTCTTACTAAATGATCTTTCACCTTTGTTAACTCTTGTGCTTGGTGATAATCATACAACTCACCAAAACAAAATTGAACATATTTCAACTTAAAGCGTGGATCTAAAACATTGGCCACATACAATATGAAATTCTGATTTGCATCATAACCCCAATACTTCTCAAACTTCAACATCATTTTCATTGCCATTCCACTTAAAACATCATCTCTACTTTTACACAATTTCAACAAGTTTGCATGCATGTAAATCAATTCATTGAAGAAAGAATTTGATGTCACATGTAATGAGCCAGAAAACTTTAATGTAATTGTGTAAAAGATCTTTAAAAACTTGACCAAAATTCTACCATTTTCCCAATCCTCCGAACCAGGTGGCCCTATATTTTTTTGATTTCCTTTTAGATCAACCTCCGAAAAATAACCCATATACCTAGGTTCACTCTCACCTAACCTCACAAACACCTTTTCAAATTTTTCAGCAGCATCCAGCATAAGATAGGTTGAATTCCATCGAGTTGCAACATCCAAACATAATGCCTTTTTACAATCTATATGCAATTTTTCTGTATATTTTTTAAATGCAAGTTGTCTCGCAGGTGAAGATCTCACAAACCTTATTGCATTTCTAATCTTAATAACTAACGCATGAATCTCTTTCAAGCCATCACCCACAATAAGATTTACAATATGTGCACAACATCTTACGTGCAAATGATCATTTGACAATATATTAAATGGTCAATCTATCATCACATTCTTCAAATAAGAAATAGTCACATTATTAGAGCTTGCATTGTCTACTGTAACAGTAAAAAGTTTATCAATCCCCCACTCTAACAAACAATTCTCAATCACAAGTAGCTGTTTGATTTCAAGCAAGAAGCAGAAGAACCCTAAATTGCACAAGTGATGAAAAGCTGAAAATTTGACACTCTTCCAGCTTGGATTGATACTTCATAAAGGAAGCAAAGACAACAATGCTATGGAAACTAAAATCAGAAACAAACATGTGCCCATCAGTGTACAAACAGGCACACGTAGGAGCCCTAATTTACCAGTTAAGACCATAAATATCCTCATTATCAAATACAATGACTTCTAACATCTCTAACATCCCGAGAACCACAAAGAAAACCCTAACATCCAGAATCATGAGCAAGCACACAAACAGGGGAACATGAATATATATAAAATAGAGAGAGAAGAAATAAACAATGACTTCTAACATCTCTAACATCCCGAGAACCACAAAGAAAACTAAACAAGATAAAGAGTAGAGAGTCAAACCTGAAAGACAGCGGTAGGCCGAGAAGCGAGAGGCGAGAAGGATGAGAGATGCAGAGGGAGGTGAGATGAACGGAGATTTATGATGGAGAAACAGAGAAGCGAGAGGCTGCTTGCTAAGGTGTTAGTTCCGAACCGAGGCTTAGTTTAGTTGCAAAGAGGCAGAGCCAGGGAGGCGAGAGGAGAGGCTAGAAGTAGAGCCAGGGAGGCGAGAGGAGAGGCGAGAGGTGAGAAGAGAAAGGCAAGAACCGGTTCGGTTCGGGTGAATCGGTTTTGTCCGTACAAAACCGATTTCGAACCGAACCGGACAATTTTTAATAATTTTGTAATCGGTTTAATCGGGTTTTTTTTTCCGGTTTTCTCAGTTAAATCGGTTATTCGGTTCGGTTTGCTCACCCCTAGTAATGTGTACTCTGTGTGTGTGTGTGTGTGTGTATATCAATCCCTTTCACCTGTCCTTTTCCTTTCCAAGTCCCAGATCCTTGATCGGCAACTTGTTTCACAAATACTCGGATGGCATCACATTAATTTCTTAGGGTAGCTGGTTTTGTAGATGGATAAAGTATTCGATATTGCCTTTAAAAATATCTTTTTTAAAAAATGATTTTTATATTTTTAATTAATTTTTAAAAATTCATATAGCCAAAAAATATGTGCCTCTTAACAAAAGCCAAAGCACAAGGGTTGAGAGAGTTGTGTGTGCTTGAGATTTCTTTTTTGTTCTAATAAAGAATAAATGACTTGTAATCCATTAAGAAAAACAATTTGAGAAAAAAAAAATGGTTCCCCCACGTGTTAGCCACTAATAAACTACAATACAAAGCTTGTAACAAAATGATAGAGCAAATGTTTATTTGATGTTGAATAATTATTTTAAATTTAGATTGAATTTATGTTAGTTGATTCCTAGTTTGAACTTATTAATTGGTTTTGTGACATCATTCAAAGATTTTAAGTTCTCAGATTTTGGGCTCAAGTTTTGTTCCTATATATTTGGTTTTTAGACACAAGGTTACTGTTAGGTTACAATTTTATCAAAACTAGTTTTTAACTTTTTAAGGTTTTATTTTAACTTTGTTGGAGGTTACTTAATCATGTGACTTTCAAATCAAGTTATATCCCTTCAATTTCCTTTTTGCTTTTGTTTTGATTCTTTGTAGATTGTAAAGTCTTTCTTTCAGTCATCACTTTTTTCATGTATAACACTAGGGTTTGTGCTAATTAGGGTTTCTTGATTAAAAAGGACCTATTGTCCAGATGTGTTTGTTGCTGTGTTGGGATTCTTTTTTTTTTTCAAATTGGTTTTTGTCAAAATTGGCTTTCCAATTCATTGATTAATTTTAATATGTATGTATGTATGTATCTTGTCAATTAGTCAATTCTTCATATTTGAAGATGTTTAAGTCAAGCAATGTATACCACTAAATAGAATTTCCATAAGTTGTAAGAATACTATTATATATAATGAGTGAAATAAAAATTATATAGATAAAAAATAAATACTATAATTAGAATGTCCAATAATTTAATTTATTTAATTAAAATTATTTGAGATTTTAATTAGGTGAATATTGATGGATAGGAAAAGAGAGAAAAATCAAAGGAAAGAAGAAATCATTTTAATAAGTTAATGCAAGAATAAACATGTTTAATTGGTTTTGGTTAAATTACGGAAGAAAATATTACATTATAGCTCAAAGAGAATGGGAAGTTACTATTCATTGACTATTTCACCTCCCTGCTTCGCGAGAGTATGTGCTCTTTTTTTTTTCAATTACATTTTTTTTTGTTTTTTTGTTTTTTTTACTTCCGATTTCATTTTTTTGTGCTCATTTTTTTTACTTTCATTTTTTTTGGGTTACATTTTTCATTTATTTTTTATTTTTTTTGCCTTTTATTTTCTACTTCTGAGTTACATTTTTTTGAGTTTTTTTTTCTTCCGAGTTACATTTTTTATTTCTATTTCTATTTTTTTGTTTCTTTGCTTTTTATTTTTTTACTTCCGAGTTACATTTTTCATTTTTTCCTTGCATTTTATTTGTTTCTTGCTTTTTTTTTCTTATTACTTTTTTTCTAATTTTTCTTTCTTTCTTGTCTTTTTACAATATAGCTAAAACAAAATAATTCGGTTACTGTAGTTTTCCACTGTTCACTGGATATTTTATCTAGTGCTTCGTGCCTACATAAGCTCGGTTTTTTTAAAAAAAAACACAGACATTCTTTTTATTGATTTATAGAGTAAAATAGACAAAAAAATTAATTGTGGCCGAGTGGTTCTCAGCGCGCAAGAGTTCGAACCTCTGCGGCAATAAAACTGAATTTATTTATTTATTTCTGAAATCCGGTTTTTTTTTCTTCTAAAATCCAATATTTTTTTATATAGAATCCGGGTTTTTTCCTTCTAATTTTTTAAAATTATTCTGCAAAATTTGCTTTATGTTTTTTTTTTAAATGATATGAGTGACAGTTTACGCTACCACGACTAATCTCTGGATTCATTTCTTTTCCTTTTTTTTTGTTGCCACTTATACATTTTTTTCCATGACCGAGGTGTCCGGATTAATTTATGCGAACCACGATTTGTTTTTCTCATTACTGTTTAAAAATGTGTTTTTCCCTTGCATTTTTTTTTTATAATCATGCTTCCTTTTTTTAAATAGTAATTTTCACTATTCAATACTGCTTGAAAAAGTTTCTTTTATTTTTTATTTTAACCGGGTTTTTTATTTGTTTTTTTAAACCAGAGGATGAGCACCGACTAATCTCTGGATCTATTTTTTTAATTATTTTTTCCTATTTGTTATTACCACTTATATATTTTTTCCATGACCGAAGTGTCTGGTTTAGTTTACGTGCAATATTTTTTTTCTCATTACAGTTTAAAAAGATGCTTTTCCCTTACACCTTTTTTATAACTGGACATGTTTTTTCATAAACGGAGACCTTTTTTTAAAAAAAATATAGAACCAGGGTGTCTATGTCAGTTTTTTTTCTTTCAACCGAGCTTCTTTTGTTGTGTTTTTTTTAATCGGGTATCCGTGACAGCTTACGTGCACCACAACTAATTTCCAAATCATTTTTTTATATTATTTTTCAACTTATACATTTTTCTGTTTTTTTTCCATGACTAGGGTGTCTTTATCAATTTATGCACACCATAATTTTTTTATGTTTTTTTTCCTGTTTTTTTTCTCATTTATACATTTTTTATAATTGTGGTGTTCGAGCTAGCTTACGTGCACATCGAGTTTTTTTTTTATAACCAGGGTGTACAGGACAACTTACGTACACCATTAATAATCCCCGGAACCACTTTTTCTTTAACATTTTTTTCTGTTTTTTTTCCCACTTATAATTTTTTTTATAATTGGGGTGTACGGATCAGCTTACGGGCACCACGACTATTATTTTATAGAATGAATAAAGGAAATCACAATTTCAAACAGTGATGAACAATTATTTCAACTATGGTTTTCACATTTCATTACTTTTTGAAAAAATATTCATTTTATATATATTGTTTACATAATTCTTATTTTTGTCCATGTATATATGTACATGGTCTTAGTTTTTATTTCTATTTTTTATTCCACTATTATTAAGATTTTTTTTAATATTTAATTATTAATTTGTGTTGGTCATCATTGAAAAAATAATGTTTGTTATTATTTCTCTTTTTTTAATTTTTCAAGTTAAATAATTTCTTCAAATATAATAACATTTATTTTTTATTAATATTTTTAGGTATTGAATTTTCATTATTTTTAAGTTTTATTTTCTTTTAAATATATCATAATAATTATATCTTTTGATATTTATTTAATATTAGAGCTTTAATATGTATTATCACTTTTTGGTAGAAAAAAACATGTTTTTAGCAGATTTTTTCAATTATAATTTTAATGATTAAATATTAAAATCACAAAATACAACACATATAAAATCAATTAATTTTCAACATAAATAAAAAACTCAGGCCAATTCACTCATAATTAACTAGTCATGAAAGAATCGTACTGGTGATAAGAATGCTTGATGAGTTAATGTGAAGTATGAGAGTACGCAAGATTATATGAAAAACAAACCAAAAATGATATGATGGGAATGCTTGATGAGTTGATGTGAAATAAGAGAGAATTGAAGATTACATGAGAAATAAAACAAAAATGATATGATGGGTGAATCATGGATGTTCAATGTTCTGATTGATATGACTGATAAAGGAGACTATGAGATGCAATCAGCTGTAAAATCTCCGCAATGTATTTCAAAACCCCTTTTTTTTGAAATAATTGATTTTTTAATTTTAAATTATAATTTTAGATTATTAATAATTTTTTTAAGATAAAAAATATTTTAATCTATTTTGAAATAAAAATAATCTCAATTATTCTTCCTAACGGGGTCGAGGTGGGGATCTGAGAAAAGGGTTGTGCTGAGCCGTGAAGGTTCAAGTTGCATCCACAGCAGCCAAGTTCTCATAGGGTAGAAAGAAGGAGACCTGTGTTTGATTTTATTTATCTGACCTAGTTTCTCAGGTACTTGATTTTCGTATCTTTGCTTTACATCACCTCTGCTAAAGCCCTAGTCCCTTTCTTGCGTCGCAGTCCACAGATCTGACAACTGATGATCCACCGGATTTGTATGAAGAGCCTGTAACCATTTTCCGAGGCGTCTCAGGTCACTTTTCCTCCGAAATCTTCAAGCTTTGCCAGATAATTTACCAGACCAGGTCCATATATAGTAACAACATCTGCATACTTTTCCTCCGAAGTATAAACACAATGTAATAAAATAAACTCGAATACAGCCAAAACACACGGCAGCTTGTCTACGTACGTAGACACTCGAACGACCACCACCACTTCACCGCTGGTAGGTACAATCTCGAAGAGCTGGAAAGCAATTGACCTGTTCGTTCGCACCACCTTCCTCTAGCTATTAAAAAAAAAAAAAAAAAAATAGTGTGACGATTGACAAACTTGCCATCTGATCCTTAGGGCGATGTGAATGACAGCAACCCTTTTCTTATCAGTGCGAAAATTTGCCAGCTCTAATTTCCTATGGAATTTGGAGATGATCCAATGCTATCATCTAATTCTAAAAGTTTTGGGGAATCTATCTTGCCCAAGCAATCAATTATTCCACCTCTTACTTCTATCTCCATCACCTTATCTCCTCCCCAACTGATTGTGCAGTCCTCTAAAATTGCATTCGCTGTACAGTAAGAAGATGTAAATAAATTAATTAATTAATAAGGAAAATATATGAGATGATTGGATGTCAAATAATATAGCGTCAAAAAAAGCTAGGAGTCGAAAGCAAAGCATCCAAGAATAAAGATTAAATAATAATTCTTGCATGATCCAATTTGGTGAAGGAGGATAATTTTATGTAATTAAGTAGATGATCGAAAGCAAAGCTTTGTCATGCTTAGAGGTTATCTGGAGGAAGGGAGGGACATGCTATGGCTATGCTCTCTCCTCCATCATTTTTAGTAGCATCTCTATCTGCGCCTTCTTCATTTTCTTCTCACTATCCACATATCATTTCCACACTAGCCAACTATGCATTCCAAAAAGAACAAACAAATATAAAGTGTTTGATTAGAAATTTTAAAAGAAGAATCAAATATAGATCGTGGAAGGTTAGAAAGGAAAACAAAGGGAAAAGTTCTGGACCGAAAGTGATTAAGCTAATAAATATGCATTCACGGAGAATTAAACCACATGAAATAGATTATCCTACCATCATACAGATTATTTTTTATGGTCTTGCATTAAATAGTGAGAGACACAATTTATATAGAAGGTTGATATGTTAGTAACTTAGAAAAATCCTATTTAGGAGAGATGGATTACCACTAATTTTTATGAAGACACTAAGAGGTATTAAATTTGAATAACTATTCTCGTTTATTTTTTAAAATGTGAACTGGGTCGCTTGTAATATATTGTCTTGATCTTAGAAAATAATCCATGAGTATATATAATATGTTTCCTTAAAAGAAAATCATAATGTGCATCACATCTAAATTACCATGTAAAGAATTCATCTATCAATAGAGAAGTATCTAGAAAATGATCTTTTTAACCTAATCCATAAAATTTAGGTATTTGTCCAAAGCAAAAGACAAATGATTTTCTTTCTACTTGTGTATGATTAGAGGCCTCACAAAATATTTCAAAGCCAAGGTCACAACACATAGACTACTTCTTTAAACAATCCTTTTCATCAACTACATAGATTGATTCCTATACGGGTAATTCATATATAATTAAAGTCGCTTATTGAATAACTATTTTCAACCTAATCATGTATTCCACAAATTAAAAGCTTATTAATTTTTCATGAATGCTCTGACCCAACAACATGCAACAAGCCAAAAAGAAAACACTAATTATATATCCACATGAGTGGTGCTCTTAGCTGAAAACCTTGCTTCTTATGAATGTTATATGTTTCGACACCAGAACTTATTAAACTGATTGATCAAATGGCTTAATAAAACACCAAAAAAATACCACCATTAATTACTAAAAACACAAACACTACCGTATTTTCATGAAGACAGAATGTAAATAATCACAACTATTTTCCAGTAAAAATATACACTCGAAGACACAATTGCTAAAATCAGCCATAAGTTTAATGGATTTATCACAAAATCAAGATATGCGTAATTAAATTTGTTCCAAGTGTCATATCAGATGGACAAAATATTATATATATATTATATTATTTATATACTATTGTATGTCATGCACAATTATGGGCGATGTATTATGGGTGAGGACGAGAAAAGAAAGAAGGGATAGACAAAAGAGGAGAGACGTGGGTGCATGCAGGATAAAAATTCGAAAGCTTTACTGAACTTTTGTCTTTCCATAGTAAGCTATGGAATTTTTTTAATCAGCAATAGTTTGCCAACCGTGGAAATTTTATCTAACTATTAAACTTTTTAAATTGAGATGATTGTTTTGATATATAGAAATGACAAGAAAATAATAATTCTTGTTTGATTATCACTTTGATATCTAACACTCGTCAATTGGCGACTGCTTCCACGTTCTTCATTTTGCATTAGAATCCAATCTAGCTATCTCAATTGCAGATCTCAGGCCTTTGAGCTCTTATATATATATATATATATATATATATGCACATGCATATCCATCGAGCCCCACGTCGATCATTTAAAAGAACCATAATATTCAATATCAAAAGAAATGAAAAGAAAAGGAAGAAGAAGAAGCATAGTGTTCTGTTGTTTATTCCTATTGTTTATGTTTTCTCCCTCTCAAATGCTGTTTATTCTCTGGGTTTGTCAGTTGAAATCTACAGCACAATCTTGACAAGTATCTTAACCATTACATGTTGACATGCTAATCTAACAAGCAACGTGGCATATATACAATTTGTATGTTAATTGATTAATTAATGACCTATCTTCAGAAATTAGAGTATGTCCCTTATCATTAATTAAAAATGTCTGTGGACCAGCGAGACTGGATAATCCCACATCTCCCGTGATTCTATGACTTCTCTCTTGCGCATATTTAGCAGTAAATCTCTTAAATTGAGAGGACACATGTGGGACTTGCCATGCTTGAGTTTAAATGAGATTTAGAACTCGATCGTGTAAGTACTACAAGACTTCAAATCTAATGATGCTATGAAATATGTTAATTGATATTTTAGTGCGGCTGCATGTGGACCCATCAGATTTTCTCAAAGCTTCTATTTTGTCGTAACTTTGTTCCCAAATCAGAATCTTAATCTTCTGTAAACTGGTATCTTTGTCAGATCATCAGAGCTTAACTACTCATCATTAGATCTCTTCATGGCGCATGCTTTTGGTTTTGAGCATGGAATTGAAAGTCATAAACTCCTTCATCAACGATTTGATTAGTCGTAGGTTGGGGAGCGGGGACTCGTCGAAAATGTTAACACAACCACTGCTATTGAAACATCGAGGCAGTAAGAGAAGCATTGTTATTCCTGAGGCATTGAAACAAGCAAACAATTAAAATAACACCGACTCAACAACCACCATATTCGATGTGGATCTTCTATGTAGATTTACAGAAAGGAAAGCTTTCACAAGATGACAAAAATACAGTTGTCGTTCGACATATAAATCTCAAGTGTAAAAAGGGTGAGATTTTTTATATTACTTGCATTGCAGGATCAATGATTGGATATTTTGCTATTTTTTTATTCTCAAGAACACGGCCACTTGCGGAGCTTTTCCAGGTGAAAGCCTCAAAGACTTCCCTATATATTTGCGGGTTACTTGCGAAGTTTTCATTCAACAATTCTATTCCTTCTCTTCTCCTTCGCCTTCTCTAGCCCCCACACCTAATAGTAGTACAGGCCCTCGCCTTACTATCTGAGCAAGGAAGCTTATATCAGGTACTTCGACAAAACTAGTTATGGCCACAGAGATTGAGCAACCCACTGTTGAACTATCAAAAGTCGCAGTTTCCGAGACTCATGGAGAAGACTCTCCATATTTCGCAGGCTGGAAGGCACATGATGAAGATCCTTACGACGAATCATCTAATTCATCAGGAGTTATACAGATGGGACTGGCAGAAAATCAAGTAAGTCCCTGGCGGACAATATATCACCACGATATAAGATCTTATATATTAGACCTTGTAAAAAGCTTCTCACTGGAACTAATGCACTTGTTCTTCTTTTTTTACCAGGTTTCATTTGATTTGTTAGAAGAGTACTTGGAACAGAATTCCGAAGCTTCTAGCTGGGCGGAAGGAGCACCAGGCTTTAGAGAAAATGCCTTGTTTCAAGATTACCATGGACTCAAATCTTTCCGACAGGTACCTTTTCTCTTTGCGTAATGATTTGAAGTTTTGTATTCTAGACAAGTGTATGGAAAGAAGATCCTGACGTGTGAACGGCATTTATAAACAGGCAATGGCAAGTTTCATGGAGAAAATCAGAGGTGGCAGAGCAAAATTTGATCCTGATAGGATAGTTCTGACAGCCGGCGCTACTGCTGCTAACGAGTTGCTAACCTTCATCCTAGCCGATCCTGATGATGCTTTGCTAGTTCCCACCCCATACTATCCTGGGTAAGAATTGTCCTAAATGAACTTCTTTTGAAGGCAACTCATTCATGTGTTGCCTTTTTCATGTTCGTATTGATGTCCTTCTAACCTACGTTAGCTTTAATTGGTCTTGTTTCCAGATTTGACAGAGATTTAAGGTGGAGAACAGGTGTAAAAATTGTACCAATACATTGTGATAGTTCAAACAATTTCCAGGTCACTCTAGAAGCCATGGAAGCTGCATATATGCACGCAGTAGCCATGAACATCAAAGTAAGAGGGCTACTGATAACAAATCCTTCAAATCCACTTGGTGCCACAATCCAGCGCTCTGTCCTGGAGGAAATTCTTGATTTTTCCAAGCGCAAGAACATCCATGTTGTGTCCGACGAAATCTACTCAGGATCCACCTTCTCTTCTTCTGAGTTCGTGAGCATCGCTGAAATTCTTGAAGCCCGTGGATATAAAGATTCAGAAAGAGTTCACATTGTTTATAGTCTTTCTAAAGATCTAGGTCTTCCAGGTTTTAGAGTTGGAACTATTTACTCATATAATGACAAAGTTGTTACCACTGCAAGAAGGATGTCTAGCTTCTCCTTGATTTCTTCACAGACACAACATTTGCTGGCTTCGATGTTGTCTGACAAGAAATTCACAGAGAAGTACATTAAGACAAATAGGGAGAGACTAAGGAAGAGATATGAAATGATAATTCAAGGATTGAAAACTGCCGGGATAGAGTGTTTGAAAGGTAATGCTGGGTTGTTTTGCTGGATGAATCTAAGTCCATTGCTGGAGACCCCTACAAGAGAAGGTGAACTGGCTCTTTGGAAGTCTATCCTCCATGAAGTGAAGATAAATATATCTCCAGGCTCTTCTTGCCATTGCTCTGAACCAGGATGGTTTAGGGCATGTTTCGCTAACATGAGCGAGCCGACACTAGACGTTGCACTCAAGAGAATACATAGCTTCGTGGATCAAAGGAAAACAGATGCGATCCAATCTCCTCCACAACAGTAGTCTCCGATGTTTTATGACTTCGGTCATTTCGATTCTTTTAGATGCCAAGACGTTTTTGAAGAATTGGGTTTGTCTCATTATAGTGTAAATTAGGTTGAAGTCATATATACATATATATATATATATATATATATATATATATATATATATATATGTTTTGTTTGCTTGCTTTAGTAAGCAAGTTCCCTATAAAATCCATTTGCATTAATTGTAATATATACTACTGCAAGAAGTATTCACCAAGCAGTATGTCTGATTTTAAGCATATATTATCACTTGCAATAATATGATCATCGCTTTCACTTGTTACAAATTTGCTAACACTTCGCCTTCAGCTTGTAAGAAATCAAAGAAACAAAAGTTAATACAATTCAAAACTAGAATTGTGCCGAAATAAAGAACAATGAGGAACACTAAAGAGTAGTAAGAATGAGCAGAATTTTTGTCTTAGGTTACTGCTATCCCTCTTCTTTATTCATCTTTAAAACTTTAAGAGTTACATTCAAATAGGATTTCCTAATTTAATTACAATTCATCTTTTGCAAACTAAATAGGAAAATACTTGACTTCTAATGAAACTAGAAACTTGATCAAAGAAGGTGATCTTATTTAGGAAACATAATAGTTGAAAGCTAGTCTAATTCTAACACTTGTTGTAGACTTGAAATCAGTCTTCAATCTTCAACACTCCCCCTTGGTTCCAAGACTACAGGGCTGCACGATCCTACCTTTTCTCTTAGATCTTCAAATCTCTCTTTAGCTAGTGATTTGGTGAACAAATCAGCTAACTGATCTTTAAAAGTGCAATACTTTATTTCTAATTCTCCTTCTTGCTGAAATTGTCTTAAGGCATGAAACTTGATTTTCATGTACTTGGTTTGCTTCCCTAATTGAGTTTCACAAAAAACAGTTTCATCTTGTATATTAGGCAATCCATATGCCTTCTGCAAATTTGTCATTCTTCTTAAGGTAGCATAGTTGAAATGACCTAACCTTTTATTCCAAAGAACATATTCATCTACCTTGCATGTGTTGACATCCCAACATGTTTTTTTTCCAATCAACATTGAAACTTCTATTCATCATTTTTGTAGACAACAATAATATTCTATTTTTATCTTTGATATTACACACTCCATCATTGAAGAGTAGTGAATATACAAATTCCATTAGCTGCCCCACACTAACCAAATTATGATTTAGTTGAGGTACATATAAGACATTGTTTAGAATTTTTGTATTTGCCTTTGTCTCTACTATAATGGCTCCTTTACCTTCAACTCTGACAAAATCTCCATTACCAATCTTTACTTTTGATATGTAGTTTTTGTCTATGTTCCTAAAATATGTTGAGATTTATTGTCATGTGGTTAGAACAACCACTGTTAATGAGATAAGATGAATCATCTCTCTTTGTTGTATTGCACATTTGTTGAATTGTGTTTACAAATTCTTGAGCCTGTTTGACTTCATCTACTCTAGTCTTGCAAAAAAAATTGTATGTGACAGAATTGATTACAATTTTGACACTGCACATTCTTGTACCAACACCATTCCTCAAAGTGATTTGTTTGTTAACAATATTTGCATACAGGGAACTCGTTCTTTTCTTTCCTTATCAGGTTGTGTTGCTAGTTGCTAGATTGTTGATTATTTGGTCTCCAGTCTCTTCCCTTTTCCATATTTCCACTTTAGTTATTTCTGGAAAAATTCTGAGTGTGATTCTTCCTTTAGTCAGTAACAAGAGCATTCTTACTTGTTCCTTCCTGCCTGTAGGCTTGCTTTTGCTCCACAGCTTGTAGAGCATTCACAACTTCTTAAAAGCTCATCTCAGAAATATCCTTTGAATCTTCTAATGAGCAAATCTTATGCTCAAACTTTTCAAATAAGCTCACTAGCACTTTTTCCACAATTCGAGATTCTAGAAATTCTTCTCCTAACAATCTCACTTGATTCACCAATTTTGAGATGTGTGAGGAGAAGTCTTTGATTGTATCAGATTCCATCATCTTCAACCCTTCAAATTGCTTTTTTAATAAAAAATCTACATCTTTCTTGAAGTCTCATTTCCTTGGAATTCAGCCTTTAACTTATCCCAAGTTTCTTTGGCTATTTTACAAACCATGATTCTTGTAAAAATTTCTTCACTTACTACATTATGAATGCAAGTAAGTGCCTTGAACTCTTTAGCCTTTTCTTCACTGAAAAATTTCATTTGAGCCACGGTTGGATTGTTTCCAAGAGGTGTTGGTTGTTTGTCTTTCTCCACAAACTCCCATAAATCGAAAGCCTTCAAATATGTCTGCATCTTCACTGCCCAAATTCCAAAATTTTGACTAGTAAGCACTAGTGTTTTTGATGAAAAAGATGCAGAATCCATTTTGAAAAATTCAACCGTGATTCGTTGAAAAAGAAGTTTAACAATTGCTATTTTGAAGCTTTTGTACAATTGTTTTAAGGGATTTGAGAAGAGTAACTAATCCTTCTACTTCAAGATTTTGCAGAAAAATAAGAACTCTCAGTTTTTACACAATCCCTTGAAAGATCTTAATCTCATTTTTTTTTCCTTTCAAAAAACCCTTCAAAGCCCTTAGCTTTGATTTCCCTTTTAAAACCCCACTTTTAATCTCTCGTGTTTCATACAATCCCTTTCAAAGATCCTAATAGCTCTCATACCAATTGTTAGAAATCAAAGAAACAAAAGTCAACACAATTCAAAACTAGAATTGTGCTGAAATAAAGAACAATGAAGAACACTAAAAAAGAGCAAGAATGAGCAGAATTTTTGTCTTAGGTTACTGCTATCCCTCTTGTTTATTTATAGTTAAAGCTTTAAGCGTTACATTCAAATAGGATCTCCTAATTTTATTACAACTTCTTCTTTTGTAAACTAAATAGGAAAATACTTGACTTCTAATGAAACTAGAAACTTGATCAAAGAAGGTGATCTTATTTAGGAAATATAATAATTGAAATCTAGTCTAATTCTCACACTTGTTGTAGACTTGGAGTCAGTCTTCAATCTTCAATCTTCAACATAGCTCACCTTGGACACTCCAACCCTTGGTCAAACACTTGATGATAATCCTATATATATATCAACACGAATTGTTGTCCTTTGATGCTAGATCCGATGGTGTAGATTTCTTCTATGTAATTGGATTAGAATAATTTAAGAGTTTAAGGTGGGATGAGTGAGTTAGCTCGAATTGATTAGTGAATCATAGCAACTCGTCCCGTGTCAATAAGGTTTGAGGAAGGCTATGAGCCAGGATTAAAGTGCCTTAAATACTAACTCAATTCAACCTAATCTGACCTAAATCAACATTTTTATTTGTCTTGTAATAATATAAATTTTACTCTAACTCAATAGATATGAACCTAATCTGACCTAAATGAGTATGAATTTATTTGTTCTGATTAGGTTGAGGTAAAACCCTAAGTCAAAAGGTCAAGTTAAAGGTAGATTATAGATACAACTTTACCTTGTTTGAGACTCGACTAGGAACTGACTTGAAAAAAAATTCAATAATCTATTTTTTAAAAAGTATATTTATATAAGCTATATATAAGTAATAATTAGGGTTACCCTTTCTAATCATCAAGTAGACTCTTTTTTTCTCTCCTTTTCAATGGTCATTCTTCAAAGGCTTCTTATATATTCTAAAAATAAATGTGTTTATGCATTTATAATGGTTAGATCATATATTACCAATGTGCTTATGATGAATATCTATAGAAAATTTTATGATATTGTTACTGGTTATTTCTAACATTGTTTCTAGTATCAATTCTTTTCTGTTACTATTTTCAAATCTTCATGTTTCGAGATTTGACTACAATTACTCTTCTTTAGTTAAAGTCTTAAGTTTTGCTAAAATTACAAGCACATCTACCAGCCATTAAAGCTTAAAATTTCATCACAACACACTTCACATGTATAGATTTATGGTATATCCACTCAAAAGGAATGTTTGAATTTGGAAAACAAGTAGAAAGTGTTCATCCATAAACTATATAATCCATTGATATCATATTCAAGTCATTGCAACATCTAGCAAATGATATTTTCTTCTCCATATTATAAGCTAATGTTGTCATGGTTTTGAATTTCATTTTGAGTGGGGCTCAAGTTGGTTTATAGATACCTAGTGAATGGTTAAAAAAACCCTATTAGTTTGGTATCAAAATCCCATACTGCAAGTTTTAGGTTGAGTATGGATAACAATTTTGGGTTTAGATATGAATAATGTCAAACTTGTCACGAATGCCCACTATCATCCAGAAATATTTGAGTATGAGACTAAAAACTAAAAGGGATCAATCATTCTCTATACAACAAGATATAAATCATTATTCTTTAGAATGGTGAAATGACCATTTTCTCCATCTCAAACAAAATCAAATAACTTGTTTGTAAGGGATAAATTATTTTCCATATGATATGTTGTCATTATCATATTGATTGGGATAAATTAACTTTCATACTTTTGTATTGTACTTAAATGACTTAATTACCCTTCAAGGGAAAAAAATCAAAATGGCATCCAAGGACTTTTTAATCTCTTGTTTTCAACATAATAAAATAATTTAAATACCTCACAAAAAAACATGCGTACAAGAGATTGTCATTTAAATAATTTTTTTTTGTACAATGAAGTTCATTTGGGTGTAGTTTGGTCATCTAATTACTATAAATATTATTAAGAAAATGCTTCAAGCTTGCATTGTATACATCATTGTGTTATTAGTTGTAACGCTCTTCAAGTGGCATGCACAATGACCAAACTTTGACTTTTATGGTTGTATTTGAATTGTCTTAGTGAACCCTCCATCATTGGGTCATATGCATGGTCAATGAATAATATCAACAAAGTCAAGTCTGAATTTAATCTCAACGTATCTTTTGCAAGATTGGGTATATCTCTCAAAATGTACATTGGATCGATTTGAAAAAACATTTTGTATTAGTTGGTAGCATAACTATTCTCTTAAATTAGGATATATCCTTTATTTTCCTCTTATTCCTTTTAGCTTTCCTAACTTAAGTTGTCTTTGTATCAATTTTTTATTATTTAATTTTTATAACTTATTATTTTGTATTTAGGGTTCATTTCAACAACAATTTATTTTTAGTTTGTTTTTATCTTACAACAAATTAGTAGTTCAAAGAGGTAAAACGAAAAAAAGGGAAAAAATGTCTAGGAATCTTTTTATTTTTATTTTTCACATTACATAAACAAGGAAGAATTTATCCCAAACCAACTTATAAGATTCAAATTATATATAAAGTTTCTAGAAGTCCTAATTGCACTTAATACAAAAGTTTCTAGGATTAAAACTTGTTGTAATAAATCAATCGTATTAGAATGGAATTTTGGGTAAAATAAATTCATAAAATTATTAATTTATATAGAATAGGTTTTAAGATTCTAATGTTACCCCATATAAAAGTTGAGGTCATTTGGAGTTTCATTTAAATATGAGTTATATATACATATTTCAATATGTTGATAAGACTATTATATTTGGTTTTAAGTTCAATTATGAGAAAGCCAAAATAAAGGTGAGATAAAAGAAAAAAGAAGTAGCAAACATATTTTAGTGAAAAAACTATATTTTGAGTGATATACGATAGGAATGTAAATATATCAGGGAGTGGTAAGGAATATATATTTCTTATCAAATAACCAAGATTTAAATTCAAAGGTGTCAGAGTCAAACAACATAAAGGAGATAGTAAATTATAACCCAATTACATACTATGAATTAATAGTTGGATTGGATGACCAATAAATTTGAAGATAAGTTGAATAGGCTTGAGAGACAATGTGTTGATGATCATGATAGGGTTCGAAACAGGCTTGAAGGGAGAAAATTTAATATTATTATGGTGTTTAGGTGAGTTAACACTAATATAGATGAGTTTATGGTTTGATACGAAGGGTAAAGTCAAATACCTTAAAGAGAAGAAAGACACCTCAACTATTGTTACAGTAATAATGTTACTTTTACTTGTAATTATGACATTAAATACTTTTGTTATTTGGATTTTATTCATGTTGCCTCGTATTATCTAAAGAAAAGAGTCATGATTATAAAAGCTTTAATGAGGTTAAGATCAATACAGAGAATGAAAAGGAAAAGATGCCACTGTTTAAGGATGCTAATGATGTTTTTATTGAGAATCCAGTTGAGGGAGATAAATTTATGGTGAGTAGAACACTAAATATTCATGTTGAGGTAAATAATTTTGAAGGTTAGAGGGATAACATACATATTCCATATGAGATGTGATATTCAAAATAAGGTATGCGATTTAATTATAAATGGTGGTAGTCACACTAATATAGCTAGTACTAATTGGTGAATAGATGAACTTGCATACTAACAAAAATCACATATCTTATAAAGTATAGAGGTTGAATGATAATAGTAGAGTGAGAGTGAATAAGTTGGCATTAAATGCCCTTTTTATAGGTAGATATTGTGATGAGGTGATATGTGATGTTGTGTCAATCCAAGCTAGTCATTTAATGCTTGGTAGACCATGAAAATATGATACGAAAGCTATACATGATGCATTTTCTATTGGTAGATATTGTGATGAGGTGATATGTGATATGTGTCAATGCAAAACTAGTCATTTATTGCTTGGTAGACCATAAAAATATGATATGAAAGTGAATAAGTTGGCATTAGATGCCTTTTTAATTGGTAGATACTGTGATAAAGTGTTATGTCATGTTGTGCCAATGCAAGCTGGTCATTTATTACTGACTTTGGAAGATATTTTCTATGATAAATGCTGGAGGTTAATATTTTTTTTAAAAAAATAGTAAAGGATGATACGAACCAAGTCAAATTTGAATTTGACTTTAAGATTTTTGCATACTTGTTTTGTGAGAATAACCATATCTCTCAAACCTTAGATCGAAACGAGCTTAAATTTAGCAATATTCAATATGCATGGAACTATATTTTAAAATTTTTGAGGTAAAATGAATTTTTGAAACATATTATCTTTATAGGGTTAAATTTACCACAAAATCTTGTCAAATAAGTCAAATTAGACATTTATATATGTCTGGGACATATCTAGAGCTACAAGTAGTATAATTGGTCTCTCATTAAAGTTTGATTGGAAATTAGACATCTCATGATTTCCAGACATATATGATAGGATCTTTAATTAATCTAAATGAAAAGAAATGATATGTTTGAAGTAAGGAATTAAATCTCTTAAGACTATGCAAGAATTGGAGATTTAAGGTACAAAGAAAAATTTTAACACGAAGTTTTTTATTATCTTATTTTATTTACTTATTTAATATTGAATAATTATTTCTAAATTAGATTTATCCTAACCCATTAAATATTTTTTAAATGTCGATTTTATTATTGGACTATGTTAGTTGCAAAAAAAAAAAATATGTATTAGTGTTAGTTAGAGAAGACAATATTATAGTTTTTTGAGCTGCAAATTTCATTAGCAAGTTGAAGAACAGACCTCCGATTTGGCAAAAATGATGTTTTCATTTTCTTTTTATCTCCCCGCCTTGATTTTTGTACCTGGTTTTTAAAATTTTCAAAGCAGTCTTTTAATTGTTTTTTCTCTGGATTTGTTCCATGTTTATTCGATTACTCTTTGTTTTACATGAAATAATTCTTTAAATTGATTTTTTTTAATTTTATTCTTTAATGTTTTTCCATGTGCAAGGTTTGGTTTGTATTCTTTTCATAGTTATTTATTTTATTTGAAATAATTTTTAAATTTTTAAAATAATTTCACCATCTTTTAATTTTATTCTTATAAAATTTGATCCACATTCTTTTGATTTTGTTAATTTTGTAATTTTAAAACATTATAATATTTTTTATTTATCTTTTAATATTAAATTAGTTCTAAATTAAGCGTATTGATTGAGAACGAATCTAGGATTAAATAGGTTGCAATTCAGGAGAGTAACTCAACTTTCAGATATTCACCTAGATTCATATTTTGTTTTTCTTTTTAATGTTTTTTTTCAGTTTTTATCATTTAAAATTTATTTATCAGATAATGAGTTTCCTTTTATTTGCTTTCTTTAAGATTTTTCACTTGTTTGTTAATAAAAGAAGATATTTTAACTCTTTTGTTTTGTTAAATTTAGCCTTGTTTAAAAGTGTTTTTTTTAATATAATTGAAGTAATTAATTAAATATAAGATTTCATGGTATTTTGTTTAATTTGCTTTTAGGTTGTTGCTCTAACGATATATGCAACTTTTTTCAGTGTTATTATTCAGCATTTCATAATAGAATTTAACTTTTTTCCTAGTTTTTTTTAATTTTGAATTTTTTTCAATTTTTTTTGAATCATTTTAATTTATTTATATGACAAATAAATTTTGAAAAGATAAACAAAATGCTATTCTGACATGTTCACAAATAGAAAGCAGCAATTGAGAGGGGCTTATCATAATAAAAAAACTACCTTAAAACTCATATTGTAAAAGAACCTTTTTCACGTGAAAACGTGGCATTTGCATACAGTCATCAAGCATATCAAGTAACATCAAGCTCGGTGACGAGTAAGCAAGGAATATTATGAAAGCTTGGAAATGTGGGAAAGCAATAAAGAGCTAGAGATAGTACTGTCAACTAAGGGAAACCTAAAATGACGACTTGATGAAAATCTATAGCTGGCTGGGCTGAGGGTAGTATAATGGAAGTGAAATTGTGGTTCTACTTTAGTTACTGTGCTGATCCATGAAAAAAGAAAGGAAATAAATTAAAGTTGGAAAAGAACCTGGCGTTGCATCTATGCTGCTAAAGAATACGCATCAGGTTCTTATCTGCATATATAATTATGTAGTTCTTTGAGATTGATGCTTAAAGGGACCGTAAACTATGTAGCTAGAATCTCGTGTCAGAATTTTGTTTTCCTTAATGATTCTTTTGTGTGATTTTCTACTTTAATTTGGTTGGTTGAATCCAAAACTGGAGTTGCTGTCTTAAGTTGATCCATGGAGTTCTCCCTTAATGTTAGCTGCATGCCGCTACAACATTCCTGGGACCTCCCCATAAAACCAGGTATATATCATGACAACAAGAGTAATCACACGAACAAACCACTCACTCACACGCTGAAGAGATAGCTGCTTTCGGTAGGTGCTAATAAAATTCTTAGGATTATTAAACTTTAATTAAGAACATCAGATATTATTAACGGACGTAACAAGAGAATCCATCGATCTCAATTCAAATACATGGCCAGCTGTGGTTCTGGCAAAGTTCCTTGGATCAATGCCAACCAAAAGCTTATTATTGATCTCAAAACTGGAAAGTAATGGCGGAGAAATTAAACAGGGCCAGAACTCATGATAAGCATGCAGTTAAGAGAGAGTCATTGTCGTTAATATCCACCACCTGGAAACATGGAAAAAATAAAATTCTTAACGTTAGCGAGCCCAGCAATCTTCATATATATGAAAGCACGGCCGGATTAAAAGTGACAAGGATGTAATTAATGCTCGTACCGTATCCCCTGGGTGTTCTGCATCTAAAGCATTCCATCCTGCTAGCATAATTATGGACTCCACATCCCGATCTGTCAAGCAACAAGTGCATGCGTCCGTCCATATATTAGATAGTTCTTTGCTATCTATCCTATCGAATAATATTTGACAAGAGAAAAGCAGTTGAAACTAGAGTAATATATATTTTGTTTCTCCTTTTAAGTACAACCATGCAGCAGTTACTGTGCATGTTCAAGCTATTACCTTTTCTGATTTCTTAAAACAAAAACAAAAACAGCCATAGTTCCGAATGCCATAGTAACAAAAACAAAAATATTAGCAAGAACGTTTCATCCACTTGCAATGTGAGCTCACCTGGTGCAAAACCAATCACCAGCTTTCCATCCAGGACGATCACTTCCATCAGCGCTGCTGCCATACCCACCTGCCTCGTGATCGCTTTTTGACGCGCCACAGCTGTAGCAGCTTGACCGGCTAGCATAGTTGTGAGCCTGACAATTCATGGAAGCACAGTACCAATCCCCAGCCAAAACCTTTGTCGCATTGCATATGTAGGTTGCCGGATCAGGGCCGCCATACTTTGGGTACCCGCAGAGCTGGCACATTTCCCGTTTTTTGAAATTCAGGTGCTGGCATGCGCTGCACATCCAGTCTCCTCCAGCTGTCAAGCTCATTGTATCTAACCTGGTATTTCATTTGAAGACATGAATTACGTCCAGATTTTTTAATTTCTATAAAATTTGATCCCATGGCATGCACCAAATCAAGAATGCCTCACTTAGCATATATAGGGCACAACTCGGAATATTGCAGCTATACATAAAAATCTCATATATTTTGAGATGTGCGGTACAAATGGTCGACGTTTACATATTAAATCTATTAAGGTTTACAAATATAGAAAGTAGGCAGAAATTGAAGAAGCTAACCTTTTCCGAGTTGAAGGCTCGAGTAACTTATTAGCACAAGATGAGTACGTAGCACTGTTTATTCTGTAACTGTGCAAGATTGTCAATATAATTGGTGATTTTGTTGCTTGGGCTGCGATGCTTTTTATACTTGTTCAGCCATGCATGCCCCCACCTGTGGGGAATTTGATGGTATTTTTTCTTATCATTATTTTCTTTTTCTTTAGATAGTATTCCAAAAGTTGACTAGAAATTTAGAGATAAGCCTGCTCTTACTCTGTCTATTCAAGTATACTCCTGGGCAGTCTCATGGAGGGGCATAAAAGGTGACAGCCAACAAGTCAGTACATGTTTTTCAAGTAAATTTTCTCTAGTTATACCCTCCCTTTATAGGATTCCCGAAGCTTTATCTTCACAAACTTACAACAATTTGAGCTATTATTCCTTCTTCATGCATCCATTTTTACTAAAGGTTTTATGAGGGGTAGCTGTTATTTGAAAGGTGCATATAACGCCATGAGTAACTCGTTGGCCTAACTTAACTTGGATAAGATTCGCTCTTATATATTCACATTGCTAAGAAACTTAAGTTGCTCACCTAAATGCATGCTTATGCACACAAAATTTTCATTAAACTTAAGTTTGAGTGTGTCTGGATATACTAAGATTCTGCTGATCATGCACAATAGAGGATTTTCTAGTTGTTCTGGTCTATACAAGCTTATCAAGTGTGGAATTTTAGTTTCTAGCTGACATTGTTCCTAATTTAAAAGATTAAGTTGTCAGGTGAGATTTCAGAATATGATTTATATTATTCTCTAACACTCCTCTTCAATTAAAAATTATTTGAACTTAAAACTTGCACAGAGCCAAATCATATTGTATCTAATTTTTATCAAATAAAATAGACATGGTGAGATTCAAACTCGTGATCTTAGTCAACAAGATTTCTGATATTATATTAACGAACCATCACACTTAAGAATTTAAATTATTAAATAATACCACGGAATATAATTTATATTATATTATATACATCACTATGTCGTTAGAGCATTTCTCGACAACTTTGCTTCTAAAGGAATAATAGGCCAAATTGTTGTAAGTTTGTGGCAATTATAGGATGATCTCACTTCCATGTACGTTTGTTATGTTCTTAAAAGATAATCGATTTGGGTTTTTCATTAAATATTATATCTTCAATGGACTTTATTTTTATATTTTTCAATTATATATATTATACTTTTTATTGCATTATTTACTAATTTATTTATTATTCTCTTATCATAACTATCCTAAACTCTCTATAGTTGATGGTTTTTTTAATTTAAGAACCTAACCTCACCTATCTCTATTTTATTATTCTCTAAATTGACCATGAATACGCGAAATAGATCAGTAATCATCTGATCACAAGACAACTGTCTCCGTCTCGAATATATTAACTGCATGCTAGTTATTTAAGAAAAATAAAGTAGTAAAAAATATTGAGAAGCAATACATCGATGAGTGTACGTAGATGCAGGCAATCCTTTCATCTCTTAGAACGTGGATGCTCGCTCGAATGCACGCATCACACGCGCGCGAGCAAGGCCTGCTATATCCAACTTGCAGAAAGCTAGCCAGCCTTACTCGTGTAGGTTTTATGCAGTCCAGGTGCACATGGTTGAGTGATAAAAGGATGGGCAAATATGTGCATCAGGAATCGGTTCCTTATAATGCACATCCATTGCCAAATTCTTTTGTTCCTTGTATTTGATTCCTCCTCTGCAATAATTCAAAAGCAGCGGGGAGGATTCTGTCTATGCGACAGCCTGCCTCGTCTTCTAACATTCATGATCTCCTTGAGAGATAACCGACAAGTATTCTAGCAAAATCTTCTTGTGAAGAGAATGTTCCGAACAATATTTGATAGCGTTTGGATCGCGGCGGGCCGACGCTGGACTGGGTAGGCAGCTGAGTTGGATAGGTCAGATAATTATGTGTAGAAACAACATCAAGTACGTGCATGACACGCTGGAGTTTAAGCTTCCATAACTTGGGACAGTAATTGGAACATGTTCACTACGTGCTTACGTTGATGAGATTGAGATTTTAATGTATTGAAATATTGAAATTCAATTCTAGGTTGCTATAGGGTGGTTATTTGTTCTAGGTTGCTATAGGGTGGCTGCTACTATAGATAAGATGGTTACTTGTTCTAGGTTGCTTTCTTGTAGTTTACTCTTCCTTAAATCAAGGAGCTAATTGAGGAAAGAGGCTTGGTTAGTTGTGTCTCTTTCCTTATATATAATGTTATCCTCTAAATGAAAACATATGAAGAAATCATATTTCATCAAGATTTTCTACATGGTATCAGAGCGGGATTCCTCAACTTGTCTCTATATTTGTTTCTTCCTTTAGTGTGTCTTTGCTAAGATGGTAGATGACAATCCTTTTGCATCAGAGGCAGAAAGCTCGTCAGTTATAGCTCCCTCTAATCTCCTTGAGATGGAGATCAACCCATACCAACGGTTGAGCTCAATATTATTGAATGAATTCAACTATCTTCCTTGGTCGAGAGCAGTTACTCTTGCTCTCGGTGGAAGGTCCAAGCTCGGGTTTATCAATGGAAGCATCAAAGTCCAAAATATCTCCTCTTCCAATTATGAATCTTGGTTATGTAAAGACCAATTGATCATGTCCTGGCTCCTCAACTCTATGGAGCGGAAAATTGCTGAAATATTCAGCTACTCTCAGTCCTCTCATCAACTATGGGAGACTGTCAAGGAGATGTATGGGAATCAAAACAATGTTGCCCGTGTCTTTCAGCTCAAACAGGAAATTACAAACCTTCAACAATAGGGTAAACCATTTGTTCAACTTCTTGATGGTTTAAAAAACAAGTGGAATGAGCTTGAGGTGTATCGTCCACATACCACAGACGCAGTTGTGCTTCTGAAAAGAGCTGAAGAAGACAAACATTTTCAGTTATTATCGAGCTTAGACTCAACATATGAAGATCTCCGCAGTCACATCCTCATGAACTCTAAGCTGGCATCCTGTTACAAGTGTTTGTGCTACAATTCAACGAGAAGAGGTGCGAAGAAAGGTTATGAACATGGAAATCGAGACAAATATATCTGAAACTAGAGCATATTTGTCCAATCACAAGCACATTGAGGAGAAAGTCTACAAAGGCAAGAGGCCAGATTTGAAGTGCAATTATTGCAACAACATTGGTCATGTAATAGAGAGATGCTGGATCCTTCACCCAGAATTGAAGCCACTCAAGTTTAAGGACAATAAGGGCACTCAAAGGAAATTCCAGACTTCAGCCTCTAAGGCTAATCAAGCAACAACTCCAAACAAGGGACTTCAAAGCTTCACTTCCAATCCATCTAAACTTATCAATGAATTTGCTTCCTATATTCAGAAAACAAAAGGGAGTAATGACAACAAAGAAGTAAGCAATGTGGGAAAAGAAAGCTCAACTGCCTTGCTCAGCAAATTTGTTGAATTCCTTGCTGAAACTCAAAACTGTTCAGCAAAAGAAACCTCAGGTACTCTAAATGCTTTTGCTACTGCTCTAAATGTTAGTAATGTGCATGAGTTTTGGGTCATAGATTCAGGTGCCAGTGATCATATGACAAATCAACTTACACACTTATATGACTTTGAAAAATATAGTAAGTAATCTTTAGTGTCAGTTGCAAATGGTAAGGGTACCACCGTCATAGGTAAAGGAAAGATCAAGTTACTCTTGGATAATATTGAGTCAATGGCTCTTTATATCCCCTCCTTTCCTTTTCAATTGCTCTCAGTTGGAAAAATCACAAACTCCCTAAAATGTCTTGCTATATTCTCTTCTCACAACGTCATTTTTTAGGATATAGCCACCAAGAAGACGATTGGTGAAGGGATCTATCTTGATGGCCTTTACTACTTGTTCAAATATTTTCAAAATAGGAAGGGATTTAAAGTTAGTTCCAACTTCAGTCCAGATCAGAGTTTGTGGCATCAACGTTTAGCTCACCCTTCAGAACATGTTCTATCTATTTTGTTTCCCAACTTGGTATAACAATAGACCATATGTGACTCTTGTCAATTGTCTAAATCTACTAGGTTACCTTTCAAATCTTCCGAGTCTCAAGCTAACAAACCTTTTGAAATTGTATACTCTGACATCTGGGGTCCAACCATTGAATCCTTTGATGGTTATAAATATTTTGTGACATTTGTCGATGATTTCTCAAGAACCACTTGGTTATATCTCTTAAATTCAAAAGTGATTTGTTAAATGTTTTCAAGGACTTCCATAATCTTGTTAGAAATCAATTCTCCATAAAAATTCACACACTACGATCTGATAATGGCACTGAATATATGTCCCACCTCATGACACAATACTTGAGCACACACGAAATCATTCACCAAACAAGTTGTGTGGGTACACCCCAACAAAATGGAGTGGTCGAAAGGAAAAATCGTGACTTACTTAAGAAAACTAGAGCTCTAATGTTCCAAATGAACGTTCCAAAAAAATTTGGTCTCAAGGAGTTCTCACTGCTACTTACCTTATTAATCGTTTGCCTAGTAGAGTGTTGAATTTCAGATCACCTCTTGAAGCCATGAAAGGAAGGAAGATTGACCTATCTCATTTAAAGGTCTTTGGCTGCACATGTTTTGTTCATATTCAGGCTTCTCATCGGCATAAGCTTGATCCAAGAGCTATCAAATGCATGCTTTTGGGATATTCTTTGACACAGAAGGGATATAAGTGTTACAATCTTGTCTCTAAGAAACTCTTCATATCACGGGATGTTCGATTTGAAGAGAATACTCCTTATTGCTCCAAAACTCATGAAGTTGCTGGTCAGGGGGAGGATACATTTTTTGATCTAGTTATGCTGCCTACTTGTCCTTTAAGTACAAATGCTGATTCGATTCATCATATGCCTTCTAATGATTACTCTTCATCTCATGAGCCTGAAGGTGAACCTCAAAATAAACTTATTGAAGACCTGAACAATTCTCATAATCATCCTGAGGACCAAAGCAATGTTGAAGCCTCTAATACACCTCTAAGACGCAATCCTATGCGTGATCGTCGTCCTCCTACAAGGCTGCAAGACTATGTCACATATAATGCCAAGCATCCCATCACCAACTTTGTATTTTATCACTTCCTTAGTGTGGTTTCTAGCACTCATGATCCTCAAAGCTTCCAGAATGCAACTCTTCAAGCAGTATGGAGAAAGGCAATGCAAGAAGAGCTGCAAGCTCTTGATGATAACAACACTTAGAGTGTTGTTAAGCTCCCTAAAGGAAACTTCCGCTTGGTCATCCTCAAAGCAATAATCCTAATCTGGTTTGTAAACTACACAAATCTATTTATGGATTAAAACAATCCCCACGTTCTTGGTATGCAAAGTTAAGTTCAGTTCTAGAGGCAGTTGGCTTCCAAAGTAGCAATGCAGATTCTTCTCTATTTGTTCGAAGTGGATCAGGAGGAAAAGTGGTGGTTCTCATTTATGTTAATGATCTTATTGTCACAGGTGACAATACTAATGAAATCAACAATCTTAAATGGTATTTGAAACAGAAGCTAGCAATCAAAGATCTGGGAGTCTTGAAGTATTTTCTTGGTATTGAAATGGCTACTTCACACAAAGGGTTATTTTTAAATCAACGTAAATATGCTCTTGATCTTCTCCAAGAATCTAGCATGCTTGATTCAAAAACTACTCGCACTCCTTTAGACAGTAAACTCAAGCTTGATATGGAAGGTGAACCTTTCAATGACATCCACTATTATCAGAGGTTGGTTGGTAAACTTATCCACTTAACTATCACCAGACCCGACATCACATATGCAATAAGCATTGTGAGTTAATTCATGCATTCTCCCACCATGTTACACTTGAATGTGGTTAAAAGAATCTTACGGTATCTTAAAGGGTTTGTTGGTTGTGGTATACTCATGAAAAAGAATGATAATGTTCACATCCTTGGGTACACTGATGCTGATTGGGCCGGGAACTGCTTGGATCGAAAATCCACCACAGGATATTGTGTCTTTGTAGGAGGAAACTTGGTCACTTGGAAAAGCAAGAAGCAATCGGTCATCGCTCGTTCCAGTGCAGAGGCAGAATATAGGGCAATGACTTCCACAACTTGTGAACTTATATGGTTAAAAGGGTTATTGTCTGACTTAGGTTTTTGTCACAATCAATCCATGCTTCTCTTCTGTGATAATCAAGCAACACTTCACATCGCCTCCAATCCTGTCTTCCATGAAAGAACCAAGCATATAGAAGTCGACCGCCATTATATTCGTGCTCACGTTCAATCCAAGGTGATTCAGACACAATACACTCGAAGTTGTGATCAACTAGCGGATATATTTACCAAAGCCTTACCTACAACTCAATTCCAACGGCTATTTTCCAAGTTTGGATCAATCAACCCTCTTGATCCAGCTTGAGGAGGAGTATTGAAATATTGAAAGTCAATTCTAGGTTGCTATAGGGTGACTGTTATAGGGTGGTTACTTGTTCTAGGTTGCTATAGGGTGGCTGCTACTATAGGTAGGGTGGTTACTTGTTCTAGGTTGCTTTTTTGTAGTTTACTCTTCCTTAAATCAAGGAGCTAATTGAGGAAAGAGGCTTGGTTAGTTGTGTCTCTTTCCCTATATATAATGTTATCTTCTAAATGAAAACATATGAAGAAATCATATTTCATCAATATTTTCTACATCATGCAAAAAAAACACGTTTAGCCTTCTTGAATCTAGGTGATGTTTGGGAGTTTCGGCTTGTCGTTGAGTTTAGAAATTAGACAAACCAGTTGCAAATTTCTCGCCTCATTTTCAAACCCACCAACAAAAACACATCCAAAATATAGGAGAGAGAAGGATCGTTGCATAACTATTTTCCCAATTCAACCCTTTCTCTTAAACCATCTTGTAAGAACACCTTACAACTAGGTAGATTCATCATTCTCTCGCAACAAATTCCCCTTCTTTGTCTTCCCCGATCCTCTCCGCTTAAAATTAATTATCATTCATGTTTTCCTCCTTTTAAAAACTATAACTTTTAGAGGTAATGATCCTGTGAATATGTTTAAAGGTATTTTGAATGAGTGTTTTTTTTGGCTTACACCGAGAATAATTTTTATTATTTTTCATTGTCTTTAAAATTAAAATCTAGAACTGGCACCTCCTTGTTTTGTATTGCAGAATCAAAAGAAATCTAAATATAAGTATTGACACTGGTTTAAAATGTTTAATGGAATTCAAGAGAAATGTTAGAAGTGGAACTTGGAGGAGGAGGAGGAGGAGGAAGATGTTAACAAGAACAGACTGTTTGTAACTGGGAGAGAAAGAAATGAGGGACTTTGAATGATAGAAATTTGTATATTTAGTTCAAGTTTTATTGAATGGAAACTCTCGACTTATATAGCCTCTAATGTAACTAACTTTGATAGTTTGTTAGTTTACATTGCACTGAACTTGTGTTACAACAGAAATACAAAACTAAAAAACTGAAAAACTAAAATATGTTGAAGCAGTTAATGGTTGACTTTGACGTTTGACTTGGGTAGATGACTCTTCAATCTCTCTCTTAAGCAAATTGTTGTAAAGCACTTAGCTTAATTTTGCAATATCACATACGTTGAGCAATCCTCGAAGTCTTTGAAAATCATCAACCTTTAACGGCTTGGTAATTACATCCGCTAATTGATCTTTACTTCCACAATGAATCAAATCAATCGACCCTGTCTTCACAAGATTTCTTAGAAAATGATACCTCACGTCGATGTGTTTGCTGCGTCCATGCAATACAGGATTTTTTGAGAGTTTAGTTGTGGAATTGTTATCACATCAGATAGGAGTGCAATCTTCATCACTATATTTTAACTCCTTCAGAATTCTTTTCATCCATATGGCCTGACATGCACACATTGTCCATGCCACAAATTCAACTTTCGTTGTTGATAAAGTGATGATTGGTTGCTTTTTTAGAACACCATGACACTGCTCCTGAATTTAGTAAGAAAACATATCGTGAATAGGGCTCTTCTTGTCTTCTACATCGCCTGCATAATCACTCTCTGTAAATACAAGCAATTTTCCATTTCCTCCCCGTTTATAGTGAATCCCGTAATTCACTGTTCCTTTCAAGTATCGCAGAGCCCTTTTTACAGCCTGTAAATGAAGATTTGTAGGCCTCCCCATATACCTGCTTATAAGACTTGTAACAAACATCATGTCTGGTCTCGTAGCAGTAAGATACATCAGGCTTCCCACCAATTGCTTTAAATTCGTCTTATCTACGAAAACTCCATTTTCATCCTTACTAATTTTGAAGTCTGGAATAATTGGATTGTTGACCTCATTGCTTTCCAACATTTCCAAATCTTTTTAGAATTTCTAAAGCATACTTTCGTTGACAGATAAAGATACCATCTTTTCTCTATGAAAATTCAATTCCTAGAAAGAAATGCATTCTCCCCAAGTCAGACATGTCAAACTCTTTTAACATAGAGTTTTAAAATTCTGCAAGCATATTATCATCATCACCCGTAAAGATTAGATCATCAACATAAATACTTAAAATTATAATCTTTCCAGCATTGCTCCTCTTTATGAACAAAGTTTGTTCACATTCAGACCTCTGAAACCCTTCCTTCAAAAAATAGGCTTCAATCCTATTAAACCAAGCTCGTGGAGCTTGTTTCAACCCATACAACGCCTTGTACAATTTATAAACCAAAAGTTCTCTCCCTTTCTTCACATACCCTTTTGGTTGTTTGATGTAAATATTTTCACTCAATTCTCCATGAAGAAAAGCTGATTTTACTTCCAATTGCCCAATTTTCAAACCCTTCTGAGCAACCATGGCTATTATCATCCTTACAATATCTATTCTTGCTACCGGCACAAACACTTCTGTGTAATCTATTACGTGTTTTTACAAATATCCCTTTGCCACCAATCGCGCCTTATTTTTGTCAATCTCTCCATTCTCATTGTATTTAGTTTTGTACACCCATCTAAGCCTAATCTTCTTAGCATCTGTTGGCAAATCCACTAAAGTCCATGTTTTATTTTTTTCGATGGACATTATTTCTTCATCCATTGCATGTCTCCACTTCTTTTCTTTCACTGCATCTTCAAACAAAAATGGATCTTCTTCAGTAACTATTACTAGCATATAAGCTTCATCTTCACTGATAGTCTACATTAATAATTCCTTCTGCATTTTCCCCTACATTTTCTGCATTTACTGATGCATTTTTTGTTGCTGTATTTTCATTTGCATTCCCTGCATTTTCTATTTCTTCCACTCCATTCTCATTTGCATTCTCTTCACTCTCTACTGCTTGTTCAAAAACTTCATTTATCACACCATTTCTTTCCATCTCACTCTCATCTTCAACATTGTCTACATGTTGTTTATCCCATTCCAGGTCTCTCAGAATCCGCTTCTGATGACTTTCACCCCAATTCCATTCCTTTTCTTCTTCAAATACCACACCTCTACTCACCACCACCCTCTTTGCTATAGGGTCATATAGTCGATACCCTTTTGTCTCCTCACTCACTCCCAGCAGCACACAACAAATGCTTATATCATCCAATTTTCATTTGTTTTCTTGTGGAACATGCTCATAAGCAAGGCATCTAAACACACGAAAGTGTTCCACAATTGGCTTCAACCCACTCCATGCTTCTTGCGGTGTCATGTTTTTTAAAGCTACTGTTGGGCACCTATTCAAGACATAAAATGTTCATATCACTGCCTCAATCCAGAAGCTCTTTGGAATCTTCTTCTCATTCATCATGCACCTCACCATTTTCATCATAGTTTGATTATTCCTCTTAGCTATGCCATTTTGTTATGGTGTGTATGCTGCAGTCAATTGCCTTTTAATTCCACTTTGCTTGCAAAAATCATTGAATGCTTTCCCATTAAATTCTCCCCCCTATCTGTTCTCATGCACTTGACATGTAATTCCTTCTCTTTTTCAACAGTCTTCACAAAGAATTGAGAATGTTGGAATGCCTCACTTTTTAATAGCTAGCAGATATGCCCATGAATTTCTATTATAGTCATCAATAAAGCATAGAATGTACCTCTTTCCACCATTAGACATAGGTGTAATAGGTGCACAAATGTCTGCATAGATTAATTCCAATGGTTGAGCTGCTCTCCACATGCTCCTTTTAGGAATAGCTTCCCTTCTTTGTTTACCTATGTTGCACCCTACACATACCTCATTTGTGACTTTGAACTGAGACAAGCCATGAACTTGTTTCTTGTTTTGTAGTGTCTGCAAACTTGTGTAATTCAAGTGTCCATAGCGTTTATGCCACAGATGGCATAGGTCTTGGGAATTCATATGAAAACAGCTTTAATTACTAGCACCAACTTGATTTCCAGTTAATAGAATGAACATTCTATTTATGCTCATCTTACTCTCAACATTTTACCCCCTTACTAGATGATAGATTTTGCAGGTTCCACCTTTAAACAGTATAGCCAACCCATTTTCTTGAAGTTGCCCAACACTTCAGAGATTGTTCTTAAGTTTAGGAACCAAATACACTTCATTCATAGTATGAACTTTTCCATTAAAAAATAGTTTCACACTCCACTTTCCAGTCACACTCATCCTACTATTATTCCCAAGCTTAACCGAGTGTTTAAAATTTTCATCAAGGTCTATAAACATACCTTCATCACCACTCATATGGTTTGAACATCCTAAATCTAGGAACCATGCATCATCTCGTCTTCTCTTATGTGATTCAACATAACACATCAACAACATCTCATCTTCTTGATTCAGCTCTGCATAGTGCACCTCTTTATTCACATTTGTACACTCATATTGAAAGTGTCCAAGTTCATGGCATTTGAAACATTCAACAGTGTCTTTGTTATAAATTTGTGCTCCTCTTTCACGGTCTCTTCCCCTGAAATTCATCATTCCTCTACCTCTGCTCCTTTTTCTTTCATCATAAACCCTCAATGCTTGATCATCTTCTCTGGTTTTTCGAAATTTTTGTTCATGCACCAGTAATGAACTTTGCAGTTCATCTACTGTCAATTGACTTATATCTTTCGATTCTTCTATTTAACAGACTATATAATTGAATTTCTCAGTTAGTGTGCACAATATTTTCTCAACAATTTTTACCTCAAATACATCTTCTCCAAAATTCCTCATATTGTTTGCTATCTACAATACTGTAATGAAGTATCCTGTCACAGACTCCCCAAGCTTCATTTCCAGCGGTTCAAAATTCCTTCGTAGAATTTGAAGTTGAGCTCTTTTCACTCTAGCATTTCCTTTGTACTTGATCTTCATGGAGTCCCATAGTTGTTTTGTCATGTCTTTCTGAGCAATTGTTTTCAAAATGGATTTATCAATTGACTGGAACAGATAGTTCTTGGTCTTCAAATCCTTCAATTTCATCTCCTCCAAGTTTTTCTTTTGCCCAACCGAGAGTGCTTCTCCTGCTGTTGGTTCTCCATAACCTATCTCAATGACATTCCAATACTCCTTTAATCATAGCAGATTTTCCATTAACATACTCCAATGTTCATAATCTCCATCAAACTTAGGAATATTGGGTTGCGCAAAATTGTTTGAATCCATTCTCCTTCTGTGTGCTAAGACTGAATCTTCAAGTTCTGATACCACAATGTTAACAAGAGCAGACTATTTCTAACCGAGAGAAAGAAATGAGGGACTTTGAATGATAGAAATTTGTATATTTAGTTCAAGTTTTATTGAATGGAAACTCTCGGCTTATATAGCCTCTAGTGTAACTAACTTTGATAGTTTGTTAGTTTACACTGCATTCAACTTATGTTACAATAGAAATAACAGAAATACAAAACTAAAATTTGTTGAAGCAGTTAATGGTTGACTGTGACGTTTGACTTCGGTAGATGACTCTTCAGAGGAGGAGCATGCTCTGTAATTAAGATAACTTACTGGGGAAATACCGATCACTTCATTCTTTCTTTATATAAATTTGATTGTTAAATCTTTTGTTTATATATGAAATGAGTTATAAAAAGGATTTAAGAGAATGGATTTTACAAAAAAGAATTATGTCAATCATGCAGGTAGGGTTTATGGATGTTCTCAAAAAATTACATCAATAAAGGATTTAGTCGGCCATATAAGCAAAGTTATTTTCAAGAACATTTGGTCGGCTAAATGTGAAAAAAAAGGTTAAGTTAGTCACATGAGTGGGGGCTACATATTATTGAGAAAATCAAGTTTCTATCATGATCATTGGGGGATATTTTGAGACAAGTTAAACTAGTTAGTCGCAAGATTGATGGATAGTTTGAATCATTAACTGATAAATTATGTTAAAGTCGGATAAGTCATTGTATATATTGAGGAATTTGTAATGACAAAATTATGTTAGGAATGTTATTAACCATATCCTCATATGATTATGTTAGTAACCATGATGGAAAAAAATTGGTTGAAAACGAATTGTTAAAGAAAACTATTATATTTTTGTGCACATATAGGATAATATAGCATGTAAGTTGTACTTGATAGACTAGCATGAATTGCAATTTTGTTAACAATTACAATTGTTTAAATATAAGTGTCCCATTGACGAGATCCTATAATATTGGATTTCTAACAAACTGACGGCTAAGATTAAAGAATTACAAATTTGAATTTGAATAACATTTGAACAAGCTATTGATTGTAGATGAGTTATTGATAAGCCCCCTCAAGATGGAGGTCATGTGAGAACTCCATTCAAGAGAAACGAGCACGCAATAAAGGTTTAGTAAGTGCATCATCTAACTGGTCTACTGAAGATACATGAGCTACTTAAAGACTACCTTTTGGACTTGATCCCGAATGAAGTGGAAGTAAATTGCAACATGTTTCATCCAAGAGTGAAACATAGGATTTGAACATAGTTGAGTGGTATCGACATTAATAGTATATAACCGGGCAGTAAGATAGTGAGATGCCAAGATCAGTGAGGAGATAGGTGAGCCAATTGATTTTAGCTGCAGTGTTAACTATGACATTGTATTCAACTTCAGTGGATGACCGTGATACAATTTGTTGTTTCTTATAGCACAACCAAGATAAATGATATATGCACTTGTTGACGAGAAGTCATCCTTGTCGCCTGCCTAATCTGCATCAGAGTAGGCTGATAAGGATAGTGATCTATCATTATACAAATGATCGGAGAAGCATGTAATTGGAGTGGACAATGACAATGTAGTCGGAGTCCATCATTGATAGTGCCACAAATATAGTAAAGTGGACGTTTAACAAACATCTAGTGATCAGTGGTTGGATGATACATATATTGTGATGACTTATTGACAACAAATGCAAGATCAGGTCTAGTGAGTAGTAGATAATAGAAGTTGCTTATAATTGTTTGATACTCAGTTGGATCCATCAACGGTTTACTACATTTTAACATTATAATAGGGCTTATCGAGAAAGGAGTGAGCACTGGTTTGGCTTTACTCATGTTGATTTTAGCCAATAAGTTGAGAATATATCTTCGTTGAGAAAGCAGAATGCCATACTTATTGGGAACAACTTCCACACACAAGAAGTAGGATAGTTGACCAAGATCTTAAGGGAGAATCGGTGAGCAAGATCATTAATAAAGGAAGTAGCCAAGCTAACGGCGTCTCCAGTGATGCTAAGATCATCTACATAAACTAGGATGTAGATGACTCAATAAGTTTGAGTATAAATAAAGATTCAGCATGTGAATTTATGAACCCTAACTGAAGAAGAAAAGTGTGAAGCTCGTGATACTAGGCTCTTGGTGCTTGCTTAAGGCAATGGATCACCTTATGTAATTTGCAGACATATGATGAACGATCTTGATCAATATATCGGTGAGATGGCCTTGAGTAAATGCATTGTTTACATCTAGTTTCCTTAGTATCCAATTATGAGATATAGCAAGGCTAGGAATAACCTTTATGGATGTGGATTTAACACTGGTTTGAAAGTGTCCTCACCGGGTCGTTGATGAAACTGATTTGCTACCAACCATGCTTTGAACTTGTTAAAAGAGCCATTAGAGTTATGTTTAATTCAAAAAATGGTACAAATGGTACAAGATCCATTTGCAACCTACTACATTCTAATTCTCAACAAATGGTACAAGATCCCAAGTGTCATTGCACACCCAGGCATCATACTCAGCATACATGGCTTTGGCCAGTAAGGGTGGTGAGTGAGGGCTTTGGATGGTCAGTTCAATGGTACTTAGTGATGTGAGTTTGGTGTGGAGATTCAATTTCTATATTGGTCTATGGATGTTAATTTAAGCTCTTGTTGTCATGGAATGAAGTAGGAGCAAAGACATTACCACGTAGTGAGATAGCCCCCTGTGATGAAGAGATAAGAATTGATAGGTGGGTTGTGGGTTGTTATGAGGTGTGTGTAGCTAATTGGTGGGTGCTTTGATGAGAAACATCAGGAAAATAGGCTGAGAAGGTATCAAGTGTAGTGGCGAAGACTGAAGGTGCACATGGGAGCTGCTGAGAGAGGATCACATCAGGTGGGGGTGGAGTGACCGGCTGGGGGTTGGAAGGCACCGAGTGGATTAATGGTGGAATCCAAATGCTTATGGGGCTAGGTGACCGACACATGGGCTTACTACACAAAGAGGCATATGGAAATTGAGACTCAACAAATTTCACATGTTTAGAGACATATTTTGGAAATGTTTAGATCAAAACAGTGGTATGCACTTTGAGTGAGAGAGTAACCGAGAAAAATACAAGGTCTGTATTGAGGTTCGAATTTGTGTGATGTGTAAGGTCATAGTCGCAGCCAAAGATCTTCAATTTGGAGTAATTGGGTATGGTTTGGAATATTTTTTGAAAGGGGAAGAGGAGATTTAATATGGGTGTGGGCATTCAGTTAATGAGGTAGAAAACTGTTGCAAAGGTGTATGGCTAGTAAGGAAGTGGGACGGAGGCATAGGAGAGCAAGGCAAAGCCAATTTTAAAGATATGGAGATGTCGCCTCTTAGAGAAGCCATTATTAACCATATCCTGATATGATCATGTTAGTAACCATGATGAAAAAAGTTTTTGGTTGAAAACAAATCGTTAATAAAAACTATTATATTTGTGTACATATATAGGATGATATAGCATGCAAGTTGTACTTGATATATTGGCATGAAATGCACTTTTTGTTAACAATTACAAGTGTTTAAATACAAGTGTCCCAGTGACGAGATCCTACAATATAGGATTTCTGTTAAACTAATGCCTAAGATTAAGGAATTACAAATTTGAATTTGAATAAGATTTGAAAAGGTTGTTGATTGCAGATGATTCATTACTAGTACTCACACATGTTTAATCATTATTTACCTTATGATATATTTCAATTATTGTAAAATATAATGGTCATAATTCATTAAATTCTAACAAATCTTCATTAAATGAGGAGAAACAATAAAAGAGGAAGAATATATATATATATATATATATATATATATATATATTGTTGCGATGGCGCGGTCGTACAAATTAATTACCCTAGCTTAAAACACACAAGATAGTATAGAGCAAGCAAGGGGTCGATCCCATGAGGAAGTTTCAAGTCAGATTTTTATGTTGTACATTATGTGATTGGGGGGATTTGGTTTGTGATTCTCTAAATTGTGACAACAATTAAACTAGAAAACAAAATCAATTAAAACCGAAACTTATCAAGAAAACAAACCTTGGTCACAAGCATACATCCACCTATGGAAATTAGAACTGATCATGGAAACGACACATCAATTTATATTCTTAATATTTATCTCTTCTTAAAATTGGTTCGTTAACGGATCCGTCGTATAACTTACCCTAACCATCAAACAACCACAGTGTCCGCACTAGTAATTTGATTCAATGGCAGCATTAAAATCTAGATAAATTGATCGATTAAGAAACATAATTGTCCGCAATATATGTTTAGTTCGATTGAATGTTCTCCCTAAGATTAATAACATAGATTCGCTACAATTATTAACTTAGTTGCTTCATAAGTTCATATACCACAACTCCGGTTTTGATATCAAACTTAGGAATTGATTGTCTACAATAATAACTCTGAGTCCGCTCTTAGCAATTAAATAAACAATCATAGGAAAATAAGCATAGGAGAGTAAACATATTCATCATATAAACTGAAAAATTGAGGTAAAAATAGATCTCACAGTTCTTGAAATCTGAAGGTTTCCGTGTCCTTGCAACCAAGCAGAAGAGTCTAGCCTTGCATGTTTATTGAACAACTAAATAAAAAATGAAAGAACACATGATTTAGGGTTTGGAGAAGGAAGATTTTGTGTTTTCTTTTGTGCTGGCCGCCACTTCCTTGCTCCTCTTTTCCTTTATATATGCTTAGAAACCCTAATGTCTATTTTACAAAATAGTCCTTCCTTAAGTTGGCAGAATTTAGTTGTCCCTTGTGAAATTCATATCTCCTTCATATGACATCGTTTTAAGCTGAAATTTGGAGCATTTATAGGTCTTTGAGTCCTGAATCCATGCCAATTGGAATATCGTGTTGCTCATGTTCATACTCAAAATAATCTTGCTGAATAATTTATTAAATGCCTCTAATAAATTGCAAGATCATAACTCATGAAAACAAAATTTCTTGTATTTGTTTGGGGACACACTAATTTATATTCAATAATACTTGTACTTGTTATACCAACATCATATCACAAATTCTCTCTATTATAATTGATTTTTGATCATGATCCAAACATTTCTCATCTAAAAATATTTGGTTGTACAGTATATGTTCTAATTTATATATTACAACGTATAAAAATTGGCCCTCAAAGAAGACTAAGAATATATATTGCATTTAAGTCCCTATCAATAATTAAATATTTTGAACCTTTAATAGGTGATTTATTTATGACATGATTTGCCAACTATCATTTTGATGAGACTATGTCTCCAGTATTAGAGAGAGAAATTAAATAGTTGGATGAAAATATTACATGGATTACATAATCATTATTGAATTTTGATTCTCATACAAAACAATATGAACAAGAAGTTCAAATGATGCTTTATTTTCAAAACATAGTAAATCAGCTACTGAATGCATTCACTAACTCAGAAGAAGTAACCAAATCTCATATATCAGTGGTAAATGCTCCAGCCCAGACTAAAGTCATAATAAGACAGTCCACTAAAACAATAACATATGAGTTTAAGGCACACCAAAAATTTTGTAGACCAAATGGTTCAAAAGACAAAAATTCTCAGGAAAGAAAAGGACTAAATAACCAAGATGATATTATTGAGAAGAAACATATTCATTAGACTATAGATGTAGTTGATCATAAATCCCCAGAAGAGGTTCAAGTACCTAAAAGCAATAAAAATAAGAAGACCTCAATAAGTTATGTCTCTATAAAGAAATGATATAAGCAAAATGAGATAGTTGTCGACAATATTTTTTTCATATAGTATTCACTTGATATCATTAGTGAAAATGAGGACCTTAAGCCTAAATCCATCGAAGAATTTCAACGCAAAAATGGTTAGCCAAAATGAAAAGAAGCAATTTAGACAAAATTAAATTCATTTACAAAACTTGAAGTTTTTGGACTTATAGTCCATACACATGAAGATGTAAAACCAGTTGGATAAAAATGTGTATTTATTTGAAAATGAAATCCTAAGATAGAAGGAACAATTAGCGGCACAAGAATTTTCACAAAACCTTAAATTGAAAATGAAATCCTAAGATAGAAGGAACAATTAGTGGCACAAGAATTTTCACAAAACCTTAAATTGATTATGATGAAATATATTCTTTCATAGTAGATGCAATCATATTTAGATATCTTATTAGCCTAATAGCTCATAAAAAAAACTAGATATGAGTCTTATGATGTTTTTATAGCCTATGAGTCAACTGATAATAATGTTTGTATGAAAATCCATCAACAATTTAAAAATACTCAAAACATATAATTCAAAATCCTCAAGAGATTTAATCAATCAAGTTACAAAGATCCTTATATAGGTTAGAACAATTAGAATGCATGCGGTATAATCGTTTTAATGAATATTTATTCAAAGAATGGTAAAATAGTGACTTTATGTGCCCTTTTGTTTTTATATGGAGGTTAGAATCTAATTTTACTACTATTGTTGTGTATATTGATGAAATATTATTGAAACTCTTGGAGAGAGACCAAAGACAATAAATTATTTTAAGAAAGAGTTTAAGATGAAAGATTTAGAAAAGACAAAATTTTATCTAGACCAGTAGATTGAGCATTTAGCAGATGGAATTCTTATTCACCAGTCAACTTATATAGAGAAAATCCTTAAAAGATTTTAAATGAATAAAGCATGCTCATTAAGTACCCTAATAATTGTTTCGATCACTTAATATAAAAAGATCCTTTTAGACCTTGTGAGGATAATGAAGAAGTACTTGGTTCTGAAATACCACATCTCAGTGCAATTGGTGCACTCATGTATCTTGCTAATAACACCAAAACCTGATATAGACCGGAAATTTGTGAATTTGCTAGCAGGTTATAGTTCTTCCCCTTCCCGAAGACATTGGAATGAAATTAAATGTATTTTTTGCTACTTATAAGGAACTATGGATATGGACTTATTTTATTCAAATAATTATAATAATGAATTAGTTTAATATATTGATGCATGAGATTTATCTGACCCACATAAAGATCAATCTCAAACCGGTTATCTCTTTATATGTGGTAACATTGCTATATCATGAAGATCTACAAAGAAACACTACTAGTCACTTCACTAATCATGTTTAAATACTTGTAATTCATGAAGTTGAGATTGTGTGTGGTTGAGATCAATGGATCAATATATTCACAAAACATGTGGTTTATCCTTTAGTTAAGGAACTTCTACCATATTGTATGAAGATATTGCATGCGTAACTCATTTAAAGGGAGAAAAAAATCAAGTTCTATTATGTTTATTCATAAGGTTATACAATAGACATACAAGAGAAAAAGTTATAAAATCATACATGGTATATGGATGTTTAGTTGCTTTCTTACACTATTATTATATTTATTTATTAATTATTCTAAAGTTCATTTGAATTTATATCTTCTTATATTTTTTAAACTTAAAAAAGATCTATGCACATATGCTTGTAAATAGATGCAATATAAAGAGAAAGATGTACAGACATATATTATAAAAAAAAATCATATGAAATAAGAGTGTTTTCCTATTTTTCTAATCTTTATTGTTCTTATTTATTATATTAACTCTTTATTGAGTATATTGTATGTTTCTAAATATATAGTTTTATAAAAAAGCAATATTATATACAGTATTTCTAATAACTAATATATTTCATTTATTATTTGGATATTTTGAGAAAATTAATGTATTTTCCAACGTATTATATACATATTTCTTTAGATTTAAAAAATAGTTTTTTTCGGGTAATAATTACTAAATATTTAAACATTCCCAATGTCATGCCAAACCTAATAACGTCACCCACACCCACAGGAAAGAAGGCGGAGGCGCTATAAATTCTACAAACTTAACCTTATTTTAGTCATTGATATATATATATAGATAGATAGATATAGATATAGATATAGATATATAATGTGTCAAATTGATTTCCCCTTTTATATCATGACCTGGTTCTTTGTTTTTTATTTTTATAAAGAAAACAATATCATACAGTATTTCTTCTGATCATCGTAACAAATAACCCACATGTCTTTATTCTTTAAGATTACGAACTGGGTTTGATAGATAGATTCGGTAGGTTTAGGAGCAGGTGACAAAGTAAAAATTCCTTACTTGGGTAGGGGTATTGGGTGATCCGACAAATTCCCTCTTTCTGGGTTTTTAGGATTATTATCATATTTGATTTATCTTTGGAAATGTCTGGTGGGACACCAGGTGGCGGCGGTGGATACATCAGGCAGAGACATAGCCAAGGGTATGCGTCAAGTGGTGATGATCTTGAGGATGATGCTTGTTCAAGAGCACAGCCCTTTTCGCCCCCTAATCAGCGAGTTAGGCCTTGGCTAGAGATTGTCGAAAATGTAATTTGGATTGCTTCTGCAATTTTCATCATCTACTTCGGCGACAGACGTTCCAATTTCATTTATCTTTTGTGGCATGACGAACGAATTAGAAGGTAATCCAATTCCTTAACTTTCTGTAATCTTCCTGTTCTACTACTATTATCCTTCTTTTGTGTTGTCTTAATATGTTTTGCACTTTTTAGATGCTTATTCAATGTCACCTGCTTAAGTCCTTTTTCTTGAGAAGAAGAAAAAACTATCAACATTGGAAACGTTATTGATCATCTTTATTGATCATTCAATGTCACCTGCTTAAGTCCCTATCTGTATTGGATTTCTTAATATTTCTGAAGAGGCTTCCACATGGTTTAAGTTAGGCAGCATTTACATGTTTTTTTCAATCTCTCTCTTATACCGTGCTGCCTTGTCTATTTTGATGAAGATGTTGAACAACTTGATTCAGACTTCTCTAGTGTATGAGGATATTCATGGATTGGAAAATGTTGAAGCATGGCAGGATATCCTCGCAAATATAAAAACGAGCCTTGAATAGTAGTGCTTTTGGGGATGTGTTTGGGGGTTTATTTTCTCACATAATTGGGAGACATTCATTCGAAGGTAGATATTTCAGATGTGTATGTCAGGTATCAGAATCATCTTATTCTTGAACTTGGAAATAAGGCTCTACATGTGATAAATCATTGCATGTCCTTTCATTTTTATTTTTTATTTTTTTGAGAATTCGCACTAGAAACTTGTGGAGCTAAGCTTGCTAGAGTGCTTCACTCCTTTGGTTATTTTTTCTAGTCCGTTGAGTCCAGAATTAAGAAAGGAAGAAAACTGATATTGTAAGACATGTATGGCAGTAATGGCTTCATTTGAGTTTAACTGTATCCTCATTCAATGGGGTTGTGCTACTACTTGTATTAAAACAATAGTCAATAGAAGATTCTTAAAACCAATAGCAAGATCACAAAACTAAGAGAACAAACTCTCTGCAAGTAAATCTCAACTTTATTCTGATATCAACATTCATTGTCTTTGAATGTCTAGGCATCACGTAGGCACCAAACCAAATAAAATGTGAAAACCTATTAATTAGTCTTAATTTTTAAGGGAAACTAAAATAAACTAAATTCTTATATGACTACTAATTAATAAGTACTTCTATTCTTTTAAATATTCATTTAACATTAAGGTTCCTAAATAATCAAATATTAATTTTCACTGTTATCTTTCACAATGTTCCATTCATTCATCATTTGATGGAAAATCTCCATCTCTAGTTTTGAAGTGTCATAGCAGTAAGAACACCATAATCTTGCACGCACTTCATTTCCCAAAGTAAAATTCTTGCACTTGCTTCCTTCCTTTCTTGTTTCATGGTGACAATAATTTTTGCAATAAGATGTCTTGTCAGCTACAATATTGAATTCAGGAAGAATAACAAACTAAATGTGATCAACTTTTTTTCTTTAAAAACTTCAATGATAGAATCTTCAATTTTTTGGCTTCTTTTTTCTTTTTTACTTTTGCACAAGATCCTTTCATTGAACTTATTCTGCCTTGCAATTATGCCCATCTCGTATCTTCACAATCTCTATTTCCTTTAACAAGTTTTCTTTGATGCCATCTTCATTGCATTCATCATCTTGTTCTACAATGTCCACTAGTGTCCCTAAATTTGATCAGGTTGTGGAAGTGAAGTGATTAAGAGAATAGGATTATCTTCATGAAGCTAGTAATAGGGACGGAGAGGATACATGTCATCAATTCCTATGCACAACTAGGACTGGATACATGCTTTGCTTTAAGGGATCTGTAATGAAGAAAAGACTTTCCTTGTGGGAAACTTGAATGGGCATGTGAGCAGCAACAATTGCCTGTTTCAATAGGGGTGCTTATGGGTATGGTAGTAGAAACAGGGAAGGTTAGGCTATACTAGAGTTTGCTTTGTCCAATGATTTTGTATTAGCTAACATCTAATTGAGAAGAGGGAACCGCATTTGACAACGTTTAAAAATGGGGCAATTGTACCCAAATGAATTTCTTCCTCACAATAAAATGGCACAAACTTATATATAAGGATTCCAAAATCATCCCTATGAAAGCCATAGCCTCTCAACATAGGCTGGCACTTTTAGATGAGATGAGAAAGGATGGAGTGGAAAAGGATTAGAGAAACATGCTTCCAAGGGTTCAGTGGTGATGCATGAAGGGTGCAAACCAAGTGTATTTTAATAAAAGCTATCAGAAGTGGAGGTTTGGAACCTAGATGCTAATACAGATACCATATCAGGTGAGATGACTAGGTGCTTCAGGAAAAGTGACAGTAGAGAACCTGGGTGAATCCAATGGTCAAAGGCCATTCCCAATCGAACCACTATGATTTTACGTCTAGATACCAAACTTGTGTAGAGCAACCAATAAGATCATGAAAATAGGGAACCAATTCTCATCTCAGTTTTTGTTCTAACAGCAATATTAAATGTTTTTTAAATCTCTAGTTAATATTCTTTATTTACATGCACCAACTACAATAGGATCTCCATATTTTTAAAAATATAGAATAATCATCCAACATAAACTCCCTCAATAATAAAGGGTAAATCACCTCATCGCCCTTTAGTTTGATGGCAACAACACGTATTATCTCCATATTTCATAAACTACTGTGTATACATATTGCAGTGACACTTACACCCTGTGCTTTCACATTTATGCATTGCAATTAACATCAATCTCTGTCCAAAAAAAAACTTTTTACAAAAATGCCTCTAATCACATGCTCAAGGATATTTCATGACCAAGTTACCCTTGTCCTTAAAGTGTATTTTTATACTTTCATATATAATATAAAAAACCAAATCCAAAACTTTCATTTACAAAATGTGACCTAAAGTGAAATATCCAAACCAGAAACAGAGTCTGCCTAGATTTGCTGTTTAGTAGCAGCTGCTATAATTTGAATGGTCAATCATCTCTTGTGGGAAAGAAAAGCAATTGGCTGCTCAAAGAAAAATTCCTGTTTGCAATCACAGCTATTTCGATTGCAATCACTGCAAACACCTGCTTGCTTTAATTATTTTCAGAAAGAAATTTCATAGTTGAAGCATTGAATTCATGCCTTAACAATATTCCATTGATTCTCCAGAAAGAAAAAAAATTCAAGGTGTATTTGATATTAAAAAGTGAAAAAAAGTTACAAGTCAAAATCGTTTTCACATTTATACATAAGACAAAATGACAAGCGGCCTCTCTATTCCTTATTAATTTTGCATCAAAGACTTGCCACTTGAGAGTAAACTACTCAACAAGAATGGTTTGATAGCCTCTACAGTAGACAAAACAAACATATCACATCACCATCCCCTCTTCTCCTTCCTACATTGCAGTACACCAGCCACCTCTACCACATGTAAGCAAGAAAATAATCCTAAATACAAGATCAACATCCAAAAGCTTAAGAAATGGAAAGATCTGATCTGATTTCTAGTAAAGAAGGGAGGCCAAATCTGTTGAGTAGAATGAAAAAAGACGACAAAAGAAAGAGAGTGAGGGGTTAGGGAAAGCTGGAAATGAAAGAAAAAAGACTACTTTCTGCAGATTGGCAAGAAATCAGTTTGGAAGTTATATTTATATGGGGTTACCTTGGTCATTTTGCTTTAAACTTTAATTATCTTTTATCTCTCTTCTTTTGTTATCTGCTTTGTGAATTTTTTAACTCTATCTTGTAAGCCATTGGCTTTTAACTCTCTCCTGTTTTTTTATCTGCTTTGTGAATTTACTCTAATGTTTTATGGCACAATTCATTTAGTGACAGTGGCGGTCCTGTTTCCTTATGCATGTGAATGAATCTTAACTATATTCAACTCCTACTTACACCCAAGGTTTTTCCCTATTCTTCAGGGCAAAATGGTGCAGCAAACACTAAGAACTAAGCAGCAGCAATAAAAAGATATTTTAGATGAAAGCTCAACACTGAAATTTCTCAAAGAAAAAATCGTGAAAGCAAACAATTGCTTAGAACCTCAATGTCACTCAAACTCTCCACTATCTAATAACTCTCCTGCATAGGCTCGTGCCAAGATAAAGGAAATAGGAAAATAATTATTTTTGATATTCCGTACTAAATAAATTTGAACATGGACCTTTAAGAAAAGAAAATAAATTTAAATAAATAAAATACATACTCTTCTTATTATGTTTTGCTGCTTACATGTGTGCAGAACACTAAATTCTTATTGTATATATGTATTGCGGCCTTTGTATGAAACTTATTTGCTTACCGGTTATTCCTTATTAAGAACCAGCCTTAACTTTGTCCATGCTGGTATTTTTAGAGGCCAGTTTAATTGAATTCTCACAGTAACTTACAAATATGTGAAGATTTGTGATCAATTTAATAGTCGAAGGCTAACTCAACATGCGGATAATGCATGTGACTAAAAAGATCTCTGTATTTGCAGCTTAGTGACTGCATTTATGTTTTCAAATTCAAAAGATGGATAATGTGTGTGAATAAAAAGATCTCTGTTTTTGCATTGAAGTGACCGCAACTCTTTTTTTTCTTGTATATTATATTGCAAAGTATTAGTTACCTATATTCTTCAATTTATCTGGTGTCTAATCTTTCAAAATATTTCCATGCAGATTGCCTTTATACCTTGGGATGGTGGGTGTTGGTTTGAACATTCTTATCTTCCTATACACGGTTTTGTTTGCCTGGAGTGTCCGGAGGTTCGATGAAAAGTGGGAGCTCTCAAGTATATCTACTCTTCCATTAGTTACCCTTTTGGGGGTTGTCTCCTTTTCCTTGTAAGAGTACAGTTGTGCATTTCAGTTTTTCACTTAATTGAGTTCTATCACTTACGTTTAGACACCTCTTATTTTGTTTCTGAACTCACGTAGGTTTTCCTTTGCTTTGTGGCCAATTTGGAGTTTTTTGACCCTTCCTCTTCTGGTACTCTTTTTTTCCCTGCCTGCTTATGGGCTGTACACAATAATTTACATGTGGAGACTGCCTGATCACTCTTGTGTTATTGCAGTTCACACTGTTTATGGCTTGTATGGTTATCTTTCCCCACATTATGATTGGGACATTCAGGACACAAAATGATGCATTCCGCATAGATTAAGTTTCCAGAGGGAGAGATTGATTTCTTTGCTCTAACATATTGTGGTTGGATTGGCTATGGATTGAAGCCCCATTTTTAGTCATGCGATGAATCTCCTGCTCAGTTTCGCCGCAATGGTGCGTGCTACCAGAACTGATTGTCCTTTAACCAGCCAGTTTCCATATTCAACGTGATCCTTACCTTATGATAACAAGAACTGATTGTCTTTTAACCATCAATCATGAGTTCAGAGATGTGGATCCATTTGGTGATGTGTTGTCGTAGAGGTGCTAATATGCAGTCATAAGATGTTAGCCTCCAATACTTCCGACTTCGGAATGGGAGAGGGCATGGTTCTGTTATTTGTAGCAGTCAAAGTGAGAATTTGAATTTGCATACCTTTACCATAACAGTTCGTTCTTAGTTTCATTTTTCCTTCAGTTATCAAGGTGGGTTCTCTCCCCCTAAACGCCTTCACATCTTTTGCTAAACCCAATCCCCTGCCCTGATATCTGATCTTTCAAAAACCCGACATCATTTTTTTCGTTCATATTTATTTTCATCAACGTTGCACGCCTTTTCTTTCGTAAAAAGATGTTATTTTTGTAGGAGATTTCAACTTTTTATTATTATGTGATTCTAACAGAAGATCTCGGAGAGAAAACTGATTCAAGGAATATTTTTGCTGTAAAATTGATACAAACTTAATAGTTTGTGATTATATTTAAATTAAAATTGAAAATTGATTCAAACACCTGCATGAGATCAAAAACAGATGAGGAGAAAGAAGTAGAGAGTGGGGAGGTGGTTCAACTTGTGTTGCTTTGAACCGCAGCCTCAAACTCAGGTATTTCCAAATGGGTATTCAAATTTTTTTGGTGGGAACGCACGTTGAACCGCAACCCCAAACTCAGGTATTATAAAATGGGTATTCAAATTTTTTCAATGGGTCCCACTGAAATTCATGCGGTTTCACCGTGTTTTGTAAAGCATATTTTATATGCTTTTCAGAATGAATGCAAACACGAACACAGAGCGTGTTCAATATTTTCAACTCCTTTGTGTTCTATGTAGTGTATGATATATTCATTGCCAACTCCTTGAAACCCACAAGATTTTCATGACAAATGAATTTGACGGCAAAAAAATAAATCAACTTATCAATTTACTCTGCTTGTCATAATTTGTAATGCCTATTTGTTCATTTGTTGCCCTAAGAAAAAAGGAAGATACCGAATAAAGAAGGGTTGAAGACTGCTGAATGGAAATGGATGCAACTCTCAACAAATACTTAACCTCCAAGGTTAAAAAAATCCCTGGAAATTAATGGGTTATGTGGTATAAGAAATTAATGGGTGATGTTAGAATCTCAAATCAATAGAGGCTTGACTTTTCACTTGCAATGAATATTCACACGCCCATCTTTCAAGAACAAAACATAACAAAACAGACGATGTGAATGAAAGTGATTATGTAAAAAACTTGGCGTTTCTTTTGTTTTGTTCATTTGCATGCATGTGTGGATTCTTTCAAATTTCTATTACTCTGCACTTCTGCTTCTGACTGGCGTACATTTTAGATCAATTATCATTGAGAAGAAAATAATGGTTTTTGAGTCCATGTGAACTGAAATTCACGGCAGCAGCATCAGGGGCAAACTTCAAGCCCTTCTCCCGGCCACCACAATCCTCCATTTTCAACGCCACCACAACAGGGAGAACCACCTCGACCTCCTCTACCCATAGGTACCGGCCGTTGACCCTCTCGTCGCAGTCGGTGAACAGTGAAAATGCACAGTAACTTCACGAATATGTAAAATGAAAACGAAAGGCAAAACGGTGTGTTTTGTATTTTTTTTTTATTTATCAAATGCACCGTTTTTGCATTTTAGTCTTAACACTTGGGTTGGGCTGCTCTCGGCCCAGCCCAAGTCCAGCAAGTTTGGGCCTTTTGGCCCAACTTGGCTGGGCCGACCCATTTATTTGGGTCAGGCCCTGTCCAATTTTTAAAAAAAAAATATAAAAATCATATTTTAAAAAATAAAAATTGTATAATTTACTTGAATCATTAATTATATTTTATTATTATAATAATTAAATATACAAAATATTTATATAAATGTGTGTGTGTGTGTGTTTATTTTTAATTAATTTCACAAGTTGACAACAATATGAAAATGATGGTAATCAAACACACAAAACTGTTTTTCATTAAAGTCAACTTCAACCACAGTTTTAACTAAACACAAATTTCAATTACGAACCGCAGCTAAAAACGCTTTTCTTAAACCTGCTTTTTTTCTACCTCAACCACAATAGCAACAGCTGTGCCAAACAGGCCCTATGCCCTGCCTGAGTTACGGAAGATCTAAGCACAAGACCCTATCAAAAAAACATCTCAAGAACTGTTCATTATAATATGCTTAAAAGACAAGAGAATCTTTTATCCTTCTTTTGTTCTTGCTTAGAAAATGGGAGAAAATATATTTAAAGATATTATCTAGAATTTATTTAGAAAAGAAGAGAAAACATTCCCATCTTTCCACCAACCATTATAAAAAGTAGTTGAAAATACCTTGAAGAATATTGTTTTGAAAATACCTTAAGTGGGAGGATAAAAAAAATCATCCCACCAATTTGGGTTTGAAGTTAGCCCTTAACCTTATTTGAATAAACAAGTCATATAAACAAAGCGTAAAAGACATTTAGGGTGGACTTTTCTTTTTCTTCTCTCCTTTTCTTTCCTCCCCTCTTCTTCCATTCTCTCTCACCATCACCTATAACAGCCCTATATACCAAGCTTGTTAATTTCGTTATGTTTCGCCCGGAATGGCCGAAAAATTTTGTGCCATTAAAAAAGACAAAACGATGTTGTTTTCGTGTCAGTTTTAATTCCGACCCTTTTTAGAAATTCCGGTAAAATAATATTTCTTTTATTTTAGAACATTTTACTATCATACTATTTTGGAATTTTAGAGATGTTTCTAATTTTGAGATTATGTTTGTTTGACTTTATGTTTGTATTGTATAATTTTAAGTTAATTTATCTTGAATTTAAATTATACTTGTTAAATTAATATTTTAATTTTTTTCATATATATATAATTAATTATATATGAACAGTACGACCCCGAAACGGCACGCCGAAACGCTCCGAAACCAAAACCGAAACATTCCGTGCCAATAAGAAAACCAAAACGGAATGGTATTGACAACCTTACTATATACCCAAAACACTATTATTGTTATCCATATTGAGAGCTCATATAAACATGCAAAAAAAATACAAAAATAGTGATGAAATTAATATATATATATATATCAGTGACAGAACATGGGAAATGCCTTGAAAAATGTTGAAGACAAGTCAAGAAAAATCAAAATATATAAAATTAGAAAATTTAACAACGTATTTTTGATTGACAAAGAGCCCTATGGGAAAGGAAAAATCAATGTAAGAACGAAAAAAAGAGGATGTTTAAGGACTCAATTGGAATTTTATTTAGTTTAATTGAATTTATTGAAGATTTAATTGCAAGAAAAATTAGTTTTGAGTTCAATTAGGGCTCAATATCTAAGAAATTGAAGTGTGAGTGTTAAATCATAATTTTGAAAGATTACTTTGGTAGAATCAGGGGACTAATTATATAAACATTGAAATTTGATAGTCAATTAAATACTTGATTGAATAAAATCAAAACCAAACCGTAAAAGGCCAATACTTCAGGGGCTTAAGTCTACAAAATCAGAATGCAAATTAATGACAAATAACAGTTTAGTCAAGTAAAGATCAATTTGTACAAATCAAAAACAAAGATCCAAGTTGTAAAAGGCGTTAAACTTTGAGGTTGATGATTGAGTTTGACAAAGGTGTAATAGAATGAGATCAAAAGTTTGAAAGCATTTAAGGGTGCAATTAGAAGAACATAGAATAAATGAAATATGTCAAATCCTAAATTAAAAACTTTATTTTGTAGACCTAGATGACACATCAATTAGGTTTAACAAAGGGATTGACTGACAAGTTATTTAGCCGTTGTTCAGCTTCTATATCGGTAGTTTTGGTTGATCAACTAAGCATCTTTAGGTGAATCGATGTGGCATCTCCAACCATCTAAGATACTACAATCACTATCATTCAAATGAGAAATACCCTTTATATAAATATCATCGAACATTTACATCTTATTTTTTTTCAACGAACTCGAAAAGATCTTATATCTAATCATCCATCACTATGTTTTTAGATTCTCAGTGGATCAAATTGGCACTTTCAAAAGCATGAATGTGGAGCAATAAACATCTGAATTGAGCATGAATAGATCCAAATGAAAGACATGTTTCTTCTCTGCCAAGATCAGGTGGTCTTTAATGATATTCATATTGATGTTGCGTATTTTCCAAAATCATTAATTTTTTAACGTGCTCGCAGCCTTCATAATGACAACATAATAAATAAATAAAATAATTTGAAAAAAATAATGCAGTATAATTTGTTTATTTTTAAGTGTTTATTGTTGTTCACTTCTGTTATTATTTTTGTGGCATGTGGAAAATAAAAATTCACAAGGAAAAGAATTTGATTGCATCAGTTTTTAGGACTAGAAATGAGAGGGAAAACAATATTTTATGCCATCATTTATGGTTCAATATCTTGAACAGAGGGCAAGCTACAAACGTAGAATAACGTACATGAATTCGGTTAAAACGAAAACACACTCAGTGAGTGCAGGACAAAACCAAAGCAAATCAAGGAAATAAAGATACAGTCTTGACAGCGTAATTCACATCCCATTCCCACCAGACTTTAACTATCAAATGAGCTCATGAATCCCCCCATAAAGCCTGCTCCGTTACAGTTTCCGCACAAAATCTCCCTCTTACCTCTGCAAGGAAATATAAGTTCATGAGATCAGCTTTACAAAGAGCCATGGGGGGGGCTCATCTTTTTGTGGATCGGTCAAAACAGAAATTGACAAAATATCTACCAAGGGTGCAATGTTTTAAATCTTGTTAAATACACCATATCCACACAGGGAGAAGGGTGAATGAGATGACACATTTCCTTATCAAAACCAGTTATAAGCTCCTATATTTAGTTTAGTGAGGAAAAAAAGCAGGTGTTCATGAACCCAGCAAGTGAAAGCAAATGTTTTCAGCTCTACAGCCTACACAGTTTTTTAACATGGTAGATATTTTCAAAAAATCACATTAAGGTGGTCAAACTCGACTGGATGATACAGTTATTACTGTTACCAATACTTTTACTGGTTTATCACTACGTAGCTAGCAGATAATTGTGAGAGGACAACTTGCTTCCTTTACCTGCAGAGCCAACATAATCCACCAGCTTTGAACTGTCCATTGAAGTGGTCCGTAGAATTAACTCCTGAACCTTTGCATTGAGAGCACGATAATGCACCTGGTAATGTGATAGAAAGGTAACAAGTTACACGATCTAAGATTTCTTAGGACAGTATTAAAAAAGCAATCACAAGCTTTCGACTCAAGTAGATGAAGTGACACTTCACAGAAAACTCATGCAGGGGTATCAAAGGGAAGACAAGATCCCAATGTACAATATTCTAAATGAACTATGGAACCGTCTGGATCATTGGGAAAGTTCTGTTTATAATTTCATTGACCAGAAACTTTGCAAGGGATTAATGATTGCCAGCAGGAAATGCATTAGATAATTTACATCTGTAATCACATTAATCAATCAGTAACGGTTTACTGCAAACATAAATACCAAGAATGGTCCATCCAATTTGAACATATTCAGCATGCATACCAAGAATGGAAAGGAAAGTGATGCTAAAATAGAAAGAAATTATAAGAACTGCCAATCATAAGACAAGCATGCATAGACTGAAGCTCTACTTCTACAGGGCCACATACAGCAAGTACACCTGCAAGAAACTTGCTGCCAAGCTGTCTAACTGACAAGAAGACACACAACTGAAAATATAAGAATCCAACAGAGGAGAGAAGAAAAAGAAAAGACAAAGTAGATATAAGAAATAAATTACAACTAACCATTTCCATCACAATCAGCACAGACTATGCTATTTGGTTTGGTGCTTTTGCTACTACCATCTACAGCCTGTCAAACAAATCTGAAGTGACTTTCTGGAAAAGAGTATCTCAAAATAGAAAAGAAAAGAGTAGGAGATGACAATCAAGCTTCACACATTGTCACCATGAAAAGTATTATGCGAAACATGGGTATTTAACATCTGGAGTTTTTCATAGAAATATTCCAAGAAATGTCTTAAATCTAAAAATATTCAATTAGATACCAAAATTTAGTAAAGCATCTTCACTAGTGATTTAACCTGTAATTCCAAAAACTCCTAAATTAGCTTGAAGAGTGGGAAAGTCACCAAATCAGATTTGGTTGTTCATCAAACTAAAATTAACGAGGACCTCCAAAATGTTTGCCAAAATGATTTTGGGCATGATTTAGTAGGGTTAATCTCAACAGTTGGAAGTAAATATGCATGTGTATACTTGTTACAAATCATAATATTTTGATTTCAAGATGCTTAATTTCAACATGGAGTTAGTCATTTAACTCCATATCAGTTTGCTGTTGGTATTTCTGCATATTCTTTCAGAAATTTGAATCTTTATAAGCCTACTTGTTGGCAGACATGTCCCCGAAAAGTCAGTTTAAGCCTCTCTTCCTTCTTTTTTTTTTTAAAGAATGGAAAAGGGTTTATAGCTTGAAATTGCACAAGTGGTCATTTCTTTTCTTTACAGGAACTGCGATGTTACTGTAAACACATCCCACAATATCAATGTTTCCCCATTGCTAGTTTTACTTTTAACATACGATCATTTGATTACAGATCTCTGAGACTGATTAAAATTGGCAACAACAAGAATTGATAAGAGCCTGAATGAAGATTTAGGAAGGTGACAATAAATCCTTGAACATGTCAGAATGAGGTCTAGAGACATGATATGCCAAATTATACTATTGACTTTAACAAACTATCACTTTAAAATGGGTTGAATGAAACTAGTGAAAAAATGACCTCCATGTGTGTGTGTGTGTATTCCCTATAAAGTAATTTCAAAAGTTGATAGCAATATGAAAATCATGTTAACCAAACACACAAAATTGTTTTTCATTTAACCTCAAACTCAACCATAATTTTAATCAAACACTTCAATTTCATTTATAAACAGCATCTAAAAGTATATTTCATGAAAATATTTATTTTCCCTCAACCATAACAGCAACCGTAATACCAACCAGACCCTTAAACCATGGTTTGCAAGTAACTTTTAGGTGGGTCTCATATAAACTGTAACTGAGTTTTAAAGTAGCCAAACAGTCATAACATCAGTTTTTTTACCCAAAACCACAACACCAAACACCCACAAAGTTGTAAAACGGATAATGAGTCGAAGCAAGAGAAGTGACATCAACTCAGAAAGGTTTCTAATGTTTCTCCATCATCCATTAATATTTAATATACATTAAGAGACAACAAGCACTTGTCTCGGTTCTGACAGTAAGTTAAAATATTGCAATAGCAAAAAACAAAGATGATTTAACTCCAACTACACTTGCTAAGTTATATCAATCTTAGGAAAAAATGCTTTATGAAGAAAAGAAATTTGATCAATAACAAATTTTTCAAGGCTCTAACACAGAATTATCCTACAAAGAACTCCATGAAAAAATAGAAAAATAAATACAGGAATCGTTAAAAGAAGAAAAGAAAGCATATTATAATAAGCACACTCACCTTGACCTCCAAGGATGGAAATCTACAAGTATGGAGCACTGGCTTCACCCGAAGAAACTTCCCACCAACCGAATTCCCAATAAATGCTGCTTCGCATGATAAAAACCCAAATACTATCAACGTTTAATTAAAAGAGAGGGGGAATGCACAGAGAGAGAGAGAGAGTGACCTGGATTTTTCAGAGAAACAGAGGAGCAAAGGGGTGTTGAATTCACAACGGTAGCCATTCTGAAGAGACTGCTATCGGGGAGGATGAAATGGGAGAGTTTAGAGGCTTGCGAAAGTGCGTTTCAATTTTCAAATGTGGTAAAGGAACAAGGGAATAGACTCTCATCAGATAAGGCTTTCTAATATCTATGGCGGTGCGGTTTAATAATAATAATAATAATAATTACAATAAAAATAAAAATAACCTGAGGCGTCGTTTACAAATTTCAATCATCTGTCGTCTGAATTTTTATTCCATTACCAAAATTATATGTCCACATACGGGACTGGATTTTTATTCCTAAGGCTTTCTAATTTTATTCCTATTTTAATATATATATATATATAATGTCCATTTATATATATATATATACTAGACAATGCCCCGCGCTTCGCCGCGGCGGCACAATATTTTTTTCAATGTAAAAAATATTAATTTTATATATTTTTTTATTATAATATAAATTTTGCTAAAATAATAAATCTGTGCAGAATTCATATCAAGTGCAAGTTTTCTATAAAATATATGAATTTAAAATCAATATAAATTTATTTATTTAATAGTTTCAAATGAAATAATCAGCATAAATTTATCATTATCATTAAAAAAGCAAGAAAACTCGGATATCTGAATTATTAAGTTTATTGTATTAAGATTATTTCATTTTATAATTCAATTTCAATCAAACAAAAATAAAATATAAATTGTGAAAATACCTACAATAATCAAATAAAAAAATAAGTTGTTAATTTTCTATCAACAAAAAGACAAAAACATGGATTGAAAATTCATCATGACGTTATTGTCATTATCATTGCTATAAAAGCTAAAATTATTGCTATAAATTGTGAAAATACCTACAATAATCAAATAAAAAAATTATAAAAAAGAAAAAAAATGTATCAGCAGGAAAGCATTTTAGAAAAAAAAAAAAAATATGAGTTCGGGGATTGTCGTGGTATGCATAAGTTGGCCTGGACACCCTGTTATCAAAAAATTTTGGATATGAAGATTAATCGTGGTGCATTTAAGCGAGCTCGGACACCCCGATTATTAAAAAAAAACCAAAAAAATATATAAGTAGAAAAAAAAAATATGTAATAAGAAAAAATGAAAAAAAAAAATAATAAGTAAAAAATAAAAAAAGGTAAAAAAAGAAGAAGCGAAAAAAAAAAAGAATAATTCTGAAAAAAAAAACGAAAAAAAGCAGGAAAAAAACGTAAATAGAAAAAACAAAAAGTAAAAAAAAACAACGAAACACTGTTGAAATCCACAGTGCACTGTGTCTGTGTGCACAATGCACTGTACACTGTGAATCCACAACGACATTTAGATATATAGTAATATATTAACAATATATATATATATATATATATATTGTTAATATATATATATATATAGTAATATATTAACAATACACTAAATGGACATTATATATATATATATATAATTCCCCCACACAAATCACTGTGGATTACAAGAGTAATTTCTCTTTTTTTTCATTTTTACTTTTTTTTCTCTGATTACGTTTGTTTTTCTTTATTTTTCTTTTTTGTTTCCATTTCTTGCTTTTGCTTTTGTTTTTTTTCTAATTTCTTACTTGAATTTTTTTTGTTGGTTATATATTTTTTCTTTTTTCACTTTATATATATATATATATATATATATATATATATATATATATATTTGTTTTTTTATAATCAGAGTGTCTATGCTAGTTTAAGCACACTAAAATTAATCCTCGGATTCAATTTTTTTATTGTTTTTTTGGTATTTTTCTTGATTATGTTTTCTATTTAGTTTTTTTTCTAAATATATTTTTTCCATGAAATATTTTTTTGTGGTGCCATGGCTAGATGTGTTCTTTTATTGTTATTTTTTATTTGGATTATATGATTTTTTTAATTTTATTATTTGAGCAATAATAATGATAATTTTAGATATCCGAGTTTTCTTGTTTTTTTAATGATGATGATAAATTTATGTTGGTTATATCGTTTAAAACTACTAAACAAATTAATTTATAGCGATTTTAAATTCATATATTTTATAGAAAAATTGCACTTGACATGAATTCTGCACAGATTTATTATTTTACTTAAATTTATATTATAATAAAAAAATACACACAGTTAATATTTTTTATATTGAAAAAAATATTATGTCGTCAGCGACGAAGCGCGGGGCATTGTCTAGTATATATATAAAAGGTGTAGGAAAAACACTATAGCAATCTACAGTGTTTTTTCCATTATATATATATACTAGCCAATGCCCCGAGCTTCGTCACGGACAGCACTATATTTTTCTAAAAAAATCAATCACATTTCCAAGAAAAATAAAACAATGTTTCATGGGAAAAAATTGAAAAAAAAACATAATTAGGAAAAAAAACAAAAAAACTATAAAAAAAATTGAATTCGAGGATTAATCATGATATGTTTAAGTTAATCCAGACACCCTAATTATAAAAGAAATAAAGGCAAAAAATTAAAAAAATATACATAACCAGAAAATAACAAAAAGATCCGTGAAAAAAAAATGAAAAACAAATAGTTAGAAATAAAAAAACATAATAAAAAAAACAAAATAAAAAGGCAATAAACGTAAACTTACATGCCGAAAGTGGGATTTGAACCCGCTACCTCTTTCGTAATATTTACGAATATTTATATTAATAGGTAACTCTATTATGGGAAAATAAAAATATGCTAAGAGTGGGATTCTAACCCTCACCCTCTCTGAAGACATACATAATGTTCGCTCCTAGTACCAACACGACTGCCTAAATATGTTGTTCATGGTTCCCGACAACATATATTATTACTAAAGGTTATTGTGGATTAGCACAGTAAAACCGGGACAAGTTTATATAAACTTGTCCCGGTTTTACTGTGCTAATCCACGTAACACCTACTATTAATATATATTTTTGTAAAAGACAAACAATTGTTGAAGTAGCCGAGATGGTCTAAAGAGCGTCAGATTAAGGTCCCCTTCGAGGGCATGGGTTCGAATCTCACTCTCAACACATTTCTTTTTAGCAAATCCACATTAAAATTGGACTTAATATATATTTTCGAGAAAGATGAAAGAATGTTGAGGTGGTCGAGCGAGTCTATGCGGCGGGAGACAAAAATTTCGTTTGAGAGGTTGGGGGTTCAAGTCCCACTCTTGATAGATTTCTATTTTAATTAAAAATATAATTTTTTTTTAATGATTATGATAATTTTCTTGTTTTTTTAATGATGATGATAATTTTATGTTGGTTATTTCGTTGAAACCTATTAAACGGATAAATTTATAACGAAATTAAAATTCATATATTTTATAGAAAACTTGTACTTCATAGGAATTTTGCACAAATTTATTATTTTTGACCAAATATATATTATAAAAGAAAAACAATAATTTTTTTTGTGTTGAAAAAAATATGGTACCACCCACGACGAAGCGCGGGGCATTTACTATATATATATATATATATATATATATATATATACAGAAAAATAATTTTTTTTTACCTATTTTCAATATATATATATATTGAAAATAGGTAAAAAAAATTATTTTTATGAACTTGTGACCCGAGTCATTAAACTTGAAATACCCACTTTAAGAAAATTAAAAAGTTTAATTTAAAAAAATTAAAGAATTAGATCGAGGAGGGAGAGAGAGAAATGATCATACAAAAGAATTTTGTAAAATAGCAATTCAAAAAAACAATGATGATCAAAAGGACTATAACACTATTATTACTATAAATATTATTATTATCATCACTACCACAATTATTACTAACATTGTCATTATTAGTAATATTAACAACATTATTGTTAATATTATTACTATTTTAGAAATCATCACAATAATAATTGTCATGATGTGTACAATGTCTAATGGTGGATCAACCACCTGAAATTGAAGGAGTTTTGGGTTTAATTATAAAGTTATGGTTGAGAGAGTCGTCATCTAATATCATGGTTACTAGAAAATCTTTGGTTTACCAGAGTTTAAGTATAGGGATAAAAGATACATCACCCCTATAATGATAATAATAAGATAAGTCACATTATTGATTGATTGTTAATTTAAATCATTCTCATCTTCATCATCATTATCAGCATCATAATTATTAATAATAATAATTTAATTATTGGTGTTACGAGTGTTGTTATCACCAATAATATTATTATTTTTATTTCTATTTTTATAATTATTATTATTGTCATCATTATTATTATCATTATCATCATCATTAATATTGTCATAACCATTATTGTTATTGTTATTGTTATTGTTATTATTAAAAATAATAAAAACCATGACCTTGATTTGAATGATAAAATCCAAACTATAACAACTTAGACAAAAAGCCCAAGAAAAAATAAAAGAAAAGGACCAACTTAAAGTCAATATCATAATTAAAAAAATAATAAACTTGATTTGAAGGATAAAATTTAAAGATATAAAAACTTTGACAAAAAACAAAGGAAAAGAATAAGAAATTAAAAGTAAAAAAGAATAATCAAAATATCTTATATTTACAAATTAAAAAAACAAGGGTTAAATTGAATTGAAATAATACTTCAACAAAAAAAAAAAGCTATTAAAAATATGTAAAAATGCTAATTAAGATTAAGCTAAAACGAAATATTCCTTTAAACTTGCAGTCTAGATCATGGGACTAGAATAATCTGATTAAAAATAAAAATAATTGTAAAGTTTAAAAAAAAAATATTTTGATTTTTCTATACTCATAACCCAAGTCATTAAACTTGAAATACCCAATCTAGAAAAACCAAGAAGTTTAATTTCTAAAACAAATATTAAAGGATGAGATTGGAAGAGAGAAAATAATCATACAAAAGAATTTTATAAAATAACAATTCAAAAAATGATGATCAAAATCACTATAGCAACTTTTATTATTTTATGAAGCTATATATTTAGAAGTATACAATATAATCAATAAAGATTTAATAGAATAAACAAGAATAATAGAAATTGAGACAATAAAAAAAGAACACTCTTATTTCATATAACTTTGTGTGTGTGTGTGTTTTCTCTCAACAATACACCTATTTATAAGCACATGTACATAAATATTTATGAGTTCAAAGGACACAAGAAGATGTAAATTCAAATGAACTAGAGAATAATAAATTAATGTGCTATGAGAGGGATGAATGAAGGAACCTAGACATCTACATATATAATATATGATTTATAGCACCCTCGCCCCCTCTTGGATGTCTGTTATATAGCTTTATGCATTGAAAAATGTCTCATTAAAAACCTTACTAGAAAAACCCAATGAGAAAAAACCTTGGTTAAGGAAAAAAAAGTGGTGTGCATTAACTCTCCTTCACATATGTATCTCCTTTGAGTCCTTAAGCTGCCACAATCCTTTAAATGTTGTAGTTGGTAATGTTTTAGTGAACAAAGCTGGTAGATTATCTTTTAAGCAAATTTGTTGGACAATAATGTCATCACATGTATCAAGTTCATGTATGAAAAAGAATTCCAGTGAGATGTATTTTGTTCTGTCCCTTTTGATGTATGATTTTTTTTTTATAATTGAGCTATACATACAAATTTTTCTTCATACATAATGGTTTTCTCTACTAGAGGATAAACCACATGTTTCATGAATATGTTGAGTCATAGATCTGATATATACCAAAATTAGGCATAATAAGTAGGAGAATAATTCAATGATTACTAGGTTAAGTGGCATCAAACTAAGAAGTGCACAATTTTAATGGTAACACTATGCTTGTATGATGTAGTTGCATGTTCAGTCATGAGTAGTTTACATGTTCAGTCATGGATAATTTACATTGCAGGATCAGTTATGGGTCCATATTCCTAGGAACCAGTTTGCATGTTCCATTGTTCAGTTACTAGTAATAATGAACAAGATCTTAGCCACATATATTTTCTGGTTGCTTCATGTATTACAAGCATTTTGGCATAATTGGATGAAGTAACAACTAATGTTTACTTTATAAACCTCTATGATATAATAGTATTGTCGCATGTAAATAGATAACATGTTTAAGATCAATCTTTATATGGATCATATATATCATGCATCATATTTAAGCAATTTATTATTATCATATTTGAATAAATACAAGCCTATATACATAGTTACTCACGGTAACAAAGAAACATGTTTAATTGAATTCCAATTTCTCTAGGTAGGAAAATAGTTATATCTTGATAACAAATTAACAGTGAAAGCTATATTTGGTCATGTATAATTAGCAAGATACATTAACACACTAGTTGCATTAAGGTGTGGTACTTCAAGACCAAATAATTCTCCATTATCTTCATGAGGTCTAAAGGGGTCCTTGTTCATATCAAGTGATCAAACAATCATTGAGGTACTCAATAGATATGTTATATTTATATAAAATATTTTAAAATATGTAAATATTCAAGCTTTTGAAATTATGATGTAGAATCGGTGCTGGAAAACATAGTATTGAGAAAACCAATAATTTTGTAAGTCGCAAGAATGACAATCAAATATTTATTGAAGTATAAACTTCCTTTATAGTATGATACGGTCTTAGGAATATTGAGAGGATAACTCTGATAAGGTTTAAAAATACAAATCAAACATTTGTATTTGACTTTAAACTTGGAAAGAAAGACTATAAAACAATTGTTAATATCATATGAGAAAAAGGTTAATTAGGCTAGAAGGAAGAAAAACAGAAGAAAAAGAGATTTTCATCCCCTCGACAAGGTATCATACCCTAATATTACTTATGTAATGTACTATAAAGATCTGATAGATCTCCTACCCAAGTCTTGATTGCTATAAGTATTAGTATATTTGAACAAGATGGCAATAAAGTCAATAGATATAGTGAAAAAGGAAAGGTTGTGGAAGGATAAGAGTTGCAAACGTAACTAACTATTGACATTATAGAAGAAATATTAGCAAAGATCTTTATGCAAAAATTGACAAGTGGCGAAAGGTTCTAAAATTAGGTGACCTAAAAGGCTCCAATAGTCTTTAAAAAGTAAATGACAATTTTATTCTAATGCTTTTTTATGCTTTTTATGTTTGTCCATGAGTTTGTCTTTATAAATCAGTCAAGCAAGCTTTGAAACTAACAAAAGAAGAGTTAGAGACAATTATTATCAATATAGAGCAAGAAAAGAGAGAATTAAAAATAAGGACTTTAATAGGTACTAGTGAAAGGGAAAACTTGATCTTAGTATGTTGATGTGTTTACTTGATCCTATATGGATATGAGTGTTTAGATACTAACGTTGTAGTATATAAGGTGTCATTAAATGAAGAAAGTGTTGACATATAATGTCATATTTGTATGCTTTATATATTTTGATAATAACAATAAAAAGAAAATGGACTAATAATATGCTTGGATGAGATTAAGTTATAAACAGGTATTATACAAAGAATACATCAACAAGCATAATGGAGTACACGAAGAAATCACTCTAGGAAGTCCAAGATGCAAGCAAGTGAAGACTTAGAATAAGTGTTCATTTTAGTGTTTTATGTAAATCTCAATTTTTAACTTGATAGCACAAATTAAAATAAACTCACACACTTCACATTGCATGCATTAAAAGAGTTTGATGATTATAGGTTTAAGTCATAATCAATCGGTTCAAGAAATTCAGAAAAGATAATTTGTCAAAATAGAGTTTCTGCATGAACCGGTCGACCACTTGGGTTATCCGTTGTGAACCGGTCGACCGCTTGGAAGACAAATTGTCTTTCAAACTGAATCGGTCGACCGCTTGGTTTATCCATTGTGAACCGGTCGACCACTTGATATGACAGTTGCACTAAAACGGCTATAAACGGCTAGTTTCTCTTTGAAACTTATAAATAGCCCTCTTAATTGCAAAATTAAAGAATACACATCTTTCATATCTGATATTGAGGCAATTAGTAGTGCATAAATACTTTCAAATCATCAATCCTCATTAATACTCATGTTTAAATCTTCATATCCTAACACAAAAAGTATTAAATCTCATTCTCACTACACTTAAACACCTTCAAATATTCTAAGTGCTATTAAGTGAGATAAAGAGATCATAGATCTTCATTTGTAATATCCATACTATTAAGAGTGTATTGTTGTTTTACAAAAACAATCATTGTAAAACTCTTGAGAGTTGAGTATAAAACTCTTGATATTGGTGAGGGAACATCACCAAGGAAAAATCTTGAAGAGGGTACATCTTCAAGTGGGAAGAAGAAAAATCTTGAAGAGGGCATGTCTTCAATGGTGTAAAAGTCTTGGTGTGGATTCATCAAGCGGGATTTGTAATCTTGTTACTTGGATTAGTAAGAGAATACAATACTCAAGTACGGGTTGGTACTTGAGTCGTGGATGTAGGCTTGCCAAACCACGTTAAAAACCGAGTTAGCAATCTCTCTCTCTTATCTCTTTACTTTAAAGTAATTAATTTTTAAAATTGCATTATTTATTGTATTTACACCTAATCCCACTTTAGGTGCATAGTTGCCTTAATCCTTGAACAACAGAAAGTATATTTGTGAAACATAAAATATGAAGAACTTGTTCGGATGTGATGCTCAAGATTAAAGTTGGAATAGAAAGATAATGAGATATTGGTTTTTTTAGAGGTTATTAGGTATATATTATATTAATAATTAATAAGAAAAGTGAAAAATATAGAGTGTGTAGACTATAGGGGTTTAACTAAAGCAAGCCTAAAAGATTATTACCATTTCCCACATATTTGATGTCTCATTGGAAAATCGTATTTTTTTTTCTTTGCTTTTTTTATTCTTAATTAATAATATGACATGAAGATCAATGTACTCCTTAATGTGTGGTTTTCTAGGAATAACTAGATCAAAATAACAAACGAAGATAAATAGAAGATAACCTTTATTACTTTACTAGAAACATATTGTTACAAGGTGATACAATTCGGACTGAAAAACAATGGAGCCATTTATCAAAGGGTAATGGCAACTCTGTTTCATGACATGATGCATCAAGAAATTAAAGTATATGTGGACAACATGATTGTTAAATCTAAAAAGGTTTAAGAGCCTAGTATAAAGATTTCTTCAACTATGAAAAAAATAACAAGCTTAGAAAAGAAGAAACCAAAGAGCATCAACCACAGTTTGATTTTGAAAGGTATAAAAAAACCATATATCTTAGTAGATGAAGTCCACAAGTCACATATTTAGCATGCACTTTCATTTTTTATGGTGGTTTTGAACATTTATTGCATTATATTGCTTTTAGATTTGATTTTGACTAATGCATAAAATGTCATTTTTCTCTCTATTTGATCTTCTTTGGAGTTATCTATTAATATTTTTGGATCTTTAGAATATGCTTGGATGTTTAAATTAAATGAAAAAAAATGAATTAAAAATTTAGCAATAGGATTACTATTGCTTTTTCTATTTTGTTAATGTATGTTAATTACTAAGCATAGTTTGGCTCCCAAGTGTTTAAAGAGTCAATTTTGAGTTAAAATTTGATGTTTTTGTTTTTGTTGGTTGTCTCTAGGGTTGTAGTTATTAAGGTGGAATCTAATGCATGATTATGATTATTTGATTTTTTTAGTTCTTTTTACTCAATTGTGATTGGTATTAATAATTTGGTTTGTGAGGCACAAAAACAGTGTGTTTAGAGGCCAAAAAGACATTTTTCAAGACTTGACAGTGTTAGGCATTTCTAAAAATTATTTTGGGTTCTAAGGTACTACTCTTCGTATTTTTAGGAGTAGCATTGTCTTAGTTATGATATAGACCATGTTTGCTCTAACTTTTTACATTAGAAACTTTTTTGGATGAAATTAATTAATAATTTAGGGTTCATTTACAACGATAACAAGTTTTATATGGGATTTAATCTTAGAGTTTCAATTTTGAATTGAAACCTTTCTTACTAAATCATTATTATTGGTTGATAATCGTTGATGTTTCACAATCGTTCAAAGATTAATTCTCATCCTTTCTATGCTTTTTATTTGATGAAATATTGTATGAATCTTGATTCACGATGTGGGTTCTTATCGAATATTTTTCATTTGTTCTTCATGTTCTTTGTGTTTTCACGGCTTTGATATGTTTTGACCAAAATATTTTGAGTTTTTTGTGTTTTTACAAGTTTGATTCATTTTGGGTTTAAGTTTAGGCTTTGTTAAGTTTTTTAGGTCAAACCATTGATCTTTGGTTTGGTTTATAGTTGAAGCAAAGATTTTAAGTTAACATGTTAGGTCAAATGAATAAGATCTTGTTTCGCTAACAATGTATTCGCTAAAGTACTTTTTGGTCTAACTAGGTGTTTCAAGAACATACCTTTAAGTCCATTGTAGTAGTTATTTAGTGAAGGAAACGATGGTTTTGCCAAACATGACCTTGCAAAATAGATAATAATAATAATAATAATAATAATAATAAATGATTTTTGCTTGTTGCATATTGACCAATCCAAACATATATTGCATTTTATTTATAAAAAAAATAAAGATTTTCTATATCATTGTTTTTTACTAGAATATTTACTAGAATCTTAACCATTAATTTTCAAGAATTAAAAATTTTGAAGTTATTAAAATATTAGCCAAATCCTTAAGGGATTCTACAAACTTATTGTAAATTCCAAAAACAAATGCACAGAAAGTTTTAAATCATAACAAATTTACAATAAGTTTGTAGAATCCCTTAAGGATTTGGCTAATATTTTAATAACTTTAAAATTTTTAATTCTTGAAAATTAATGGTTAAGATTCTAGTAAATATTGGACCTCTTAGTGGATTGATATTTAAATACAAATAGTTGATTATAATTATTTTGGATATTCACCAATTGTAAGTGGAAGTATTTTTCACCATAATATACAAGTTGTGGAAAATACTTTGGCACTTCCGAGATAGGTGAACCCTGTTAGGGAACTTACATGGATTCTTTCAATAAGAATTTATTTAAGCAAACAAGACCACAATAAATTCACAACGTCAAGTTAATTCATGAGCATAAATCTTTATTTTTAGTCATAAACGGAGCATTGATTAGAAACTCATCAACATCTTTAAACCACATCCAGACCAAACAATGCAATTTACCTTCGATTAGGTATGCTAAGGGTGTTAATACCTTAGCCCCAACTAGTTTTTTACACTGGAATTTTATATAAGACAAGTAAAGATTTTAAAAGTTTTGAAAGGATAGTAAGTTGGAGAAAATCAAAGCTTTCCAAAAAAAAAAAAGTGAGAGTAGAGGTTCAGAGTATATTTTTTAATCTAAAAGTAGGTCTTTATGGTTTTCTTTCAATTTTTTTTTTTTATATTTATGTTTGCATGTATAGAAAAGAGTTTTGGAATGGTCAATAAGTTATGTTGTATTCACTTCTTTATCGTTGTGTTTTTTATTTGATTTATTTGTTTTTGTTTTCTCATGTTTTTCATATAATAATGTTACTTTTTAAATTGTTTTTATATATAATATCATTTTAGTTTTTGTTTAACTTGACCAATGCATGTTGAAATAAGGATATTCATTCTGGGTATGCTAGGTTTGTTCATGACTAAAATGAGTTTAAAAAACTAATTTTGAATCTATATTGCATGAATATGTAGTTTATTTTAAGTATTTTTTATTTTGTACCTCATGCTTGATTTTGATGTCATTTGTTAGTTTTGTATATATAAATATGTTAATGAATTATAGTATGACTTATTAGAATAAAGAGAACATGTTTAAAAGTGAAAAATGCTAGTTTTGGGGCTTAATGATGTGCTGGTTTTCTAGGTAATTTCTAGCTCGTTGGACAATGTTCTACGTGGTCTTGAGAAAACATTTATCTTAGGTCTATGATTTGGACAAGTTTTGGTCCATTTCTTTGCACAACACACTTTTTTTACACTTGATTAGTTGATGGTTTAAGGTTTATTGGCATCAATAATTATTTTTTATGAGTCTTAATCCTAAGGTTTTAGTTTAGAACCAAAACCCTTTGTGACCAAATTATGATGATTAATTGATAATAAAAGTAAATGGATGCTAGATTACTAATCCTTGATTTATTTCCAGCATGTCTATGACCTTTTTTTGTTCATGGCTAGTTTAAGTCATGTTATTAGGTTCACATTGAATGTTCTATATGTTTCTAATAACATTGTGTTGACTATATGATTTGAACTTTTTTATTTTTAATTTTGCTTGTATTTGCATCATTGTATGACATGTTTAATAAAAAATCTATGATTATTTTGCATCTATAACATGTATTTTATTATTTTAATCTAAGAGTTTTGGTTTCAGACCGAAACTTTTTAGTGATCAAATTGTGAAGCTTTAATGATAATCAAAGTGAATAGATACTAAATTATTAATCCTTGCATGATTTCTAACATGTTTGTACTTCTTGTTTTTACCATATCAGGTTTGATTTGGAACTCACATTACTGAACTTAGGATGAATGTTTTTCTTGTTATTTTTTGTTTATATTGGATTTGTTTTGTTGAAGATTTTTTAGGTTTTTATGTCTTTTTGACGTTTAATTTGTTTTTTTGTTTTGATTTTGTTTTTGCTTTGTTTACTCATTAAATTAGGGTCTTTTGTTTGATTTATGATTAAATAAGGATTTCAAGTCAACCTAGTCGAAACCACTTAGTTAGATCAAAGGGGTTAAGACCTTGTTTGGCTTGTAATTTTTTTGTTATAGGGTTTATTAGTTTGATGGTATGTTTGGCCTATTGTGACAATTTTATTATAATAAAAACTAGAGTTTTTCCAAACATTCTTACATATGGCTAAAATCGTAAAGATATTTAAGTATTTTTTATATAAAAAATATAAAATACTTTGGCATGTTTTAATAAATATTGCATGAATTTTACAGCAAGTTTATAAAAATCTAAAGGATTTTAGCTTACATTTCAAAAATATCAAAAATATTATTTTATTCCTTTTAATATGTGGGATTATGAACTTATATGTAAGATGTATTTTTATATTAAATAATAAGACAATTCATGTCTTAGCCTTAGAATGGTTATATTTTAAATTCATAAGATCAACCTCTTTATAAAGGACTTTTCTTAAACCCTAGATATACTAACGAGTTAGAAAACACAATATTAACTTAGTTTGCATTAGACAAATAAATAATGCAACTTACCTCAACGCGTACTAGGGGTGTTAATATATTTTTTTTTATGTAATTAGTCCCTATTAACATGAAGGAATTGAAGATCCATCACCAAAGGCCAAACAATAATACAAATAGTTGGCAAACACAAAATGCCAAGCAGGTGACAGCTATAACCAATTATGTTATCAATGGTTTCGCTGCACCTGATCCACGAGGCTATGCACCACAAACCATTTTCTGTTTTATACTAAAAATAATATTATTTTGTTATATCTCAAACCAATGAGCTGGTGCTCCATGATTCTATAAATATAGCCAAGCTCATCACTCAATAAAAATAAAAGAAAGAAAATACAAGTAGAGCAATAGTTAGTAAACAAATCAGTGTTCAAATTTCAACTTGGTATCAAAGTCTGTGACTAACGTCCATGGCATCCTCATTAGAAAATCCTTCTCAAAATGAGAATTCAGTTGTCAATTCACAAACAACTCAATTAGCTTTTGCTCCTTCATCAAACCCTTCTCCCTTCCAAAATCTAGCTCCCATTACAATCAAGTTAGGTAGAGCCAACTACTATTTTTGTCACTCTCAAGTCATCCCAGCCCTTCGAGCACATGATCTTGAAGGTTATGTTCTTGGAACTAAAACCTGTCCTCCACAGTTTACCGACCATAATAGTAGTGAAACTTCTTCTGCCTCATCCAGGGAAGTCAGTATAGGATTCACTCTTTGGATCTGAATGGACCAAACCATTATGAGTTGGTTACTTAACTCTATCTCTGAGTCCATGTTTGGTCACATAGTTCAGTGCAATACCTCTCGTGAAGCTTGGAACACTCTTAAGATTCTCTTAACACCTGCATACAACACACATACCCCAGAATCAACACCTGAAGCACTCAACATACCATCATGGAAACAAGCCATGGATGCAGAATATAGTGCCTTAATGAATAATCATACTTGGGATTTGGTTCCTTGTCGCTTAAGCATGCACATCGTTGACAAAAATGGATCTTTAGGATCAAATACAATCTTGATGGCTCTGTTCAATGTCACAAGGTCAGACTTGTCGCTAAAGGATTCCAGCAGCAACCAGGGATAGACTTATTTGAAACATTCAGCCCACTCGTAAAGCCCTCCACTAGTCGCGTCATCCTCACACTTGCTGCTACAAATAACTAGTACATTCAGCAGATTAACATTAACAATGCCTTCTTAAATGGCACTATTGATGAAGAAGTCTTCATGGAACAACCTAATGGATACATCAATGTTAGCCATCCATCTATTGTGTGCAAGCTTCGTCGTGCCCTCTGTGGCCTCAAACAAGCCTCTCGTGCTTGGTTTGAAAAACTTTGAAGCTCTTTATTACAACTTAGGTTTCACAACTCAACATCTGACACCTCTTTATTCATCTATAATACTGGTGAGGCTCTCATGTTTTCCCTAGTCTATGTTGATGGCATCCTCCTTACAGGCAATAACTCTCACAAGGTCCAGCAAATCATCTCTCACTTGCACTCCCAGTTTGCCCTCAAGACCCTCGGTTCAGCGAATTAGTTTCATGGCTTTGACACAACTAGGGGGCTGATGGAACCCACTTGTCACAAAGCCAAATACCCAATTGATTTGCTGAAAAGAACAAACATGCTTGAATTCAATCCATGTCCAACACCCATGAACCAAGGCAACAAACTTCACCTTTAAGATAGTGAGCCATTTGAGCATGTCACTCTATACAGAAGAACAATAGAAGATCTTCAATATCTCACACTTAGCCGACCTGACATAGCTTTTGCAGTCAATAAGCTAAGCCAGTTTCTGCAATCTCCAATTCAAAACCATTGGCAAGCCTGCAAAAGAATCTAGCTGGGTTAGTCGGTGAAGGCATTCAATTCACTAGAGCCCCTACTTTGTCAATCGTGAGATTTTGCGATTCAGATTGGGCCACCTCTCTAGATGATAGAAGGTCCATGTCTGGTTATTGTGTATACCTTGGGGGAAACTTAATTAGCTGGAGTTCAAGAAAATAAAAATCAGTAGCTAAATCAAGCGCTGAAGCAGAGTACAGAGCACTTGCCCAAGCAAGCACAGAAATTATGTGGTTAAAATCTCTACTGACAAAAATAGGAATACAGTCTAATGAACCAATAATCATTTAGTGTTACAACTTGGGAGTTAGACAACTTGCAGCCAATCCAGTCTTTCACTCAAGAACAAAGTACATTGAAATCGATGTTCACTTCATAAGAGACAAAGTACTAAGCAAAGAAATAGAAGTCAGGTACACACCTTCTGAAGAATAGGTTGTTGACATCCTCACCAAGCCTCTTACAATCTCACAATTCCACACGTTGAAAAACAAGCTTGTTATACACCACATCACAGCTTGAGGAGGCATGTTAAGATGAAAGGAATTGAAGATCCATCACCAAAGGCCAAACAATAATACAAATAGTTGGCAAACACAAAATGCCAAGCAGGTGACAACCATAACCAATTTTGTTATCAATGGTTTTGCTGCACCTAATCCACGAGGCTCTGCACAACAAACGATTTTTTGTTTTGTACTACAAAGAATATTACATGTCAAACCAATGAGTTGCTACTCCATGATTCTATAAATATAGCCGAGCTCATCACACTGTAAAAATAAAAGAAAGAAAATACAAGTAAAGCAAAAGATAGTAAACAAATCAATGTTCAAATTTCAATTGTCCCCCTTACTCAGACTTTGAGACTAGTTAGGATTTTTAATTATCAAAATACTAGGAAGAAATTCCTATTTCCCTTTTTTTACGGATAAAATAAAATAATTTCTTGTCTTTTCCACACATATTATTCATGATAATCCTGATATATGAGGATGATCACTATAACACCACACATATGCACAAGATTTATAGAAAAGAGTGGTGGCTTTTATGATTGCTGCGATGCTAGTAAAAAATGTGGTTGAGATGATGAGAGGAGAGGCAAAAAGACATATTTTGGGGATTTTTTATTGTGTTCTTATTGCTCAAGGTTTTGTTTTTGATTTGTATACTAAAAATAAAATGATATTTTAAATTTATTATTGATTTGTTAAATTAAAAGCATTATAAAAAATTATATTTCATTAATATTATGTTATTTTTGTTCAATATAAACACCATCACGTCTTACTAAAAAATATAGTGAGAGCATGTATTTTTATTTTATTTTATCATTTTAATAGGTTAAGGATACAATTGTAAAACTTGATTTGGGCCAAACCGGGATCATAATTGAGAGGGGAATCTAAAATAGTTAAGAAAAACATTATTATTTTAAAATAAAATTAAAGAAAAAATCAATAAGCAGAGGGCCATATTTTGATAGGAACAAATTACTAAATAAGCCAAAAGAAATTCATATTTTAAAAAAAAACATCAATCTAGCTTCGAATCATCCTAGTTTTTTTATATTCACTATAGTTATAATTTCTTGACAACTAAGTAGTAAAGATATTAAAATAAACTTATTAATAATAATTTAACTAATTAAATCTCATATGTATATAATAGCATTGTAGTCGTTTTTAGCTTAAAAAAGATACAAAATAAAACCTTTTCTTAACAAAAAAAAAAAATCAATATGATTTTTAAAATGTCCCATGTAAAACTTCATTGAAAACATGTTACTGTTAGTAGCGGACGTTATTTCGACCTGTTACCAAAGGGACAGAAAAAGAGAGTAAAAAACAATAAAGTGGGGGACAGATATGCCATTTAGCGGAATCGAGGCACCTCTTAGCTATATTTTACAGTATAGTTCTGAAATCCGGTCCCATAGCTCTCCTCTGTCGGACACGAACTTCGACCAAAGCGTACAAGCCAACGAAAGCTGAGTTGCTCTGTCTCTGCTCTCGATCTTGGAGAGAGAGAGTCTCTAGATTCCTGTAGCGTTCCATGACCGTTGCAAACACGGACAAAAGAGTAAAGTAGAAAAGAAAAGAATCTCTTAAAAGCATTTTATCTCAACGAAAACAGAGTTAGTTCACTGGGAGGGCAATGGCGAGAGGAGTCAAGCAGCTCATCTTCTTTATATCACTGTTACTTACTCTTCTGGGTATGTCTTCTTCTTCTTCTTTGTACAAATCATTTTACCCTCTGCAATGTCTGTACTGAACATCCTGCCTTTCATTGTCTGTACTGAAAATTCGACCTTTTCTGGTTTTGAAGAGCCAATGTGTTTGAAGTCTCTTATTTTGTAATGCCAGTCAAAACTAGTGTTTATTTATTACCCAAATCTGTATTTGCAACTTTTTCAGCCAAGAAGACTAAATATTTTAGTGTGAATGTATTATTGACTCATTACCATCAGGCACTAGATATGATTACAGTCAATCCATTTTGTTTATATCGTGAGATATATTTTCTAACCTTGTGAATGTGTACTTGACGAAAAGGAATTAGCTCAACGTTATGTGACTGACCATGTTTTAGGGTGTTCAGGCTCTCATCTTCGGGGTTCTAGTGTTATGTGTAAACTTTGATGTCTCCATAAACTAAAAATGATCGACTCCTTATATAAGCCGTTCTTCGTTCTTTTCTACAAATTAACTTTTTTAAAATGAGATGGACCAAGTTATAATGGAAGAATTTCAAAATCTTTGGAGGTTCTCCTTTGTAGCATTGTATCCATTCAAAGAGTAAATGAATCTTGCTGAAGAATTGGTCTAACAATGAGATGCCGCTTAATATCTTTTCTACAAATTAGCTTTTTTTGAAATGAAATGGACCAAGTTATAATGGAAGAATTTCAAAATCTTTGGAGGTTCTCCTTTGTAGCATTGTATCCATTCAAAGAGCAAATGAAGCTTGCTGAAGAATTGGTCTTAACAATGAGATGCCGCTTAATATCATTACATTTATTTCTCCACTATACCTGAATTTAAGAGAAAGCTATAATGGTTAACCAGATGTTTTACTTTACTTACACGCATTGAAGAAGAATCAATTGCAGATTTATTTTTTAAGATCTCTCCTCGTATCAAGATGGAGTTTTTTTTTTTTTTTTTTTAATTCCCTTGTCTTTTTTATGTAGGATTCTATAGTATTGAAGTAGTATTACCTTCTTATAACCTATAATAAGGAACAATTTTTGTGATTGAGGATAGAGAATTAAAATTTTAAAGCTACCGATGTTGATGTTCTTCAGCATTTTGAGGTGGATCCTAGTGCTCTTTTGTTTAAGAAGTGGATTCCTCTTGTTCATCTCTCATTTGTCTTTCTTCTATACTCTTCCAGCTCATTCTACATTAAATTAGTGAGGTTTTAATCTTAATGGAGTCTTTGTCTATATGAAGTTCATTAAAGATTTTGTTAACATTAACAATATCAATAATTTACCACGAAAACAACTAGTGATAGGACTTCCAATACTTACAGGTTTGGATGCATATATATGTTAGGACAATAGGATTTCATATTACGTTAGCATTTCTATTTAAAAAGTAGTTAGTTTTTAGATAATTTTCTGTATTGATGTTGGAGATAACATATTCAGTGCATTTAGTTTCATTTCATCCTGGTGAGTATGGAATAAAATATATAACCTGTATGGGATTATCCATTCTATCATATGATGTGAACCAAAGCCATTAGCATATTTAGATGACTGTCCCCATAAAGTAATACACATATTTTCCAGTCTTCCAATCTCTTTCCATCTCCAATTTTCCTACATTAAAGCCCCCACATCTAGTCATTGTAGTGGTTGATGAGAAGGGTAATCAATCACCTTGATTGTTATAATATATGATGCTTGACTGATTGAGGGTAAAAGTAGTTTCAGCAATCACCTTCAAGATGAAATCAACACAAGCAAATGTTTGCATTTGGCAATGTGTTTGACAGTTTCAGTAATTGCACCGACTCCAAAAAGCTCCCATTGATAGTTACAATATATGATGTATGATTGATTGTTTCAGTAGTTTTGAACATGTTATGGGAAAATATCCATAACTTGTACCGTTGCTGACAATTTTGCTTTTATTTACATGTATGAAACCTTTCCAGCTTTGCTGCTCTAGTTTGCTGGTTGTACTTTCATTTCAAAAACCACCACAAACAAAAACTTCATTTTCTTTTGCAGTTTTGTGCAGAGGAAGCACAATTGGAGTTTGCTATGGAAGAAATGCTGATGACCTCCCAACTCCTGATAAGGTTGTTCAGTTGGTCCAACAGCATAAAATTAAATACTTGAGGATTTATGACTCTAATATCCAGGTTCTCAAGGCTTTTGCAAACACTGGAGTTGAACTTATGATTGGAATTACAAACTCTGACCTACTACCATTCTCTCAATTTCAATCCAATGTAGATACATGGTTGAGAAACAGCATCCTTCCTTACTACCCGGCTGCAAGGATCACGTGCATAACTGTTGGTGCTGAAGTAACAGAGAGCCCTGGTAATGCCTCTGCCCTAGTTGTACCTGCCATGCACAATGTCCTTGTGGCCCTAAAAAAAGTTGGTCTGCATAAAAAGATCAAAGTTTCAAGCACCCATTCCCTTGGAGTTTTGTCTCGTTCTTTCCCACCATCCGCAGGGGCTTTTAATAGCAGCCATGCATTCTTTCTGAAACCCATGCTGGAATTCCTTGCTGAAAACCAATCTCCTTTCATGATTGATATTTATCCTTACTATGCTTATAGAGATTCCCCAAATAACGTGTCTTTGGATTATGCCCTATTCGAGTCGTCTTCAGAAGTGATCGATCCAAACACTGGTTTACTTTATACAAATATGTTCGATGCTCAGATCGATGCCATTTATTTTGCCCTGATGGCTCTGAATTTCAGAACAATCAAAGTAATGGTCACTGAGACAGGCTGGCCATCCAAAGGTTCATCCAAGGAGAAAGCTGCAACTCCTGATAATGCCCAGACTTACAACACCAATTTAATTCGTCATGTCATCAACAATTCTGGTACTCCTGCAAAGCTTGGGGAGGAGCTAGATATTTATATTTTCTCATTGTTCAATGAGAACAGGAAGCCTGGTATAGAATCTGAGAGGAACTGGGGTTTATTTTATCCAGATCAAACAAGTGTTTATAATCTGGATTTCTCTGGAAAAGGTGTCCTTGAAATGCCTGGAAACAAAAATTCGACCAGTTTTAATGGCACAACTTGGTGCATTGCTTCAAGTAATGCTTCCCAACTTGACCTGCAGAATGCCATAGATTGGGCATGTGGCTCTGGCAATGTGGATTGCTCTGCTATCCAGCCTAGTCAACCATGTTTTGAGCCGGACACTCTTGTCTCCCATGCATCGTATGCATTCAACAGTTACTACCAGCAAAATGGGGCTACTGATGTTGCATGCAGTTTTGGAGGTACAGGAGTTAAAGTCGACAAGGATCCAAGTAAGAATCTAACATTCTCCAATTTCATTCAAATTTCACTCCTTTGTTGTTTTTTCTTGTTTCACGTGCAGGAGTGCTATCCCTGTTGGCTAGGAAGTACTAGTGTTTCTTTGTTTGAAATAGCATGAATTGGCACTGTCAAATTACCCTTCCTTTGACAGGGACTTCATTTAGCAAGTGCATTGAAAAGCTGCTTCACGGTGCTCCAATATGGCTATTTTATTTATTTTTTGTTAGCCTAGTAACCTACGTCTAACTAAAGGCAGTTGCCTTTGGTTTGCATAAACTGTTAGCAAATTACATACCTGTGATTTATGTTTGACAGGATGATATTTTTCCCAATTGTAAAGCTTTTCTGAATCTGGATACATTGATGTTCCAATATGGTTTCATTGTTTTGTGTATCATTTTTGTATTTATTCAGTTGTTTTAAGAGTATTGATGAACCTTAAATGAGCTCTTACTCACTTGAAAAACTGACTGTTTATTTTGCAGGCTATGATAATTGCATGTACATGATCACTGGGTAAGTTCGACAACCATCGTTTTGATTCAACACCAATCTTGTTGTTATAACGTGCCAAAAATATTTTGAATTTATCACAGGACCAACAAAACAGCGGCAAGTAACACAACAGCCATTGCCTCGACTTCCTCCTCCACCCAGAATGAAGCCTATGCATGGATTTCTAGTTTTCTTCTAATGACTTCCATCGTGTATTTTTTTGTTTGAACATTAGTTCTGGACATGGAAGCTCGTTTGGTGCGGCCAGAGGCATCATTTTGTTAGTCGACCAAAACGCAATGGAGACCCCCCGTTTGTTGCGGCAAGTGGGCATCGTTTTGTTTAGTTTTTGCTTGTGTATATCCTGAGACTATCAAAGAGCTATTCGCCACCCTAGTTTTGTATGATGTAGTGCTTGTTTAGGGGAATGCAAGGCTCATCCATCTTAACCACCCTGTGTTATATGGTTTGTTCTTCTCATCATTTTTGCAAGTATGGGATCAGTCTTCTGTCAACAACACTGCTAGTGGCTGTTAGAATTGCAGAACCTCGCAGATCAAGCTCAAATCTCGAACTTGTGGAAAATTAAAAAAGAACATGTAATTGGTTTTTTATTCTTTTTTTATCCCAAAGCCCATGGCTGCAGGAGTTCCACCTGTTTCTTATCCACACTTTTCCTGGATTACAACAAGCATTTCTCAGGTTGCTATTGATTGGCTGGAAAACATTTTCAGTTTAGTCAACTATATTTGGTTGAAAACGACTGGTGACTCGTGATTAGCTAGAAGCTGTCAAATGAAAAGTGGTTTGAAATAATGTAGTTAAAAATATTTTATGAGTTGCATTTTTTTCTAGTAATATTAGATCTGACACATTATAAATAAAAATATTGTAATTTTTTCAGAAATAAACTTATATTTTTTGCGTGCTATAATTAGTTATTTCAATGTTTAAATAACTAAAATTGCAATAGATAAAATATGTTAGGAATGAGTTTTTTTCATGATATAATTAGTATGTTTGCCCCCGCATCGTGCTAGGGTTTTTTCTATGTAGAAAATTAAATAATTTTTTACATGTTATAATTAGTTGTTTAAATATTTAATTAGTAACATTATAATAGATAAAATATGTAACAACTAATTTTTTCCCCGCATAGAAGGAATAATGTAATTGAAATGGAAAGTGGTTTGTATATTTTTTAATTGGAGATAACTTCGGTAAATTTGTAAAAAAAAAAAAAAAAGAGTTTTTTCCCTAGTAATATTAGATCTGACATATTATAAAAAAAAAAAATTGTAATTTCTTTAAGAAATAAACTTATTGTTTTGCGTCCTATAATGATTTATTTGCCGTTTAAAAGGAACAATGTTATCGAAATGGGAAGTAGATCGCATATTTTCTTAAGTGTAGATAATCTAGGTAAATTTGTCAAAAGAGAAAAATTTGAGTTGATAATGTAGGTAAATTTGTCTATCTTTTGTTTTTTAAAGTTGTATTTCCCCCCCAGAATATTAGATTTGAAATATCAAAAATGAAAATATTTTAAGAAATAAACTTAAACAAAAGAGTATAAAATTTAAATTCAAAGCCAATTTTTTTATAAGATTTATTAATCATATTATTATTTTAAATGTATTTAAGCATATTGATATTATTATTTTTTTAAGAAAATCTTAGGTCACTCTCTCTCTCTCTCTCTCTCTCTCTCTCTCTATATATATATATATATATATATATAGACAATAATATTTCATAAATATTAAAACATATAATTAGTCTCACATACTTTAATTCGTTGAATATATACACACACACATATATAATCAACTTGATATATTCTCAATAACATCTTTAATTTAAAAGATAAAATTGAAGTAAATCCAAACATTGGAATTAAAAGATTCGGGACTGAAATGAAACTAAAATCCATAATTAACTTGCATATAAGAATAAAATTGAAAGAAATCAAACTTCGATACCGAAAATATTAAGGATTTATAATAATTTTGCATGAAATGATGAAATTGAAGTCAATGAAAACTTTGATACAAAAAATATTAAGGATTCCAGCCCAATCCGCAAAATTAAAAGATTGAGGACCTAATTGAAACTACAATATATAATCAATTTCAATTGAATGATGAAATTGAAAAAATCAAAACCATATAATAGCAGTAAGCGCCTGAAAAACAAATTACAAAGTGCAAGGATTGAAATGAAATCCGTTAAAAAACAGCTACACTGACGTCAACCTATGCAGGAGGAGAGAGAAATGGGGATGAAATTTCAAATGACCATTGATACGCCCACGGACACCTTATAAGAATACGCTCCGCCCCATGTGGAAGAGAACAGACCTGAAAATCATTCTAGACGCCGGTTAGGTGTTTTTTTCGCCAGAGTAAGATACACACGTTGTTCGAAAGACGCGTGGTCACAGAAACGAACGGCACGTACGGAGACACGCCAACAGTACTAAGTCGATAAACTTTTTTAAAAATGGAAAATTACCATACTGCCCCTCCCTGCAACACCTGTTTTTTATCCTTTTCGAGGGATAAAATGGTCATTGCATTGTGCAAGTATTATAAAAAAAAACAGTCGCCCGAATCAGGCCGGATCAAAAATTGTCAATTACCGCTAAGCCCCTGCAACCAACAGAGTTTTTTTTTTTAATCTTTTTTTAGGGTTTTTTCATTAATACACTATTCATAGGCTGGAAAAAAAAAGTGGATGTGCACTCGCAAAATATCAAGATAAATGACTAATGAACAATGACTATTAGTGTATGAGTACAATAAATGAACAGAGACTTTCGTTATGTTTTAGTATTTTTGTTAATAAATATTGTTAAACCTAACCTAAAGTACATTAAAAAAATTTAACCCGCAATACATATTTCTATTATAAATAGATATATTTATTGAACATTCAAATATTTTTAATACATATTATTTTTTTTTATTTTTTATTAAATAATAATAGATAATAGATACCTAAATTTTTTATCCAATAAAAAATAAGTAAAATATATATATAAAAAAAATCCAGGGTACACATTTTCATCCCTAAACCCAGCCTCTCGGTAGGAGAATAATTGATGCCCAATAACAAGATCATGTCGACATCCATGAGAGATGTATATAGATGTTAATTTCTATAGGTAATTTATGGAATCTTGGGTGAGGCTCGCTGATTCATGAGTTAAAACATTCAATATATTCCAAGACAGGATAACTTGGTACAACATGACATTACACGAGCAATATCTTCACCTCACAGCATTATGAAAGTAACTATCTTGGGTAATTCACAGGAGGTTCCAAGCTGCCAACCAAAATTCCCAGATCAATATCTTTGTCTTCGAACTTTTTGATGAAAGGGTGACTCTGGAAGCATAAAAGGAACAACAATCAAGATTCAACTTCTTTTCCTCTTTGATGAAAGTTCTGAAACATGAACTTACAAAATAGAGGAAACAATATACTAAGTTACTAACCAATAGGTCCAAAGATGACAGCCTTCCCTGAGGATCCTTTTGTATACTACAAAAACCATAAAAGACACGATCAGGAACATTAATTGTGTGTGCTCTTCGAGATTTAAAAATAAAAAGCTTTACGAAAAAAGAAAATGTTGAATGTTCTTATGTATGTGAAGCCAATTGGTACAGTCTATTTTAGTCATTGGAACCGTGATATCTACTAGTTCAACCACAGGAGCCATCCACAGTCCATGTAAAATAATGAACTTCAAAGAAGCAGATAGAATCCAGAAGCCAAATAAAAGGAACAATAGATATGATATTTAAGACAAGAGTCACGGCATGCTCTTATAGATTATTAACTGTGAAATGAATTTATATAAGCTGTTACCAGGCTGATACAAATGAACAGAACTCAGGGGAGAACTGATCAGCTGGGGCAGATGGCGGTGGGCTGTGCACAATGGCTTCTAAAAGCTCGTAAAAGCTTGGCCAGCCTTGTTGATCTTCAGATTGCATGTAAGGGAAATGTCCTATTGCACACTCAAGTACTACCAAGCCTAAACTCCAAATATCACTGCTATAGTCATAGGCCCTCCCACTGATTCTCTCCGGCTATAAAACAACAAAAGAAAAGGAAAGGCCAGTGATATACAAATTACATCACAAATCAATGGTGTGCAGAAAAAAATATAAAAATAGAAACCAATACAGGTGATTAAATGAAAATAACAATAAGATAGTATACTGATAAACATAACCACCAAAAAAGAAACTCAGTGATATGAAGCAAGAACAGAAAATTTTACATACCGACATGTAATTATAAGTACCAACGAAAGTATCCCTTTGGCCCATAGAGCTTGCTAGCATTGCACTCACACCAAAATCAGTTATCTTCACCTCACCCTTTTGGTTTACTAATAGATTGGATGGTTTAATGTCTCTGTGTATGACATGCCGCTCATGGTGCAGGTAAACAAGACCCTGCAAAACCTGAAATGCATACATAAATGTTGAGCCAGAGGGGAAAGGAAAACCTGCCCAAGGATTTTTATTTCGTGGTCAAATTTCTCAAACCTGCTTGCAAACGACAGCCAGATAAGGTTCAAGAATTGTTTTAACTTGTCTGATCACATCTGCCAGCGACCCACGATTCATGTACTCTAATACAAGAGAAATGGCCCCATTGTGATAGAAGGAGTGGTAGCAAACAACAACATGTGAACACTGTGAAGCTTGGTTTATCTTAAGCTCCTGAACAATTTGTTTACGAATATCTTCTTGTATATTCATCTGGATGACCTGTGAAGACAGATATGAGTTGTCGTCGATTTACTTTCAAGTATAAAAAAAAACAGTGCTGGGAGGACAGAGATTTATGTGAAGAGGAAAAAAAAATGGACACCCATGATTTCAAATGCGGAGAAAATTTTAAAAAAAAAATCGATTGATAGGGGAACAATGACCTTCAAGGCAAAAAGCGAGCCAACCCATTTATGGCGAACCAGTTGCACAACACCTCCACTCCCTTTACCAATGACTTTGATGGTCTCAAGGTCTTCCAATGAGAAATCAAAATCAACTTCTTTGCTGTCGAAAGGCTGCACAGATAGATGATTAATTTTAGAAAACAGGAAAAGAACAAATCAACTGGAATAAATAATTAATCACAAACTTACAACACGGGATTCCTTTACGTTATCTTCAGAGATGAGCCGCAGACCTTTCTGATTCAATAGCAAATCTCCGTCATGAAATGTACCACTTGCGGTCCTGATATTCCCAATTTAATTTAAAAATATCGAAATTAATGCTATACTTATCATCAACAGCAAAAAGAATAGGGAATGTTGAAATTGATCTTTACAAGAAGGAAGTGATCGATGTTTCTTGAGCTGGAACGGTCAGCTTGAGTTGCTGCAGTGGCTTCTTGCTCTTCATCTTCGAACTTAGGGTTTTCGATCTTGGTTTTTTTATTTATTATTATTTTCAAAAGACGAGAGCGCTGCTTCGAGTAGTTGTCGGGAGACTACACAATGGGAGGAGTATGTATCTATCAAATTCAAACAAACGGAAGACCGCGCACTGAAATTCGAAATTAGCTTCAAATACGTGGCTATTCCTGGAGTGGAATGCTTTCTTATTATCACACCGCCTTCCGTGCCCGAATATTTTGGGAAAAAGTTTGTTTCACAGCATTTTGTTAACCAACTTTTATGACAACACCGTGATATAAAAAGTTTGAGATACGTTTTTTGTTTGGAACAAAACATTTCAGTTTTAGTGTATTCCAGCGTACCGTTCTGGTTTTGTATTGTTCATATTTAAATAATTGTATATATATATATATATATAAATATTAATTTAACAAGTATAATTTAAATTCAAGATAAATTAACTTCAAATTATACAATACAAACACAAAATCAAAAAAACATAATCTCAAAATTAGAAACATCTCTAAAATTCCAAAATTAGTTATGCTCTGTTATTAATTGAAATAAAACTTAAAGTTTTTTTCTTTAAAAAAAAGATCTTGTTCAAGACCTATTTATAAATATACATAATAAACTAAGCCCTGGACGAATAGGCTATAAATTGGTCTGGCCGTGATATTTAGCCCATTTTTCGGAAGTCCACGTTATAATAAAACCCTAACACTGTCGGCTATCTTCTTCTTCTAACCCTCACTTCCTCATCATCTGCAATCTTCTAACCCTCACTTCCTCATCATCCGCAACATATCCAAGTTCCAACCAACGGTCAACATTCCAAAACTAGACTTTACAGTTGCTTCTCAAATCTCAATTGCTCCTGCACCTCTTAAGCTTCAGCCTTCGACATCAAAGCAACCTCTTTCGAAGTTCTGCATCATATTCTTCAAAGATCTGATCTTTTTTCATGGTTTTTTGAAAGAGGTTTAAGTTTTTTTTAAGGATATATGAAACGACGTTGTTTTGATGGACCTGGAACAGTACACCCGGTACCAAATCGAGACATTTCGGCCGGAATTCGCGGAACAACCCGGAATTAAAACCTGCACAAAAAATCACTGTTTTGTGCCGGTTTTATGCATGGAACGGCATGTTCCGACCGTTCCGGCGGCTTTGACTACTCTGCTAGAAATCTCTGGAGTTCAAGTCGATACATATATTTTTTATAAGAATCTGCAATAGTTAGAGTTTCATCTACTCATTTAGGACTACAAAGGCCTACAAAGTGTACTTTATGGAGATGAGATTTCCTCAAATCTAAAAAAAATAATAAATTTGAGTTTTTTTCTTAATTTTATCTTTCAACATTTGATTTGTTAAAAATTAAATTTTATTATTTTTTCATATATAGTATTTTTAATATAATAATTTGAGTCATGAGTTTGATCGTTAATATAATAGGTTCTTTTTTATCTTATGTTTATGATTTAACATTATTTTAAAAAATTTATTATTCAACGTTACTATTTTTCCACTTCTATTATTTTATTCAATCAATTTTATGTGTATTATCATTTGATTTGATAAAAAAAAATTCATTAAACGCTATCGGGTAAATGACCTTTGTTATAAGATAAAACATCTTAATCTACATTTATATCTTGATTTTTTTTAGTTTTGGTTTTAATTATTATTAACGAATTTTTTCTCATTTATTTACATAGATTTTTTTTTATTTATTGAAAAAGATGCGCGCAGAAGCTTTTTTTATTTATATTTAGGATTTGTTTATGTGAAAAAACAAATCAAAAAGCCTGTTTATTCAACTTCTTTTCTTTTTTTTTGAGAAAAAACACTCAGCTAACAACAAAGCACACGTAAAGTAATTAGCACTCTCTATGATTGAAAAACTATACGAGGCTTAACATTGAAACACCTCATTTTTCTTTTATTAATTTTTCAAACTTTTCTTTTCTTTTTTCTTTTAAATTTACCTTCCAGATTGTTTTTTACTCTCTACTAAAAGAATTGGAAAACTTTATGGTGTTTTCATTGTCCATATGAATAATGAATCACTTTTTTAGTTCTCCAATTTTATTTTAAAAAAAATCAACTGACCAACTTTTTATTTCAATTTCATCATTTAATATTTTAATAATTTAGAATTCATCATGATATATATTGTTGTAAAAATTATAATAGATATTTCAAAAGACTATCCCACAATGGTAAAACACTTGATAAATTTGTAACCATTGAAAATTTATTTTTAAGAGATACAAATATAAGTGTTACCATAATTTAATTTTGTAACTGATATATTTTAAACCAAAATTTATTTTTTTAACGGATATATTTTAAACCATAATTTAATTTTGTAACTGACCATAATTTAATTTTATAACGGATATATTTTAAATTATTGTAACTGCTAATTTAATTTCATAATTAAATTAATGTGACCGTTACATTATGGTTATCTATAAATACCATACAACTTTTTCAAACAAAGGCATCCAAAAAACCAAATTTGTTTGTTGTGTTCCCCTCTTTGTTTGAGGAAGAACTTGATAAATCTTGGAGGGTACCTCATTGTTGGGGAAATATCCTTAAAGACAGTGTTAAGCACGCCTCAAGTTTAATTGTTTTTGTTCCTTGTATTTTGTTCATATACACAACAATCTTAAGGATATACTACTTCTAAAAAGGATGGAAACACTATTGCTAATGGTGCCCCTGCCTTCAACGTTGTTGCTGCTGCAATTGTTCTTCCTCCTCCAGCAGCCACTGCTCCATTGTGTAGTCCAACCACTGTTTCTTTGGCCAAGCCCTTGTTGTTCACGGATTAAGGCAACTATGCACCTAATGGGGGAATTAGGTGTAAATACAATAACTAATGCAATTTTAAAATCAATTACTTTAAACTAAAGAGATAAGAGAGAGAAATTGCTAACTCGGTTTTTAACGTGGTTCCGCAATCCTACATCCACGACTCAAGTACCAACCCGTACTTGAGTATTGTATTCTCTTACTAGTCCAAGTAACAAGATTACAATTCCGACTTGATGAATCCATACCAAGACTTTTACACCACTTGAAGATATGCCCTCTTCAAGATTTCTTTTTTCCCACTTAAAGATGTACCCTCTTCAAGATTTTTCCTTGGTGATGTTCCCTCACCAATACCAAGAGTTTTATACTCAACTCTCAAGAGTTTCACAATGGTTGTTTTTGTAAAACAACAATACACTCTTAATAGTGTAGATATTACAAATGAAGATCTATGATCTCTTTATCTCACTTAATAGCACTTAGAATATTTGAAGGTGTGTAAGTGTAGTGAGAATGAGAAATACTCTTTGTGTTAGGATATGAAGATTTAAACACAAATATGAGTATTAATGAGGATTGATGATATGAAGGTGTTTAAGCACTACTAATTGCCTCACTATAAGATATAGAAGTTGTGTGTTCTTAATTTTGCAATTAAGAGGTCTATTTACAAGTTTCAAAGAGAAACTAGCCGTTTATAGCCGTTTTAGTGCAACTGTCATATCAAGTGGTTGACCGGTTCACAACGGATAAATCAAGCGGTCGACCGGTTCAACTCAAAAGGCAATTTGTCTTCTAAGAGGTCGACCGGTTCACTTGGTAACCCAAACGGTCGACCGGTTCATGCAGAAAGGCAATTTTGACAAATTATCTTTTCTGAATTTCTTGAACCGATTGATTATGACTTAAACCTATAATCATCAAATCCTTTGCATGCAATGTAAAGTGTGTGAGTTCATTTTAATTTATGCTATCAAGTTAGAAATTGAGATTTACATAAAGCACTAAAATGAATACTTATTCTAAGTCTTCATTTGCTTGCATCTTGGACTTCCTAGAGTGATTTCTTCGTGTACTCCATTATGCTTGTTGATGTATTCTTTGTATAATACCTGTTTACAACTTAATCTCATCCAAGCATATTATTAGTCCATTTTCTTTTTATTGTTATCATCAAAATATATAAAGCATACAAAGTATGACATTATATGTCAACAATCTCCCCCTTTTTTATGATGACAATAAACAAAAAAACTTAGATAAAAAATTGAGACTCCCCATATATTTTGTAATGCAATATATAAGAGACATTGAACATTTTTAGCAATTTAATCTAAGTAAAAATATCATATGCAATTTTAATAAAAAATCATTTTTCTCCCCCTAAATATATGCATATTAATTTTTCATATTCTCATATTTTTCTCCTTCATTATTGATGCATTTGATATTTTCATATTCTCTCCCCCTTTGGCATCAACAAAAAGAAAATTAACATTTTAGATAAATAAAAACATAATATTTAATAACAACATATATCCAAAATGAAATTATGTCCTCTGGCTTGGGGTGGTTCCTTTTGGAACCCAAATCATTTTAACATTCTTATTTTTCTTCATAGGACATGCATAAATCAAATTTCCTAATTTTCTACAATAATTACATGTATGATTTGGATCATAAGATTGTTTAGCTTTAACAAAGTAGTTCTTAAAGTATTTTTGATTTTTATTAGGTTTATAACCTAATCCTCCTTTGTTAAACACACTTCTCTGGCTCGAAAGCATTTTCTAAAAAAAAAATTTCTGAAATCATTTAACTCATCAACCTTTTCTTTTAAGGATTTATTATCTTCTTCAAGTTGATTAGTTTTACTACTCTTGTCATTTAAATCACATACTTTCTTTTCTAATAATTCTTTTTCTTCAATTATGAGTACATGATTTCTTTTTAGGGTACTATATTTTGAACCTAATTTCTTATATTCTTCATACAAATTTTCAAGTTGTTCATGTAATTCAATATAAGAAGGATCGGATTCATCATCCGAAGATAGTACCTCATTTTCACTTTCGATAGTCATGAAGCACATGTTAGCCACATGTTCTTCTTCATCACTGGAGCTTGAGTCCGAGTCATCGCTCCATGTTGCTTTCAAAGCTTTCTTTTGAAAGCGATTTTTCTTCTTCTTTTGAAGAAGGGGACAATCGGTTTTGATATGTCCCAACTTGTTGCATTTGTAGCACCTTGGAGTTTCTTTACTTGATTCTCCCTCCTTTTTGTAGTTCGAGAACTTTCTCTTGTCATTTTTCTTTCTAAAGTTTTGAAACTGTCTTGTGATAGATGCTACATCTTCTTCAAGATCGTCGTGACTGTCTTCATCATCATTATTATCCTCGCTTTCAATTTGATGAATAGTTTTAAATGCCAAAGTTTTCTTTGGCCTTTCTTCTTGATCTTGTTTATTCATAGATATCTCGTGAGTCATTAGAGAACCGATGAGCTCCTCTAATGGTAATTTTGTGAGATCTTTGGCTTTTCATATTGCTGTCACTTTAGCTTCCCAAGCTTTCGGTAGAGATCTGAGAATCTTACTTACAATATCTGTATTTGTGTAAGTTCTACCAAGAGCATGTAAACTATTTGTAATGCTAGGCATACGAGTAAACATACTTGTTATGGATTCATTTTGCAACATTTTGAATAACTCATACTGATGAACTAACATATCAATTTTTGATTCTTTTACTTGATTAGTTCCTTCGTGAGTTCTAAAGTATGCCATATATCCCTAGCATTTTTACAAGAAGATATTCTATTAAATTCACTTCTATTTAATGCACAATATAAAGTGTTCATGGCTTTAGCATCCATAGAAAGTAATCTTTTATCTAGGTCAGTATATTCTATCATGCTCTTTGGAATCTCAATACCATTTTCGGTTTTAAGTGGTCTATGAGGTCCATTTTCAATAGAAAGCCATAAATCGAAATCTATAGATTGAAGATATATTGTCATTCTAGCTTTCCAATAGGCATAATCATTACCATCAAAAAATGGTGGTCTAGATGTTGAAGCACCTACATTTTGGAGATTATAGCTTGTAGTTGCCATTCTACTCAAAGTCTAAGCAAACTTAATAATTGAGAACTAAGCTCTGATACCAATTGTTGTTCATGGATTAAGGCAACTATGCACCTAAGGGGGGAATTAGGTGCAAATACAATAACTAATGCAATTTTAAAATCAATTACTTTAAAGTAAAGAGATAAGAGAGAGAAATTGCTAACTCGGTTTTTAACGTGGTTCGGCAATCCTACATCCACGACTCAAGTACCAACCTATACTTGAGTATTGTATTCTCTTACTAGTCCAAGTAACAAGATTACAATTCCCACTTGATGAATCCACACCAAGACTTTTACACCACTTGAAGATATGCCCTCTTCAAGATTTCCTTTTTCCCACTTGAAGATGTACTCTCTTCAAGATTTTTCCTTGGTGATGTTCCCTCACCAATACCAAGAGTTTTATACTCAACTCTCAAGAGTTTCACAATGGTTGTTTTTGTAAAACAACAATACACTCTTAATAGTGTAGATATTACAAATGAAGATCTATGATCTCTTTATCTCACTTAATAACACTTAAAATATTTGAAGGTGTGTAAGTGTAGTGAGAATGAGAAATACTCTTTGTGTTAGGATATGAAGATTTAAATACAAATATGAGTATTAATGAGGATTGATGATATGAAGGTGTTTAAGCACTACTAATTGCCTCACTATAAGATATAGAAGTTGTGTGTTCTTAATTTTGCAATTAAGAGGCCTATTTATAAGTTTCAAAGAGAAACTAGTCGTTTATAGCTGTTTTAGTGCAACTGTCATATCAAGTGGTCGACTGGTTCACAACGGATAAATCAAGCGGTCGACCGGTTCAACTCAAAAGGCAATTTGTCTTTCAAGCGGTCGACCGGTTCACTTGGTAACCCAAGCTGTCGACCGGTTCATGCAGAAAGACAATTTTGACAAATTATCTTTTCTGAATTTCTTGAACCGATTGATTATGACTTAAATCTATAATCATCAAATCCTTTGCATGCAATGTGAAGTGTGTGAGTTCATTTTAATTTGTGCTATCAAGTTAGAAATTGAGATTTACATAAAGCACTAAAATAAACACTTATTCTAAGTCTTCACTTGCTTGCATCTTCGACTTCCTGGAGTGATTTCTTCGTGTACTCCATTATGCTTGTTGATGTATTCTTTGTATAATACCTGTTTATAACTTAATCTCATCCAAGCATATTATTAGTCCATTTTATTTTTATTGTTATCATCAAAATATATAAAGCATACAAAGTATGACATTATATGTCAACAACCCTTTCCTGACATCTCAAAAATTGAGGTGTTCTCTGGGGAGAACTTCCGAAGATGGTAAGAGAGAATTTTTGGTGCTCTTGACTTGCATGGCATAGCTTGGGTTCTTGCTAATCCCAAAGATGTTGAGAAAGTTGAAGCATGGACACATGAAAATAAGGTTTGTAGGCACTCTATTTTAAGCACTCTCTCCAATGAGTTGTTTGACGTGCATTGCAGCTACAAGGAGGTAAGGGAAATATGGGCCAACATGGTTGTGAAATACACTGCTGAAGATGTTGGCAAACAAAAAATTGTCATTGGTAAATTTTACCATTGGAAAATGGTCGACAACAAAGATATCAAGACTCATATTAATGAATACCATAGGCTCTTTAAAGATATGAAGGCTGAAAATATCAATCTTCTTGAATCTTTCATTGCTGGAATACTCATCGAAAAACTCCCTAACTCATGGAGCGACTACAAGCAACAACTCAAGCACAAGCACAAACAATTATTGTTGATCGACCTCACATCATAATTGGAGACACAAATAGAAAGGAGCTCCAAGCTATAAGGGAGAAGGATATGACCACCAAAGCAAACTTGGTGGAAAGGAGTTCACATCAAAAAAGGTAATGAGAATAAATTTAATAAAAGTTCTACGTCCAATGGTAACAATATCACTACGTTTAAACCCAAAACCAATAATTTTAAGAAAAAAGGGAATTGATTTGTATGTTCAAGCCCAAAACCAACAATTTTAAGGAAAAAAGGAATTGCTTTGTGTGTGGCAAACCTGGCCACCATGCACCTCAATGTCGTAATAGAAAGAGAAACAACAATCCTCCTAAATATATGGTCAACATGGTTGAAGGAGACGACATCATCGTTGCGGTTGTTTCTCAAGTCAATATGGTGACCAATGAGAAGAATTGGATTGTAGACTCCGGTGCTACAAGGCACATATGTGCAAATAAAGAATTCTTCTTCACTTATACACCTTTTAAGGATGGAGAAGGAGTGGTTTACCTTGGAGATTCAAGAACAACAAATGTTCTTGGAAAAGGCAAAGTCATTTTGAAATTGACTTCATGAAAGACATTGGCTTTGAATGAGGTGTTGCGTGTTCCTAATATAAGAGCAAATTTGGTCTCTATAGCCGTGTTGGGAAAATTTGGGATTAAAGTGTCATTTGAATTTGATAAGATTGTAATGACAAAGAACAATGTATTTGTGGGGAATGGATATTGTAACCATGGACTTTTTGTACTCTATGTTGTTGAAAACATGAATGAAAATGCATCATTTTCTGCTTACTTACTTGATAGTATTGATTTATGGCATGCTAAATTAGGACATGTTAGTCAATCTTATCTCAAGAAAATGAACTCTCTTGGTTTAATCTCTAGTTCAAATTATTCATCTATGAATAATTATGAAATATGTGTTGAAGCTAAAATTACTAAGAAAACATGTACATTTGTTAAAAGAGAAACTGATTTACTTAGCTAAATACATACAGACTTGGAGATTTAAAACAAACCATGACTAGAGGAGGCAATAAATATTATGTGACCTTCATAGATGATTTTTCAAAATATACAAAACCTTACCTACTTAGAAGTAAAGATGAAGTTTATAACATGTTTTTATTATATAAGCAGAAGTAGAAAATTAACTAAACAAAAAAAATCAAAAGAGTTAGATTAGATAGAGGAGATGAGTATGTTCTAATGAATGATTATTGTGAAAAAGAAGACATAATACATGAATTTACTCCACCTTATTCACCCGAATCAAATGGAATAGCTGAAAGGAAAAATAGAACTTTAAAAGAAATGATGAATGTCATGCTAGTTAGTTCTTCTGCACCTGATAATTTATGGGGTGAAACTATTTTATCTGCATGTCATTTACAAAATAGAATTCCTTATAATAAAATTGGTTTAACACCATATAAACTTTGGAAAGGTTATCCACTAAATTTAAAATATCTAAAAGTGTTGGGGTGTCTAGATAAGGTTATGCTACCTGAACCAAAGAGAAAAAAGATAGGATCAAAAACTTCTGACTGTATGTTTATTGGTTATGCTGAAAATAGTGTTGCGTATAGGTTTCTAGTTTCAAAAAGTGACGTGTTAGATCACAACACTATTATAGAAACAAAAAATATTGAATTTTTGAACATATCTATCCATTAAAGGAAAAGATTTCTCACACACCTATCAATAATAATAGGATTGATGAAACTCATATTGAGGAAATAAGGAGTAAAAGACAAAGAAAAGAGACTTCATTTGGAAATGAATTTTTAACTTATTTAGTAGATAATGATCCAGTAACCTATACTGAAGTTGTCTCTTCCTCTGATTCTTTATTTTGGAAAGAAGCAAGTGAAGTTGAAATAGATTCGCTTTTACAAAATCAAACTTGGAAGATTGTTGATTTGCCTCTCGGTGCCAAAACCTATTGGTTGCAAATGGATCTTTAAAAGAAAATATCTTCCTAATGGTTCTATAGATAAGTATAAAGCAAGATTAGTAGCAAAAGGCTTCACTCAAAAAGAAAATGTGGATTATTTTGATATATTTTCACCCGTAGCTAGAATTACTTCAATTCAAGTTCTGATTGTTTTATTTTCTATTCATAATCTCTTTATATATCAAATGGATGTTAAAACTACCTATTTAAATGGTGATTTAGAAGAATAGATATATATGTTGCCACACAAAGGCTTTACAATTACTGATAAAAAAAAATAAAAGTTTGTAAATTGAGAAAATCTTTAAATGGCTTAAAGAAAGCTCCTAAACAATGGCACGATAAATTTGATCAAGTAATTTTAAGTGATGGTTTTTCATTTGTTAGTGTGGATAAATGTGTTTATACTAAGAAAAGTGATAATGAATATGTGATCATTAGTTTATATGTAGATGACATGCTTATTTTCGGTTCTAGCATGAATATTGTGCATAACACTAAACATTCCTTGGCATTTAAATTTGATATGAAAGATATGGATGAAGCTAGTGTCATATTAGGTATAAAAATTGTAAGGAGTAACAATGGTATAATGTTAACACAAGAACATTATGTAGAAAAACTTCTCAAAAAGTTTGGTCATTTTGATGTGACACCCGTGAGTACTCCTTTTGATGCAAACTCTCAATTAAAGAAAAATAAAGCCAATGTTGTTGGTCAACTTGAGTATGCTCAGATCATTGGGAGTTTGATGCATTTAATGAGTTTCACTCGACTTGATATAACATATGTTGTATGTAGACTGAGTAGATATGCACAAAATCCTAATCATGAGCAAACTGGATTCAGTCAGATAATCCGACTAATGAAATATCTGAGAGGTACCATGAATTATGTTACTCTATATAGTGGATTTCCCACTCTATTGGAAGGATATAGTGATGCAAACTGGATTCAGTCAGATGAGATTAAATCCACTAGTGGCTATATCTTTATTCTAGGTGGTGGTGTAGTGTCTTGGAAATCTTCCAAACAAAGCTTAATTGCTCGATCCACCATGCAGTCAGAATTTATAGCACTAGACTTAAACAGACAGTTAGCAGGATATGAAGCTGTTGGTTGAGAAATTTTTTAATTGAAATTCAACTAGGAATAAAACCAACACCTTATATATCCATGCATTGTGATTGTTAAGCGGTAATATCCATTGCAAAGAATAAATATTTCAATGGTAAAAATCGACATATTCGATTAAGACATAATATAGTGAAACAACTGTTAAAAAATGGAGTTATTTCAATAGATTATGTGAAGTCAAAAATGAATTTGACCGATCCTCTAACTAAACCACTTGGTAGAAAGATGAAATTAGAAACATCTAGAGGAATGAGACTAATGCTAAAGTAAGAAATCAAAATAATGGTAACCCAACCTATGATATTGGAGATTCCACGAATTAGGTTCATATGTGTAACAACAAAGTTATTTATGATTTTACATCACTATAAAAAGTCCTTTATCTGTGATGAGAATAATGTTAGTCTATAAATCAAGGAGAGGATGAATTATAAAGTTTTTAATGAGTTCCATATTCCTTATGGATAGTGTTCAAAATACAATGAACACTTGATGGAAACACCTATATGAGTATGGAGTGGGGCCGCTCCCATAAGATACTAGCAAAATCTTTCAAGCACTTATGAATAACTAGGCACGCGCATAGCCGATTAAAAGCACAAAACCGAGTCAAATAACAAGGAATTGTAGGGTATAATGTGATGGTGAGTTGCCTGATTTACAATGACAATTATTGCGTTCATAGAAATTATATATTTCACCAATAATTCTGTAAGTTAAATCTCATACTTTCTATAATCTGGTTCATAGTCTAAAAGACACCATGTTAGATGCATTACACTCATTTATGAAAAAGATCCAACAAATTTATTTACGTATTTATTATTATTATTATTATTATTAAAAGCCTTTTGAAATATGTGGGGGATTGTTGTAAAATTTATAATAAATATTTCAAAAGACTATCCCACAATGGTAAAACACTTGATAAATTTGTAACAACTGAAAATTTATTTTTAAGAGTTACAAATATAAGTGTTACCATAATTTAATTTTGTAACAGATATATTTTAAACCATAATTTAATTTTGTAACGGGCCATAATTTAATTTTATAACGGACATATTTTAAATTATTGTAATTGCTAATTTAATTTTATAATTAAATTATATGTGATCGTTACATTATGGTTATCTATAAATACCATGCAACTTTTTTCAAACAAAGGCATCCCAAAAACTAATTCTCTTCTTCCTCTCATTTGCTGGACTCTTCTTATTTCTAAGTTGTTTATTGTGTTCCCCTCTTTGTTTAAGGAAGAACTTGTTGAATCGTGAAGGGTGCCTCATTGTTGGGGAAATATCCTTAAGGATAGTGCTAAGCACGCCTCAAGTTTAATTATTTTTGTTCCTTGTATTTCGTTCATATACACAATATATATATATATATATATATATATATATATATATATATAAGGCTATTCTAGAGCACAAGCTATTTAAAATTAAATTGATTATTATAATAATTAACATGTAAAACACTTTTAAAGGCATGGTTGAAAGTTATTGGTTGAATAATGTCACTTCTCATACCATATTGGGTTGATTTGTTCGATCAATTTAGTATAAATATAACAAGGAGAATTTAATTCATTTGAGAAATAAAAAAAAAACATAGGATCATTGTTTATATAAAAATAAACATGTAGTTGTTAAATGTAGATGAATAACAAAATAATGAAAGGAGGCTAAAATTGATCGTGGATAGCATGATTGACTAGAAAATTTATGATCAACTAGAGGCAAGGTAGATGGAACATTGATCAACTAAGAGAATTGATCAATTATAGAAAGGGAGTCCATGTAATTGATCAAGATGAAGTGATTGACCAAAAAGGAAAAGTTCTCTTGATTTAATGAAGTGTCAAAGCCTATACAAAATAGGAATTCTCAATTAATCATCTCACTAAAGTCATATAACATGTTAGGATTCATGTATTTATCAAATAAGAAGCTATATTTTTGTTTTAATACAATTTGTACTAAGATTCAACAAGTAAACTCTCTTTATATCATATGAACATTCTATATATGATTAGGTTTAAGAGAGTAAACAAGACTCTAACATTGACATAAAATATAAAAAGTATGGCTTTTTGTACCATGGATTATATTATGGATGTAGACTCATTTTACTATAGACAGTGGTAATGTAATGATGCTTTTATCCGTGATTTATTGGTAAGCTAATTCGTGCTATGAGAGTTTTTTAAGGTTTTATGTTCCTCTTTTTTCTAAACAAATGGGCTACAAACAAGGACCTTTTTTAATGAAATAAAGAGGTTGCACGAAAGAGAACTAAAGGAGGCAAGGAAAATAAAGGGAGAAATGATGGCAATCAATGAAAGACATGGTATAACAAAAACTCCTTTTGTAAGTTTCTCTTCCTAAACCAAAGAGATTGAAAAAAAGAAGACAAAAGAGGTAAGAAGATCAAAGAAATAGAAATGAATGAGACCAAATCAAAGAATATTAAGGTGCATAATACATCTATCCTATCTATCTATCTATCTATATGTCCTTCTCCCATGTCTCTTCCTTCTGTTTTTTTTTTTAATTTACCTTTCTTTGTTTTAGAATACCCACTACTAACCCCAGTATCACTTTTGCACCTCTAAAGGTTGCTTGCTTACTACATTTCAACCTACAATTTGGAAATTATATGCTATTTTTATCCTTATTTCTATACCTAGGATGCTACACAAACTTTTAGGTGGCGTGGATATGATCTTATTGACTTTCCTTTCTTACCCCTATCGTAATGGTTCATCCTTTTTATCATTTTTTTTCTTGTGGGATACCTTTTGTTTTATATTCTTTTGAATAATTATGTGTTTATAGCATTTAAATTTTGTGTTTTTACTTGTCAACTATGGGGTTTAATATTTTTGTAGGGATTTGTTAATGGTTTGTTTGATTGCTAATAAAAACTATGGTGAATGGGGAAAAATCATATTTTTTTTGTGAACTAGAGAAGGGTTTTGTTTGGCTGATGAGATAATGCTAGAAATTGAAAGAAATCTAGAGTTGTGAAAATATAACTACCAGAATTAACTGTTTTACCGATGGAGATACATGTTGGTATTTGAACTCATGTTCGTTGGTAATTATCTTACTAACATCCCCGTACATAAAAATCATTCGTCAATAAATCTTGTTCCGTGGAGAATCCTAAATTGTTTTTCCTAAATTTGCTTACTTACATCAGAGAATCCTAAAATAATTAAATGATACTCACGAACTATGAGTTATGGTCACCAATATCATTGTGTTGAAATTAGGGTAAGGGGGTGACTGTTAGTTGCAGGGGAAAAATAGAGAATGAAGAAGGAGAAAAGAAAGAGGGGAAAAAGAGGATCGATAATCAAGTCATAAATTAAAAAATCACTAATAGATTTACCAATGAAATATATTTGTTGGTTAATCTGTTAGTAATTATGGTGGTAATAATGTCACATCATAATTTTAGGGCTTTTTAATCCCACTATAGTTCCTTATTAAATTTACTATCAATATTGATTGACGAATAATTTTTGTGAGTAATAATGTGTTATTTAAGTAACACACTATCTTATATATATATATATATATTATATATATATATATATATATTAATTCTTTTTTCCCAAATATAAGGGCCTTGATAAGCTAAAAAATGATGATGATGTGAATCCTTTAAACCTTGTTTCCTTCATAGATTTCCCAATCATTGACTGAATTTCTCCTATTTTTACTTTAATTTACACTACTAAAAAACATAGAGGTCAGCAATGGATCTTAGCAACGGATTGTATCTGACAACGAAAAAATCATTATTGATTGAAAAAACTTTGCAATGAATTATCTAATATTAATTTTTTTTTTAAATAATCTCATCCATTTATCCAAACCTTAAGACATGCCATTAATGGTTTACCCGCGCTCTCCGATATCAATTAAATAATAATAATAATAATTAACTTGAATCTCTCTTCTTCATCGCTGCATCGATCTTCAATCACCCCCCCTCTCCTCACGCATCCTTATCTGCCATCTCCTCTCCCTAGAAACTTTTCTCCCAAGCTAGCAACCGTTGTTCTTACAAGTAATTTATTTCACAACCCTAATTATTAAGCGATTGTCCAAAACGCTCTCTACTTTGCTTAGGTCCTGTTAAAAATAACGCTTCCTCCTCATTTGGAATGTAGCATCTATTTTTAGGGTTTCGAGGAAGACTGATTTCAAATCCAACAACGACAAGTGGATTTTGAATGCCACTACTGATACTCGCATTCTGGACAATGTTGCCACTACAGCCATTGTTGAGATCCTCATCACTTGTTATCAGGTTAGATGAACATAGTGAAGCTCGTTTTAGTTTTTTTTTTTCTTGAATATAACAGAGAAGTGAAAGTTGTTTATTTAGAAAAGTTTTTTAGTCTCATGTCTAGGATTCAGAGTGTGTTTTGGTCTTCTTGTTTTAGGTTTTTTTTTTTTTTTTTGCTTTAGCTAGTCACGATCTGCATTTGAATAAATTGACAGGTTCTTGCTGATCCTGATAAGACAGAGAAGGATGGGATTGTTAATGAGTGATGCAATTGAAAAATGCTCAAGTGGAATAGGGTTATACCATGGATGCTGTTATGTCTCGGCGGGTGGGGAATCGAGGTTGGAACTTGTGTGTTTTCTCATTTGCAAAAAAAATTGTTGGTATGGGAAGGAAATCTATTTTTATAGATTGCTGGATTGATGATTGGTATAATCCCTCCATTCAGAAAAGTACTAATTGGTGATAGCGCTCCTCTTCATGCGATTGAAGATTCTGTAGACATGGCCGGGTCAGTATCCTGTCTTTGATGATATGAAAATTCCCAAGAATCTTTACTTTTATTTTTTAGTAACCTAATTTCCCTAGCATTCTTTCATGTTTTCAGGAAGGCGGCCATTCCAATTATGACTTTGATATTGGGAGCAAATCTTCTGAAGGGTAAGCGTGACTGCTTGATTTTTGTATTCTAACTGGCTTGCCTTCTTTCACTAGTTGCATTGTTGAAAGCATGGAATAATTATCACTATCGATGTTCTTAGGTTTGAAAGGCTCGAAGGTGCCACTCTTGGTGATTGTTGGTATAGTGGTCATCAGATATATTATTTTGCTGATTTTGGGAGTAGTTATCATTAAATATTCAATCTGTTTTGGCTTTGTGCACTCAAATCGGTTATATCAGTTTGTTCTTCTCCTTTAATTTGCACTTCCTCCAGCAATCAGCGTAGGTGTTTATAGGTCCATTTATGCCAAAGATGGCCTCATGGATTTGCCTGGTGGACTAGCGTCTCCTTGGTAGTTCCTTAGGTATAAATCTTCATAGTTTGGTCTCTCATTTACATTAAAGAGATGTTCAGTTATGGTGTTATTGTCTTGTTAAGCATACAGATTGACGTTGTCAGATTTTCTTCTTATTTGATTCTTGAATATGCTTTGGAAAACTGAAGAAAGAAAGGTGTTTTTCATGCATTTTGGTTTCAGTCATGCATTCTCTGACTCAGTTTGAATGTTGTTTTTAACGTCTCTTAGGCATCTTAGGCACATTGAAAACTCGAAGCAAGCATTTTTATGTAATGAAATGGATTTTTTTTATTTACATGTTCCCATTCGCTTGTTGAGAATTTGTGCTCTTACAATTTCAGGTCTGTGGTAAAAGGGACAAAAAGCAATTATACGAACTTGTTCTCCTGAAAATGCAGAACAGAGACGAGGAGGAGTTACTTGAATTGCTGAGGCAGGGCCTTGATGTGGAAACATCATGCAGAGTCCAAGATTGACCACGTTTTCTGAGACAAGCACTTAACAGACTCATGGCTACAGAAATAATTGATCTCCTTTATTGTTTGGTTACAAAACCATTTGCACCTGTATGCAAGCCCGGTGGACATGTTGTGATTTGGAAACTAGCTTATGACAAAGGCATCTTCAAGTGGTTTTATGATCATTATAGAAAAGGTGTTACTGTGCGACAAGCCTTGATGTTGTTGCCATCATGGATTTGACCTTTTTAGCATTGGTAGTGATTGTCTCACACCATAATTATATCTTTTTTTATTGTGTGGTGGCTTATTTGCATATGTAAGTTCAACTAAATTTTTAGTTGTATTATTAATTTGCACCAAGTTTGTCAATTCTGTTTTGCTTTGTTTCTTCTATTAATACGAAATGTTTTGGTTTCGGAGCATTTCAGCATGCCGTTTTGGATTGTACTGTTCATATGTAATTAATTAATAATATATATGAAAAAAATTAAAATATTAATTTAACAAAAAATAATTTAAATTCAAGATAAATTACTTTTAAATTATATAATATAAACGCAAAGTTAAATAAATTTTTTTAGAAATTAACTATGATTTTTTTTAAAATTTAAATGCATATGAATTGTTTCTTGATCTTTTAATATTTTTCTTCTTGATCTTGATCTTGATCTTTTAATATGAAATGCATATGAAACATTTTTGGGTAATGTTTGAAATTATAGTAGTATTGTTTCAAAAATATTTTAAAATAATATTGTTTAAAATTTATTTTTTATACTAAAATATTAAAGCAATTTAAAAAATTAAAAATTAAAAAAAACAAACACTCCATCTAATGGTTCACATCTCATCCTAAAAAAAAAACCTCCATCTACACCAATGATCGTCACCCCCATTACCCTCCAAAATTAGCCCCTAACTCCCTTTTAAATAACAGATCCTAATCTTCTCTATTGACATTTCCTCACGGTGAGGACTTGTTTCTCTTGCATTGAGTGGTAGTTCCTAGCGCAACAATCAAATATGCTTCATCAAGTATGGATGCATTTCATAGTGATCGGTGTTAGAGCTATTCCTGGAAATGATCCCACAATCACAACACATTCCAAATCTGTAGCAATAACTCAATTCTCTCTAGAACTAGTGTGACCAACGACTCCTTAATTCCTATGTATTATGCTAAGAGTCATATTTCCATTTTGTATATTCCATATTCAATTCCTATAAATCTACAAGTCTTTATTAGGATGTGTAAAGCTCTACTCTATTTAAATGCAATGGAGCAGATGAAGAATACAAGTTGGCAATTTAGTTCTTAGTGTCATATATTGTGTTGTGTGTTCTTTCATGGTATCATAGCACTAAAAACTTACGCTCAAAACACGATCTTTCAATCCCTGCTTCCGCACCAAAACAAACACAAATGACCTCTTCTCTACAAACCCCCAATTCCAAAAATTGAATGGCCCCAATTATCTTACCTGACGAATCCAATTTCTTGTTTTTATAAAGAGTCATGACATGGTTGGTCTCATTGATGGTACCAATTCTACTCCAACCAAGACTCTCTCTTATGGATCATTGAATTCTGCATTTTCCAGCTAGTCCAAGAAGGACAATAGTGTTCTTAGTTGGCTCTATGCCTCTATTATTATTATATTAGAGACTTCTAAGCAGATTTCAGATGCTCTTCAAGCTCTCTTCTCCTCAACTTCACGGTCCCATGTGACCTTTCTCAAACGACAACTTCAAACCATCTCACAAGGCAATCAAAACTGCCTCTCTTACACGAAGAAGCCAAGTTCTTCTTAAATAAAATATTTGTTGTAGGCAAACCCGTGGACGAGCAAGATCTCATCTCCTATCTCTTGAGTGGGCTCCAACCATAATTTATGTTGTTTGTTATTGCCTTTACATTTGCAACTAAAGACAAGGATCTCTCTCTAGATGATTTCAAGACCGAAATACTCAACTTTGAAACACTAATGGAGAGGCCTCAAACTCCATTGTACCTACTATGATGAATCTTGCATTTGCAATCACTTATTCCAAACCAACAGCTTCAAAGAGAACTAAAACACCAGGTTTCAAAAACCCATCCCATTCACCCAATTCTTATACTCGACCTCCAACTCATATGGGACCCTCTACCAACAAGACAAATGTCCCTCACTCTGGTGACAATAGACCCACTTGTCAAATATATACAAAAAGAGGACACATGACTATTTATTGTTATAATAGATTCAATTTCTCATATCAAGGCCGCTCACCACCGTTTGATCTTGCTTTATGACTGCTAAAGATAATATTTCTCATGCTCAACAGATATGGTATGCAGACAGTGGAGCCAATGCCCACATTACCAACAACACAACAAATCTTACCACCTCACAGCCCTATGAAGGAGAAGAAACCATCACTATTGGAATGGATCAGGTTGTGATTCAAAATATGGGTACCACATCTTTCACCTCAAATAATTCAAATTTTACACTATCCAATGTTCTTCATTGTCCAAATGCTTCTTCGAATTTAATCTCTATCAACCAATTTTCCCTGGATAATGATTGTTATTTTATACTCACTGGAAATGATTTTTCTATGAAGGAGAACCACACGAGTGTTAGGAATACTTGATATGAAAAAAGGGAATTCTCTCGTGTATTGAATTACTGAGTTAAGTGTTTATTTATACATGCAATATCTAATTACAGAATATCAGTAGTTGCAGTTATCTTGCTAACACATGCAACTAACTGTAACTAACTAATCCTGCACATTGAAAGCTTAATATGTAATTAACACCTAACATCTTACCATCCTTCCTTGAACAAAATTGTATTAATGCATTTAGTTTATTTTGGACAATGCACACATGCCAAGCTTGTCCCGTAGCTTTAGAAATGCCTCTAGTTTTAGGGGTTTGGTCATAATTTCAATCACTTGTTCCTGTGTACTACAATGCAACAATTTTTGTGTACTGCAATGCACCAATTCCACAACTCCATCTCTTGTAAGCTCTCTTAAGAAATGAAATTGAACATCTATATGTTTATTGTGACCATGCAAAACTAGGTTTCTAGATAGCTTAGTGGCAGAGATATTATCACTGTAGATGATAGTACTCATAGATTGATCATGACCTAGCTTCCCTAGAATCCTTCTTAGCCAAAACCCTTGGCATGCACATGTTGCTGCTGCTATAAACTCTGATTGTTGTGGATATGTCACCACTGGTTGCTTCTTTGAGGACCAAGTAACAAGTCTTGTGCCAGTCATGAAAACATATCCAGATGTGCTCTTCCTATCATCAACATCCCTTGCATAATCACTATCTGCAAAGGCTTTTAGATGACCTTCATCCCCTTTCTATAAGCAATCTTAAAATCTGCAGTTCCCTTTAAGTACCTTAAAACTTGTTTAGTAGTCTGTAAATGCATCTCAAAAGGCTTCTCCATGTATTTACTGATTAATCCAACAACATACATAAGATCTAGTCTTGTAGCTGTCAACTATAGCAGACTTCCCACTAATTATTTATATTCTGTAGCATTAACATTGGTTGCATTTTCTTCATTCTTTATCAGCTTACAATCTGGAACAATTGGATTCAGCATAACATTGCTTTATTCCATTCCAAATCTTTCAAGCACCTCTTTAGCATACTTTTGTTGACAGATGAAGATGACTTGTGAATTTTATATGACCTCCACACCCAGTGACTTGTGAATTCTATATGATTTTTACACCCAAAAAATACCTCATTCTTTTAAGGTCAGACATATCAAACTCCTTCATCATTGATGTTTTGAAATTTCGAAACATGTCTTCATTATTTCCTGTAATTATGAGATCATCAACATATAGACTCGCTATCAATATCCTCCCTTTATCTCTATTTTTTATGAACAATGTGTGTTCACAGAAGCACTTTTCAAAACCCTCTTTAACAAAATAATTCTCAATCTTGTTGTACCAAGCTCTAGGAGCTTGTTTAAGTCCATATAAGATCTTCCTCAACCTGTACACCTCGTGTTCCTCATCCTTCTTCTCATAGCCTTGCGTTTGATTGACAAAAAATGCCCCAGCTAACTCTCCATACAGAAATGCTCTCTTAATATCTAGGTGAAAGACATACCATCCCTTGTGAGCTGCAATAGCTAAAATTGTTCTAATTGTATCCTACCTTGCTACTGGTGCGAATACCTTATTATAGTCAATCCTTTGTCTTTGATAGTACCCCTTTTCCATTAGTCTGGTTTTGTGCTTGTATGTTTTTCCTTTTGCATTCAATATTGTTTTAAAAACCCATTTTAATCCTATTGTGTTTTGCTTCAGTTGGTAGTGTTGTTAACTCTCATGTTTTGTTTATTTCAATTGAACTTATCTCTGTATCCATGGCCTCCATTTCTCATTCTTAAATGCTTCTTCAAATGTATCTGGATCCTCAGCTAAAGTGAACCATATGATGATGAGGACCAACACAACACCAAGCGTAATCATGTGAATGATCAATTGGTGGTGCCAAATGGACCTATTACAAGAATAAGATGGACCTCAAAGGATAAAAGATGTCTATAGAGCTTAAAGGACAATCTCTAATTCATTTAATTCAAGTCCAAGAAGGGTCTCATTCAAGTTATGAAAAGGATTGATGTGTTAGGTCCTATATCAACCTTGATTTGAGCATGTTTTTTTATAATATTACATGAAGTCCATGTCATCATATTATTCTTCTAAAGAAATTATAAAATTATTTTAGATTACTTCCTAAAAAAAGAAGGATGTTGAGAATTCAAAAGAAGTTTCCCAGTCTACAAAGGAAACTAATGAACTATCAAATTGATTTTTGAAGTTAGGAGAATTATTTAATGATTCTCCTAGTCTAGGAAGTAAACTTAAAAGTCAACATTATTGAAAACCAAATTAGATTTCTTTATCTTATTCTTATATGGCTACAACTTAATTTTCTTATTTTTAAATTCATATTTTGTGTTGTAGGGTTTATAAACATCATTTGGGCTTAGATACTTAGAGATTTGATTACGATTATAAGTGAGTTTTATACAAGTCCATATCTTTGGCTAATCTAGGGTTTAACTTAGGTTAAAAATACATTTGTATTCTAAGTTTCAAACTATATTTTTTGCTTAATGATATTCAAATTACGGATGCAACTTTGTATGCATGTGTGAGTGAGAATTCTCTCTTCCTTAACTCTCTGAAAGACTAAAAATGACTTATTAAGGTTCATCTGACTTCGCGATATCAATCCACACTTCTTGTTCATGAATTGTTGTTTGTTGGGTGAGGATTCATATCCAATAGTAGTGATACCTAGGTATAAGATATTTTTGTGTCATATTTTTTTGAAACCTAATTTGCTTGGCTTTTCAAGAATTATTGTCTTTGCATGTTAGTTACTTGATTGTGTTTTCGAAAGGTTCACATCAATTTCCTAATAGTAATGGTATGTTTTTAACTTTATTCATGTCAATTATTATTTAATTAAATCTGATATCAAGGACAAGACATTGCATGTATGACATATGTCCTTGTCATCTCTATAGATCCACTATTAACGGTTCAACCATATACTTGAATCCAGATATGCCCCCAAACAAAGATGCTATAACAACTGTTCTCAAATCATCTCCGTACATTGTTGATCTTGATGAAGAAAGTAAAAATTATTTTTTTTTGATCGACAATTTTTCTATTTTCTTTTCCTTATTATTGCATAGGCCTGATGATGTAATTAGTGATTGGGCCTTGTGATGCAATAAGTAGGATGCCATACTCTTACATGGGCCCGGCCATTTCTCATATATATATATATATATATATATATATATATATATATAAGTAATCAATGTTATATGACAGAGACAATTAATTTCAATGCAGCTCGTGGGTTTTTGATATAGGTTTTATATTAACGTGGCACGTGATACCACAGTGATAACGATGGACCCCCAGGGTGGTGGTTTTAAGAAAAAAAACATTCAAGAAACAAGAGGATTCATTCATTATGACTATAGACATGTTTAGTACTACGATGTCCTTTCAAGCAGCATCTATCGGAGATGCAATTTATGGTCAGCATCGCCGCAATATGCTACTACTACTATTTTTTATTTTGTCATTGGAATACGAATTATTATAATAATGTTTGTTTTTTTTAATTCCCGAGTCTATATAATAACGACTACGCCTCTTCAACTGGCTGTGGTCTTGCACTATACATATCGTTTCATGATGTTGCAATGATGACCTCCTTAAATTCAAAGCTAGATAGGCTATATGATTCGATTGTCTACATTTGTTTTCTTCTTCAAAATACTACATGTGCATGTTAATAATTAAAACTTAAATCTAACAATGTCTCATTAGTTAGGTTATTCACTTCTATTATTTATTTATTTATTGGTGAATTAAATACTTAGAGTTTGTTAATTTTTAATTAATATGGGTATCCGGATCGGCTTGTACATATCTCGACTAATTTTACAAGATCTGAAATTAATAACTTTATAAGTTTTCAATAACCATCATGTTAACAATTACAGGGTTCAAACCTGAAATTACATGGAAAACAAATTCTTTTATCTCAAACTCTTGTGGGGCTTGAAAATAGGGCTGCAATTCTATCAATTATCAATCAGGTATGCTTGAACTATGACAAGTCAAATTTGCATGCAATGGTTAATTAAAGGATGCTAATTTTCTTGAATTGTAGGAAGTTTACCAATTGTATATGTTATTGGATCTTAAATAACTACTCGAATTAAAGATGCCAGTTTTCATGAATTGTTTTGCTCAATGACATTCGGCCATGTTCTTGAAATGAATTTTTGGAGATTTTGAACGGGGAATAATGACATCACCAATGTGCATGGCATATCACATTTTTACTTCATCTTGCGTCTTTGTTCTCTATCGATTTTTTGATTAAAAAGCTCAATTTGTGTACCGTTACATGACATGTTAATTTGCAAAAAAAATAAAATAAATGGAAACAAAGTAATAAAATCTAAATGGTGCCATAACCTTGGTGCATCATCCCTACACTTATACCACAATCACATGGATGTAGAATAGGGTAATTTGAGTATTTTATCCATAAAAGCTGGTTCAAGTACAACTTTACCTTTTTTTATTTGAATTAAATGAGTATGAATTAAACGAGTAAAATTTTTATTATTCTAAATTGTAGACACTTTTTGCGAGTATGAATTAAACGAATAAAATTCTGATTTTTCTAAATTCTTACAAGGTGAGTACATCCTACCTTGAAATCAAAATTTGCAATGCAGATTTCAAGCTCTTTGCCACCACGCCACGTTTCTTGGAGACATTAATTTATCAATACCATATATTATTTAAAAGATCTCAAATTTGTATAATAAAGTGCATTTTTTTTTGTTTAATTACAAATCAAAGACAAAGGTTTCTATAGCGTAAGATTTTATCAATTGAATTTCTTCTTGAATTTAAATATACTAATTATAATGACCGAATTACCTTTATCGAATTACCTTTTGTATATGATATTCTTTTTCAAGGTATAACACTTACATCTATCTTAATCTTATGTCTACTTCCATTATCTTAGAAATCAATATAAATTCATTAATGTTGGCGTCTAGTGAGTATTTATTTCTAAACTACACTACCAATATTTATTTCTAAATTCATTAAATGGTCTCAATATAAATCAATATAGATCACTACGATGAGTATTATCTTATAAGGTAAGTGAGGATAGGGATTTCAACAGTAATGAATAATGTTTTGCACTTTTCATCTAGATTCAGAAACACTGTGGATTGGAATAGTAAAATTATTATTTTCCCCCCTCCATTTGTCGTGCTTTTAGTCTTGGGTCCGAGGATATTTCTGATTTTTTTCCTTTCTATACACAGTGAAATAAACATAATACTCATGAATAAGATAAAAATACATAGTTACTGTTAGGGACATTAAGGTTATTACACATATTTTTTTAATGGCTAAATATGAAAATACCCCCTAATAAGACAAAAATAAACAATAAATCCGTGGTTAGTAATGTAACTACACATTTTAAAAAAAGGGAAAATACATATATACCCCATATAAGACAAAATCCAAGAGTTAGTTGCAGGGGTATGCCGATAATTTACTATTTTTTTAATATATATTCTGATGTAATACTGTCGGTGGGTCATCGAACGCATTATCCATTTCTGTGCTCACGCGAGTTTCAGACGACACGTGCGATGGTTTCCGGCGTGCAAAAATATCCTACCGGTGTCTAGAATTATTCTCTGTCATATTCTCTTCCTCATGGTATGGCGCGTGGAAGTCTAAGATGGTCGTAGACATGCCAGTTGTCGGTTGAAGTTTTCCCCTCTTTTCTCTCTCCTACGTGCCAAAGTACTTGTCAGCCCCAACTCTTTTAAATATAATAATATTCTTTTTCATTTATTTTGTTTTTAATTTTTTTTGTTAATATTGTTAGGTGTTGAAATTTCTAATTATTATAGATAAGACATTAATAATAATAATAATAATGATTATTTTTTCTTATAAATATGTGAGACTAATTATATATTTTTATTTTTATTTAATATTAGCGCCTATATATATATATATATTCAATGACCTAGGTTTTTTTGAAGAAAAAAATTAATATCAGTATTCTGAAATACTTTTAATATAATAATATGAGGAATAAATATAATAAAACAAAAAAATAATTTAATTTCTTTTTCTAACAATATAAATAAATGACCTAGGTTTTGTTTGAGGAAAAACAATTAATATCAGTATTCTGAAATACTTTTAATATAATAATATGAGGAATAAATCTTATAAAATAAAAAAATAATTTAATTTCTTTTTCTAACAATTAATATTGTGTCATGGATAGTATGAACAATAATAATTAGAATATGAATTATTTATAATAATAATATTTATAATGACAACTATAATAATTGTGACAATTTAACAATAATGATAATAACAATGACAACAATAATCAAAATAATTCATTAGTTGATGTTATTTTTCTTAGAGGTTGACTTTTGCTACTTTTTTTATGTATGATATTTCATATCTATTATCACATAAACAAAAAAATATGAAGTCACACATAGACAAAACAAGTAGAAAAATTAGGGCAAATTATATACAATGAAAAAATATACGAGCCAATTGCCCTCTACTTCGCCATAGTCATAACTGTTATTGAAAATGCAAAAAAATGTTAATTGTTAGATGTTTTTTTTATAATGCTATATATCTGAGTAAAATAATCAGCCTACAAAACTTTTAGTTCTTACTATAGCATAAATATTTACAATAATAATAATAATAATAATTGTATATTAGGTTTTTATATATTCATTTTATCATGGAAAATTTGTTTAAAATAATAATTATTAAATTATATTTACAATATTTCTAATCTAAAATATTATACATAAACAATAATCACAATCCATATATTTTAGGTTGTTTTAGTTAAAAAAAAATACTTTTACAACATTTTATGTATAATATTTCAGATATAATATTACGTGAAAAACAAATACGAGGCAACACATAAACAAAATGCGTAGACAAATTTGGCCAAGTTATCTACAATTAAAAAATATATGAACAACTTCCTCTACTTTTCGAATACAATGTTCCTTTTTGGAGGGGAAATATTCATTTCTATCAGATTTTATTTATTACAATTTTAATAATTAAATATTAAGGTAACCAATTACCACATAAAAAATCAATCAGTTTCCTACATAGAAAAAGTCCAGCATAGTGTGAGGGCAAGTTACCTCTTTTATTTCTAAACTACACTACCGTGGTTTGATGAATCCATGAAATGATATCGAACTTCAACTTTTTTTCTTAACGTGAGTGTCCTAGTCAACTTATGTGCACTTTGACTAATCCAATGAAACTTGAAGTTAATGATCATGTATGTCTCCAGTGATAATTAAATTAGCAACCATAAGGCTCGAACCTAAGACTACAGAATAAGTAAATCTCTTACTCCCAAGCTTTTACCATTAGGTCATCTACTAGATGGTTAATCATGAAATATCGAATTTCAACTTTAGTTACATCATTCAACACCTTAAACATGTATTTCATGACCAGTTAATTACAAGGATTAAAACCAATATCATCAAATTGCTATCGATAAAAGCTATTCAATTCAATTCAAGTGCATTTAACTCATGTAAAGAATTCAAAGATGACTTCAGGGCTCTAATATAAGAAAATTAGTTAATTCTTAATCTAAGGAAACAAAACTTAACACGATGAAAAGAAAAAGGAATTAAGGCCTTGTTTGTTTCAAGAAAACTGAATTCTAGGAATTCAGTTTCCTCACTTTCTAGTGTTTGGCAACATTTTGGAAAAGAAGTCAAAGGAAAGTGATTTCTATCACTTTTCCGGTCAACTTCAAATTACACTTTCACAAGCGGAAAGTGTTTTCCGCTCCTGCACAAGAGGAAAACACTTTACGTGTGACCCATCTCTTTGCCTCATCCCTCTGCACGTCTATTTCCCTCTTTCCCTCATCTTTCACTCATCTCTTGGGTCCCTCATCTCCTGCACCGCCTCTCGCGCCCCTCATCTCTCTGCACCGCCTCTCGTGTCCCTCATCTCTCTGCACCCAAACCAGACCCTCTCGCCTCCTCTCTTCTCCTCACACCTCCCTCTCAGTCCCTCATCTCTGCGTAAAAAAACCCTAAGCACCCTCTCGTCTCTCACCTCCCTCTCGATCCCTCATCTCTGCTCTCGACACCCTTTCCGTAACCCAACACCCTCTTCCCCACATTTTTTCCTCTCAGAAACCAGGTTCTCCCTCTGCATCTCAATCTTTTTGCAGTAGAGAATAGTTTAAGGTTATTGTTTTTTGTTGATGCTGCTCATGGGATTGGGTGTGTAGATGTAGATGTGAGATATTGAGCTGATTTTATACTAGTAATTTGCAAGTGGTTTTGCCTCCTTCATGCCTTTTGTATTGCGGAAAAGAGGAGGAAGATAAAGAGGATTATTACGGTTTAGGATGCATTAACCAATTGTCGTGATGGTTCACTTGTCCATCTCTCCAATTGAAGAGGTTTGTAAAGCTATCTTGATGATCATGATCGGGTTTCGTGCTGTTACTCACATTGTCAATTTATGTGTTGATTTGGTGATAGTTAATCCATCGAGTCTTTCGTTGCTTGCCATCATGAATTTCAATGAACATCGTTGATAGTTAATCCATCATTGTCAATTTATCGATACTTTGAGCTTATCTTTAGTTTGTTATTGTATATTCTACTCTTGTTATGTTGAGTTGATATCAAGGAGTTGATAGGTATTTTAAGAAGGTAGAATTGTGATTCGATTGTATATTGTTTTGGATCTATGGAATTTCATTGGCATGTTGCACTTAAGTTTGTGTTTTGGTGATAATCTAGTTGCTTGAAAGGTTTAATTTAGCATTACTCTAGAGTATTAAAAAGCTGAATCTGTACAGAATTAATGTAGTTTTTTGTACTATATCATTGATCCTTGATGCAAAATATTTTTATATATTATGATCTGAACCTGAAAGAATCTGAAAACAACCTTCATCGAGACAAGAATTTCATTAAGAATTACTAATAATGAATATCGAGAAGAATCTTTGCCTATGAAGCTGTATTATTTCTAAGAGCAGCTCTATGGGGGGATTTGATACCAAGTCCTTTTATTTTGAAACAAACATACCAAGAACTATTTCAGAGTTTTCTCGTAAAAGTTCATGCTGTTATGAGGAAATATCATCACTAGAGATGTTCTTTACTCGTTTAATTTATCTATAAATTTTGTTGATTAGATGGTGCAATTTCGTTGTGGGGATGGGAGTTTGCCTGTTTCACATATCAAGAAGTATCTTGTTCAGAAGTTGGGTCTTGTCAGTGAGGCTGAGGTAGCTTATTTCTTTTCTTTTTTTTGTTATTATGTTAATGAGTTTGTGCATGTTAAATAGTTTTATTTCCTTCATTCCCTTTTCTTTTCCTGTTGGTAATGAAAGTGGACAGAATTTATTTTTTATCCTTCAAAGATTTCAACTTGAAAGCCCAAATTACCCTGTGGTTCCTTCAAGTCATGTTCAATAACGTATGACAGGGAAAAGGCTTGCTACTCTCTTGGCTTTTGATATTGCAATCAACCTTTTTTTATACTGTCGTCCTTGAGCAAAAGATATTGCAATTAACAGTTTTTGTTTTGATAGAAGTGTTTACCATCTGTTTTAAAGATAAAATGCCAGTGAAGCGTATTCCAAAATTTATTTGGAAATTACAGGCTAGGAAATTGATGAAATTTTAAAACACTCTACATAATGTTCAAATTTTCATAGGTGGAGATTTAATTGCTTGGTCAGCCAGTGGATTCAACGTTGAAGCTGCATAACTTGGTAGACTGGTGGTTGCAGACAGCTTCAGCATCTGAAAGAATACAGACAACCGTAGGCAGTTCAGCTAAAGATTTTGTAATGGTTGTCTCATATGGTTATAAAGCTCAGCCTCCACAAACATCAGGCCTGCTTGCTAAGATGGTTTGAATATGTTCAAAATTTGGGTTCAAACTATGTTTGTTATTTGACAAGTATGTTTACTTGTTTAATTCTGTCTAGCATATTTATGTTTGTAATTTGAACTAATATGTATGTCAATGACATCGAAACGTAATATTTATGCATGATTATGTTTGATGTTAGGTATAAATATTTATTTCTTGATGTTTATTTGATAGATATTAAAGGGATAATTGCCTTTACCTATAATTTTTTTTTATCCAAAATACCGATCAAAATATTTTTGTATCTATTTATCTTCTAAAAAATACTTCATAGCAAAAAAAACAAAACCCAAATATATAACTCTTAACATAAATTTGGCTTTCTTAATATGAAAAAAAACTTATTTTAAGCTTTTAAAATTGAATAAGTTTTACTTACAAAATATTTCACAAGCTTATTTCTCTATAATATGATATGACATATATTGTTATATTTTATAAAATAAGCTATGTATGAATATAGGATATAATAAAAAAATTCATCATTATACTTTTTTGATTTCATTTTTTTTATTTTAAGTGATTAAATATTTAATATTAAATATTTAATATATATTAGATAAACTTGAAAAAAAAATTATTAATAAATTATTTTCCAGTTCATTTTTTATAATACAAACAAACACTGGAAAATATTTTTCAGTTCATTTTTCATAACACTGTCATACATCGGAATTCACTTTCCAGGAATTCACTTTTCCCGGAATTCACTTTCAAAAAAAATCACTTTCCAGCAAACAAACGAGACCTAAAAGAAAAACTCGTATGAAGAGAGCAACATTTCTTCAAGCTTCCTCTTCCATGATGCATTTTTCTTTTGAATTGTCTAAGATCTCTCTCTCTCCCTCGTCCTCTCCTTCCCTCATTTTCTTTATGAAGAACCACCTTATATAGTGATTATTTATGTCAAATTTTCAAATAAATAAATGATGATAGGCTGATCATGGATTCTTCCCACGTTCTTCCAACTTGTCTAAGCTATCCAGAATGTTCAGCATGCGGCTCACCCACTTCCACTAAAGTTTCCCCGTGATGATGATCGAATTTAAAAAAGTGTTAAACAATACGGATGTTGACCTGTCGATCATCTTTCCAGATAATGTAGAACCACATCATTTGGATGTCTATATACGAAGATATGTCCAAAATACCGATAAATGTCTCATATAGTGGCAGGTGCTGAAACAGTGTTCATCCTAAGAAGTGTTCATGTATCACTTATATGTGCATGGAAGAAATAATAACATGATTTGGATGTCTATAATGTGTTTTCTCGACAAAACATAGAAACATGTCCATGCTTTCTGAATTTCCAGCTTGTGTTCCATCAACTTGTGCCAACTGAATGTCCGGGATAATGATGTAATTTGAGAAAGTTTTAAACATTTACAATGTATATCTATCAATGATATTTCCATGGATATAAGAATCATGTTATGTGGAATAAAACATGTTTTACACCAAAATCACCGAGATGGTCCATGAATTTTTGGCAGGAATAAGCATTTAGTTTTTACATTTTTTCTTAGTACTAAATCTTGTTACAATTTTTTCCTTTTTTTTTGTTTTAAACTTGCTTGTTGCATGCCCAAAACCAAAGAAAAAAAATTGTTGCTATGTTGAAACCAATTATTAACTTTGATTCTACAGGTTACGTATATAACCTAGGGAGTATAATGTACGAGAGTTGTCTAAGTTTTAGATTTATTATATTTGAATTTTGAATGTTAAAAATTAATTTACTCCAATTGAAAATATATTTTGATTATTTATTTATTTATTTATATTATTGAATTTTTAAAATTTATCTTTTTTAAAAAAACTAAAATAGTAGTGGCGGAATTACAATGGGAATGATCCATTGATATTTTATAGAGAGTTGAATACAAATTACTTAAAATTCCATTGTCAACAATGGCTCTAGTGATGGAATGGTTTGTCAGTACTTTCTAGAGTGTTGGACATAAATTACTCAAAATATAACTTTTATCAATGACTTTGCCAACATAACGGCCCGTCGATAGTTTCTAGAGAGTTGGATATAAATTACTCAAAATGCTTTTTTTACCAATAGGTCTACTAACGAAATGATTCGTCAATAATTTTCAAAGAGTTACATGTCAACAAGCATATATTATTGAAAAAAACTTTTAAAATGCATTTTTTTCCTAGGAATTAATTGCAATTTGACAACAAATTTAGAATTTAATGAGAATGATTGGTAGTTAAGATATCAATTATGTAATTGCATAAAAACTATTATGCCTTTGAAATCCTTTTTGATCATCAATTATTGTTGGGTTTCTCAAAAACACATAAACGCATTGAAAATTGTAAGAATTGTTTCATGAGTTTTAAGGATTTGTTAGACAGATCTAGAGTTGTTTAGGGTTTATACAAAGATGACTTGAAGATCTAATGTCTTTTTTATTGCTTTGAATAATCTTTTAGAGGCTAGTTTATTGCAAACCACAAGTTATCTAAATATCCAATCTTTAACCGTAATCTACACAAACCATTAGTGAGAAGTCTCTTAAACCTTTTTAAAAGAGAAAGGTTGTTATAACTTTGAGTAAGATTGTAATACCTTTGAGTGCTAGCTCATTTCATCAGTGTTTTAGGTGTTTTTGTATTGTTCTCTACTTTTATATACTAATAGATATAACTTTATATATATATATATATATATATATATATATATAAATTTAAATGGTAAAATATTAATTTCCTCTTGAATAATATCAAATATATTAGTTTAGCATGCTTTTAGAATTTATTCAATCAAGTCCATACTTGATTATTTCTAGGTCTAGAATTGTAACCTCTAGAGTTATGAAGTTACGTTCCACAATCAATGCTATTTGGGAAGATATTTAACATTTTTCTTAATTCACCTTGAGTGATATCTCTTGATTATTCAAATATTTATATAGTTTATATTATACCCAATATTTTCTTATTTATTACTCTAAATTATTTTAACATATGGTCAAGATAAAAAAACAACATGTTCTATATAAAATAACCTAGTGATCTCAAGTCTAAAATTCACTTACATAACTATTACATGTAGCTTTCTATAAACATAGATGATCTATTCAAATGAAATCTCTTGTAGGTCAATTTAGTATAAATATTATTTGACAAATATTTACATATTAGTTTCTGTTAAGGAACCATCTCACCTAAAAGCTTAAGCTTGTAGGTGAGGTCCCAGAATATGATTATATTATTCTCTAACACGCCCCTCAAGTGAAAGCCCTTTGGGCTTGAAACTTGTACAGGCCCACATCACCTTGTGCTTGATTTTTTATCAAATAGAATGGGGGTGGTGAGATTTGAACCCATGACTGTTGGGTCAACAAGGCTTTGATACCATGTTAAGGAACCATCTCATCTAAAAACTTAAACTTTTAGATGAAATGGTTTTAACAGTTTCAAGTATATATGATACCTCATTTTATGAAACCAATTGCTTCATTTCATAAAAGAATAAACATAATATGCATCGATTTCAACAATTCTAATATATTTATAGTTCTAATCATAGAATATTGACCCATGATATTTAAGAACAATGTTTTAATGTAAGACAAATCTTATAATTATAACTTTTTTATAATCTTATATAAAAACCATTTTTGTTGTAGTGACTTACCTTTACTATAGATTCATTGATAAAATATAATATAATATTAAAGATAAAAAAAAGTTTTTATTATAATAAATATATTTTACATGAATAAATTGAGTATTACGTGTAAGTAACCGATTAGCTACCATGTACATTAACAACTATATCTTTTGATTTTGTTTTTATCTTTAAAGTTTACGGGACCATTATCCCACATCCAGCTACCCCATATTGGACTCGTGGAAGTTCATAGATAGCTTTAGCAATTAGTTTATGTAGATAGCCAAATAATTATTTCATCATTTGTTTGATGTGAAAATATTTTTAATGAGTCTTTAACTTTAACTAATATCAATAACCACAACATTAAATACTTGGTTAACAATTTAGATTTTTTTACAGAAAAAAAGAAAATCTTTGTTATTGGAAAAATCATGATCAGTTTATTTTATTAAATCCTTGGAAATTCAAGGTCATCTGGGAACCAAATGGAGGTAGGTACATCTCTCCACGTGCAGGCCCGGTTTGAGACTACATTTAATAAAGTTTTGAGAGAAAATATTATTTTTTTATTTTAAATAAAAATTTGGATATTTTAAATATTTTTATTATATTAAAAATAATATTTTAATATAAAAAATAGTTTATTACTTTTTCTAGGGGCAGCCCGATTGATCTGAACCATGCAAAGTGCTCGGATAAAGATAATATTCTAACTTTTATTAGTCTAATTGACTAGGTGTTATCTCTCTGTGGAGAATGTCAGTACAGAAATAGAGGCACGCTATAGCCCCATACGAGGGGCATGCAGGGAAACAAAGCCCACCATTCCTTACCGAATATTCACCTTCACACGCAAACAGGAGGAGAGAGTCACGAGCACAAAAACAACAAGTAAAAAATACTGGAGTTGTTTGAAATCATTTTTTTAAAAGAAAACAAAAGGTGATCGCATCATTTGTGGCCTATATTATTATCCTCTCTGTCTCCTAGTGGTAGCGCCCGTGACGTCTTCCCTCGTGTCTGCATCCCTTTCCATGTCAAAATAGGGTTTGGCTAGCAGGTGTAGTAGGGTGGTAACAGTTTGTTTCCTGCTTTTTACATGTTATTATTATTTCGATTTACATTTACATTTATATTTATATGATTGTTAATATAATAATTATTAGAGATTACATTCAAGTTAATGCGTACAGCCAACTCAATAAAGAAAGAGTTTGGTGTGGTTATGACACCATGTCATTGGTCGGTTTGTATTATGTTCTCAAATACAGCGATACCTAAATGGTGTGGAATAGTCTTGCCCTCCTAAAATTAAAATTAAAATTAAAAATACGTATATAAACCACACCAGCTAGCCACAGCGAGCTTTCGTATTCTCACCAGAGTTCACAGCTCAAGCTTTCTCGTGTGGAACAATGTCAGCCTGTCGAGACAACTCTGTCTACGTGTTCGTTATCGTTCTCCTCCTCAATTCAGGCCAAACACTGTGCCACACCAAGGGATTGAGAACAGGAAACTCTGGAAGAGTGCCGCCGGTGATAAATGCGAGCAGAGTTCAGTTCTCAGAGCAGCAATTCATGAAGTGGGTCACTCTTGTTGGTAGTCTTAAACACTCAGTTTTCAGAGCAGCAAAGAACAAGATATTCCCTTCCTACACCCTCGTTGTCGCCAAGAATCCATCCCTTGGTGACTTCACAACAATTCAAGAGGCAATTGATTCTCTTCCCTTCATCAATCTTGTGAGGGTGATCATCAAAATCCGTGCAGGAGTTTACACGTGAGTTTTATCATCCCCCCTAGTTTTAGATGCTATAGTGGTTAAATTCCTTGTGATTTTTAAAGTTATTGACAATCTGAAATAGCTACTCTTTCAATATGAAGTTTGAGCCAAGGATACATGCTTTTGCAGAGAGAAGGTGAATATACCGCCATTAAAATCCTTCATAACTATAGAAGGAGCAGGAGCCGATAGCACAATTGTTCAATGGGGAGACACTGCTCAAACACGAGGGGCTAGAGGACAGCCAATGGGAACCTACGGCTCGGCTACTTTTGCTGTGAATTCCCCCTTTTTTATTGCCAAGAACATCACATTCAAGGTAATATATATTTTTCTGTGAACCACGATTGTAGATTATATTGGCTCTGCGTGCTTCTCGTTGAAAGAGAGATTGTGGTGCAGAATACGACACCGTTGCCAGCACCAGGAGCCATGGGAAAGCAAGCTGTAGCATTGAGAATATCAGCAGATACAGCAGCTTTCTTGGGGTGCAAATTCTTGGGAGCGCAGGACACACTCTATGATCATTTGGGCAGGCATTATTACAAGGATTGCTACATTGAAGGTTCTGTGGATTTCATTTTTGGTAACGGGCTATCCTTATTTGAGGTTAGAATCCTTCATGACTAACTAATTACTTTTAATTGTCATTAGAATAATTATTATTATTATTTTTGGAGAGAGGAAAATATAGCTGTTTAAGTAGAACTAAATAAATCTATCAATATTCTTCCAGTTAAATTTGGATGAAATAAAATAATGAAAACCATAACTTACCATCAATCAATCAAGATGTTGTTGGACAGAAATACAATAAAAAGCTAATTCACTGTTTTATAGATGACTATATTTTATTTTATTTTATTTTTAGAGAAAAAGTGAAGATAAATAGTTGATTACTACCAATAAATTTGTTTTAGCAATGCTGTTAAACCAGCCTACAATGCAACTCATTGAACTGCTTGCTCAACCCTTAGACCTGTCCAAGTTTAAAATTAAATTGAGTTAAAGTTGATTTAATATAAAGTTTACTCGCAACTAAATCATTGAGTCAAAACTTTATTTGATTTAAAAAAAAACTATTGAAAAAATGTTATTGTACTTTTTTTTAATATTGGAACAATAATATTTTTTATACATCTGAGTTATCTCGAGTTAATCTATTCTTTTCATGATCTAGGTCATGGCTAGAATGAGTTTATTAATTTTATTTCTTAAAAAAACTTCATTTTTATTTAATTATGTAGTAATAAAAATAAACATTTGCATGCAAGACAACAAATAAAATTATGGAACAAAAAAATATTTTTTATAGGAAAATATCACTTTTAATTCATGTAATTTTTCTCACAACAAATTAATTTTTTTTTATTATAAGTACAATTAGAAAAATACATTTAGAAAACTATAACAATCTGAACTAAAATGGACAAAGTTTATATTTTTAATCAAAAACAAAATTTATCATCCATTCATTTATTTAATATTTAGATGAAAACATGCTGGTGTTTATAAACATTATTTTTTTAAAGTAGAAACGTATAATGATCGTGAAGGAAAGTTTCATTTAAAAAAAAATAATCATAAATAAAAAAAATTTACACGGAAATATAAAATAATGAGAATAATAAATTCGAGAAAATTATATAACAATGTTTTCCTTAAATAAATATTCTATCATCATTTAATATGACTATGCAACTTATTTTAAAAATCATACATGATAGGCTAATGCATAGTTATTTATAAATAAATGAAAATCCTATCATTAAAAGGCCTAATATTTTGAAAAGTGAACAACCATTTAAATATTAATTTAATAAATTGAGTAAAAAGAGATTCGTCTTTGTTATATATATATATAAAAATCCAAGAGTAATTAGGCCTGCTTTTCATAACCCAAGTGTGATCGGCCCAATAGGAAACCCAAGGGGGGCGCATGGGCTTGAGGGACAGGTGTGATAATTTTCTTCTATGGACGCACAACTCCAATTTCATTTTATGAATCGTTTTAAATTTGGGACGAAAGTCATAAATTATTATATTTGAAAAATGTAAAATAAATAAAATTTATTAAAAAATCTTTTGATTGAAATTAAGGATGCTTGAGTTTATATTGTCGTGTCATCAATGTAATAAATAATTAACAAAATCATATGGCGTCACTGAAGGGGTGTCACGTGCATGCAATAGCTCAATTCACCGGGGCCCTAACGGCACAAGGCAGGAGCAGTCTTCTAGAAGACACGGGCTTCTCATTCGTGAACTGTAAGGTCACGGGGTCGGGAGCTCTTTACCTCGGCAGGGCCTGGGGGCCCTTTTCTCGGGTCGTCTTTGCTTACACGTACATGGACAACATTATCATTCCCAAAGGCTGGTATAACTGGGGAGATCCTAACCGTGAATTGTAAATCTCTCTCTCTCTCATCCCTCCATTAATTTCCAGCTATATATATACTGCAAGCATTCTAATGACGTTGCTCGGATGAACTCCTTGCTATGACGTGGCAGGACCGTGTTCTACGGGCAATACAAATGCACAGGGCCTGGAGCCAACTTCGCAGGGAGAGTGTCGTGGTCAAGAGAACTCACTGACTCGGAAGCCAAGCCTTTCACTTCACTTAACTTCATCGATGGTTCTGAGTGGATCAAAATGTAATTATCAATATCATACACCCACCCAGCAGGTAACCCTTTTCTCACTAAGGGTTGGGGTTGGGGCGATTTTTAGGAGAAATCCATTGTTCTCTCTCAAATTCAAGCTCCCTCCTCCCTCCTCCCTCCTCCCTCCTGTCGGGGGGCTGGTAGGCTCTACTCGGCCGACCTTTAATTAATAATAATCAAAAGCAACTTAACTTCCTATTGATTTACAATTCAGCTGTCAAGGTTATTTCTTATCGCAAAATACGATCAGATTCATCTCTCTAATACAATTAAAGATTTCTTAACATGGGCCCTAAGTGCACTCGTTAGTAATTATTCTAGATGTGAAGGTTAAAGAAGAATGAGGTAGTTCTTTCATCAGCAATAGAGTTTAGTAAAAATGATGAAAGATGATTGTGATGACAACAATGGAGGAGGGGGAAAGATGGTTATACATCGCATAGTCACTTGATTGTTTATACAAATATTTTGGAGGGAGGGAAAATTACAAAGTGAATACAATTTTGAGAATTCTTATTGTATCCAAATATTTATTCTTTGTTGTTCTAGGTCAATTATATATTAAAACTGAATTTTAAGTATAGTTCTAGAAATCTTCTTCTTTTTTTTAATAAAAGAAAACAATTGTTGTCATAACTTAAAGTATAAAAAATACCTATAAATAATATGTAAATGTGGAGTACTATGTTTTGACATTAACTATATGTTATTGTAATTAAGGATAACAAATAGATAGTTATTGAATATAATATAAATTATATAAATATATTTAAATGATCAAGATATGATTCATTTGATAGTGAATATGCCTTGTAACCAATTTGTTGGTTACACGTAGCACTAACTTTATTCATGTAATACATTTTTATTATAAATAAAAATTTATTTATTTTTAATATTCATTTATATTCAATATAAACCTAAAAAATCAAAGGCAAATGACACATCTAACATTATTCACCATCTTCTAAAAAAAACTCATGAATCATGGTTGAGTTGCCATTTTTGAGTGTCTTGAATTCGTATTATATATACAAAAATGCCTTTTGATTATATATTTAAAAAAACACCAAAACACATATTATAACTGATTTATGATTGTCTATTAGAATTTAATCAGTATTTGAAAAACACACTACAAACCTAATTAATTTAATTGAAAAGGAGAGAAAATTTTTATAACATTAAATTACAAAATATTTGTCTTTTTTTTGTATTTGTTTTCTGGATTAACGTTTGTAAAGGATTTGACTAGTATTTCAATAACCCTAAAAATTGTAATTCTGGAAAATGAATGATCAACATGTAGGTTAGTATTGAAGTACCAAAAGTTGACTAAAAGTTATCAGAAAAATATTGGATATATTTAATTGAGAGTTATGGAAAACACTTTTGCTTTTCAAGATATCTGAACCCTGTAATGGAACTTACATGGATTCTTCGTATAAGAATTTACTTAGGCATGCAAATTCATAATAAATTTGAAATGCCAAATTTATTCATGAACATAAATCTTTATTCTAAGTCATTGAGTGACCACAACTTAGAAACTTATCAACACCTTTAAACCACATCCAGACCATATAATGCAATGTACTTAAGGTAAGGTGTGTTATGAGTGTTTACATCTTTCTTATCCACAACAAATTCCTCATACTAGAATTTCAAATAAGACTAGTTTGTCTAGGTCTCCTAGGGATCTTAAACTAAACAACTAGGTGGTAACTCTTTGATCCTAATATTGTAACGTCGTGAGTACACTTGTGACATAAACCTTACTAAATATGGAAGTTTGTAACTCCACTTTCAATGGTTGGAAACACAATCAACCAAAATTGTTAAAATATGGATTTTCTAGTGACAAACGTGTCACTTAGCTTCTCATGATTAAATCAGAATATCATATCTTTTATGTTGTTTTATTTATTTAGGATTGACCATTTTCATGTTTTTTTAAATGTGCTCATAATAACCTCTTAAATTTTTAATTGTATTTAAATTTCACTCCTACCAAACTCAATTGTCAACCTTAAAGTTGACACATTTTTTATTTTAGTCCTTGGTTCAAAATTTGTACATTTTAACCCTCAATTGACAAATAAACTTTCAATTTCCCTACTTTAACCCCTAATTTGATCAATTTCAACCCCTACATCCACACACCTTTTTTTAATTTGGTTACTAGATTGGATTTCTTCATTCAAGTTTCTAATTCACTATTAAACTTCAATATTTATGCAATTAATCCCTTAATTTAATAAAATTAACTCTAAAAAAATACAATATAACCCCTAAACTTTAATTTCTTCTGATTAAAACCTAAATTGACATCAAAATTGATTTTTCTTGTTTTAAGACATCAACAAATTCAAATAAACCTTATAAATTTCAATTAATCCAATAAATATCCAATTTTTAATTTTATTTCTAAAATTAGTTTTTTCTTGCAAATAGAACGTTCATGTGTTAAAAATTCAATGTCAAATTTTATAATTTTGTGTATTTAGATCTTTCTCAACTAGTCTCTTGCAATTTCCTAGGCATTTTGGTGTGTGTGTATAGCAAATAAACTCAATTATACCTAAAATGAGTCAATATATTCGGCAGTAACTTTTATTGATAACAAGCACTCCAATATGAATATTTAGAGTTTTAATCTTATATTAGATATAATGTATCTGCCTAAATATTCGATATCTTAACAAGTTTAACTATATAGTTCTCAAGAATAATTCAATTTTTTTATCTTAAAAATCCTAAGTGTTATTTTAGCTAGCATTAAATGCATTTTTAGGAGTGTTTTGAGGTTGCTTTTAAAAAAAGGTTTTTTGTTCAGAATTGCATCAAAATGATTTTTTTTATTTTTTAAAAGTTATTTTGGACATCATCAACACATGAAAATGATCTAAACACACCAAAAATTTATTTAAAATAAAAAATATTTTTTTTTTCCAAAAATATTTTCGAAACGCAATGTAAAATAGGATCTCAGTAGTTCCTAAAATGGCCTAGATTGTACAAGAAATGACTTCTTTAACAAGATTATTTAAACTCTATTTGAAGCAAAGCGATTAGTTATAGTGGCCGTTTGGAAGTTTGATTAAGGTTGATTTATAAAGTATTTTTTATTCAAAAATACATAAAGAATAATATTTTTTTATTAATCATTTTTTACACTAGCATATAAAATGATCTAAAAAAATCAAAAAAAAATTTAATATAAAAAATAAAAACTGAAATATTTTTTTAAAAAATAACATTATCTATAAAGCTAAAAGAGATCGCGGTTATACTGTACATTCGACATTGTTCACCTAGACGCATAAGCACTGTGGACTTGAATAGTAAGATTACAAAATCAGGTAAGTATACTTTATATACTACAATAGCACAACCAAATCCTTCGATCGAGTGGTTAACATGTGTGCGCCATTTCCCAGCAGACACGAGTTCTAATAGCTTAGGCAACAAATTGATTTTCGAATATTGCTTTTAAAATATTTGATTATATAAGTACTCTTTCTATCCTACAATAGCACAACCAAGTCGCTTGGCGAAGCGGGGCACGAGAGTTCGAATCTTCATGCCAGCGAAAATGATTTTTTGAGATGAATGGTGGTTTTTTTTTGTCATTTTTTGTGTTTTTTAATGGCCTTTTTCTTAATATTTTTAGGTGTTAAGAATTCTAATTATTATACATAAGACATTCAAAATAATGATAACGATTATTTGTAAGTTTTTTTCCTTATAAATATGTTAGACTAATTATGTATTTTGATATTTATTTAATATTAGCATCTTAAAATATATAATATATATATAAATTAATTAATTAATATCAATATTCTGAAATTCATGTCATTGATAGTATGACCAATAATATTCATAATATGAATTATTTATAATAATATTTATAATAACAGCTACAATAATTGTGACAATTTAACAATCATGATAATAATAATGACAATTATAATCGAAATAATTCATCAGTTGATATTATTTTTCTTTAAAGTTGACTTCTGCGGTTTTTTTATGTATGATATTTCATATCTAATATCACATAACCAAAAAAATATATGAGGTGATGTGTAGACGAAACGGGTAGAAAATTAGGGCAATTTATCTACAGTGAAAAACTTTACAAGCCACTTGCCATCCGATTCACCGTGCCTATAAACAAATTTTTTAACATGCAAAAAGATATCAATAGTCTTAGATATTTTTATAATGCTATATATCTGAGCAAAACAATCAGCCTACTAATACAAATAAAAATTCTAATAAAAATGAAAATTCAGAACTAAGAGTATAGATACATAAATACAAATATATTATTTAAAATCATACAAATATTACTGAAAAAATGAAGGCATCAAAACTAAATCAAGAAATAAAATAATTATTTATTTATTCGTTATTGCACTTTTAATTTTTTCAATTTAATCCTTCCATTTAAATTATTAAAATATTTTGTTTTTATTTCGGTCCTTATACTTTTAATTTTTTATTTTAATTCTTTTATTTTTTAAATCTATTTCTAAATAGTGTCTATTTTTATCTATGTTCACCGTGACACAAATCACTAAGGACGACAACAATAATGCTCAATTTTTGGGTCGGTTTGAGTCAAATCGATTCATTTGGTTTACCGGTCACGTCAGTACACCTTTTTCTAATCCTTAATGTCATTATATAGGTTTTGATTTATTTTAATTTGGTCATTCAACTGAAATGGATTATATATTGTAGTTTCATTTAGGTCTCAATTCTTTAAATTTTTGAACTGGTTTGAAATTTTTAATATTTTTTGTATCAAAGTTTTGAATTATTTCAATTTTATCCTTCCATTTAAATTTAATACAAATCCTTAATATTTTCGGAATTACAGTTTATTAATTTAATTTAAAAATATTAAAATAACCAGTTAAAATATAAAATCATTCAATTTCCTACATCGAAAAAAGTCTAGATAAAATATTCAAAATAATGATAATGATTATTTTTAGTTTTTTTTTCTTATAAATACGTGAAACTAATTATATGTTTTAATATTTATTTAATATTAGTGCCTGAAAATATATATAGAGAGAGAAAAAATCATTTCTAACATATTTTATATATTATAATTTTACCAATTGAATATTAAAATAACTAATTATAGCACACAAAAATTTTAAGTTTATTTCTTCAAAAGAAAAATTAATTTCTAATATTTCAGATCTAATATTACTAGGAAAAAAAGACAACTCATAAAAAAATATACAAATCACTTCTCATTTAGATCATATTGTTATTTTTAGATAGAAGAAAACTTATTTATATAGAAAAAAACTTATTTATAATATATTTTATATATTATAATTTTATTTATTAAAGCCAGCTAGGGCAAATCAGCTCGTATTATTCTAAAGGCGATGCGAAATATCTCACTTCTAAAAGAAGAACCTCTATTATTGAAGTGGCTGACAAAAGTCATTTCAAGACCTGCAAGATTCCTCTTAATTAAAAGTTTTTTTTGTCAATATCCCTTGCAACATTCCTGTTAACTTCTTAAAAACGATAAACTTTTCCAGCTCATACTTGGACTTCAATTCTATGGATTTCAAAACGTTTTAAGTGTGGACTTCAAGAGACACAGTTCATTAATATTTCCTCTATAATTTCTTTTTTAGATTGCAAAGGAGTAAATAGTTGGGAACGGGATAACTGGAATGAATTTCTTACATGTTTCAAATATATTTTTGAAAAACTTTTGAATTTTTTTATTTATTTTAAATTAATTTATTTGGTATTTTTATCTTATTTTTATTTATTGATATTAAAAATAATTTTTTGAAAATAAAAAAAATATTATTTTGATATATTTCTGAACAAAAAATACTTTATAAAATAATTTCATCAACTTTACAAACAAAATATACTCTGGAAAATCTTATGAGCAATTATTTTATCTTTTACAAAATTAACAGTCCATAGTCCCATATTATTTTGTACAAGAGCATGTGATAAGATTTTGTTGTTTACCTTTAACTATTTGCATTTCTAGATTCTATAAATATTAATTAATAAAAAAACTAAAAGAGATTAGTATTTTAAACAGTAATGCACATTAAAAATCATTATTGAACTAGACTTAGATTATTGTGGATTGTAATAATTAAATTACTATTTTACCCCACAGTGCACAATGACTTTAACCCTGCATCTAAAGGTATTTTTGATTTTTTGCACTTTTATGCACTGTAAAATAACCATAATATTTATATATAAGAAAAAAAATACATAGTTACACATATTTTTAATATATATAAATACAAAACAACCCCCATATAAGACAAAACAAAACATTTACCTCCGGGGTTAGTAACATAATTGCACAGTTTTTAAAATTGTTCAAATACAGATATACCCTTGTATACGAAAAAATAAAAGACTTGAATTTAAGGGTGTTTCGGTAATTTACTATTTTTAATTATATTTTTTGCCGAGTTACGTATGGCGCATCGTCGAACATGCCATCCTTTTCCGCGCTCACGCATCTTTCAAACGCACATGTGGCGGCATATGACGTTGAAAAATATCCATCTAGCATCTAGAATGATTCTCTGCCATTTTCTCGTCCTCATGGTGCAATGTGTGGTGTTCCACAGTGGCGGGAGACGGGACGGTGATCGATTGAATTTTTCCCTCTTGTTACTCTACTGCTTGCAAAGTACACGTCAAATCTCGTTGTTTATTGGATTTTTAATGTAGTCCCTAATCTTTTGATTATTTTGTATGGTCTTTATTGCGGTCATAGAAGTTTTGATTTTTTTATTTATTATCCCTGAATGAAATTTGATTATATATTAAAGTTTCATTTTGGTTCTCAGTCTTTTAATTTCCAAATTTGTATTAAATCCTTTAATATTTTTGATATCAAAGTTTAGATTTGTTTTAATTTTATCCTTTAAATGAAATTGATTATATATATTTTTTATTTCTTCCATTATACTTTTAATTATTGATTTTATTTTGATTCCTTTGTTTTTTAAATACATTTATTAAATAGTTCATTTTTAGTCAATGTTTATATATACATGCTCTTAGTTTTTGTTTATAATTTTAATATTTACTCTATTGCTAAGGTTGTTATTTTTTTAATTTAATGCTTAAATTTGAATTTGAGTTGGTGATTATAGAAAAATTTGAATTTGAGCATGTATATATATATATATATATTTTATTTCTTCCATTATACTTTTAATTTTTGATTTTATTTTGATTCCTTTGTTTTTTTAAATACATTTATTAAATAGTTCATTTTTAGTCAATGTTTATATATACATGCTCTTAGTTTTTGTTTATAATTTTAATATTTACTCTATTGCTAAGGTTTTTTTTTTTTAATTTAATGCTTAAATTTGAATTTGAGTTGGTGATTATAGAAAAATTTGAATTTGAGCATGTATATATATATATATATTTATTTATTTATTTATTTCTTCCTTTATACTTTTAATTTTTGATTTTATTTTGATTCCTTTGTTTTTTTAAATACATTTATTAAATAGTTCATTTTTAGTCAATGTTTATATATACATGCTCTTAGTTTTTGTTTATAATTTTAATATTTACTCTATGGCTAAGGTTGTTATTTTTTTTAATTTAATGCTTAAATTTGAATTTGAGTTGGTGATTATAGAAAAATTTGAATTTGAGCATGTATATCTATATATATATATATATATATTTTATTTCTTCCATTATACTTTTAATTTTTGATTTTATTTTGATTCCTTTGTTTTTTTAAATACATTTATTAAATAGTTCATTTTTAGTCAATGTTTATATATACATGCTCTTAGTTTTTGTTTATAATTTTAATATTTACTCTATTGCTAAGGTTGTTTTTTTTTTAATTTAATGCTTAAATTTGAATTTGAGTTGGTGATTATAGAAAAATTGATATTTATTTTTAATTGTTTTTTGTTTTATTATTATTTTTATTTATTGTTGAAGTCAAATAAATTTTTTAAATCTAATAATTTTTATTTTTGTTTTGTTATTTATTTTATTTTTTAATTGCTTTTTTGTTAATATTTTTAGGTATTTAAATTTCTAAGTATTATAGATAAGACATTCAAAATAATAAATATGTTAGACTAATTATATATTTTGATATTTGTTTAATATTAAGGCCTTAAAGTATATAATATTAACAATTATGATAATAACAATGAGAATAATAATCAAAATAACTAATTAGTTGAAGACATTTGCAGTTTTTTATGTATGATATTTCATATCTACTGTCACATAAACAAAAAATATATGAAGGCACATGTAGACGAAACAGGTGGAAAAAATAGGATAAATTATCAACAATGAAAAAAATATACAAACCAATTAACCTTCATTTTACCTTGTCACGAACAAATTTCTTAACATGTGAAAAAGTATTAGTGGTTTCAAAGTTTTTCTACGATGCTACATATATGAACGAAATAATTAGCCGACAAAACTTTAGATTCTTACTATAGCAAAATTATTTACAATAATTATAATTATTATTATTGTATATTAGTTTTTTATATATTTATTTTATTTTGGAAAATGCATTTAAAATTATGATAACAATTATTTTTAATGTTTTTCTATTAAAATAATTATATATTTTGATATTTTGTAATATATATATATATATATATATATATATATATATATATATAATGAACGAATTTTTTTTCTTCAAAAATCTCATATTTATTTAATATTAGTGTTCTGAAATACTTCAAATTTAATAATATGAAGAAAAAATCTTAAAATATATTTTGATATTTGTTTAATATTAATGCCTTAGAACGATAGTTTTTAAAGAAATATCAATAATGGGAGTGGAAATGATAGTATTGCCACTAATTATTTGCATAATAATTATTTGCAATAATATTCTTACTAAAAGTTATAATAATTATGACAATTTATTATTTTCTTGTGAAATAATTCATCAAACAAATAGAACATACACAACAATCAATTAGTGGATTATATAAAGCACATAACTCATTTCAATGAATTTTATCGATTATAATTTGACAATTTACCAATTAAATTAACTTTCAAAACAATTTGAACAATAGCAACATTCAATCAACTTTATGCAAAAAATAACTCATTTTTAACAGATTTTATAGATTATAATATTACTAATTGAATATTAAGATAACCAATTACAATACATATAAAAAAAAACCCAGCACAGTATGTGGATAAATAATCTCGTGTTGTTATTCAATAAATACAATAACCATCCATGTTTATTCTAATTTAGCATACCCAATTATTATCAACACATAAAAAATTAGTATAGAAAAAGATCTTCATAAGTGTTTAATACCGAAATTACTAGTAAGATGTATTTATTTAAAGGATCTTTTGATTTTCTTATAGATTACTCAACAAAAACAATACTAAAATAATATTTGATTTAAATAAATCTCATGAAACTATACATACTTTTTATGTTGAAGCCATTAAAAAACATTTTAAAAATAAATATACATTTAAATATGTACTAGTTGTAATTATATTCTTCATTGCACATCTACAAATTACATGTTTATAAATAAAAATAATAACATTTTAAATAAATACAAACATCTAAAATTAAAAATTATATCTTCAAAATGTGAAGATCTATCAAAAAAAATTGTCAAGACATGAAAATGATACAGGAACATTGGTGGTGCATAATCTCAGACGCTGTTGTTTTTTGGTCCCTTAAATTTCTTTCTATTAATTTCTCCCTCTCTGTATATTTCTGTGTGTGAATTATCTTATTTATAGTAAACTTATTTATAGGTAAAAATATTTTTTTTGATCCTTTGTTTTTTTCTTTTCAACTAAAATACTAAAAATAATATTAACTAAAATATAAAAGGCGTGCAAAATTTACTTTACAATTTTCCATTGTTCACCTACAAATAATTTATTATGGATTAGTACAATAAATGACCATTTTTAACCCCCGATATTTCTGAATTATTTGCACAGTAAAACTATGAAACTACCCCCCAAAAACAACAAAAGAAGGCACCTGGAATCGGGGGTAGTTTAGCAATTTCTAAGGGACGTGGATGATATTTCTGAATTCTTTGCACAATAAAACTTCGAACATGACATAAAAGCCCTAAACTAAATATTATTTTATTTTCAACGGTGGTTTTTTTTATAGCTATTGCTGAGTCTAGGGGTGTATGGGTAATTGTATATTATTTTATTATTCCTTTTCTAAAAAAATTGCAGGATCATCATACGGACGTGTCTGCAGTGTTTCAGGCATAAGAGCCATTCATGTGGCGCGTATGCCTTATTCCGGTGGTAAAAACACAATCGCCTGTCATGTCAAATGGTGCACCGTTATGTCTTCTTCCTTATGGTGCTACGCTTACAAGGTTAACATGAAAATTCTACTTACTAGATTAAATACCAAACACAATTTTTCACCTATTGGTATGACAATGTAACATCCCTTTCAAATCTACCAACAAATAAGGTTTCTATGTTATTTCTATACTAAAATTCAGTTGGTAAGAATTGTTTATGGTAATAAAAAAAATTCGTTTTACTACCATTTGTTAAAGTGAAGGCCTTTTTATTTTTCATATAATATGGACATGTTAAATTTTCATATGTGCTCCAACCAAAAACCATCTTATAAATAGGAAATTATTTATAATATATATCAAACTCTCTTTTATCTAAAACTATTTTTTTAGGACATTATAATTCAAAGCCCTAAATCATCACAATTGCTTCAACTCAATAATCAATTGTCAAAACAAACATCTATACTGACCCAAACTATTATGACTCAATATGACTATAAATAAAAATGTGAACTTTGGCCTCACATATATCCCTGATGGAAAGGTATAAGTCATGAGTATCATCGCCCAACAAAAATAAGAATCAACAAATGACCCAAATAGATTGAACTCATTTATGCATAAAAAAGATGTATGTTTCATGTTCTATTGAAAACAGATGATGTACTATATTAAAATGTTTCTAGGTCTTACCATCATAAGGGTGCACCATGACTTTATCCACTATATTATATGAATGATGTCATATTATATGCTATGTATTCTTTGAATACACGAATAACTTTTCCAGTATAAGAGTAATTAAGAAGTATTATAGTTTTATCTGTGTGACAACAATCATTTATCTACTAATACTTGGTTAATAATGAGCATGCCCAAATATTTTATACTTACTAAAATCTATATTTTCAAGTTAGTGAAACATGTAAAAATTTGGACACAAGTCATTTTTTTGGTATCTTAGGCCAAAAGGGTTTCAACATTGATTTATCAGCGTAATAAGTTATTTGTTCAACCTATTTATTTTAGTTAAAATGTTTATAGCTCGTTTGATAATTTTATCATAACCAACCTCACTTGTAAATTGACTGATAATTTATTGTGATTTATTCTCTCATCTTATAATGGTTTGTTTAAGTCTTTCTAAAGATAAAATAAAAAATCTGGTTATGTTTGTTCTTTATCTATGATTAAACATTTACATGCATGAACCTAATTCATTCTCATCACATCTGTAACAATACTTTTATAAATATAACTACTATAATCTACAACTGCATGCAAGTAACTAGAGCTAGAAGCTAGCCTAACCATCTTTTCTCCCATGGTCTTTTAAAGAACATATGATTTTATGCACATAAACCAACATAAGTATTTCTTCATGAACTCTTTTGTAAGAAATGCATTATAATAACATTTGGATTGAGAAATGTTTTATTTATACTTCTCTTAAATGGAGATTTTAAACATTATTTATTATTATTTATCATAATAGATAATGCATAACTAATAAGAATTTCAACCCCATTATAGTAATCCATTATAACCAACATATTAGATGAAACTTAATGCATCTAATAACAATCATTCTTTACTTTTCTTTACTTATATTAAACCTATATAGAATATTGATGACAATATGTATTAATTAATTATATCAACTACATAAATTGGCAAACATTAATTTAACTCAAACTTATAAAATTTATTTTAATAGTATTATTAAATTATTATCATTTTTCTATAAAAAATAAAATTGCCCAATATTTACTGAAAAATTGAACTCAATAATAAGATTGACAAAATATATAATGAACAAATTAAATAAGTAATTATATATTTTTTTTTGCAAAACACCGATTTCACTGAATGAAGATCAATTTCATTAGATTAAAAATAAATACAAAATTTTAAAATATCAAACAAATCCTAACATCTACAAATCATATATTTATATAACAAATTTTGACAGGAACAAACTAAAAATTAGAAAACACACAAACAATCTACGTATACTATATTAAAATGCCACATAAACTAACATTTTAAAAATGAGTTAAAACAAAAAATAGATAGGTTTGCTTACATGATATGGGTAATCCCAAAACAAATTGAACTAAAATAGGGATGTTAACAAACTAAGTGTGGTGGTGGATGAATTTATAATGATGAGAGTTTGATTTGTTATAAAATGAAAAGGTCTATTGTTATTTATAGAGAACAAATAAAGAAGAAGATGAAGACCTAGGGAAAGGGAGAGGAGGGGTCACTTGCCAAGTTATAACTTAAATATTACTGATAGACTTAATAAAAAAATATTATCATTAGGTTTATTTCATCAATAATATGGTTTCTAACAATGACATGTTATTTTTTTTTTCTTTTCATTCCTTATTTTCTCACTATAAATTTCATCGATGTAAACTATCAAAATGTTTTTATCAATGTATATTGAGGGGCATAAGGAGGAAATTTTTCATTGACAAACTTCAATGTAATTTACCAACATAATTGTTGTCATTGGTATTTTTATTTGTATTTAAAGTTTTTGTTATTGTGAACTACCCTGGTTATGATTAAACTAAAATTATTTTGAAGTTAATTGTGTTGTTTATAGTATAGTTTGTATTGTTTTCATGGTAATTTTGGTTAGGAATTATGTTCCAAGATTTGAAAACTAATGGGTAATATAAGGATAGTAATTTTTTTTGAAGAAAATCATGTTATGCCCCTATTTGATATGAGATTGTGGTCTCGACTTAGAAAATAGGAAATGAGTTGAATATGTTCAAATTTTGCTATTATCTAATTCAATCGATCAAACCAATCAACTATTTATTCGACCATTAAGGATTTTAATGAAATTTAGTATTATCTTTTGATTTATTAGTTATTCTAATATGAATTTGTTAACTGTTATGAATTACAATTAGCTATTACAAAGATTAAAAAAAGATATAAAACTTATTTGATTGATACTTGTATTCAAAATAGAATTGGTTAAAATTTTAATTTAAGATGGATTTTAATGCTTGGATGCCTATTGGTACAAGAGAAGCCATGAGATCCAGAAAACATTATGGCACCATTGCTTAGACTGCAGTCACCGGGCAGGTGTTTCGTACCATTACTAAGGCTCTGTTTGTTTCCCGGAATTCACTTTCCGGGAAAACACTTTCTAAACTTTCCTGTGTTTGTTTGTCTTCCGGAAAGTTGGTCAACGGAAAACACTTTCCAGTCAAAGAAAAATTTGGCTTGGTTTTCAGGAAAGTGTTTTCCGGAAAATTTGGGCGGAAAACACTTTCCGGAAGTTGTGAAAAATTTAGAAATGTCATTATTTGCTGATTATATCAAATTTGATCCTCAAACTTTTGATTGCTATATATAATTTGTTTTGAATATTTATTTTTCTATTCCATCTCTTAAAATTTAATTTTTATATTAATTTTGGTCCTTATTTTTATAATTGCTATTTGTTTTTTTCTTATAATTTTTTTATTGAAATTTTTTATCTATCAAATTTGGTCCTCATTTTTTTTATTGTTACTTATTTTATTTGAAATAATTTATGAAATGTTAATTATTATTATTTTAATTTATTCACCTTTCATTTTTTTTTAATTTTTTAGATTTGATCTCTATTATTTTGATTATTATTTATTTTATTTGAGATAATTTATGATTTTTTTTTCAATTTCATTCTCATTCAACTTTTTAATTTGTAAGATTTGTTCCTCATTATTTTAATAAACTTAAAAAAATTAATTTATTAATAAATTATTTTCCAGTTCATTTTCCATAACACAACACAAACACTGGAAAGCGTTTTCCAGTTCATTTTCCATAACACTTCCAAACATTGGAATTCACTTTCCAGAAATTCAATTTCCCCGGAATTCACTTTCCAAAAGAAAACCACTTTCCAGCAAACAAACAAGGCCTAAGAGTAATTAATAATTCTTAATGGTATGAATAATTGTAGTCTTCTTTGAATGTGTTTTTCTAAATGTGTGAATGTATATATCTCAACCATGATAGGATAATCTAAAAGTGGTTTATTTGACTAGTGCTATGAGTTGTACTAATGATGTCAATTTGTCTAACAACCAAGAAATTCATTTGATTAGTACCCTTGAGCGGTACTAGTGGTCTCAGTTTATCTAATGATCATAAAATTTATTTGAGATTGATGATAGAGATATTTGGGTTACTTAACTACTTCTAGGAGTTTTGTGGCATATTTATTATTGAACTAAAAATAATAAGCTTTTTTTTTAGAATTAAATGGATGATATCAAAGAGTAATTTAAATTATGGTTTTTATTATTTAATTCTTTAACTCATTTATATTGCATGTTATAATAATTTTGAGGTACATACCATCCTCGTGTACAACATTAGATTAACTTAACGCTTATTTTCCTATGATTTAGTGATGTAATTATAAACTAGTTAACTTTTCCTTTTTGTATTATGAAGTTGTCACTAATGCTTGTAATGTAAAGAAAACTAGATTTCATTTACTTATAATTTACCCTTTGAATTCCACATGTTATGTTTAAGTTTGATATGATATTTCTATATCCATTAAGTTAAAAGAAAAATACCTATGATTAGTTTATTTTCATATCTCCACTTAAAATTTTCCTTTATTATGGTGAAGTACTTTTCATATATGGAAAACTATTGGGTAATGAAAAAGAATGTAAGTTACATTCTAAGTGTTCTTTTGTGGGGAATTGCAAGGTGGTTAGGAAATAACTAGTGAAATCTTATTAGTTACTTTGTATGACTCACTTTAAAGAAAAAATAAAATTCATAACCTTTTAAAAGTAATAAGAATATTTACATTAATGATTTCTCTCTCGTACTTATATGTATATTTATTTATTTATTTATTTATTTCAAATTGATTAAAAAATAATTATTATTTGATAAGAACTATAAAATTTCTCCTCTCTCGGATTCTTTTCATTCTTGTACAAAATCATTTCTATTAAATAAATAAAATGGACGTCCTAGAGCTAGAAGCGCATCAAGAAGTGGAAAGGGAGAACTTATTTATTGCTGAGAAGAGAGCTCATATAAACTGCTATATATTTTTATTTTACTATAAGATGGAATAACCAAAATAAACTATCAAAAGTTTTTCCTGTAATTTGCACAACCTATTCGTTAATACATATTAAAATGAAAATAAAAAACTTATACAGGAGAAGTTTTAAAAAATAAAATAATAAAGGATGGTAACGTAATAATAATGGAGATGATTTTCATGCACGAAGTTAGGTCTTTGTTTCTCCTAGACGAGATGGCCTTCCTGGTTTCGTTTTTTCTGTATTTCTTTTCATTCTCGCCAACATAACATCTGGTTCAATCGAGAGAGACATCAGACCAAACTAGCAAGGCAGGCCGAGCCCGGGAGAAAACCAGGTGAAAGTGCCTGTATTGGTCCTAGCCATGATGATCCTGGTCGCCAGGGTCTGTCCAGAAGGGAGAGTACTTCAACCACTGATCTGGCTCTTGTTGTGGGTTTGCCATGGATGAATCCTGTAATGAAAATGAAAAAAAAAAACATGTGAGAAATTACCAGCAAGGGTTCTTGCTTGAACAGAAAATACACTTGAAAACAAATAAATGAAGCTGCGTCTTTTGTCCTCATAATCTTCTCCACAATAAGCTTGTCTGATACTGTATTATCCTGAGAGGACACGCATGATAAAAGTTTTGAAGTCGCTATCATCAACCTTTCTTAATTATTTAGACACGCATCCTTTTATTTTAATCTTTTTTTAAACAAAGAAAATTGAGAGTTTGTGGATTCAAAGAAAGGTGCAGTGCTTGCATGTTGCAAGGAATAAAGCATATGCAGTGCACCCGTCCCTGTGAAGCAGTAGTAGCTAGTAGTAGTAGTAAAAATAATAATACAAAGGGTGTTCTCTACGCTATCGATTTCTTTACCCGTACATGCATACTGTAAGCATCATATTTAAACCTCAAAACATGAAAGGAAAAGGAAAATAAAAGAGAAAAGAAGGAGAAAAAAGGTTTCCGGTCCCGTGTCTTTAGTTTAAAATAATAGTAATCTTCTCCAGTATTAACGATATCTTTTTAATTCCTAGATGGAATTTATGACGAACATGGCTCATGGATTTCAGGGTCAAAAAGTTCATACTCACTCCTTTTACATCATTTGAAGTGCAACCCATTATGAGTTCCTCCAAACCAGATGCAGCCCTTCCTCCCAGTTTATGCTGCTGCTGCTGCATTTATCCATAATAAATCAAAAAAAAAAGAGAAGAAAACGTCAAGATTAATCATCATGTCTTCAAAGAGCCTTAAAAAGTGAGAAGACAGTTCATTGCACCCAATTTAGTAGACAGCACAAGTTAGTGAGTTTCCCATCTCGTATACAACAAAAAGACCAACACCACTTTGTTCAGTTGAGGGTAAATTTATTTTGATGAAGTTAATATAAGTACACAGTCTTCTAGAGATGCGTTTTTTGGTGAAGGACAACTTCATGTTCCACATGGAGAAGTTCTAGTACTGTTATTAGAGAAATGGCCTAATTAGTAATAGACACGTCAAGACTAACTAATCATAGTCACATTAGAATGTGATTCAATTGAACAGAACGTAATTGGATTTGAAAGAAAGTTGAAGGATATGCGATTAGTAATTAATTAAGTTGATCAACTTACCTGGATTTCGTTTTGAAGTATTATTCTGGACACATGATACGGGTCCTCGTCTAGAATTATGGAGTGATTGAGAGGAGGTGGAGAGATCATGGTGGAGAAGGGATGGGAAGGCGTGCCGATGTGAAAAGCTGTAGGTGCAGTCTGGTGGTGCGCCGTTTGGTGGTGGTGGTAGTGGTGTTGCTGCGGCTGTTGATGATGGAAATCATAGGCGACCACATGATGTGGCCTCTGATTGTGCTCTCGAACCTCATCGCATGCGCCTGATGCTGACGCTTCCCTTGCTCCCGAAGCCTCTCCTATCCCCACCTGAAATGGACGCAACCCCAATCACGAAGTTTGCTATTGAGTCTATTACCAGACCTCTTCGACTCAGGATCTTTCTTTTTTTTTCTTTTTTTCCTTTCCCGCTTTAGTTCCAACTTTACCTTTTCTATTTACATGCCTTTGCTCAATCTGTATATCATCAGCTATAATTTCAATATTTGGTTCATTCTCATTAATGCACGTTGTAACTTACTACTCGCTGTCTCTTCTTCGATAGTTTAGTTAGCTGACAAAGATAATCAAGTGAGGTCTAAGGAGTTTTTCATGCTGAATTTGCAAGCAACGACATGATAAAAGTAACCCTAGCTAGCTAGAAATTTCTTCTTCTTCTTCTTCTTCTTCTTTATTATTCCTCTTCTCTTACCTTCATTTATTTATCTTGCATGAGAAACTAGCTAAAACGAAGGACATTACATTCATCTCTTTTTTTTTCGAGATATATCAAATTTTTATAATTTAGAATACATGGAATTCCTTATTTCACAGGCAAGCACTATAATTCATGCAATATCGAGCTAGTTGTTGCAAATGGTGGTTGATGAATATATATACAAAAAAAGTGCTTGTATATGTCCAGTGGTGCGCGCGTGTGTATGTGAATGAAGAAATATACCTCATCAAAGCCCTTCCTGAATGGATCAAAGCCAAAATGATCGGAATTCAATTGTTGAATATCCATGGCAGTGTAAGTAGTTGTTATTGACGAGGCAACTGTCCCAGTTCCTGAGATTTCATCTCTATGAAGAATTATTTCCTTAGAAGAACAACTCCCACTCCCACTGTCTCTTCTTCTGTTAGCGTCACTGCTTCCTTCACCGGCGGTCGCACCTCTATCGGTGTAACCGCATTGCCTTGGCTGTGTCTGATAGAAAATCTTAGAAACCACAAGCTCTCCTTCTTTCTCCTCTTCATTCTGGCCAAGGTGGTACTGATGCATGACCCAATTAGTCTTTTCGGGTCTTCGATTTTTGCCAAAGTTGGTGTAGAGGACCAGGATTTTCTTGCACCCCTTTTGTTTTCCGATCACCATGACTGGCCTGGTCTTGCCTGTTTTGTGCCACCTTGTTTCCCCACCTTGCAGGTCACATTCGGTTTGAATTTTTCTTCTTTTTCTTGTTCCAGTTGTGTAAGCTTTTGAAGGTCTGTGGAAGAAATGCCTGCTCAACCCATCTCTTGTGACTCCTGCACGGAAAGGTTGGGTTCGCTCAGGTGCACCAAACTGAGATATACAAGCCTTCCAAGGTCATAACAGATTTACAAGAACAAGTGATAAGAAAACAGTACACAAATAAATCATTGGCTAGGTTTACAGATTTGGAATTATTACAAATATGGCGAAAGTTGACAGCTTTGAACAATGAAGAGCTAGCGAGAGAGAGAGAGAGGTGATAATGGAATTGAAATTTTTGACCTGGTAGTTTCTCAGGATGGGTATAACAAATCCCATCTTCGCCTTCAATCGTAGGGATGAACTCATCTATCAAAGGGTGAGACCTCATGCCTTTGGCTTCCACCTTCGCTTCAAGGTGCTCTATCAGCTCTTGGTCTGTTGGATCAAATTTCACTCCTGCTGGTAGACCTAACCAATCCTGAAAAATAACTCCAGTCAAGACCAAGCTAAAACAAAAGCTCAACTTGAGAAATTTGAAAAATATTCAAATCAATACCTAAAAAAAAGAAGAGCTAAAAGGGAAAAAAAGCTCAGAATAAAACAGACAGAATATTGGTCATTTTTGCTTTGCTATATTCTTCTGTGTTGAAAATCCAATATTTCAAAAGAAAAGAAATTAAGAATATATTTATTGGGAAATTATCCATATTAATTACCGGCTTTCCTTGGAGCTTGTGTCCACAACCGGGACACTGCTTAGATCCACACAGCTGATGCTCCTCCAGCTTTGCATCGATGAGATCAGAGCTGCTGATGGAAGCCATGCCACACTGAGTACTCATCATGCTTCTTTATCAGACGGCTGATGATGCTCTCTATATATGTATATCTTCTTTCTCCCAATCGTAACTTTTAAGAGCTTAAACAGGAGCTTGCTATTCATATCCAGCTAGCTATCTATACAGCACAAATCATGAGCTTGATGTATGAACTCATGCCACAGAAGCACGTATATTAATTAAAAATAAGCTTTAATATTGTCTTGAAAGCATAAATATGCATATAATATACGGCTTTCTTTCGAGAAAGATTCAAAGAAAAACAGCTTGTAAGACCTGCAGATACTGATTCAATCGAGAATCCTATATATGTGGGAATTAAGAGGGGATATATAGGAAGGAAGTTGGAGAAGCTGGATGAGCCCGGAAAGAGGAAACGATGGCGGTGGGATTTAGGTATAAGCCTGGCCTGGTGCTTATTCAACCATTGAAATGATCACCAGAAATCGCTCTCTCTAGCTAGTCTTTCACTTTAACCGAAGTGATCAGTGAGAAAAAGGAAAAAGTTCCCTCGAGCCTAGCTAATCTCTCACCTCCAAGAGTCTCTTCCAATTTAAGTAGCCCGCTGTAAGCGGTTCAAGAAAGAGAGGGAGAGGGAGAGGGAGGGAGGGAGAAGAAGAAGAAAAAACATTCCAGTTGGATTTTCTAAAGCCTAAGGAACCTTCTCTCTCATACACCTTTTGTTTTGAGCGCTTGACTACTAAAGCAAAAGGAAAGAAACGGATATCATAGCTGTTACTTAAGCCTTACGATCAAAAGCGTACGTACGTGTTATCTATCTATACTAGCCGATGCTATATTTTTTTAACATAAAAAAAATATTAATTATTTTTTTATAATATATTTTTAGTCAAAATAATAATTTTATACAGAATTTCTGTGAATTGAAAGTTTTTTTTATAAAATATATGAATTTTAAATCGATAAAAATTTACTTATTTAATAGGTTTCAACGAAATAACCAACATAAAATTATCATCATCATTAAAAAAAAAGAAAATTATTGTCATCATTAAAAAAAATTAATTATATTTTTAAGTAAAATAGAAATCTATCAAGAGTGGGACTTAAACCCTCAACCCCTCTAACGGAATTTTTGTCTCGCCTCATAGATCCGCTCAACCACCTCAATATTCGTTCATATTTCCCGAAAATATATATTAAATCTAATTTTAATGTGGATTCGCTAAAAAGAGATGTGTTGAGAGTGAGATTCGAACTCATACCCTCGGAGGGGACCTTAATCTAATGCTCTTTAGACCATCTCGGCTACTTCAACAACTGTTTCTCTTTCACGAAAATATATATTAATAGTAGGTGTTAATGTGGATTAGCACAGTAAAACCAGGACGCGTTTTATTGTATAGTTATATATATATATATATATATATATATATATATCCTTTATCATGGCGCAGGAAAAAAACTGTAGATTGCTACAGTGTTTTCTGAGATCGGAAAATAATAATAAAAAATTAAAAATAAAATAAAATATAACTGACATAAATTAAAATTTTAGAATGATAAGTACAAAAAATAAAATTAAAAAAATAAAAATAGAAAAGCACAAATACATAAAATATGGATAATTTTTGTCCAAAAAGAAAAAAATATACCGAAAGAATATATATCATGGGAAAAACACTGTAGATTGCTACAGTATTTTTCCCACACCTTTTATATATACAGTAATTTGTAGATTTATAAACGTACGTTAATTTACTCTACCACATAATTTTCTTTTTTTTTCTTCGATAAATCACCTCTACATAATTTTCTTATTTACTACTATATACTTACTATATATATATATATGTTAGAGAGTAATATAAATTAGATTTTGGATTCTTATTTATAGGTTTTTAGATGAGATAGTTCCTTCACATGATATCAGAGTCTTATTAACTTATTGGACACGAGCTTAAATCTCGTTATCCTATTTTATTTTATAAAAATCAAGTACAAAATAATATGAGTTTATACAAGTTTTAAGACCAAAAGAATTTCATTTGATAGAATATATTAGAAAATAATATAAATCATATTCTATAACCTCATCTTCATGTGCAAGTTTCTACATAAAATGTTCTTTAATATACTATTTGACTAGCTCGTTAATTAGTATTTCTATATATGGCTGAAGGTTGCCGATGTTTATCCAAGAATTAAAGCTGCAATTTGAGAGAGGGATTCGAAACTCGCTGCTAGTTTCCTCTGTAAACATCAAGTAATGAACATGTTTTTTGGATAATAGTGTTATATACACACACACACTCTTAAATTTTTCTTAAGTTTTTTCTTAAGAAAAAAGAAAAGAGACAAGGCAAGATCTGCAGATAGATTGATGGTGCTTATTATGGAGAAAAAGGATGGTGGGAGCTGACATGGGAAGAGTGCTTATTATGATCATGATTGTTTCGCCATGAATTTGCAGAGAGAGAGAGAGAGAGAGAGAGACATGGAGAGAAATTACGAGGTTGCTTGATATGCAAGGCGAAGGAGCAGTGTGCTTGATGGACCACCACCAGCTTGCTAGCCCTCTTATGACAAACTACTATACCATCGTATAAAATCATAATTAACTATATGTAACTTTGTACGAGACTTCCAGCTGAAGCATAGGCCCTGTTTTTAATTCAAGCCTTTCATTATGCATATATATTTTTATTAACCCCCGCCCCCAAGTACTAGTAGCCTGCTGTCTATTTTTGTTTGATCTTTGATCTCTGAGTTCTTCATTCCCGTTCATACCTCACTTTTCTTTTTCGTCAATTTAATTATATTTCTCACTTGTATTTCTTTTATGAAATTGAGGAACAAATATGATGCTGATTGAGTATGGTCAAGAGCAGTCAGTCCACTATCTCATGGTTTGTGATGATTAATACTTGGGAACTAATAGATTATTTCCCTAATCATAAAAGTAAATTACAATTAACTCTTCTTTCTGTCTTTGTGTGTTGTTATCATTCCATATATTTGGAGGAATCATAAAGTAAACTGCTCTTATATAACTAAGACTTGTTAATTGTTATAATTAAGTAACTAATCAATTATTTTTTAGTATATTCTTTTAATATTTTATTTTTCTTTTTGGACAAAAATGATCCATATTTTATTTATTTGTGTTTTTCGATTTTTATTTTATTTTTTTCATTTTATTTTTTGTACTTATCATACTAAAATTTTAATTTATGTCAGTTACATTGTATTTTATTTTTAAATTTTTTATTATTATTTTCCGGTCCCAGAAAACACTGTAGCAATCTATAGTGTTTTTCGTGCACCATGATATATATATATATATATATATATATATATATCTATACAATAAAACACGTCCCGGTTTTACTGTGCTAATCCACAGTAACACTTCCTATTAATATATATTTTCGTGAAAGACAAACGGTTGTTGAAGTAGCCTAGATGGTTTAAAAAGCATCAGATTAAGGTCCCCTCCGAGGGCATGAGTTCAAATCTCACTCTCAACACATTTCTTTTTAGCGAATCCACATTAAAATTAGATTTAATATATATTTTCGAGAAAGATGAACGAATGTTGAGGTGGCCGAGCGGGTCTATGAGGCGGGAGACAAAAAAATTTGTTCGAGAGGTTAGGGGTTCAAAGTCCCACTCTTGACAGAATTCTATTTTACTTAAAAATATAATTATTTTTTTTAATGATGATAATTTTATGTTGGTTATTTCGTTCAAACCTATTAAACAGATAAATTTATATCAATTTAAAATTCATATATTTTATAGAAAACTTGCACTTCACAGGAATTCTGCACAGATTTATTATTTTGACCAAAAATATATTATAAGAAAAACAATTAATATTTTTTATGTTGAAAAAATATGATACCGCCCGCAACGAGGCATGGGGTATTGGCTAGTGTGTGTGTATATATATATATATATATATAATATATATATATAAAGAATGGAAAATATAATATATAATTCTTCTTTCTGGTCTAGTATATTTGGAGAAAACATAAAGTAAATTGAGGTTATACATACGACTAGGCGCTGTGAACATGTGGGTCCATACTTGGAATTATCTTACGCGGTTCTAGTCCTCAAGCTCTCTCCGGAGATTAGATAAATAATGGTGTTCACATTCACGTTGTTAACAGTATTTTTCTGATCTGTAGTAAAACAACAAATGATTAAAGGATCCACACAAACATACATCTATATACACTTAAATATATTAATTCAAGATAAAAATAATTATTCAAATATAAAAATAAATTTATTTAAAATTATGTAATTTTAATTTCAAATAAAAATAAGAGTTTAATTGATATAACTTGACCGACTTGATGGCCTCAAAGATAACATGAAAAATTGATAAAAATATTGTTTAACTAAAAAAAATCAAGCTCATATCTTAAAAAATATATTAAAACAACGTTATACTGAATCAACTAGAGTCAACATAGGTTAACATTTCAAATGTGTGACATGTGTTATAATACCATGATAACCTTAAATAAAGCAAATCAAATCAAATTATAAAGTTGAATTCGTAATAAACTTGTTGTTTAATAATGAAATTGATACAAAAAAATAGTCTAAAAAAGACTTAGTAAAATAATTTTTCTAAAAATTATGAACATGTATAATATTACGAGAATATCATTATCATTCTTGCAAGGTTATTACATTCTCTGATTGCTCTGAAATTTTAACATAGTATATGTAAACACTCGAGAGAAAAATAGATTATATAAATAAGAAATTAGGACACATTTGTTTTATAAAAAAAAAAGGAGGAAAGAAGAAGAGCAAAAATGGGTTTTTGATAGAACGAAACAAGGATTAGAACATGTTTAAACCAAACCCCAAACAAACCCCCTCATTTCATGGATATAAATACAAGGTGGAGAGAGGGAGTAGGGATTTTTTTTCCCCACCCAATTTTCTCCTCCCATCCGAACCAATCTCCTTCCTTTTTCACTTCATCTTTCTCCTCCAGCCGAACAAATCTTCTCCTTTTCACTTCATTTTTATCCTCCCAGCCGAGACATCCTATTCTCCTCACGTTATTTGCTCTTCCATGAGTATGTTGCTGAAATTTTTATGTATAATTTGTGCTAGAAAATGTGGGTTCGTGATGAAAAATTTATGAGTATGTTGCTGAAATTCTTATGTATAAATTGGGCTGGAAAATGTGGACTTAGGATGAGAGTAGATGGGTAATGTTGCTGAAGTTTGTTGAAATAAATATATTGACAAATGTGAAATTAAAAATAGGAGTATACTAATTGTTAGACATTAATGTCGCAGGCGGAGCAGTCGGGATTGAACCATCGACACTAGACAGGAACAACCCTGAAGTAAAACAAGTAAGTGATTTATATCTCTCCATTCTTACGTCATGTAAGAAGTATTGTAAAGTGAATAATATCCAAACACGATGAGGTTTATATTAGAATAATGAATGGCGCCCGTGAGGATAGCCGGGATAAATGATTGATTAGCTACGGCTAATGGCGTCCGCAAGGATGGCCGGGATAAACGATTGATTAGCTGCGGCTAATGGCGTCCGAAAGGGATGGCCGGGATAAACGATTGATTAGCTACGGCTTATGGCATCCGTAAGGATGGCCGGGATAAATGATTGGTTAGCTACGGCTAACGGCGTCCGAAGGATGGCCGAGATAAAAGAAAGGTTAGTTTCGCCTAACGGTGCCATAAAGAAGAATCAGGGGAAAAAATGTTTGACCTCAGATATAAGTGTCTTAAAATAATATGCGGAGGAATGGTAATGTTGCTCGAAAGGAGAAATGGAGTCCCTATAAATTTTACTTTTAAATTGCACTATGTATATACAGAAATTTCAACCTAATAGTGTTCTTTTAACCGATTGGTCATTTGGTTAGAATTGTTTTAGCACTATTATTAATTAATTGCATTTCATTTAATGTTTATGCTACTGTAGGGACGTCCCAACTACGTGAGGTCTAACATACCTCATACCAAAAGGGGTCTTACTTTTGGCAAAGAACCAAGTAGGTTGCATCCGAAACTAAGTTGTTTTAGAATGAAGAAATGTATGGAAGGCATGACTTTTGAAAAAAAAAACTTTTTTTGTGTAAATCAGAAGGTTCCACCAGTAGATTAAGAACGTAAACCATATCTATGCATGTATATTTCTAATCAGAAGCTTTAGTTATGAAAACAGTAATATTGTATGTTTATGCGAATCTTATTTTCTTAAATAGAATGTTTATCGTATGGATAATGGTTATCGATGAGGATGATTATGAATGGTGATGTCTGAGTACTATACATATTAATACAACAAAAAAAATTCGGGTTTTTACAGTTGGTATCAGAGCGCCTGGTTTTGATCCTAAGAATCTATGATGATGACATTGCCCTGCTGAATTTCAGGATGGTACGCACCCGGCAAGGAACACGAACTGAGCCGCCGTCTTTTGAAAGGAGGGGCAGGGACCAAAGTGCTCCAGGGTGGCAAAACGAAGATCCCTTGGATGATACGACATCTCACGCTCCAATGACATTAGCCGAAATTCTGCAAAGGGGAGCTGGGGCTACAGAGGAAGACGAGAGACCAAATGAGACTAGGGAGGTACCTCCTGTTGCAACAGGACAACAAGAAAGATCAGAAACACAACCATCAACTATTCCAACCGGAGTACCCCCACAAGGTGTAGACCCTGGACTTCTCGCGCAAATAGTTAAGGCAGTGATGGAAGGCATGGCAGGTGCAGCAACACGAACGACTCTCACCATGCAGATTCCACAAGTAACTCCTATACCTAGCACTACCACAAATAATATGGTGCCATTGGTACGTCTAGTCAAGAGTATGAGGGAAATGGGTTGTGAATCATTTTTGGGGGGGCATGATGCAGAAATAGCCCGGAGATGGATTAGAAAGGTAGAGAAGACCATGACTCAAATAAGCATACCTGAGGGTTTAAAGGTAAACTGTGCCACTCAACTACTGTCTGATAGGGCCATGACATGGTGGGAAATGGTTCAGATGAGACGTGCGGCCGAGACACTAGTATGGAGTGACTTCAAGACAGAGTTTGAAAATCAATTTTATTCTAGATAACATCGTAAGGTGAAGGAACAAGAATTCTTGGCTCTGAAGCAGGGGGATATGACGGTATTGGAGTATGAACGGAGGTTTCATGATCTATCTTTGTTTGCCCCACATTATGTGCCGACAGAGGAACATATGATTGAAAAGTTGAGAGATGGGTTGCGACAGAATTTGAGACAAGGATTAATTGCATTACCATTGAAAACAGTTAGAGGTTTAATCGAAGTCGTTCAAGCTTTAGAGGCTTGCATTGGAGAGAGCCATGGGGGACATCAGAGTATGGGCAAAAGGAGAGATGGGGATTTTTACAGCAGTAGACAACCATTTCCAAAAAAAGGAAAGAGTGGTGAGCATGATTAGTACAGGAAAAAGGGAACACTGAACAAGTACAAAGCTATAGACAGCCTGGTCAAAGCTCCCAGCAGTCAGTCATAGTGAACAGGCCAGTGAGATCTTCTCAATCAGGAGCAAACCCCAGTCGAGGAAGACCAAGAGCACATAATGATAGGATCACAGGAAGAGTCTTTCATCTAACACAGGAGGAGGCCAGGGCTGCATCGGATGTGGTGGCAAGTACTCTACAATTAAATGGATTTGATGTACATGTGCTGTTTGATCCTAGTGCCACACACTCTTTCATTGATAAAAAGATTGTCACTAAATTGGGAAAAGAGGTAGAAATGGTAGGGAGGGGATTTTTAATTGGAACTCCAATGGGAAACATGGTTGAAACCGATATTGTGTATTTGAATGTGGGGATTAGCTTGTCTAGGTACGAAACAGAAGTAAACTTGATTCCCTTGGGGTTGTATGATTTTGACTTAATTCTAGGCATGAATTGGTTAAATAAATACAAAGCTCTAGTAGATTGTTATGCCAAAACTGTTATCTTCCAAACCCCAAAAGGAGAGAAAAAGATTTTTGAGGGAGAAAGAATGTTCAAACCGGCTGCCATAATATCGGTAGTAACAACCCAGAAACTATTGAGAAAAGGGTGTATAGGATACCTCGTGTACATTTTAAACTCTAATGATGAAGGCCAAAATCGTAGATTGTTATGCCAAAATCGATATCTTCCAAACCCTAAAAGGAGAGAAAAAGATTTTTGAGGGAGAAAGAATGTTCAAACCGGCTGCCATAATATCGGTAGTAACAACCCAGAAACTATTGAGAAAAGGGTGTATAGGATACCTCGCGTACATTTTAAACTCCAATGATGAAGGCCCACAATTGAAAGATATTGTTGTAGTGAGGGAATTTCCAGATGTGTTTCTTAAGGAATTACCGGGATTACCCCCAGAGCGGGAGGTAGAGGTGTCCATAGAAACCTTCCATGGAGTTCCACCCATATCGCAACAACCTTACCGGATGGCCCCAACAGAACTGAGCGAGCTAAAGACCCAACTACAAGACTTGTTAGACAAAGGATTCATACGGCCCAGTAATTCTCCTTGGGGAATGTCGGTCCTATTTGTGAGAAAGAAAGATGGAACCCATAGGCTCTGTATTGATTATCGACAATTGAACAAAATAACAAAGAAGAACAAGTATCCATTACCTCGAATAAATGATTTGTTTGATCAATTAAAAGGAGCAAGGGTATTTTCAAAAATAGATCTGAGATCAGGGTACTACCAGATGAAGATAAAAGGGGAAGATGTAGCAAAGACTGCATTCAGAACTCGATATGGACACTATGAGTTTTTGGTGTTACCGTTTGGATTGACGAATGCTCCAGCTTTCTTCATGGACTTAATGAATCGAATTTTCCAACCCTGTCTTGATAAGTTTGTAGTGGTATTCATCGATGACATACTGGTATACTCAAAGTCTTTTGAGGAGCACGAAGGACACTTGAGGCAAATCTTGCAAATCCTGAGAGAGCACCAGTTATATGCAAAACTATGCAAATATGAGTTTTGGCTGGAAAGGGTGACGTTTCTAGGACATTTATATCAGCAGAAGGTGTTTTTGTAGATCCCTAAAAAGTTGAAGCAGTCTTGAAATGGGAAAGGCCGACTTCAGTTACTGAAATACGTAGCTTCTTGGGTCTTGCAGGATACTATCGGAGGTTTATCGAAGGTTTTTCTTTAATTGCGACACCTTTGACTCAGCTGACTAGGAAAAATATGAAATGGGTGTGGTCGGAGGAGTGTGAAAGGAGCTTTCAGGAATTGAAAAGAAGGCTCACCACCGCTCCATTGTTAACCCTTCCCATAGGGACAGAAGGTTTTGTGGTTTATAGTGATGCTTCGGGAAAAGGTTTGGGGTGTGTCCTGATGCAACATGGGAAGGTGATCGCCTATGCATCAAGGCAGTTAAAGACTCATGAAGTGAATTACCCGATACACGAACTGGAGTTGGCTGTTGTAGTGTTTGCTTTAAAGATATGGAGACATTATTTGTACGGATCTCGAACCCAAATTTTTACTGATCATAAGAGTCTAAAGTACCTAATGTCACAAAAAGAACTGAACATGCGACAGAGAAGATGGGTGGAACTCATTAAGGATTATGATTGCACCATAGAATACCATCCGGGAAAGGCAAACGTGGTGGCTTATGCTCTCAGTCGAAAAAATAAAGCCACCCTAGAAGAGTTAACTTTAGGGAAGGAGCAGCAATTGGCGGAATTGAAAAAGATAGGTGCAAATTTAGACGTTAGTGTGGGAGGTGAGTTAGTAGCTCAATTTTTGGTACGACCAACGTATCGGGAACAAATACTACAAGCTCAGCTCTAGGATGAGATTGGATCCATGATTAGGAGGAAGGTGGAGGCTGGTGTAAAAATGAAATTTAGGATAGCGAATGATGGGTCAGTGATGTTGGGGCAAAGATTATACGTACCCAAAGATGAAACAATCAAAGAATGGTTCTACAAGAAGCCCATGAGTCCAAGCTCTCCATACATCCTGGCAGCACTAAGATGTATCGAGACCTGAAAGTTCTCTATTGGTGGTCGAACATGAAAAGAGAAATAGCCGAGTATGTGTCAAAATGTGGTATATGTCAACAAGCCAAGGTTGAACACCAAAGGCCTGCAGGACCACTACAACCATTACAAATTCCAGATTGGAAATGGGAGTTGATAACAATGGATTTTGTGTCGGGATTTCCTAAGGGAAGAAAAGGAAATGACGCAATATGGGTTGTTGTAGATCGGTTGACAAAGTTCGCACTATTCCTGCCCATAAAGATGACTGACTCGGTGGACAAGCTTGCCAAGATTTATGTAAATAAGGTAGTACGACTCCACGGGATTCCGGTGTCCATAGTATCTGATCGAGATCCTAGATTCACCTCTCGTCTTTGGCCCAACATACAACATGCTTTGGGGACTAGATTGGGTATGAGCACCGCGTTTCACCCCCAAACAGATGGACAATCAGAAAGGGTCATCCAAGTCTTGGAAGACCTACTACGAGCCTGTGTACTAGAATTTGGAGGAAACTGGGAGGAACACCTAGCATTAATAGAGTTCACCTATAACAATAGTTACCAAGCCACAATAGGGATGGCCCCTTATGAAGCCTTGTATGGTAGGAGGTGCAAAACACCCTTGTGTTGGGAAGAAATGGGAGATCGGAGGTTGTATGGTGCAGAGCTGATTCAAGTAACCACGGACAAAGTGAGAATTATTCGGGATTGTATCAAAGCTGCACAGGAGAGACAGAAGAAGTATGCTGATGTGAGGAGGAGACCCCTTGAGTTTTGTACAGGGGATCAAGTGTACTTAAAAGTAGCCCCATGGAAAAACATATTACGGTTTGGTTTGAGAGGAAAATTAACTCCGCGGTTCATTAGACCCTTCAAAATTCTACAGCAAATGGGACCTGTACCCTACCGGATGGACTTACCTCCACAGCTAGCTAAGGTCCATGATGTGTTTCATGTTTCCTTATTGAGAAAGGCTGATGTAGATCCCACCAGAATACTACCCCAGATCCCAGTTGAAGTCAATGAGAACTTAACGCTGGAAATGAAGCCCGCAAGGATTCTAGATAAGGGTGAAAAAGAGTTGCGAAACAAAAAGATCCCTATCGTTAGAATCTTATGGCGAAATGCTCAAATAGAAGAGGAAACTTGGGAGAGGGAGGATGAGATGAGGAAAAAATATTCAGAATTATTCAAAATATCATATATGGAATAATGAACTCCTAAAATTTTGAGGACGAAATTCATAATAAGAGGGGAAGAATGTAAACACCCGAGAGAAAAATAGATTATATAAATAAGAAATTAGTACAAATTTGTTTTATAAAAAAAAAGGGAAAGAAGAAGAGCAAAAACGGGTTTTAGATAGAACGAAACAAAGATTAGAACATGTTTAACCCAAACCCCAAACAGACCCCCTCATTTCATGGATATAAATACAAGGTGGAGAGAGGGAGTAGGGATTTTTTTCCCCACCCAATTTTCTCCTCCCACCTGAACCAATCTCCTTCCTTTTTCACTTCATCTTTCTCCTCCAGCCGAACAAATCTTCTCCTTTTCACTTCATTTTTATCCTCCCAGCCGAGACATCCTTTTCTCCTCACGTTATTTCCTCTTCCAACTGAGACCACCTCCTTTTCTTTTCACTCAAATTTTTTCTTTCCCAGCCAAACCCACCTCTCTTCTTTTCACCCCATTTCTTTTCTCCTCCAAGCCAATCAAATCCCTCCATTTTCCACCCATTTCTTTCTCTTCCAATCGAAGCATAAGCAAATATTAAAGGAGTGGACTTTGTGAATGTGTGTGGGAAGTTGACTCCTAGAGAAAATGTAGGTTTGTGATGAAAAATTTATGAGTATGTTGCTGAATTTTTTATGTATAATTTGTGCTGGAAAATATGGATTTATGATGAAAAATTTATGAGTATGTTGCTGAAATTTTATGTATAATTTGTGCTGGAAAATATAGGTTTGTGATGAAAAATTTATGAGTATGTTGCTGAAATTTTTATGTATAATTTGTGCTGGAAAATGTGGGTTCGTGATGAAAAATTTATGAGTATGTTGCTGAAATTTTTATGTATAATTTGTGCTGGAAAATGTGGATTTATGATGAAAAATTTATGAGTATGTTGCTAAAATTTTATGTATAATTTGTGCTGGAAAATGTGGGTTTGTATGTTGCTGAAATTTTTATGTATAATTTATGCTGGAAAATATGGGTTTATGATGAAAAATTTATGAGTATGTTGCTGAAATTTTTATGTATAATTTGTGCTGGAAAATATGGGTTATGATGAAAAATTTATGAGTATGTTGCTGAAATTCTTATGTATAAATTGGGCTGGAAAATGTGGACTTAGGATGAGAGTAGATGGGTAATGTTGCTGAAGTTTGTTGAAATAAATATATTGACAAATGTGAAATTGAAAATAAGAGTATACTAATTGTTAGACATTAATGTCACAGGCGGAGCAGTCGGGATTGAACCATCGACCAGACAGGAACAACCCCGAAGTAAAACAAGTAAGTGATTTATATCTCTCCATTCTTACGTCATGTAAGAAGTATTGTAAAGTGAATAATATCCAAACACGATGAGGTTTATATTAGAATAATGAATGGCGCCCGTGAGGATATCTCGGATAAACGATTGATTAGCTGCGGCTAATGGCGTCCGAAAAGGATGGCCGGGATAAACGATTGATTAGCTGAGGCTAATGGCGTCCGAAAAGGATGGCCAGGATAAACGATTGATTAGCTACGGCTAATGGCGTCCGCAAGGGGATAGCCGGGATAAATGATTGATTAGCTACGGCTAACGGCGTCTGCAAGGGGATGACCAGGATAAATGATTGATTAGCTATGGCTAATGGCGTCCGTAAGGATGGCCGGGATAAATGATTGGTTAGCTACGGCTAACGGCGTCCGAAAGGATGGTCGGGATAAAAGAAAGGTTAGTTTTGCCTAACAGTGCCATAAAGAAGAATCAGGGGAAAGAATGTTTGACCTCAGATATAAGTGTCTTAAAATAATATGCGGAGGAATGGTAATGTTGCTCGAAAGGAGAAATGGAGTCCCTATAAATTTTACTTTTAAATTTCACTATGTCTATACACGAACCAGAGACTTGCAAGACAAATCTCAAGTTATTTTTTAATACGTTACGCCACTTTAAGGCTTTATATATAACCTTTACCATTGTATAACAATTTTCTAACATTACACATATCTACTTTGAATGTTTTGTCAGCTTAAGTTAGACATATGTTATAATTTCACTACTAAAAAGAGGGGTGTTTGCAACAGAATTTTGTTTAGCAATAGATTTTCCATTGCTAAACAAATTCCATAAATTAAAAAACAAAACATGGGTTGCAACGGATATGTCATTGCAAATTTAATTTGCAATGGAACTTCCGTTGCAATTTAAAATCATTTGCAATGGAAAATCCGTTGCAAAAGAAAATTACTTTGCAAGGGAATTGCCGTTGCAAAAGAAAATTATTTTGCAACGGAATTGTCATTGCAATATAAAGTTGCAACAAAAATTCCGTTGCAATTTAAAACCATTTGCAACGGATTTTCCATTGCAAATTCAAATTACTTTGCAACGGATTTTTCGTTGCAAATTTAGATTACAACGGAAATTCGGTTGCAATTTAAAACCATTTGCAATGGATTATCCATTGCAAATGAAAATTGCTTTTCAAAATATTTTAAATACCTGCGGGCGCCCATACATACTGTGTTAAATTATTTAAGTTAAGCATCATTTTTGTTCTCTCTCGATTTTCAGAAACAAACCTTGGAGAGGAGAAGCACACGGTTGAGAAAAGCTACTGGTGGAGAAGAAAAGGTGATAGTAGGGGTGGAGGAGAAAAGAAGAAAAGGTTGCAACGGGGAGAGAGAGAGAAAAGAAGGTAACCAATGTCAACGAGAAAAGAAGACATTGTGCCTAGTATGGTTGTTTAATTTGCAATGGATTTTTTTTAAAGAACCCATACGGCCCCATCTTCAATGATCGTAAGCGTGCAGATATATACATTTCCGATGCCAGTGTTCTTGCCGTCATTTTCGGGCTCTACCGACTTGCCACCACAAGGGGGCTTGCTTGGGTTCTCTGTGTCTACGGAGGACCATTGCTCGTGGTGAACTCGTTTCTTGTGTTGATCACATATTTGCAGAGCACTCACGTCGCCTTGCCGCACTACGACTCATTAGAGTGGGTTTGGTTCAGAGGAGCTCTAGCAACTGTTGACAAAGATTATGGAATCTTGAAAAAGGTTTTCCATAACTCATGATGCATTTCCCCCCCCCCCCTTTGGATTTTCTTAGCATTGCAGCGGGGAGAGGGAGAGACAAGAACCAACTCAGAGAGAGAAAATAAGAGAAAATTAAAAATTTTGAATTTGCAACGGAATATCTGTTGCAAATTTACAATGGATATTCCGTTGCATTTTGATTTGCAACGGAATATCCATTGTAAATTTGCAACGGATATTCCATTGCAAATTCAAAATTTTCAACAGATTTGTCGTTGCAAATGAATTTGCAGTCACTGGATTCCAACGGAATACTTCCGTTGCAAAATCCGTTGCTAATTAATATTAGCAATGAATGTTTTTGTTGCCCCTAATTTTAGTATTGTTTCTTATAAATTTTAAAAGTCTGAACTACGAAGATAAAAGTATAACATAGATCGATGGATTCATAAAAGAGCAAATTAAAATGAAGTTAATATTATTGAAATTTAGTTGTTTTGATGTAAGCCCTGCAAACTAGAGTTAAGACTTAGAAATGAGGGAAGTGTATACGATAGTAAAATTCAGAACTTAAGGCGTAGGATATCAAATATATGAACAAGAGCATAAATATACTTTTGAGAGAAATTATATAGGGGACCGAAGGAAGGCCAAAACTATTCTACACCAACTTGCAAAGGCTTTTTTCCTTCTTTTTCTTACATTTTTTTATCATCCAAACTCCAGAGACACGAGGGAGAAGATGTGAGGATAGGATTGAATGGGTTGGGTTTTTAGTAGAATGGTGAAGAAATGATCAATCATTAGCATATTATTCAAGATCCATTTTTAGCTTGAACTTCCCATTTGTTTGACCTTGTATATAGTTGAAAATAAATATATTATATAAATTTTACATTATATAAAATAATAGTTTATATCAGGATTGTCAGTTTTGGATGAATCGTTTCAGCCAAATAGCCGAAACGATTCATATGAATTAAAAAACGAGACAAAACAACTTTGTTTTTACCTCGGTTTTAATTCCATCTCATTCCGTATTTTTCAACCAAATACTGGCCGAAATGTTCAGGTTTCACTCTGCCCGTTCCATTTCAGTCAAATAGTGTTTTTTTAAATAATAAATAATTTTACAATATCAATCATATCTCTTAATCCAACCATTAGATTGAGATGAAATTTTATGAGGATCTCTTAATATATTTATATATATTATGTTACAATTTCAAAGCAATCAGATAATGTAATGACCTTACAAAATTGATGATGACATTCTCGTAATATTATACATGTTCATAATTTTGTTTAGAAAACTCATTTTATTGTGCCTTTTTTAGATTAAATTACACAATTCTAAATAATTTTATTTTTGGATATGAACTAAAAAAATTAAATTAATATATTTAATCATGTACATAAATAGTACACCCCCAAAACTATGCGCCGAAACGCTCCAAAATCAAAACTTCCGTTCCAAGTGACAAACCAAAGCATCAGCCAAAACAGAATTGACAACCATATATATATATATATATATATATATATATAAATTTTACAATCAAAATTTTCATTTAAGAAATTAGAAATAAAAGAAAAATCAAAAGAACATGGACTAAAATAAAATAATTAAAAACATTAAGGAGTTACATGTATTTTTCAGCAACAGAATAGAGAAAATGAAGAAAAAAACTAAAAATCATCCACCAGCGATTCACCAACCATTATCACACTTCATGCACCGCACTAGGAGGCAGAAGACATGGCGGCACACTAGGTGACATGGCAACCGAACAGTTTCTAGTGTTGAACATCGCCGCATACGCTACCTGAAAGGCGTGTGCCTGTGAAACATTGCTAACGTGTCCATACCACACGCTTGCAATTTTTCCTAAAAATAATTTTAAAAATGGCAAATTATGTATACACCCTTTAACCCAACGATAACCATGAAAAAAAGGGGAATGAAAGTACCATAATGCCCCCGGATTAAGGCCTTAATTGTTGTCTTTTCTAGGGTATTTGTGTAGTTTTACTATGCACGAATAAGTGAAAAACCAAAAATACCTCATTGTTCCATGTTTTTTTGTCAGTTTCAAGGGTAAAATAGTAGTTTTACTATGCAATTTAAAACGCAAAATACTAGAAAACCCTAAACAATATGAACATACCACACATGTTCCATAGAAATGACCAAAATACCTCTGGTTCCTAGGATTAAATGTTTTGGCCCTAGGGGTAAAATGAAAATTTTTTGTTGGAATATCCAGCTGATGGAGATATTGTGATATGAGCGTAGAGATACGCCTGAACTTCTAGGCGAGGTAGAGATACGCCTCTGATATGAGCGCACAACAACGAACGCAATCCCGCTGATGGTTGAGAGAGAGAGTGTGCAGTTCAAGCTCCTTCTTAGAACAGAAATTAGCCAACCAGTCGGGGCATCGATCATCTTCATGAAAAGTATTCTTCGTCTGAACTTCATATGGCTGATGGAGATACTGTGATCTTAGCATGTGAAAGATAACATCCACCAAAACCTTCTCCTCAAGACAATCAAGAGCTTCTGCAACTATATTTTGCAAAATCCACCACCACCTGCAACTAAGCATGAGTTTTAATTCATCTAAGCTGCAAAATGCGTCTTCATTCATATCATTTATGATCTCCAACAGTCCATATATATGCAATCCTAGTTGTGAATTTACCACTGGGAGTTAAAATCCAAATGATAGATCCTTTCTTACAAGGGGGAAAGTTGTAGCTGTGTTCAACGCAATTTCCAGCGGAACAATTTTTTTCAAACAAAGACCAGCTCCTAATATTGCCCTAGCCGCGTGGATCAGGTCCTTACAAACTCCATCCCAGCTGAGCGGCCCAAACATAAGGTGATTTCCCATCCCTTGCCTGCTGGGCCAGCTAGGGATGCCACCCTTGTTGCTTAACCAAGCCGAATTCATAGCTAGCTTCCCCATGAGAATAACAAAACAACATCAATTCTCACAGCTAAGCACACAAAACTAATATCTATTGCGAGGTTGCGAGGTTAGTGTGGTCATGTAGTGCCATCTAACCACGTTTTAACATGTACACATCGACGGATTAGTTCATATTTCGGTAAGAGAATATTAAATGCACATTTTATTTTATTTTTTATCGGTTACGTGCATGATATTTAGTGTTTTTAGTTTTTAGGAAAACAAGTAAATAGCCATTCATAGCCTCCTATCATAAGTGAGCTACCATCGCTATTTCTTTTTCTTTCTCATGTTAGTCATGTGATATCTTAGGTAGCTAGAAATAAAATATCTCGAGCCAACACCATAACAAGTTGCTTAGAAAAAACATTATCCTTACTGAAAGAAATTTATGTTATTTGTATCATGTTAATTTTGTTTTTAGCATTTCACATCATTCGCTTACTCATCAGAAAATCTCTTACTTTTATACTATAAATGTTTTATAGGAAAACAACAAGCTATATAATAAGCCCAAGCATTCCAGCCTAAAATCATTCATGGAAAAACCCTAATCTCTTTGAAGTTTCAGCAACTTTATTATCGGTGTCATCTTCGAGAAAATTTGAACAAAAACTAGTTTATTTTCTTTTTCTTACATCTCTTCTATGGATTTTCATGGGTAACAATGTGTAAAATTTAAGATGGAGAGTGACTAATCTTTAACATCAATTCCTATATTTCCCCACTAGCTTACTCAATAAATTAGAGCTTTCATTGAAGTTGTTTGCGTGGTAAAAAACACATCAGAGCCATTTCTCTTCCATCACATGCCACATAACAAATCATTCCATATCTCGCTCCACTTGTGTATTAATAACTTAACTTTTTAAAGAGACTAGACAGAATAACATACACAGAAGTGAAAGAGAATGCCATCACATCTCCACCATAAAAAAAATTTAATCAAAACAATATGATGAGCATTCTAAAATAGGTTCTTTCAACTATGATCCACGTAAATCAAAGTGTAAAACAATAATATGTTATCACTTTGGACTTTTAATGGGTCAAATTAGTACTTTTAGGGACTTAATTGGTGAAAATAAAGTTTGGAAACCTAATTTGGTCTTAATTGAGAAGACTATGATTATTTATTTTAAAGATTTGAAAGATTAAGGACTGATACCCTGATTGAGGACCAAGTTTAAGAGAGGATTTTTCACAGTGTGAGATGAGCTTATTCCCTTATCTTTAAAGGCAGAGGCTAAGTGAGCACTTTTTGTCATATCTTGCTTAAGTCTTTCCTCTTCCTGAACACGATGTGAGATGAGCTCATTTAGAGACCAAGTCTCTTTCTGACAATTGTAGCTCACCTTAAACTGGTTAAATTGTGCAGGAAAGGATATTAAAACCAGTTGCACTAGCAAGTTCTCAGAGAGTTTAAGCTAAAGTGTTTTGAGCTTGGAAGCAAGATGAGACATCTCCAAAATGTACTCCCTTACATTGCCTTTGCCTTTATACTTCATTGAAATGAGACTTGTCAAGAGCATACCGATTTTAGCCTTTTCATTCTTGACAAATCTCTTTTCAATATTGGCAAGGAATTCCTTAGATGTAGTGATTTGATCAGACATTATGTCTATGAATGCTTCTGGAATGGCTCTTTTCATGATCATCATACACATGTGATTTGTTTCTCCCACCTTTCCATCTCCCTCTTTTCATTAGAGGTACTCTCATCCATAAGTGGTGGGGGAGAATCAATCCTTAACGCAAAGCTGAGATCCATAACTTCAAGAACAATCAAAAGATTGTCTTTCCAAGACTTGAAGTTAGAGTCATTAAGCATAGGAATAGAGTTGATATTGACAGTAATGTTAGCAGGATTAATCGCAGAAAAGAGAACAACAACAATTGAAACAAGGTCACAAACAAAACTTATCTTAAGAACAAAAATTAATTCAAATAAAGGTAAAACCCATCTTAAGATATCGGGCACTCCATTAACATTTTATCTTTGGATATAAGATTAATTTGTAAGTGATATATTAATGCAGTAATCAAACATTAATAATAAGAACATGTCAAAAAATAAATTGGCCTTTGGGTCAATTAATTAGTCACATGTAAAACTAAATAATCATCACATGTTGATTACTACATCTGCGCATGCATTTACTTTAAATATTGACCTTCCTTTGGGCCGATCAATAAGAACATAAATCGCATACACATAACCCTTTATATTTCAAAATAAAATTAATCTCCATAAAAGAGGTCACTTTGGTGACATATTGTTTTAATTAACTTATTGCAAATATATATATATATATATATTTAAAAAATAAATTTGCATCGATTTTTTCTTACAAAGTCAACTGTTGACTTTGACTTTGCGACTGGACTAGGTTGAGCCAACTCGGATTCGAAACTAGCCTGTTGAATCCATATTTTATTATGGGCTAAAATCTTCTATAGGTTAAAGCCCATAATATAACATAAAATATGTGGACTTGAAGCCCACATCTTCTATTTATTTATTTATTGTGAGTTGAAGCCCACAACCCTAGAAAACAAACTGTCACAAGCCCGTTAGGGCTGTGAAAAGCTATTCGCAGCGATTATGACAAGCTCTTTAATTATCTTTTGGAAGACCTAGTAGCTATTTTTTTTTCTTTCATCTTCACAGGCCACAATGGGATTTTCTTATATCGTCAGGTGCCCAATTTAATTTTCCTTCATCTTTCACTAACCTTCACCAGCGCTGGCCTTGCCAGCGTTGGTTGCTTCATCTAAACTGGCAGCCTACGGGCTGCCAGTTTGATCTGCTCTTCACTGGATTAACACTGGTAGCCTGTAGGCTAGCTGCATGTGTTTATTTTCCTTTATACAGTTGATTTCCCTCACCAGCCAGCACTGGTTATACACACGCACACGCACACATACACACATATAACCTGGCAGCCTACGACCAATTCATCTCTAAACAACACTAGTAAATCCATTGTTTATTATTTTAGTTTTCTAATTGGTTTCCTAATGATTCAACATGAAATGACTCTGATACCACTTGTTATATCTTCATTTCATAACATAAAGAAATGATATTCATGTTGAATTATCAAGAACACATAAAATGCATAAACTATAAAGCGGAAGCGTACCTGAATCCATATCCAGAAGTCGCTATCTAGAGTGATACGGATGGCTTTCCAGATTAACATGTTCACCTTAGATAATGGGATTTCAGTATGAGAATGAAGTCGCACGTGTAATCTAGAGACCATGACCATACATATAGGCAACCAAGTGCCTTTTGACATTCCCACCCTTTGGTATTCCTATTTTACCTCATCACTAAAATAGGAATAACCCCTTAATCTCTACATATTAAAGGTTCACACCCTATTAAATACACCAAAACCCAATCGCCTAAAATTACTTAGCAGATCATTTTAATTAGGCTTTATTTTATTTGACAGTCCATAAACACATAATTATTCTCATATAAGTCCAACGTTGGATTAATGATCTAACAAGTTATACGCCCAATATATATCACTAGCCAATTCCCTCGCGCCTCATCGCGGACGACAACATATTTTTTTAACGTAAAAAATATTAATTATGTGTTTTTTATTATAACATGAATTTAGTTAAAATAATAAATTTGTAATTACTGTGAAGTGAAAATTTTCTATAAAATATATGAATTTTAAATTGATATAATTTTATTTGTTTAGTAATTTTTAACGAAATAACCAACATATATTATCTTCATCATTAAAAAAGTAAGAAGATTTGGATATTTGAATTATTGAATTCATTGTAGTAAGATAAGTTCATTTTATAAATCACATTTCAAAATAAAAAAAATTATGAAAGGACCTACAATAATCAAATAAAAAATAAATAGTTAATTTTCTATCCATAAAAAGATGAAAACATAAATTGAAAATTCATCCCTACATTACCATCATTTTCATTTCTATAATAGTTAAACTTATTGTCAACATTACTCCTCAAACAATTAAAATCATTAAATTAACCCAAAAATAAAAAAAAAATAATAAAAAATTTGAACAAAAAACAAAATAAAAAATAATCACTAAAATTATAATTATTATTGCACAAACAATAAAATCATAAAATTATCTTATCCCAAAAAATAGATAAAATAACATAAAACACAAAAAAAAAAGAGAAAAAACATCAATTTTAATTTTAAAATTATCATCAACATAAATTAAAATTTCATAACGAAACATAATAACAATAAAACCACTACAAAAAATGAATCAAAAAAATAATCTATAAGCATAAATGAATAAATACGGATAGAAAACAAACACTATCTAAACATTATATATTTTTAAATCATTTTCATATGTCAGTGTTAAAAATAATTAAAAAATAAATTATTATTTTAATATATTTCTAAATAAAAAATATTTTAAAAAAATATCAATCACATTTACAAAAAAATATAAAAAATGTTTTATGGAAAAAAATGTTTTATGGAAAAAAATAAAGAAAAAAACATAATCAGGAAAAAAAGATTCAATGATTAATCGTGGTATGTTTAACCTAATCTAGACACCCCGATTATGAAAATAAATAAATATATATATTTATAAGTGGAAAAAGAAAAAATAATCAGAAAAAAAAATATTTAATGGGAAAAATGAAAAAAAATAGAAAAAATGGGAAAAAAACGTAATAAAAAAAGAAAAAAATACACTGTGAATTGGATTCGAACCCGCGCCCCTAGGAAACAGCCATAATTTCGCGTGCTTTGTACCATCACGACTACCTCAACATATTGTTCATTGTTCGTGAAAGTTTATATCAATAGTATTTTTATTGTAGAAAAAATAAAAATACGTGAAGAGTGGGATTCGAACCCACGCATTCTTGGAAAAGAGCCTTAATGTTGCACGCCTTGAATCAGCTTGGCCACCTCAATATTCCGTTCATGGTGCGCGCAAATATATATTAATAGTAATAGTTACTGTGAATTTATACAGTAAAACCGCACACGTTTTATGTTTTAGTTAATATTGTATTATTTTTAATGTAGTCACCGTCAATATACTATTATTCATTCGTAAAATCCTTTAAAGTAAGGGTTATATTTGTATATATAAAAAAATAAAGCACGTGTGCAATATTCAATATAGAAAAAAATACAGAGCAAACAACTTCTCCAGTTTTTGCTCTCAGACTAGATTCTCTTATTTGCTTTATCAGGGGTCAATATATCATATAATTTTTTTTATTTAGTTTTATTCGATACAATAACTGTAAATTTCGTAAAAAGTATCAAACCCTCTACCATTTCCCTTGGTCAAAATTAACCCATGGTTGTCAAGCCCACCATTACAAGTCTAGTCCACTTCGGTATGCGTTTTCTCTGGTATTCATATAAAACAAAAACAAAAGTCCAATACGCCGCCACCCAATTGACCAATGAATGGGATGGGAGCATGATTCTGATTTTTTGTATTACGGAAAGGTCTAACTATAGATAAACTAAGTAAAATCTTTATAATTTTAAATTTATAAAATATACATACTTGAACTTGAACTTGAAATTCATATCACGAATTTGATTCTATTCCCTATTCATCAAGTGTGTTCTGCTTTGATAGTGACATACAATTTGAATTTTCTTAAAATAAAATAAAATTATCATCGAATATGTTCTTTGCTCCAACAAGATCGGAGCATCTTAATTATATATAATAACTTTAATCCCCAAATTGTGCAATACAGAAATTAATTGTTCGAAAAATGCTATATAAGCGTATAAACAAGAAATTAATATACGGGACATGAAACTTATTGAAATTATATAGAAATCCAAACTGGTGCACAAAGAAGTCCATCAAGTACTGAATCGAAGATCACCATATTCTCACCCTTTTCACTGTGGAATATGTATAAGCATACAGGTCATGGAAGTGGCAGCTGTTGCTTTCTTGTCATTTTCATTGGTTAATATCATGTTTGGTTGAGACTTAGTTGAAGAAATCACTCATAAAAAGTGATGGCTATATGAATTTTACGGGAGAATATGATTGAGGTTATCGTATAAAGTATTTTTGGTATATAAATATTTTAAATATCAGACCATTAAACTGATCTGAATCCCAAAAAACTTGATCTAAAACAAAACAAAACAAAAATAAATAAAATTATTTTTTAAAACACTTTTATTGGAATGGCTATCCTGGACTCTTGATTTGCTAGGGTAAGGAATTTAGGAAAGGGAGTCGACAACATAACCTAATCTTGAAAATGGTGCCATCTCCCTCCATCTTTCAACTTGTTGAACAGAATGCTATTCCTCTAAATATTCTGCGGATTGGAAGACCCATTTGGCACACTGGCAACTCGCTATATACGTGCTTGCTCGCGCGCAAATAGAAATCGATCAGGAACACCACAGCTTGTTGCAGCAAGGATCGATCTTGATTATGACAGCAGCAATCAATGGATGGCAATGTTCACTCTATCACTGCAGGCAATATGCAAGAATGCCTGAAATTTCGTTGACAAAAAGCTGCCATGCCCAACGGTACTTGTCAAGAGGTGGGTGATTCTGAAGTCGAGTGAGATCTAAATAACTATTCTGTGTGAATGCGTATATGTTTTTCCAGAAAGAATAAGATAATAAGAAAACTTGAACTGCTGCAGGGCTCAACTCCTCTTCCTCGCCAAGTGTTGGATATGGCTATGCGAGAAGGAGAGGAGGAAATCACGCTGTGTCGTCAGATATATCATCTTTTTCGCCAGGATTTACAGTGGAGTTTCTTGAAGCATTTGATGATGAATATGATGGAGTCATTGTTGATCCAAACAAATTACCTTCCGGTGCTAATGCCTTTGCCTCTTCCCTCCGTGCTTCTTTGTCCAGTTGGAAGTTGAAGGTTTGACGACATTCTTAATCTATCATGCATCTTACATATATATATAGAGATATAGATATAGATATAGATATATAGCATCTAGCTTTACTTTTCACTACGTAATACTTGCTACTCTACTACGTACTATTATGTTCATAAATCGAATCTGTCCGGCGAAACAATATTCTGATCAAGTAAATATAACATTAATATGAAGTTGCTTGATCTATAAGACACTCGAATGATCAGAATTTACTAGCGATGCAGGGGAGAAAGGGAATATGGCTCAAAATATTGTCGGAGCAAGCTGATCTTGTTCCGATAGCGATAAAGGTAAATATTTTTTGTGATTTTTTCATTTCTTTATTATTCTATTAAGACCAAACCCCAAAGATCCCAAGTACAGGGGTTGATAATGCACCCAAGAATCGCATATATCGTTAAGGAATCCATACCTTCAGAATAATATAATCATATTTTATGGTTAAATTTTTTGGTGAAATAGTTTTTTAACATGGTATCAGAAACTTGTTGACCCAAAGGTCACAGGTTTGAATCTCACCATTCTCATTCTATTTGATAAAAAAAAAATGAAGCACAATGTGATATTAGTTTATGCAAGTTTCAAGTCCAAAAGACTTTCATTTGAGGAGGTGTGATATAATTATATTATGGGATCTTACTTATAAGTTTAACATTTTAGGTGAGATGATTTATTAATTAGCTTGCATTACATGTAGAAAACAAGAATTAAGAGGAGGAAATCCTTAGTTTAAATTCTATCACTTGAACATTTGAATTATATATAATAATGCGGCTGATTAAAAATCTCAAATTGATATATAGTTTAGCTTCTGATCAGAGTGCCCTCCACCCACACGTCGTGTCCAGCAATGTGATCATATGATTCTTATGGGTTGCCATGGCAGGAGGGTTTTCAGTACCACCATGCCGAGCCAGGATATGTTATGCTGACTTATTGGATTCCCGACTATCCCTGCATGCTCCCCACCAGCCCTTCCCACCAGATCGGTGTTGGCGGGTTTGTGATGAATGACAAAAGGGAGGCATGTTTGCAAGAATACCTGACTTCAGCTTTATTAATTCTTTTATTTTCTTTAAAAAAAAACTGCATTTTCGTGTCCTTCTCCACGTGGAACTTGATTATAGCTAGGTTTCCATTTATAACATCATCAGGTCCTGGTTGTGAAAGAAAAATGTCCCTGCAGTTGCCCTAACGTGTGGAAGATGCCAACTGGATATGTTAACAAGGTAATCAATTGTTTTGAGTCACTAACTTGGATTTTTATTTTTATTTTTATTTTTTGCTGTTGGTGGTGCGGAATTATATTATAGTGCCTGAGAGCCAATATTGACGCTGGCTTCAATTTACTAATAATAATGTCTCAGTCAGAAGATATTTTCTGTGGAGCAGTAAGAGAAGTAAAAGAAGAAACCGGTGTAAGCAAAAGTATTTGGCTGTCTTGTATTGTCTTTTCACATCACCAATACAGCCTTAAGATGGTTCATTTTGTCATCTTGCAGGTCGACACGAGTTTCCTTAAGTTGGTTGCTTTCAGGTATTTTTATTTTTATATTTCACACACAGACACACACTTTTCTTTCACTTGGTTCCTTGTTCCGGTTCAATTACTATGAGGTGAAAAGGACCAAGGAAGATACCTCGGACAATTCCTTTCTGTGTTTTTAAAATTTTTAAGGAGTCCATGTTTTGCGACTGTGGATCCTAATCAATTAGCCCGTAAAATTAATTGACAGGCACGCTCACATGTTGGCCTTCGATAAATCAGATATACTCTTTGTATGCATGCTCACACCATTATCTCATGAAATCGCAATCGATGACAAAGAAATCCAAGCTGCAATGGTCAGTAGTTGTTTGTTAATACGGTGTAAAGATTCTTTTTTATTTTAAAAAAATGTTTAAAAATATATTAAAATAATATTTTTTAAAAGGGAAGAGAATGAGAAAACAGAGAGTATCGGCCGTTAAACTAATTATATAATCCAAGATTTTTACTAGAGAAAATGCTGTACGTAGCTGACTTATTTTTCCCTTTAAATTTTGATTGGCCAGTGGATGCCACTGCATGAGTTTGTGGGACAGCCCTTTTACGCGGAGGACCAGATGTCTAGAAAGGTCATGGATGCCTGTGTTGCCGCACACGAGGATCGTTATAACGGGTTCGTTGCTCATCGGTTAACCTCAAAACTCGACGGCCAATCCCCGCACTTGTATTACGACGACGTTCTTCACCCTAACTAGTACACGTAGTCAATGCTTCTGAACTGAACGTGCTTGTGTGCGTAACAAGGCAGGCTTGCCAGTTTTGAATACCATTTTGATATTTATTTATTCGAAAAAGGTAGAGAAAAAAAATACCCCCGGGATATAAGCAATGCCTCCTTAATGTCTATACAGTAGATTGGAAAGACAAAAGGAAAACACTTCGTGTTTTGTATTTGAAGGTGTTGGTTTGCAGACTTGAAACACCATGATGATGAAATTATAATTATGCTCTTAATTAAGTTAAATAATTCCAATAGTCACACCTTTCCATAAAATAAATTTTTAAAACAAGTAAAATCAATAATCCGACTGATAATTGTAGTTCCTGGTGGCAAGTCACGTACCATCGTATTATAAATAACTACTACGCACTTCAATTTACATTTTTCCGCCGGTTAAAAAATACAAATTTTTTTTAAGGGAAAATCAAAAACTTTATTTATTTTTATACATGTCTAGAGAACAACACATTGCACACTTCATTTTCTTTTGAAAAAAAAAATATACAACGGTTCGTTTAAATTAATCCAAATTCCAGCTACTATGGCAACTTAAAAAATGAGACCTTTAAGTTTTTCAATCCAAACTCGTTTTCGTAACTTATTTTTTATTCTAAACACCTTAGAAACATGGTCTTAAAAAAACCCTAAACAAATTCCTGAAAAATAAACTATGCCACGTGTCTTCTCAAAACCACCTCCTTTTCCACCAATAGCACAACGAGGCACCATAACTAATGATGAACATAAACTTTACCACCAATGATACTCATCCGTTTCACTCTTCATAAGGTAAGCTCATGTGACTGCAATGTATAAATACCTCAGTCTCCAAGTAAGTTTAAAATCAACCACTATAATTTCATTCAAGATATTAAGCAATTAATTTTACACATCACTCAAAATAAAAAAGTTCATGTAAGAGATAGCATAACTCATGACTACTCTTAGGCCAGTCACGGTCACTCATGACCACACATGACCATTCAATTTCATTCAAGAGTTTAACATTGATTTATTCAATCACAAAATCCCTATACCTTTTATTATATTTATCTTTTTTGTATGCTATCTCTCCTCCAACCCTTATAAGCGTGAGCATTATAGGAACTCACGAAGCGGTTTACCCACGTGATGTGGCAGGTTTTTTTATTTATATAAAAAATTAATTGTTTTTTTATATATTGTATTTTATTATTTTATTATTTAGTTACTATAATTATATTTAAGAATACTAATATGAATTTTTATCGTTCAAAAAATCTAAAATTATTTTTCCCCTCTCTCAATATATTTTTAGGCGATAATATTCAATAAATATCAGACATATTAGAAATAAAAATATTGTAATTTGTTTTTAAAATATAAACTTAATTTTGTTGTGTGCTATAATTATTTATTGTCGTCTAAAAAGAATAGTCTAATGGAAACGGGAAGTGACTTGTATAGTTTTTAATTTGACTTATAGATAATGCAGGTAAATTTATTAACATTTTTTTTTGAGATATTTTTTTTCCAGTAATATTAGATCTAAAATATTAAAAATGAAAACAATGGAAATTCCCCGCAAGCACTTTCAGTCGACTGACTGAATCAAATAGGATAGGCGGGCGGGAACGACGGAAGTGGAGTTGCAAACTGCTATTAGGCACATGCTAATGAATTGAGAGATAAATTCATAAATCTACTTAAATAAAGGAGCACAAAATTAAATTTTGAAGCCAATATTTTTTTTATATAAGATTTATTAATCATATTATTATATTAAATATATTTAAGAAAACATGAAATGAATTTCTGTCCTTCAAAAAATCTTAGGTCATTTTTCCTCTCTCTTAATATATTTTTAGGCGATAATATTCAATAAATATTCAAACATATAATTAGTTTTACATATTTTAATTTGACATAAATATACAAATATACAAATATTTTTTATAACATTTATTAATTATATTATTACATTAAATGTATTTAAGAATATTGATATTGTTTTTTTTTACGAAAAAAATTCTAGGTCATTTTTTTCCTCTCTTTATATATCTATAGGTGATAATATTGAATAAAAAAATTATTTTATTTGATTAATTCATTTTATTATTATATAAAATTAATTTAAGAATACTGATATTAATTTTTTTTATTCAAAAAATACTAGGTCATGTTTTCTTCTCCCTATATATATATTCCTATGCGATAATATTCAATAAATATTAGACCATATAATTAATTATAGACTAAAAATATTAAAGAAACTCTAACAAAATATAAAAACAAAAAAAAAATTAACATTTCTATTACTGTCAAAAAAAATTAAATTATTCGGAGAGAAAAAAATATTAACAGAAGAGTAAGCAAGAAAAACAATTAAATTATTATTATTATTATTATTATTATTATTATTATTATTATTATTATTATTATTATTATTATTATTATTATTGTGTTAAGTACAAAATTAAAATTCAAAGACAAATTTTTTCTATGTTATCTGATTTATTCATTATATCATTATATTAAATGTATTTAAGAATACTAATATTAATGTTTTTTGTTCAAAAAATCATAGGTCATGTTTTCTTCTCCCTATATACATTCCAATGAGATAATATTCAATAAATATTAGCACATATAATTAATAAAAAACTAAAAATATCCTAGAAAATTTAAGAAAAGAAAAAATAAATATCATTGTCATTATTGTCAAAACAATAAAAATCATTAAATTATACGGAGAAAAAAATTTAACAAAAGAGCAAGCAAGAAAAACAATTAAATTATTATTATTATTATTATTATTATTATTATTATTATTATTATTATTATTGTGTTAAGTACAAAATTAAAATTTGAAGACAATTTTTTTATGTTATCCAATTTATTGATTATATCATTATATTAAATGTATATAAAAATACTGATATTAATTTTTTTATTTAAAAAATCTTAGGTCATGTTTTCTTCCCCCTATATATATTCCTATGAGATAATATTCAATAAATATTAGAACATATAATTAATGAAAGACTAAAAATATCCTAGAAACTTTAACAAAAGGAAAAAAAAAATATCATTGCTATTACTGTCAGAACAATAATAATTATTAAATTACAAGAAGAAGAAAAAACATTAACAAAAGAGTAAGTTAGAGAAATAATTAAATTATTATTATTATTATGAAAGAAACAAAAATAAAAGAAAGACTAAAAAATGCTAGAAACTTGAACAAAAGATAAAACAAAGACATAATATAAAAAGAAAAAGAAAAATTATCATTGCTATTACTGCCAAAAAAATAAAAATTAACAAATTATCCGAAGGAAAATTTTTTTATCAAAGAAGCAAGTAAGAAAAAGAATTATTATATTAGTATTAGTATTAGTATTAGTATTAGTATTAGTATTAGTATTAGTATTAGTATTAGAATTAGTATTATTGTATTAAACACACTTAAATATACATAGGCAAAAGTAGGGGTTATATTAGAAATTTAAAAAAATAAAAGTATAAGAGCTGAAATGAAAATAAAATATAAAGGAATGAAAATAACAAATTAAAAGTTTAAGGGCTGAAATGAAAGTTAGATTTATTATCATTTTCAATTCAAGGACAAATTTGCAAAAATTGAAACTTCTGTACCGAATATATTCAGCCTTTTCAACCTAATCCGAAAATTAAAAGATGAAGGACCGAAGTGAAGCGTTAACATTTCATTAATTGCAATCGAAGGACCCAATCGAACAAAATAAAAAACTATATAACTGAAATCAGGGTCATATACACAATTAAAAGTCAAGGGACTGAAATGAATTTATACAAAACTCGGGGGGCTCTTCTGCACTTGTACGTGCAGGAGAGAGAGAAACGGAGCAACCGGCCACCGCCGCGTCCACGACCACCGTGTGAAGCAACTTGCCGCACTAGGAGGAAGACCAAGAGGAGGCGCACCAGATTAGACGTCGGTAGCCCATTTCCGCCACAATAGCACACCGCACGAGCCACTTGAACAGGGACAGATTTTGAAATATATATAAATAATAATGGTCAATTATCGTTATGTCTCTAACCTTAATTAATAGATTTTGTCTTATTAGGGGATAAAATCGTCTTTAGCCATTTAAAAAATTAAAAAAAAGGTTGCGGCGGACCGGGGCTAAAATCGTTACCACGCTGTTTATAGGCAGAAAAAACAACAAAAAAGGTGGATGAATCGTGCGATGCAGGGAGAAAAAAGTTCGTGTCCACAGTGTACCAAGCCTAAAGATTCAAGTCTACATCATAGCGTAACATTTTAGCCCATGATATAGTTATAAGAAGCCTAATCCAATCTCGAAGCTTTCATGACTTTGTTATTATTAATGATGTGGCAATAAATTATAGTTGGTGTTAGGTATACTTATGAGTACTTACTAATTGAATTTCACAATATTTATACCTTACTCATTAATTGACAAATAAGGAATTTAGGATATGGGATTTGAGATTGAATATTTGATAGTAAAAGAATTTTATTATTGTGTAAAGTACCATCAAAGATATTCTAGAATAATAAATATTAATTCAAAGAATTGAATGCATAAGTTAAAAAAAAATTAAAAATGTTAGATGAAGATTGGAAAAAGTATGTGATAAAGATTTTTAATACAATCTAAATAAGTTTACATGTCAAAACTTGTAACTAATAGATTGAATCTCAATAGACATCTATATTAGTAAAAGATGAATGAAAGTAATATTTGAGAGACCATTTTAATACATTTAACGAGTTCTTCATTCAATTTTTTAGTATAAGTTCAAGATTAAGAAAGAAGTTAAAATCTTCAACCTTGACCATCTTATGAGTTGGTGGTAACTATTTTGCTAGTACGCAATCTATCTTGAAACTTAATGTTTCACAATTAAATATTTAATATAATTAATTTGACTATTTAAAAGTATAATTATATCCTTATACTTAATTAATCATTTAAATTTGACCCAAAATAATTCTTAAACTTCTTAAACTTGATTAAATTTTCAATTAGATTTTGATTAAATGAACTTTACCTATTAAAAATCTAATAGATTCATCAAACTTAATTTTTATGCAAATTCATTAAATAATTACTTAATTTAACTCCATTCTACGTTGTCTTTCAATATTGGATACTATTGGGTTCCCAATTTCATCCAAAGCCTTATTTTGGTTTCTCTATGCATTTAAAATCCTCATTAGCATATTTTATCCAAGCTACTAGTCTTTTTTTTTAAAAAAAATGCTTTATATATTTTTATTTAAAAAAAGAAAATATAATTTTCACGGGAACATAAAATTAGGTTATGACACTTGGGGTGAGATGAAATCTCTTACCATGAAGAGATTTATGTCTAGGCATTATAATAGAGAATTGTATCAAAGATTATAGAGTTTGAGACAAGGTCAAGGAGTGTTGATGAGTACTTCAAATAAATGGAAACTGTTATGGTTTGAGTTTATGTTGAGAAGGATAAAGAGACTGTTATGGATAGATTTATGAATGGTCTTAATCATGATATACCTTATAGTGTGGAGTTGCACCATTATATGAAGTTAATAAAGATGATGCATATAGTAAAGAAGACAAAGAAATTACTTAAATGGAAGGGTACCATTCAACAAAGGTAGTCATTAAACTCTTCAACACTTGTACACCAAATTAGAGGACTATCATTAAGGATGTCTCATCATAGTTAAATGAGGAGGGTAAGGTTGAATACCTTAGAGATAAGAAAAATACCCTAGCGATTGATAAAGATAACAATGTTACTTCTACTTCTCGTAACCATGACATTAAATACTTAAATTGTTTATGTTTTGGTCATGTTGTTTCACAAAATCTAAATAAAATAGTCATAATTATGAAAGGTAATATGAAAGGATAAAATAGAGAAGATTCCACCATTAAAAGATGTTGATGATTTTTATGTGTAAGTATCTGGTTGATAAAGAGATGCTTGACCGCTATTTATGATCGGCTTGTTTTAACTCACAAGTGCATGAGTGTGCGATGTAGCAATTAACTCGGTAAGATCGAGGTCATATCCACAGAGAGCTAGATTTATAAACTAAGCTAGGTAACAACAAAAATATTTTAGGAGAATAATGAATGGATTTGTTTTCTAAGATAAAAGAGAGTAATTAGATTTAAATGATAAGAAAAGGTAAGTCTTGGTTCCAAATCAATTTTGATGGTGATGTATTGGTGAATCCTTCAACATATATAAGATAACTCAACCTAATATCAACGATGGTGATATTAGATCGGAAGATATTACAATGAAGATCTAAAACATGAAGATGATTATTGCTTAAGAATAAACGAGTGTTTTCATATTAAGTCGGACATTGAATCAAGCAATCTCTATACCAAAATTAAGTTTTGTTCATAAAAATTCAAGATTATAACATTACTTAGATGATTTATAAAATTTCTTTGCAATAACAAAACATTCATGAAGAAAAAGTGAAGATAGACATTAGGATTCATTCATATCTTAAAGAACTCACCTCAATCACCATCATCCTTTATTTGGTTCCAAGAAAGAGATTAACCAACCATAATTATATATAATAACACTCTAATAAACATGAAATAACTTGAATAAAACTGAAATAATAAGTTTTACAACTAAAATAAAACTGAAATCTAAAACAAGAAGAACAAAACACAATCTCGGAAAATATTGCAAGACAGATCCGATGCTAAAGCTTTTGTTTTCTCAGTAATTGTCCACTCAATTGCTTTCTTGTGTTTTCTCACCACTCGTCAAAAGCTTTTGTTCCTGCTCTATGCTAAGTTTTGATGAAATCACAATAGGATATGATTCATCTTCCCCTAGAAATGCATACTTAAGATCACTCGGTAAAGGCTTCCTTTCGGCTTATAAGGTTGAACAGGAGATGTCTCAACTTTCACTTGGGCTGAAATCAAAAGCTCAAACAATGGAGTCCATTGACCTGTTGACATAATAGGCATTGGATCTAGATATGTCTCGAGTTCTCTTACTTCATCATCAACACATTCCAAAGAACAAAATCTTTCATCATGAATTAAAGTTCTCTCTAATGGATCCTTTATCCCTTCTCTCTCACAGTGTTCTTGACATACAGTTTGAATCAAATCCACCTCTCTAATGTCCTCATGTTCACCAATTTGTTTAGAAATATTGAAAATATTCATCTCCAATGTCATATTCCCAAAAGACAATTTCATCACCCCATTCCTACAGCTTAATTAAAGCATTGGATGTAGCTAGGAAAGGTCTACCTAAGATGACTGGGATGGGAGCATTAGAACCTTGAACAGTGAGGTGTCTAACATTACAAAATCAACAGGAAAGTAGAATTTATCTACTTGGATCAATACATCCTCAACAACACCCCTAAGAATCTTGATTGACCTATCAACTAATTGTAGGGTGATTCGAGTAGGCTTGATTTCCCTAGACCTAATTGTTTGTAAACAGGTGTAGGGTATTAAATTCACACTTGCTCCTAAATCCAACAAAGCTTGGTCTATCTTATGACTTCCAATAATGCATGAAATGGTGGGACAACCAGGATCTTTGTATTTGGGAGGGGTCTTAAACTGGATGATGGCACTGGCATGTTCAGTTAGAAAGGCTTTTTCTTTCACATTCAATCTCCTTTTGACTGTGCATAAGTCCTTAAGGAACTTTGCATAAGATGGGACTTGTTTAATTGCATCAAGGAGTGGAATGTTTACCTTTACTTGTTTGAACAATTCATAGATTTCCGAGTTCATAAGATCATGTTTAGATTTTCCTAACCTTTGTGGAAATGGTGGTCTAGGAACAAATTCTAAATCACTCACTTTGCCTCCATTTTTTGTTGAATCATCTCCTTTCTCACTCTTCTCTCTCTCATTTATCTCACCTTCTTTCTCACTCAAGCTCTCATTTGTCACTCGAGTTTTGATTTCCTCTTCACTTCCCCTAGATTTCTCCTCCACAATTCCTTTAGGAATCCCTAAACCTATAGCTTTGTCAATAATCTTTCCACTTCTGAGGGTGGTGATGGCTTGGATTTGTTCATGGTTTGAGGATTCACCGGGTGAGGATTCACTTATATGCATCTGACCTCTAGGATTTGGCATTGGTTGAGCTGGGATTTTTCCCTTCTCTTGAATGCTTAGTGATTGAGTCAACTTGGTTAGTTGACTTCGAATGTCATCTAAGGTCCTATTGGTCTGATCTTGAAATTTGTTAACTTGGTTGTTGATTCCTCCTTGTGTTTGCATGAACTGTTGAAGAGTATCCTCTAGGATCTCTTATGAGGGGGTTGATATGTGTTATGTGTGGGAGCATGAAATGGTTGGGGTGGAGGTTGAAATGTTTGAGGTACTGAAGAGCCCTCATTTCTCCATCCAAAATTTGGGTGGTTCCTCCATCCAGGATTATAAGTATCAGAGTAGGGATTGCCTGCTTGGTTTGAAAATGACTTTCTAACATTACTTGAATCAGAAGTTTGGCCATATAACACCTCCTTGAAAGCTGGAATAGTAGGGCACTCATTTGTCCTATGCCCTTTACCCTCACAAACAATACAACTTTCCTCTTGTTGTTCACTTATGACATGCACTTTTTTAATCTCAAGAGACTCTACTTTTCTAGCCAATGAGGCTAATCTAGCATTAAGGTCATCAGTCTCTTTCAATTGGAACCTCCCACTTGAATGAGAAACGGTGTTTCTAGATTCAACTTGAAGTGGGAGAGAAGTTTCCCATTGCTTTGTGTTTTCAGCCAATTGATCAAAAAAATCAAAGGCTTCACTTGGTTCTTTGTCATAAAACTCACCATTACACATGGTTGACACTAGCTTTTTAAAATCTGCGGTAAGAGAGTCATAGAAGAAACTCACTAACCTCCACATCTCAAAACCATGGTGGGGACAAGCATTCAACAAGTCTTTAAACTTTTCCCAAGCTTGGTGAAATGACTCATTTGGACTACAAGAAAAATTCATCATTTGACGTTGTAAGGCTGTTGTCCTATGAGTGGGGAAGTATTTTTTCAAAAATTCAGCTTGCATTTCCCTCCATGTACCTATAGACCTAGGACGCAGGGAGTTTAGCCAAAGCTTGGCTTTATCCTTTAGAGAGAATGGGAACAATTTAAGCCGAATGGTTTCCTCCGTGCATGTTCTATCAATAAAGGTATTGCATACCTCTTCAAACTCCTTAATGTGTATGTATGGATTTTCATGCCCGGTTTCAAATTGAAAGCTTGTTGGTTAAGAGGCAATATAATACACGAAGGTGTACTTTGTCTTGTCGGGTAAAGATACTCTCGAAGGGTTCGAAAATTAGGTTGATCATTGAATTGTGGAGGTCCATTACCTTGAACACTCCCTTCACCCTCTATATCTTCAACATTAGCCATGATGGAATATAATATAATAGTTATATGAATATGAAAGGAAAAGAGAAAGAAAAACAAGATTGCAAATAAAAGTAAATGAAACGTAAAAGATAAAGTAATAGCTGAAAAAAAATACAACAAATTAGGAAATACACACTCTAACTAAAAAGAAAAATTAACAACAAAAAACATTAAAAGATAATTGTAAAAAGCATGAATAAAAAAGCTGTAATACCGCCAAAAACTTAAAACAATAAATATTAGATAAAAAAGCATAAAAAAATAAAATAAAATAAACAAGAGGCGTTTGAACCAGCCATAATCCAACAATTAGTAGTCCAGTCCACAGTCCAATATCCAAAAAGTTGAGGTCAAATTTTTTTCTTTTTTTTAGGCGGTAAGACCAGCCATTTGAGTTTTTTTTTTATATATATATTTTTTCAAATAATCAAAACTAAATTTGTTACCTTTGCTTGATAGCTCCCCGGCAACGGCGCCAAAATTGCTTAACCGCTATTTATGATCGGTTTGTTGTAACTCACAAGTGCATGAGTATGCGATGTAGCAATTAACTCGGTAAGATCGAGGTCATATCCACAGAGAGCTAGATTTAGAAATTAAGCTAGGTAACAACAAACATATTTTAGTAGAATGTTGAATTAATTTGTTTTCTAATATAAAAGAGATTAATTAGATTTTAATGATAAGAAAAGGTAAGTCTTGGTTCCAAATCAATTTTAATGGTGATGTATTGGTGAATCCTTCAACATATATAAGATAACTCAACCTAATATCAACGATGGTGATATTAGATCGGAAGATATTACAATGAAGATCTAAAACATGAAGATGATTATTGCTTAAGAATAAACGAGTGTTTTCATATTAAGTAAGACATTGAATCAAGCAATCTCTATACCAAAACTAAGTTTTGTTCATAAAAATTCAAGATTATAACATTACTTAGATGATTTCTAAAATTTCTTTGCAATAACAAAACATTCATGAAGAAAATGTGAAGATAGACATTAGGATTCATTCATATCTTAAAGAACTCACCTCAATCACCATCATCCTTGATTTGGATCTAAGAAAGAGATTAACCAACCATAATTATGTATAATAACACTCTAATAAACATGAAATAACTTGAATAAAACTGAAATAATAAGTTTTACAACTAAAATAAAACTGAAAACTAAAGCAAGAAGAGCAAAACACAATCTCGGAAAATATTACAAGACAGATCTGATGCTAACTTGGACTGCAATTTAACCCTATTTTTGAGCGATCTTTGGAGAAGACTATCCGACACATATTTATAGGACTTTCTGTTATCTTTCCCAAACATTAAAAAACATACAATTTGGATCTCGGAGTCAAAAGATATGACTGAAACGCCGAAAGGTGTTCTGAAAACTTATTATGTTGGCAACTTGGAGCATATTCTTGTGACAGATTTCATGCCAACATTTTACTGCACTTTACAACACTATAGAAGCAGTTTCTGGAGACAGCTATTAGACACATAGTTGTAGGCCTTTATGTTAGCTTTCTAGAACATCAAAAACCATACAATTTGGATCTCTGAGTCAAAAGTTATGACTGAAACTCCAAAGGTGTTCGAAAAACTTATTATTTCGGCAACTTGTAGAAGATTTTTGTGTCCGATTTTTTCCTCATTTTTAGCTGAATCTTTCTTTTTTTTGACCCAAGATAAAGTAACAATCTTTCCTCCAGCTTTCCATAGATTTCTCCTCCAATTCTTTCTTCCAAATTTCGACGTTTAAATTTCCTGAAATAATTCATTTAAGCTCAAAAACTTGTCGAAACATTAAAAGAAATTCATTACTAAAAAGCACATCAATTATTATAAAATCCCAAATACAAATAATAAATACATATGTAAAATAAGATATTTAACAATACTTTTGATGCACAATAAAGAGACACTTCACACAAGGAAATCACTAAACATAAATATCAAGATGGATGGTTTGAAAGGTTAAAAGGAGAAAATATTTTACATGATGTCATATTCAAAATAAGATATGTAGCTTAAGTATAGATGGGTAGTTGCACTAATATAGCTAGTACTGAATTAGTGGGGAAAATGAATTTGCATACTCACAAACATCTCATAGATTATACATTACATCAGTTGAATAATATTAGTGAAGTGAAAGTTTAAAGACAAGTTTTTGTTGCCTTTTCTATTGATAAAAATTGTGACGAGTTGTTAGGTGATGTTTTGTTAATGCAGACTAGTTATTTGTTAATTGGTAGACCATAGTAATAAGATGAAAGAGTTACGCATCCTTAAGTGATAAATAAGTATTTTTTTTTTAGATGAATGGAAAACCTATAACTCTTATATCTTTAACACCTAATCATATATACATGAGGAGCAACTCAAATTGAAAAAGAAAAAGATGACAAAAAATAAGAGCTTATATATTATAGAGACCTTATTTGTTATAAAGTTTTCTCTTGTTTTTGATGATGGTTCTCTTGATATAGATTCAAGATTGAATTTTTGAAAGAAAGGAAGGATGATACAAACCAAGTAAAGTTTGGATTTGATCTTAAAATGTCTCATAACTAGTTTTGCGAGATTAAACATATCTCTCAAATTATAAATAGAATCGATTTGAAATTATAGGAAGATATTAGATACATAGAACTATATTGTGATAAGTTTTCAAGTCAGATGAAGTTCATAAATATAGTATTTTAGAGGGTAGAAGACACTAGATAAAATCTTTTCAAATTTACCATGCTTAACCTTCATCTATAAGTGAGATTTTATTATGATCCAAGTTGAGATGAAAAATAAATATTTTAAGCTTTTCAGGAATGTACAGAAGTTGGATATTCGAGCTACATAGTGGAATTTTACCATGAAGACTTTACTTTTATTATCCTATTTTATTTATTTTGAATAATTATTTTTTAAATATGGGTTTGTTTTGGCCCATTAAACATTGTATTAAATACTTAAAAATAGTATGAAAATATGTAGACTGATTGATGAATATTGATAAACCACATGCACATGTCCCACGACAGTAATAAGTATACACAGGGGTTTTGAATCAAGACAGCATGTGATTTCTCAATCAATTGATTGGATACTATAAAGCAGGGATTTTTCTCTAGAACCTAGTACTATTAATACATTAAAGTTCCCAAATTAGACTTTTCTTTCATTTCCTGTATATAATATATACTTTTTATCACTTCAAAATATCAAAATAACTTTTTAGCTTTCTACCGTGTCCTGACGGTCCAAACGGTTTTCTTGTGAATGTAATCTAATTTCTATATAAATAATTTTTTATTAGAAAAGAAGAATAGTCCGTGAAGCGAGGGAGAGAAAAAAAAACCACTGCAAGTCGGTAAAGTGATTGGCTGGTTGCCACCTGGCAACCTGTTTGCGTCTCTGTTTTGGTTCAAAAACCAGCAACAGATTCCACATTAAAAAGCTCGGCCCTCTTTCCGTGGAGTGTTCCTTTACCATCGTCGCCTCAAGTATACAACGGTCAACGTTGTCTGTGTGCTATAGCGGTGTCTCTCTAACCCTAAACCTCTGTATCTACTAATAGGTTGGGTTTCTCTGTTTTTATTTGGATTTGAGATATTCTCTCGCTCTTAAATCATCATCTTTCACCTGAAGTTCATCAGGAAGTTCTCTTCGCTTGGTTTCAACTGCTTCCCCTTCCTTTCGATCTTCATCAACTTGTACTTCTCTCATCGCCATGGAATCAAATGGTATCTCCGAGTCGAAGATCGTCACCGGTGATTTTGGTTATGTTCTTCAAGACGTTCCTCATTTAAGAGATTACATTCCTGATCTTCCTGTATGTTATCTTTTTCTTGTCATCAATTGATTGATTGATCTATTTTTTCTTTTTCTTTTTCTTTTCATTTTAAAAGCAAGAAATAATAATAATAATAAAATTAATTTTGGTGGGTGGTGCAGACTTATTCCAATCCTCTACAAGACAACCCTGCTTACTCCGTTGTCAAGTAATTTCATTTATCTTTTATATTATCATTATTATTACTCTCTGAAACTTCCCCTTTTAGAATAGAGGGGGCTAATGGCTTCAAGCAACAAATAATTAATTTCACCTGAGTGATTTTATTTTTATTTTTTACAGGCAGTATTTTGTCCACGTCGATGACTCTGTTCCACAAAAGGTAAGCAATCTAGTTTTTAATTCACATTCTAGATAGTCTAGACGAAGACCAAACCAGATTCCGTAAATTATAATGCAAAAACTCGAAGGTTTCTCGAGCTAAATTATAATGCAACAAATAATTAATTTCACCTGAGCTAAATGTTAATTTTGTCCTCCCATCTTTTATAGATTGTGGTTCACAAGGATAGTCCCAGAGGGATACATTTCCGCCGTGCCGGACCCCGTCAAAAGGTGTGTTTTCATAATCATCAAGCATTTTGAATGTTTTTTTTTTTTTAAAAAAAATACGTGCTTCTTCATTTACACTTTTCTTGGATATTTCTCAGATCTATTTTGAGCCAGATGAAGTTCGTGCTTGCATTGTCACATGTGGGGGTCTCTGCCCGGGACTCAATACTGTAATCAGAGAAATAGTGTACAGCTTGTACCACATGTATGGCGTGACTAGAGTTCTAGGGATAGATGTGAGTAATTGTTAAAGTTCTGTGCTCCAATTTATGCCCTACTATACTCCTTTTCTGCCAATGTTTTCTTATCTCTCCTTTTATTGCTTTGTTGTTTTAGTAATTTTTTATTTTCCTGTCTTTTACTTATGAAACTGGATTTTAGTTTTAGTGATTTCACATGAACATATGTTAAACTTAATTATGTACCTGATAAAAAAATTAATGTCAAACATATCTTGTTTGGAAACGGAAAAGGATATAGTGTCTGACCTCAACCTACTTGCTGCCTTTCCCTGGTTCAGCAGACTGGCTAAACTATAGTGTCATAATCTCATTGTGATTTTAAGGTTTTGGGATTTTGTTCTCCTCATAATTTTTTAAGTTTTATCCTTATTGTTTGTGAACAACAGTATTGCAGTTCCATCAAGTGAGTAGGTTGATTAAATGCTCTTTTTCCCCTACATAACCAATGGATTATTACTGACAAGGTAATGTAATTACAGGGTGGTTACAGGGGTTTTTATGCTCGAAACACAATTCCTCTGACACCTAAGGTTGTGAATGACATTCACAAACGTGGTGGAACCATCCTTGGGACATCACGAGGTGGTCACGATACTTCAAAAATTGTCCACAGCATTCAGGATCGGGGCATTAATCAGGTTAGTGGAAGATTTAACATGCTAGCCAATTTCTCCCAAGTCAGAAGTTTTTCACCATTCCAAAGAACAAATATTTATCTCTATTTCTTCTGGCAACCAGGTTTACATTATTGGAGGAGATGGAACTCAGAAAGGGGCGTCGGTGATTTTTGAGGTAATGTGCTTTATAAGGATTTGAGAACTTGGCTTTAGTTGCATCTGGACATTGATGCATAAAAGTGATCTATAGTCTAAAGCTTTGTTTCTTTTATGGATCATGTTGACCATAATTTGGAGTGAAATAAAAGAAGAGAAAAGAGAGGAATGAAAGGCATGTGCAGAATTATAAAAGACAATTTTAACAAAACAAAATATTCAATGGTATCAAAATATGGAAAATTTGGTAGGGGACTATCATCGACCATGTTTAAAGTCGTTTGATTGAAAATATAATTGATTTCTACCTCTTCTTTTCTTTCTATAAATTAAAATTCTTCAATTTTGCAGGAAATTAGAAGGCGGGGACTCAAAGTTGTAGTTGCTGGAATTCCCAAAACCATTGATAATGACATACCGGTACTTTTTATGGATATTTTTATTTGTATGCTGTATCCTATACCACAAAGCTGCGATACAACACCCATTATAATGCAACAATAACACATTTTAAAAATTGTTTTACATGAGGTAGGTTATCGACAAGTCCTTTGGCTTTGACACTGCTGTTGAGGAGGCTCAACGTGCAATTAATGCAGCACATGTTGAGGCTGAAAGTATTGAGAATGGTATTGGTCTTGTGAAGTTGATGGGTCGCTACAGTGGTATGCTTCAATTCATATCCTGAAATGCTATGTAATATTACTTCTGGTCTTAATTTAATGTGTATACTCAATATTGAATTATATAGTAGATTACAGAGAGGTCTACAACAATTTACCCTTCTAGTTTTCAAAAAGCTCCAATGTTACCCCAAACCATTGAGAAGCCTATTTTTTAAATTTGATTTTTGAGATTAAGCGTTTTAACTGTTTTTGTGAGATGCTATGACTGTCTGCAAGTAAAGTTTGAGAGAATAGTAAGAAAACAAATGAAAATAAATGTGAAACAGTAAGATTTATGTTAGTTATTTAGGAGTAAAGGGCTAAATTGACACTTTAACAAATTATAAGGGTAATGTTGGAAATTTTTAAAATTATGGGATAAAAATGATTTTTCATAAATCTGCAAGGCAATAATATAGTTTGCCCAAAAATTAATTAACACCGTGTACTGGATATGCATTTCTTGTCAATGCAGTTTGTCATACATATATATATATATATATATATATATATATATATATTATTATTTCAATGGTTTAATGCAGGTTATCATGGCTGTTAAAGTACTCTCTTAGATAGTATCTCTAGTGAGTGCTATGACCATTTTGTTGCTTTGCTGCAATTGAACTGCGTGTTTGTCCTACTGTTGGACTTCCATTTTATTATTTGTGTTTCAAGCTTCTGCTTTAACAACTTTCCTTGTCCTCTTTTTCATTGAAGCAAGGCTGTTATTGTTTTTCATTTTTTTTTTCAGTTTAGGAATTAAATTGAATTTGACGTGCAGGGTTTATTGCTATGTATGCTACACTTGCAAGCCGAGATGTGGATTGTTGCTTGATTCCAGAGTCCCCTTTTTATTTAGACGGGAAAGGTGGACTTTTTGAATACATAGAGAAACAACTGAAAGAAAATGGGCACATGGTTATTGTGTTAGCCGAAGGTGCGGGCCAGGAGCTGCTTTCTGCAAGCATGCAATCAATGAATCATCAAGATGCTTCAGGAAACAAGCTTCTTCAAGATGTTGGGCTGTGGTTATCACAGAGTATCAAGGTTCTGAATTCAAACTCAAAACTGTTCTCCCTTGTGAATTATATATTATCCCAGGAACATGTCATACCATAGTTACAGGGGACTCAAACTCCCTTTTTCAATCAATTCATATTCAATATCAAAAGTGAAATATATTCTCTAAATTATTTCTTTTCTTTTCTTCTCTTTTCCGCAGGACCATTTTTCAAAGCAGAAGAAGATGACTATAAACCTCAAATATATAGGTTAGAATTACACATTTTAAGAGATGTATTTGTTTTATAATTAAGCTTTTTGGCTTACAAAGATTGTTATTGACTATCATAATGAAATCCTGTAATTTGTTTCTCCTGGCAGATCCTACATATATGATCCGTGCTGTACCAAGTAATGCATCTGACAATGTTTACTGCACACTTCTGGCTCAAAGTGTTGTGCATGGAGCAATGGCTGGTTATACAGGCTTCACTAGTGGTCTTGTTAATGGCAGACAAACATACATACCCTTCTATGTGAGTTACTCTATTGCTTATGATAGAACTGCTTTCCTTTTTTCCCTTCAGAATTGTAGCACTTAAATTGACGGGATCATTCTTGTCTATCTAGAGAGAATCAAATGCATGATGTTAGATAGTTAAATATAAAATGAATTACACCTAATAGGTGAATGATTGTGGTTGAGATGGCTCTTGAACACTTTAGTCGAGGGGATCATTCTTGTTGTCTAGAAAAGTATCAAATCCATTATGGTCAAATGGTCAATGGTTTAATTCCTTAAACTTTTAAATTGAGATCGTTCTTTGACACATTAAAATCATGAAATTTTGTGAAGTTCTTTCTTGCATGGTACTGATGTCCTTTTGGTGTCCACACTTTACAATTGCTCTTTGTGACTTCTCCATCTCCCTATATCCCTAGCTTTGTTTTCTTTTTTTGCTGTTTCTACTGTTGTTGTCTGTATATGTATGTGTTTATTGCTGTATCCTCAGTAGTTATCTTCTACCTACATTTTCAAGCTGGGAATCTCAATTCGGTACTCTTCTTGGCGTTCTTTTTTTCTTTCTAGAGAAAACAAGCATTTTAAACATATCTAATTTGTTCCATGTGATTCTCATCAAATAGCTATTGTAACGTGGTATCTTTTGTGCTAATTACTCATCAAATAACTATTGTAACGTGGTATCTTTTGTGCTAATTACCATATCTAGTTTGGTTTAGATATACAAGGTTAAAGGGTGCAATAACATGATTCATTTCTCAATCCACATCTCATGTAGATGTGTTGAGCGTTAAAATTGTGTTACATTCTTATGTGAGATGTGCAAGTTCCATGGCACTGGGAATAACGTATGTTCGGTGTTGGCCTGCAGCGAATCACTGAAAAACAGCACCAGGTGGTGATAACAGATAGGATGTGGGCTAGGCTCTTGTCGTCAACAAATCAGCCCAGCTTTATTAGTCAGAAAGAGGACAGCGAAGAAGAGGGAGAGGAGAATATCTCTGGAGAAATGAAAAATGAAGAGCCAGCAACCCCGTGTCGGGGTGATGAAAATTGTGCTGATTTAGTTACAGAGAATGGAGGGGCCAGCTCTGTGTGATCCCGATTGAAGAAACCCTAATGATCAATATCACTGACTAATAAAGTTATGTATTTGTGTTCCTATTCGCTTTTAGTTCTGTAAGCTGTATTCCAAAGTCAATTCTGCCTTTTTTTTATTTAAGTTTATTGTTAGGAAGGGGCAGTTCATTCTGCCAAGAGAAAAATAATTTATAGCTGTGAGTGACTGCGAAATGTATGTCTGGCATGTATTTTAAGCATGGTTGTTAAAATTATGATTTTGACACGACATGGAAAAGGTTTCTAAAACACGAATCGTAAGATTGAATCGTCAAATCGTATATGAATTTGTCCGTACAAAAAAAAATCGTGTAAGCAGAAAAATCATAAAATCATAAGGAAAATATTTCTGAATATAATATATTATAATTATAGACATAAAATTTCATTAATTAAAGTTTATTCATGATTTAAAATAACTTCAAAATACATTATAAAATAATTATGTCTATAAAATTTTATAAAATAAAAATTAACAAATTTAAAACAAATCTTCATTTGGTGTGCATTGTAAACTAAAGTCAGCCTCAATTTCATCCTCGTTACTATGTCTAAGACTTGCATCAATAGCATCTATATCAAAAGGATTATTAGAACCTCTACTCGTGCTAACATCGATATTGCTAGTACTATATCGAACTCCAACAATATTTAACCCTAAACTCCTTGAATTAGAAGTTTATGTTAAAGAACCATCTCACCTAAAAGTTTAAACTTTTAGGTGAGGCTCCCTAATATAATTATATTATACTCTAACACACCTTCTCATGTGAAAGTCCTTTGGACTTGAAATTTGCACAGACTTATATTGCCTTATGCTTGGTTTTTATCAAATAGAATGGGGGTGGTGAGATTCGAACTTGTCACTATTGGATCAACAAGACTCTGATACCAAACCATCTAACCTAAAAACTTAAGCTTATGATTGAGGCTCCCTAATCATATTATATTCTAACAGTTTCAAAATCAACTTCAGTGGCTGGGGTACTCATCTCAACACCAAAAGTTTCTTCATCACTATCGTCCTCTTTTCCATTTGTTCTTCATGTTGCACTATCAATAGCCTAAAGTAAATTAATGTTCGATGAACCACCATCTCCATCTCTTTCAGTCACCCATTCATCATCAAATCGGAGATCATTTATACCTTCATCGAAATCAATGCCTGTTTTTTTTCCCTTATCATTCATTTTTAAATTACACATTACAAAAACCAAGTCATTCATTTTTTTTCTTGTTGTAGATGATTTCTTCATTTCGTATGAACCTAAAAAAAATTCACAATTGATAACATATAAGATTCTTATCAAATATAAAAACAATAATCTTATACTTCAAAAAAAAAAACTTACCATCTCAGATGCATTCCAGTTACGCTCACATCCAGATGAACTACAAGTCAAGCTTAGAACTCGAATTGCAAGATTTTATAGCTTTGGACATTCATCCTCATAATAAGCCCACTATCTAGCTAGAGTTTTTTTATCCCTTACTATTACGGCAGCCTCAATACCGAATAACCTTTTTGCTTCCGTAAATATATAAAGTTGTAGATCAACTTTAATCCTTTCTTCTTTATTAGGCACCATCCAATTTAAGCAATCATAAACCATATTTAATGTTGTCATATTGTCTATAATCAATAGTATAACGATAATGAGGATTCAAAAAATAAGCAAATGCATGCAAAGGTCTGTGAAGTTGAAGTTCCCATTTGCATTAATAATATCCCATATAGGTATATAGCTACAAAACAAAATAAAAAATTAGGATATTAACCCTAACATTAAATAGTATAAGATAAAAAAATAGTTATATTAAATAAATAATTGACATAAAATATAATTCGCACCTTTTTTGCACACAACCAAAATTCACTTGTATCTTTTCTTTCCCTTCAATCATTGCTCTATATATAAAATCCATGGTCGATGTCTCATCTGAATCAACTAATCGAAGAACTTTTATAAGAGGATATGTTGCCTTATTGCAATCAAAGACATCATGCCAAAACCTGTTGTCCAAAACATAATTTTGAATATGTTGCCCTTCTTCACTTTCTAAATACCTATTTGACCTCCATTGAACGAAAGTGAACATTGTCATTAATTGAATTTTACAATCATTCAAACATCCAAGAGTCAAGTATGTTGTGGCAAATCGAGCGGCAGCAAGCGTGATTAAATCTTTTTTTTTGTGAAGTGTTTGATGGAAATAAAAAGAGTTCTTAAATATATGTATGTGGTGATTCTCCTCCTCTTACCAATAGTTACTTCATGCACCTCTAGTTTCTTCTTAAAATCTTCCAAAATCAAATCAATACAATGACTAGCGCATGGTGTCTTATACAAGTATTTTCTTTTTTCCATCAATAAATGCCTCGTTGCCTTATAATTCATAACATTATCAATAATAACTTGCACCACATTTTCCTCTCCAATCCTTTCCACAACAACATCTAATATCTCAAATACTATATTAGCTGTTTTGGATATAGTAGATGTGTCTACAGATGATAAAAAAAATTCTTTTAGGACTATTAACCAAAAAGTTACAAATAAAGCATCTTTTCTTATCAGTCCATCCATCAGACATTATTGAGCAACCTGTTTTTTTCCATTTCATCTTATAGTCACCAAGCAAATGCATTGTGTTATCTACTTTTTGCTTTAAGTACTTCTCTCTAATATTAAGGTAAGATGGAGGCTAGAATCCTGATCCATGCTTTGCAACTAATTCAAGCGCTTTAACAAACTCAGGTTTTTTCACACAATTAAATGGAATCGCATTAGTGTAAGAAAAAAACCTTGCAATTTGTTGACATGCTTCTTCTCTAACATCCTTCTTTAGCATCTAATTGATGGTCATTTGAGTATTTCCATTTTCCACTTATTGGTTTCTTTACCTTGTTAATTGAGTTGATTTCATTATCTTCGTTTGCATCTTCGTCACTTCTAAAAAACTGAAAAATCTTTTTCTTCTCATATGCTTTTTGATTTTTCACCAAACCATTCAAAATCATCTATTTCACATCTGCTTGTACTTGCTGGCATGGCTCATCATCCTTACAAGTGCAAGCAAAATGATGTTTGGAACGATAAATGCATTCGCTGAAAATTTTCTGACAATACCTGCATTGAACTTTTCTTGAATTATTTTCAATCTGCCATCCCACATCAAGTCTATTGCCTCTGGTAGTTTTTTTGGATGCCATGTAATTTGCAATTTATTGAAATAATAAATGTGTCCATCAACATGTATGCATTTCTATTCTAGTTCCATCAACAAGACCACTAATATGAACCATCAACAACTATAATGCATGATCATGTTTCGATAAACACTAATTGACAATATAAACACAAAATTACATAACCTACCTAGAAGAAAACAAGGGACATGTGCAATTTTCTAGCTAGAAATAGTATTTTTGAAAAGCATGTTCAAATTTCCATTTATAGTCAATTTCCTTGTGTAAAACTTTGATTCAATCGACTCTTGAAAGATTAATTTCCAATGCATCATCATTTACTAGTTCAACAACAATTCTTGACTATTGCACATAAATTTTCACATTTCATGGACCAGGCACATAGTATTATCAATAATTTTCCTTTTTGTAAAACTTCAATTCCATCAGCACTTGACACAATAATTTTCAATGAATTGTTGTTTACTAATTCAACAACAATTCTTCATCATACATGTAAAATTTTCACATTTCAAGGATCAACAGCTCATAATAATATTAAAAATGCCTTTTTACCTTCAACAAGCTGCTAACCAATTATTTAATATGGACAACTCAATTTTAACATTTAAGTCCAAATAAGTTAGTTGTTAAAATCATATTCTTTTCAAAGTAACCAATAAAATTCTTAGCCATTTCACTCCCCTAAAATGCATTTTTTTAGCAATAGGAAAGCCCTCCCTAAAGTGCATTCAACCATAGTTGTCCGTTTTGTTCCATTCCGGCCGAAACGGCCAAAACGCCCTGTACCAGTTAAAAAACGAAACAAAACAGCGTAGTTTTTATCCTGGTTTTTATTCCGTTCTGTTCTGAAAATTCCGGCTAAATTCCGGCCGAATTGCACCAGGAATATGCCGTTTGTTCCGTTTCAGTATGGACAATTCAACATTCCTTTCAAATGCAATGAATGTTTTTTTTCTTCTTATCGCAGGTCAATTCCTTCTCATTATATATATATATAATTGCTTTTGTTTTTTCCCCGGTCAATTCCTTCTTATATATATATATTAAAAATTAGAAAACCAAAATCAAAACAATAAAAATTAAAAAATATATATTATAAATTTTTTTTCGGTAAACTTTGATTTTATAAAAAATAAAAATTATATATTTTTTTTGCTTTTTGTCATCAAAAAAATAAATTGAAACACCCCTGGCACCTTCATAAGAAAAAAATTAAAAACAAAAATTTATATAATTATTTTCATGCTTACCTATAGTTGTGATGAATTAAATAATATATAATTTTTAGAGATGTTTCTAATTTTGATATTATGTGTGTTTGACTTTGTGTTTGTATTATATACTTTTAAGTTAATTTATTTTGAATTTGAATTATATTTGTTAAATTAATATTTTAATGTTTTTCATATATATATAATTAATTAATTATATATTAAAAATACAACCCCGAAACGGCGCACCAAAATGCTTCGAAATCGAAACATTCCGTTATAATAGAAAAAAAGAAATGTCAACCGAAGCGAAATTAACAGCTATGCATTCAACCTGTAGCATGTGAATCATAAAGCTTAAATAGGGAATAAATTATTAACAGCTCTACAGTTGATGAATCAATGTTGGTTCATCTATTTAAGATTGAAATGCAGGCACTCAAACACATAAAAAAATCTTATACTATAACAATAAATTTGTTCAAGATTGAAATGCAGACACCCAAACATCATACACACAACATAAAACAAACACATAAAAAAATGCAGAGAACCCACCAAAGTCAGTAACTAGATACGCACTTTCACCCCAGCATACACACAACACATAACAAACATAGCTGCACAAATGTAGGCGCTTAAACATCCATGAAACACAATTGCACTATCATCCAAATTTTGTTCAAAATTTGGTCGATCATAGTATCATATTAACAAACACATTTTAACGGGGCCAACCTCTGCATCATGGCACTCAGGGAAGAGGTGAATATCAAATAATAAAGTTAATAATTCTTGGACTTAACAGGAAATCACTAACCTTAAGAGTTGAGAGGCGACGACGGAGATGACAATGAAGACACAGATGACGGTGACGATGGAAGTTGGAGACGATGGTGACGACAAGTTGACAACGATGAAGATAAAAGGGATAAGCTAACAAACTAATGAACTGCCAATTTGGTGAAGAAAAGGATGAGAAGTTGAGAACAGTCAAGGAGAAGATCACCTAGTGATTTCCTGTTAAGATCATGATGAACTGACGAAGATGAACGACTGATTTAGAGATGAGAAGAGAAGAGTACAATCAAGGTTTCAGGTTTGGGGAAAATGAAAGCGTAAAATAAATTTGGGGAAAACTTGCATAATTAACTTCAATTGATGTCCGAATACCTGGGATCGTAAAATTGGACCGATCTGGTCCAGTTTTACAATTCCATATGAGTTTGACCCAAAACAATTTTTCTCCCCGAGTTAACAATATTTGATGAGTTGCCTCGCAAAATCATATGATTTTAGGAGTCAACTCATGATTTTGACAACAGAGATTTTAAGCATCACTTCACTGTAGTTTATGCTCTCTATATTTTTATGGATGGATTTGAATAACAATATCATTGATTTGAATTTCCTTGTGAATTTTATAAAATTAAATTCCCCTCAACCCTAATGCTAGAAAGCCTTGCTCGAAAGTTCAAACGGTGCAATTTTGTTTATCATGCCAAACTCTCTCCTTTCACTATTTGTTGATGAAACCCTGGTTAGTTGATGAAACCCTGGTTAAGTTTCTTGCACAGGAGAAACCCCTGGAAAACGGTCATTTACCTAGATGGCTCGACTCCAAACAAAGTTAATGATTTTTAGTTTTCTAGAAACGAAGGTTGCAGGGGTTGTGTATAGGTTGCAGAAAATCAAATGCAAACCCCCAGCTGGCTCCTTGTACCTGGGAGTTTTTCTTGTTTCATTATAACAGTATCAACTATTTTATAAAACAGAATAAATATTAACTACCAATAGTCTCTCATTTTCTCAAATGCCCTTACGTAAAAACCAAAGGGCTCAAATGAGAAAAGGGTCCCAAATAAAATATTCTATAAAGAGTAAATATCCATTACTTATAGGGTTACTTGAAATAGTTGCAGACCAATAACTAGTTAATGTTAATGTTGTCAATGATAGGCCTAGATGCCTTGTCATAAGCTTGCAATATCATAGTACTAGGCTTTATATGAGAAACACCAGCCAATATATGGTTAAGCACATTACTTATAAATACATTCAAATTACACTTTTTATGTATGAGAACTTTGGCAACCATATAGTCTATGTGTTTTACAGTAATGTATAGTGATTTGTTATGCATGATTCCTTTAGAATGGAAATTTGAGTTGGAGTTTTTTGCCAGTTATCAACCATATTATATACACCATGTTTCATCACTTTCAACAAATCTATAGTTTCCTCTTCATTTTCATACTTATTAATCTCATATGTCTTGGTTAGATATATCACATCTTTCCTTTTAGCCTTTCTTTGGCTTTCCAACTCTTTAGGAGTGAAACATCTCCCATTTCTAGGTAATCCTTATACCTTAGCATAAAAGAATAAGGTAGGACTTTTGAATCCATAGTTATATGGCAAAACATTCTAGTTTCCATCATAAGATAATATCATAGGCTTGGTGAGGACTAGTTTTGGAGGTTCATTCTCATTCGACTAGTATCTACATGTACAACCATCAGTTCATTTTCTAGCTATTTATTAAGCAGGTATCAATTCTTGTAATTCCTATGCTACTGTGCTCATCATTTTACTATGGAGCTCCTCACAATAATCAATGTTATACTCAATGTACTAGTGGTCCAAATATAATTCATCATTGTTTATTATAGTGCATTTCTAAGAGGGTGATTTCAGAGTTCTTGCTTATTTCTATATCTTATGTAAATCTTTTATAGTTACTATTATAGTTTTTTTCTTTTCTTTTCTTTTCAATAATTTTATGGTATAAAACTTTCATTTCCCAAAGCATGGTGAGGAAATGGGATTGAGTTTGGATTTAGTGTTTTGTCAAAAGTAACTCATCCAATTTTGTTGAGTTAAAGCAATTTTCTTTTTATTATAAGGCAAGTTTCAATGCTATAGCCAGGGCTATCAACATGATAATAGTATTTTATATGTGGTTTGTACAAATGAGAAAATGGGTGTATAATGTTTGAGATGAGTTCCACTTGGCCAATGCTAAAAAGTTATTGATACATTTATCCTAAAGACACAAGTAGTGGATGAAGTTGTTCATGTTTGTTTAGAAATCATTTGGGGGGGGGGGGGGGAAATGTTATTTTAGTTTGGGTGTTTTACCGCTTGTTTTCTATGTTGGCTTGATCTTTAGGCAAAAAGGTAGTCATGTTTACAATAGATACGTGTAAGGTGGATGCTTAGTAGGAATTTTGGTAATATTTGTGCTAGCTTTTATAACCTCTATTTTTAATATTGTTAACTTTTATTTAATTGTTTTTTCTAGTTAATCATTTTTTTTTCTGAGTTAGGTCAATAATCTTTGTAGCCCTTGTGGCATTTAAAATATTGAGCAATGGAACCCTCATTAAATGGTCAAAACAAAAGGGTTTGGATGTATTGGAGATTCCAATAGTGGTGGGTCGACTTGTGCAGTCTTTTCTAGCCACATTCTATAATAGATATTTTGTTTATCATCAACATTACTAGTAAAATAGATCTGATTAGGAAACATCCATGTTAAAATTATAATAATTTATAAATACATGAACCAAATCTTTCCACCCATTAATCCTGGTATTGTCAATCCTTATATCAAGCTAAGGCATCACCATTAAGGTTGTCTTGAAAAAAAAACATAATGAGTTTCTCATCGTAGACAACTTTTTTTTGTCTTATTATATTTGTATTTCTTTTATTGTAAGGATGCATATTGAATAATGAGTAAATCTTCTGGTCTAATCCATGACCATTATGTTTTATTATTTAGGTAATATTTTTAGTTTGTATATTAAATATGGGTGTTATTTTCTTTTTAGTATATTATTCATTGATGATGTATAAGTTCCAATCAAGAGTATTAACTCCCTTTTAGAAAATAATTCAATCGAGAACATTTTTTCTCTTGGAGTTCTTAAATGTCAATTACATTAGAGCTTACTTCTAAATAGATCAACTCAAATGGGTACTATTTGAATGTTTAGGAATGAGGTAGGAAAATCTCATTCAATAAGAATTATAAGTGAACTCCAATACAATAAAAATAAATAAACATGAATAGATCATTACCCACATATCACAATTGCATATAAAGATTGTTTAACATCTCTTCCTAAGGTTGGTCAAGCTTCAATGAGCCTAATAAAAGCCCACCCAATTCATCATTGACATGACTTGATAAATTATTGAAAGTCACATTTCATGAAGAGGAGTAAATGGATATAGAAATGTGAATTCACTAAAAAAAATTAGAGTGGTAAAAATAACTAAAATTTTAGAATGGATAAACATAAAACCTACCCTAAATTTAACTCGTCGTAGTAGATTCACATAGATAAACCACTAGTAAATTAAGCATAACTAACCATTAGAAATTGATAAAAATAACAAAGTAACTTATATTTAGATAGGATGGTTTAGGGTAATTTTTTTTTTTACTATAACTAGTCCATTACCTTAAAATTCTATAGATCAGTTGAGGTTTTCTAGTTACTATGATATTAGATGGTGATTCTTTGTTTTTTCATGGTCATTGGAACCGTGTAAACTACCTTATCCATTTCTAAAAAATCTTTGTTTGATCGTGGGGCCATATAGAAATACAATGTAAACATTTTTTTTTTAATTCAAAACTTTAGCATAAGAACAAAGTTCCTGTAATTTAGGAAATGATGCCACCACAATTATATAATAGTCTCTTTTCATTCATTGCTCTTTGTTTCTAGCTATTGCTAAGCGAGCTTTCATACAACTTTAAATTTGAAAAAAAAATTAGTGTTTTTAAATCATTTTTATATGTTAATGTCAAATATGATTTTTTAAAAATAAAAAAAATATCATTTTGATGTATTTTTGAATGAAATGTACTTTAAAAAACAATCACAACATCAACCGCAACCACTCTCAAATAGACAAATCGAAATCATGGACCATGTTGAATCAATGATGACAAATTTTTGATTTGTCATCTTTGTCGCCAAGATTCTCTTTGTTTACCTTTGTTACCCTCATATGGAAAAAGTTGACCTTTTCTCTTTGCTTTAATTTGTTTCTCTTATATATAGTGTGAGCTAGACATCATGCTCCATTTGGAAAGTGCTCATTTCATTCTGGAAGAGATGATCATATGATTCGCATTGACGAGACAAGCTACTCGTGACATTCTGAGCCCGACAATCAAACTGATGGACAAATCATCTTAAGCGAGTGGTCAGGTGCTCTCGTTCTTTCTTGGATTCTGGATGAGTCAGTATTCTAGTTTATCCTGTTGTGTATTGTGAAATAAGCTTGAACAGACACTTCCCCTGACACATGAAAAACATCGCGTTGATTTTATTGCTGTGCTGAGAAAACACTCAGCTGTCTTCAACTCAATCTGGTTTTCATTCCTTGATCATTCCGTCCGAATTTACACTCTGGTTAAGAGAACCTTACCGGGTATCCAGAGATTATGTTCAATGGTTGGTCTGTATCTTGAACAGCAATGGTGAGGGCAGGCAAAGCAGCTGTGTAAATTTCAACTCCTAAGCTCAAAGTTGTCTGTGTAATGGCTGCACAGTAGTGCCCTTTGCTCTATTCTGGAGGCATCCAATCCCAAGGTGAAGTGTGATTTTTAAGTTGCAATATCATCAGCCAGCATCAAATTTGCTAAGAAAATATACTTCTATTTTGAGAGTTGTGCATAAGTTGCCTAATCTTCTATAGAACAATAATGTTTCACGGCTGCATTTCCTGCCAACGGGCTACATTTCTCCAGGATGTTTCAATTAGAGAAAATTTACAGATCAAATTGCTGCAGGCCTACCATCTTTTCTTGGATCGCTCACTGCTGTGAGCGTTCCATGCAATATACGCGCATTTACAGAATCTCTTGAATTTTTGCTGTCCACATCAATAGGGCTTCGGAGGGTTTGAACAACAAGCTGGACAATAGCTCCGCCTTCTTGAGCCTCCAATTGATGACCCCTCTCCACCAAGAAAGCTTTTCTGTCCCCTGCAAGTTCTATGTGCTTGCCATCTATTACAGTCCAGTTTTCGTACAATACAGTGTTGGGTATTAGCTGCTCAAAATCAGATCACATCAAATATCCAAGTATCAGACGGTATATATCATAATACCCAGAGAGGAGAAGATAAACATGAATTGACTGTTGAAGCAAGTTAAGAACCTTGTGATAGACCCTTGGACTCTCAACTGCTGCTAAAGGTTCCATCCTCAGGACAAAATGATTAAGAAACACTTGTAGCACCGCTGGAATGATGAAAAGTCCACCACTACCACCCATGACCCCAGCTAGCTGATCGTCCTGTGGAGTTCACAAGAGTGAATTTACAATAAATGAGGAAGTTAGGGAGAATTTATGAAATCAATGACGATACATCTGACTCAAGACCACTGAGATCGAAACTATTGCTGCTGAGATGCATGAGTTTCTGGCTTTTGATAGAGAGTAATATATTTATATATTGCCAAACCTTGGTGATAATAATAGGAGTCATGGAAGATAGAGGTCTCTTGTTGGGTTCAATAAAATTTGCTGGAGCTGGAGGGAGCATGTCAGGGGTTAACTCTGTGGGTGCTGAGAAATCACCCATCTCATTGTTGAGCACAATTCCAGTAGAAGGCGAGAGAACTCCTGCTCCAAAACCATAATTTACTGTTGTTGTCATTGATACAGCATTTCGCTCTGCGTCAACAATGCAAAAGTGGCTGGTTCCATGATCTCTAAGCTGACTCCACCTGCTAATTAAGGTCAGGAATCTTTATAATCATGACACAGTGACAATGGTACCAGTGAAGCTTTATTTATGATCAGGAGCAAGTAGTCATACCTGCCCAAATTCATGTAATATTCTGGAGGGAATGTGGTATTGTCCACTATCATTTTCCGTATTTTATCGGCATAAGATTGGGAGAGCATTTTGGACACATATTTGCTTGTGTTTACAAAAGCAGGGTCCCCCAAGTTCATTCGAACAGCAAACATGTGTTTCATCGCTTCAATCAAGCGATGAAGACCAAGATTTCCCTCTGCAGCTTTAGAGCTTCCATAACTATTTAGGATGTTCAAGACCTGTTTTGCAACATAATTTAGAGGACTCCAATCCACATAATTCAAGAGCTTCAAAACCATGAACAGTACTGTAGTCAGAGTAAAATGCAGCATCCATATCCTTAAGTCAGCTTGCTAATTAGTTAGTTTTGTTGGACATCAGTCCTTTAAAAACAGAGCAAAACAGTCAAAAGATCACTTAATTCTACAGAACAAAATGCTTGATTGACACATATGTATTCATAAGTGAAAAAATAGAACCCACCATAGACATTCCAGGTGTTCCACTTGAAGGTGGTGGCATTCCATATATAGTGTAGCCCGTAGCATTTGCAGCTAAGGCATCCATTATATCCACCTTGTAATTCTTTAGATCTTCCATCGTTAGAATCCCACCAGCATCTCTAACATCTTTCACTAATTTCTCACCAACAGTGCCATTATAAAAGGCTTGTGGTCCTTGTTCTGCGACAGCTTCCAGGCTTTGGGCTAGCTCCAGATTAGAGCATCTATCACCAGCTTGCAACAGCCTCCCATTCGGAGCGAACACTTGCTGCAACCCAGGATCGTTCATGATTTTCTTGGCACATTTAGCAATGGAAGATGCAAGATAGGGAGCAACTACAAAACCATCCCTGGCAAGTTTTATGGCAGGTTGGAATAGAGTCCTCCAGTTCAAACGCCCATGTTGCAGCCAAGCTTCATGGAGGCCAGCAATCTCACCGGGAACTCCCATGGACAGGGCACCTGAATACTTGTTATCCATGTTGCTTGCATACATATTCTATTCATGGACAAATGCATCATAAGAGATGAATAAGCAGACCTTCAAAATGGGCAATGAACGTGCAATACTAGTAAACAAGATTTATTTAAAAAATGGAATAAAAGTCTAGTTGATTTTCATTTTTTTTCTTTCTTTTTCTGATGGATAGGATCTAGTGGGACAAAGTGTGAGGTGGAAATGCTAGCATGTACTGATTTTTAGGTGAAAGAGAAGACTTTGAACCTGTGAAGCAGCCCCGGGAGCAGTTTCTCTCATGTCATAAGCTTGAGTTTTAGAAGTAGAGGATGACCTGACAATCATGAAAGCTCCACCTCCTATTCCGCTTCCCACTGGATTAACAACACCAACGCACAAAGCAGTTGACACCGCAGCATCCACAGCATGCCCACCTTGTTTCAGCATTGATACACCGATTTCAGAACACCGAGCATCATCGGCAGCCACAACACCTTGTTCCGACTCGACAATTTCAGCCTTGTCAGCTCCAATCCTCTCACTGTAGTTTTGTCCTCCTCTTGGTACCCAGCAAGTGAAGTGGGCTCCAAAAGTTAGCAGGCCTACAGCTGAATTGCAAACAGTATGCTTAGGTAGCATCAACTTGAATAATTATAGCATTTTCATGAACTCTAGAAATGATAATCTGAACGTTTTGCGTCTTATAGGAAAGGCATACAGTCTTGCTTCAACAAAGAATTCAAATATGAGATAAAAATTAACAGATCTTGACAGAGGAAATGGCGAGAACAGAAATATACCATTTGCAATATTTTCCCAGATGAATGATTCTATAATTAAACATGGATTGTAACTTATCGTGTGAACCCCAGAACAACTATTTCGTTCTGGCTCTTCTAATCTGATAAAAAAATGATGTTAGATGGAGGACTGGACATGGCACAAATTTTCGAATGGAGTAGGTTCCACTGATCCTGGAAACCCCACAGCACATGGAAGGAATTCTGAACAACTGCCATCTATATATATTTATAGAGAGATAGAGAGAAGGAACAAAAATCAAGCATACAAACATAGAAAGAGAGAGACTGGTTAGTACTTGTAATAATAGTTACGGATGCAAGAAAGAAGCACAAAGCTTTGCGACTCCAAATCCAAACATGATAACTTGTTGGCGAAACATCAGTGCTCAAGAGCGGAGCTGCTATGCTCTGTCGCGCCATGATTCCCCTTCAGCATTCAACAACAAGGACACAGTTTAAGGGGAAGGGAAGGCAAATTAGATAAGCTGTCAGCGATTGTTAGGTGTCTTATTGTACCAGTACCGGTTGAGCAGACGACTTTTTTGTTTTTTACCATGTGTTGGGTTGGGAGGAATCTTTTGTTCATTCTTGAATTTTGTTTTTCTCTTTCTGTTTCCTGGTTTGACATGGATTTCAAACTCATGACTAATATTAAATTATTATTTTTTTAATACCTCGTTAGGCGTCATTGATAAATTTGGGACAAAAAGAAATGAATTGGGCTGTTCTTCGATGCAGATTAATGTGTGCAAGATTCAATGAACATATTTTTTATAACAATGTTTTTGAATTAAAATATATATTTAATTATTTTTATCATATTTTTATATTATTATCTATAAATAAAAAAGATTACTTCAGCTACATTTTCAAACAATCCATCAAGCACACCCTCGGTCCGAGAAACAATCATCAATTGCAATTCGTGATCTCCAGATTTACCAATTAAATCATTTTGAGCATCATCTGTAGAAAAGGGGGAAAAAGACTAGTCTGCATTCTCATTTTCTAGGATTTGTAATTGTCTTCAAAATTGGTTCACACGAAACTAATAATAAGAAGAAGAAAGCTAGTAAAATGTAGATTAGAAAAATAGAAAAAACAAAATGACAAATAACTTGCAATCTGCACGGCATGTAATAAGAGTGTGCATCTTTATAAAAATCTACAATAACCAGAGTTTGACTCGTTTATTTAAGTCTTTAAAATGTGCTCTCCAAAAATAGAATTTTCTGGTATCAACAAAACAAATTGAACCATCCACAAATTAACTTATTTATATGTATACCGGAATGTAAAGTATTTTATAAAAAACAAAATTGAGAAATTATTAAAATAGTATATTTATATTTACATTTTATTTTTAACATCAGTATACCAAGTTTTTAAAAGTCATGTATAAATAAATTAATTTGAAAGTACATTAAGAAATAAATCAATTCACGACATCGAAGCAGATGCTTGTTTTCTTTTCAAAATAATGATAAGAGGTAGAGACCGACTGATTCTAAATCAACACGGAAGAGCAATTATTATGAATAATGTTCTGTTACATATCTACTAAGCGATAGTTGCTTTGAAAAATGAACAAAATTGTGCCGAGACAATTAAACGATGTCGTAAATGGTGACGCCAGATAAATAGACCTCTTGAAAGTAGAGATAATTGTAATTGAAAAGTACAAGGATGGTTTAGTATTCTTTGTAGTTTCGGAAGCTTCTTTTTCCATTTGTTTGATGACATAAATTATTTTTTTAATTATTGAAAGAACAGGAAAAAACAACTATCACTATCAGAAATTTTGAAAAATAATTTTTTGATATACCTCTGTTTTAGGTAAGATGTTGATAGAAAAGTTGTGATTAATTGTGCTGTTATTTGTGTCTTATTTTTTTTTAATTGGAAGGATATATTTTAGTTTTAAAGCATTATGGAGTTTATATATTCATAATATTAATTCAAAAAATATAATTTAATCCAAATTCAAAGATGAATTTCAACTTCACATCATACAAAAAACAATTAAAAACGTTTGAGTTGAATATAAATATAGATTTACTACAAGATTCAAGACAATAATTTTGTAAAACAAAATGAGACCACAATGTATTGTATCGACCTAAATCAACCCGGGTTAAGAGCAAGTCCAATGATAAAAGCTATTTTGGAGAGCTAAATCTCTAAAATAATTTTTTGAATAGTATAAATATAATTTTTTTTTGTTTATATCTACTCCAATGGTAAAAGACATTTAGATAGGATATGCATGTCTTGTTTTTTTCTCTTTTAAAATATATTATTTTAAATATAATACAATTATTTTGTATATAATTTAATTATACAATTAATAGAAGTAAGTTATGTAATTAAATAATTATTTTTAAAAATGATAAAAACAATATAATTATTTTTTAATTATATTTAAATAAAAATAAAAAATCCCATAACAATTGAAATTAAAAAATCTAAAATAAAATATATCCTTCAGCAAGAAATTATATTCTCGTATAAAATCACATACACAATCAAAAAAGCCAAATGCTCCTTCACATGTTAAATCGCACACTGAAGAGGCTTGTTGAGATATTCGATCATCATCATCTGCACAATTGTTGTAATTGATCTTGCAGTTAATATTTTCCTAATATAGAATATACAAAGTACAGTAGTTTAGGAACCAAGTTTGCCTATAAAAGGATGTTTATGTATCTTCTATAAATACAACAATGTAATATATTTCCCACTTACAATTTATTAGTTATAAGAAGCGACAATCTTTGTTGTTCGGTAGTGTCATCGAAGTCGTTTTTTAACGTGTTTTTGTTAAAAAAAATACATCAAAATAATATTTTTTTTTTGAAAAAATATTTTTAACATTAGGACAACAAATAATCTAAAAACAATGAATTTTTTTTAATTTAAAGTAAGAAAATAAAAAAAAAAGTTTTCAAAAAACACTTCTGAAACGAATTGTCAAACACTTGTACAGCGGCGACTACAACATATGTAAAAGAAGAAGATAAGGGGTGGAATTACAGTTCTACCTCAAAGCCTTCTATTAAATTACAATAGGGTTTTTTAAGGTGCATTTATGATTCTTCCTTTATGGAGCATACATTATTATAATAAGCTAATTTCAGGAAAAACATAATTTTTATCCCTATAAATATAAAAAATATTATTTTTATATGTTAAAACTAAAACCCAATTTAATTAATTATGTAATTGGTTTTCCTAATTTGATTAGGATTACATTAAAATATTTAATTCATGATTTTTATTTTTATGTAATCTTAATTGGATTGGGCATAATTACCTTTCTTAATTAAAATATTTTATAAAAATATATTTTCTAAATAAAAATAGTTTGTAAGTTAAAAAAAATATTTAATTGAACCTAACATATTTTAGGATGTTAATAACAATTCTAATAAGATTAATTTTCTTATTATCAAGAATGGTTTTTGAAAAAACTTGTTTTAAATAAAATTTATTGAGTTTGGGAAATTATCAAATTGAATTTTATTTAATATTTCTAAATGTTAAAAGTATTATTTTAAAATTGTACATAAAAATTAATTACAATTGATACATGTTTTATATTTAATTATGCAAATTAATAAGTTCTTATGCATGATTGATGATTATGGATAAAGAGCAATATGATTTTGTTTTAAATGGTTGAATGACTATAATATTAAATAGGGTATGCATGTCTTGTCTTTTCTCTGTTTTTCTTATGGGGTTGTAAAATTCCTTTTTCATATAATTCCCCTCGAATGCAACTCAATATTTCTTATACAATTATATACAAATGATGTAATTTTGAAATGTAGGAATTTAGATAAGAAAGTCTTTTTTGTAATCAAAGATGAAAAATGAATGTGCTCACAAAGTACTTATGAAAAATTGTAACGGTTAACTAGGTTTTGACCACCTAATTGCCTTAGATCACTCAATGAAGTTAATTTTGATGTGTTCATAATCATCCAATTAGAATGTCATACTAACAGTTTATATTTATATATAATTGTTATGATTGAGATATCATTAATACCATGAAATGAGACTTAATCAAAATAATAAATCTCTTATTGATATATGAAGTATTTGTTGAGAACATGATTTGTTGTTTTCTGGTTTTATATGCATTAAACTAGAGTTTTATTCATGAATAACCTGTTGAACTACTTAACATTACAATTAGTCAAATAATTTAATAATATAAAATTTATTTTAACTAACTAACTGATATGATTTGGATAAGTTAGTTATAGGCAAATAGGATTAGAGATATTAGTTTGGCAAAACATACATGATATGTTTAGACAAAAAGTTATCATTATTGGTCTAGAAGTCGTATAAAGATGTTTATTAATAGGTTGTGTTATCTATCTAATTTAATTTATTTTGATGTTTTGAGTTACTTAACATCATATGATTTCAATAGAATTTCATCCCACTAGAATACCTAAACAAGTTTTCCTGAATTAATAGTAAATGCTATTTATTTGCAAGAAAATAGTTGGATATAAAATTATGATTTAAGACCTTATCTTATATAAATTTGGTTATAAAAATTTATGTGTGAAACCAATACTAATTATTTTTACATGAATAAGTTGATAGACTACCATGAGTAAAAATAAATGTATCCTTACATAGCGTATTTGATGATAATAAATTGACTAAAAATGTCCTGAAATAATACCAAACATGAGAATTATTCTCAAACAAGAACGATGGTTGTATGTGATTGAAAATCTATATTTTTCATGTTCTCGATGAGGGCACTAATGATGAAGTTAGACTCAATATTAGCGGTATATTGATGACTATTAGTAGGGTATGAGTTGTATGCCCGCGCGATGCGTCGAGTTTTTTTTTTATCTATGTAGAAAATTAATTGTTTTTATATGTATTGTATTTAATTATTTTAATATTTAATTAGTATAATTATAATTGATAAAATCTGTATAATCGAAATGGAAAGTGGTTTGTATATTTTGTAATTGCAGATAATATATATAATTTTTTTTTTGATTTTTTTTTCTCAGTAATATTAGATTTGACACATTATAAAAAAATTCCACAAATAAACTTATATTTTATGTGTTGTATAATTAGTTATTTTAATGTTCAATTACTAAAATTGCAATAGATCAAATATGTTAGAAATGAGTTTTTTGCGTGGTATAATTAGTATGTTTACCCGCACATTGCGTCAGGGTTTTTTCTATGTAGAAAAGTAATTGATTTTTTACATGCTGTAATTAGTTATTTAAATATTTAATTAGCAACATTATAATAGATAAAATATGCAACAAATTAATTTTTTACCCGCCTAAAAGGAATAGTATAATCAAATTGGGAAGTGGTTTATATATTTTTTAATTGTAGATAACCTAGGTAAATTTGTCAAAAAAAAAAAGTAGTTGTTTTTTTTCCTCAGTAATATTACATCTGACACATTAAAAATAAAAACATTGTAAATTTTTGAAGAAATAAACTATATTTCTTTGCGTGCTATAATGACTTATTTGTCGTATTGAAGGAGTAGTGTATTCGAAATGAGAAGTGATTCACATAATTTTTGATAATGAAAAATGGTTCGTATATTTTTTAATTGTAGATAACCTAAGTAAACTTGTTAAAAAAAATGAGTTGTTTATTTATCCCAGTAATATTAGATTTAAACTATTAAAAATGAAAATATTGGAATTATTTTTTAAGAAATAAACTTAAACAAAATAGTATCAAATTTAAATTGTAAGCCACAATTTTTTTTATATAAGGTTTATTAATCATATGATTATATTAAATATATTTAAGAATATTGATATTATTTAAAAAATGTTTGGTCATTTTATTCTCTCTCTCTATATTTTTAGGCGATAATATTAAATAAATATTAAAACATACAATTAGTCTACGTACTTTATAGAGTAATCAAAATGAGAAGTGGTTCGTATATTTTTTAATTGTAGATAACCTAGGTAAATTTTTCAATATTTATTTTCATGAGTTGCTTTTGTTCCTCAATAATATTCGATCAGGCATATTGAAAATAAAAATATTGTAATTTATTTTTAAATATGAACGTAATTTTTTTGCGTGCTATAATTATTTATTTTCCTTTTAAAAAGACAGTCTAATGGAAACGGGAAGTGACTCGTATATATTTTAATTGTAGATAATGTAGGTAAATTTGTCAAAAAAAATTGAGATGTATTTTTTTCCAGTAATATCAGATATACAATATTAAGAATAAAAAAACTGAATTTTTTTGTAAACAAATAAACTTAAATAAAGGATTAAAAGGAAAAAAGAAAAAGGTAGAGTACAACGTGACTTTTTTCTCCATATATAAATTCTATCTTCTCACACAGAAAATAATCCCACTTGTCTTTCTAGTCTAAAATAACAGAAACAGGGATATAAAAAGCAGAGGAAGAATATTAGAGAGGCGGCCTCACAAACTCGCGCGAATCACTGGAGTAAAGTGCAAGTCCACAGTACCAATGTGAGTGTGTGAACAGTGATGAATAGGAAATGTGCGATCTGTTTTAGTTTATTTAGTAATATGTGTGGTGTTCACTAACATGTCATTTGAACTTCAAATACAACATGGGAATATAGATACCCATTCAATAATTATACATCTCAAATAGTTAATTAATAAGACTAGATGTACTGGTATGAGAATTCTAAGAAATTATTATGCCACAAGATGATGAAAGACTTCCTCAATGAACCCTAATGTGTTGAATTATTTTGTAAATTGAGCTAATTGGGCTTTGTTATGGACCTTGAGCTAAGTGTTAACTTGGTCTTATAATTTGAAGAATGCAATCTTTCTTTGAGCCGCATTTCTTATTGTTATAGAAAAGGAAAAAAAAAACTAGAGAAGGATTTTGCAAAGACTATTTTATAATCGTGTGAGGGCTAAAAAGCTTATTTTGTATATTCTCAAACACAAATATGCATGGAACTCGAGGCATATTTAAAAGGGTCCACACCCAATTCTCGAACACAAAGGTGCATGGAGCACATAATGTGAAACGCATGAAAATGAATGGCTCCTTGCTGATGCAGAACACTCAACGACATTTTCTAATGGAAAGTGACCAGGTAACAACGAGCAATATGCCATGCATAGAAAGTGACCAGCACTAATCGGTGCTTTAATTAATTGATTAATCTATTTATTTTAATGTAATGACATGTAGATTTATACATATCTCGACTAATTTCATAAATTCAAAATAAATAATCAATTATCAATCGCCAGTTACCCTATTAGTTGTCAAACTAAAACTGATTATCTCTCTGAGAAACACAAGACCACTAATTTGCACCTCTCTAGTTTATCTGTGCTTTAACTGCTAATAACATTTACCGAGCTTAGCTTTACTCATATATAAATTAAGGTTAAAGCTTGTTTGCTGAGGCGGTGATGTGTGGAAAGTGGAAGTTTATCCTTCTAATTAGTTTCTCTACAAATTATTTTTCATCACATTTTTAAAACACCACAATTATTTTAATTGTCTTTCAAAGAAATATACTGTCTTTATAACATACGAGAAGGTATTGTTTCCCTCAATTTTTTTAAATAATGTTCTCTAAAAATTTTAAATTTATCTTACTTTTTCTATATAAAAAAATGTCCCTTTAATTGGCTATTTTCAAGAATTAAAGTCGGTAGGGTGATCATGCAAGTTTTACATATTTCGAATTTATTATTAATAGCATGTTTCACATTGTGTTTCAAATGTTTTTAAAAAATAATATAAAAATATATATTTTTATATTAAATTAAATATTTTATTTTTTTTAAATCATTTTCATATTCTTATGTCAAAAATATTTTTTAAATATTAAAAATATAAAAAGGAGCTAATTAGTTTTTGTTTTAAAAAGCAGTTAAAACGTGGAAACAAACACTATCTTATCTAGCCGACTGCTATATTTTATTTTAGTTTGTGACATATCTATCTATCTATCTATAATTCTCTCTCTCTCTCTCTCTATATATATATATATCTGCCGGGCTGGCTCCCCCTAAGGCCAGCAACTTGCCTATTCCAGCCAAGGAGACAATTCCAAGAAAAAGTTACCACGTTATATAATAAACACTATAATAAACACACGCTTCGACGACGTGGATAAATACGGACCGTCGATCCCCTCCTTCCATTGGGAGTTTGATCAGAGGTTGATTTCAAGCACCACGTAAGAAAATATATTTTTTAAAAATAGAAATAAAAAATGGGGTATTTAGTTTCAAAGGGTTCTTGTAGTGGCAATGACTAGATGCTGCGTCAGGAGGCCCTAAAACCCAGCTGTGTATAGCGAAATAAGATATGACATCCACGCAAAGCTGACTCAGGGATTGGCTGCAAAATCTCCGCTGTTATTGTTATTATTATTATTATTACATGTGGTCTTAGGTTTCGAGCCCTCGTTGTATTTCCTACAAACTCTTATCCTTGCATGCAAAAAAGCAAAGTTTGAGAGGATCCAAGTTTAGTAAACTCTCCCTACTTACGCAACAAAAAACTAAATTAATTTTAATATTTTTTTATCAAAAGAGATATCCCTACTTGATACCTGGCTCAATTTTATTTGCTCACTGCAAAAATCATTTCTTTTTTTCTTTTATAGTACTCAAAATGCTGCATTTTCCATTAAAAAAACACGTGTCGCGTTTCAGGTTATTAACGAATTATATATTATTGCTGGTAAAAATTACAAAATAAAATAGGTTATTTTTATATAATTAATTAATGAAGTTTAAGGACTGCTATGTATTTAGAAAATTAAAAATAATACACATAAATTAGAAGAAATTAAAGAAAAGTCACGAAGATTCATGGAGTTCAAATCAATAAGGAATATGGGATCTTCTAGATTTTATAAAATATATGATGATGATTAAAGAAGAAATAAATACACAAAGCAGGAATGCTAGCACGCAAGGATTAACACACAAGATACATTATAACGCGCACTCACTAAACTTTCAAGCCACTATTCCCAAACAAACTCACATAAAATTATTAATTATTAATTAGAAATATTGACAGAAAAAATATCGTCGAGAAATTACAATATTTTCTTACCGTTGGAGTTTGACGTCAATGTTATCGTTAGTGTTTAGTGATAAAAAGTTTTCATTAACAATTAGAAATTGAAAAAGTGAAAAATAGTTAGACAAGTATCTATTTATTATTTATGTTGGAAAATTATCACGAAAATATTATAGAAAAAATTATCAATTGAATTTATTTTTTTCGCATGTTGTTTATATATGTAAATTCATTATCTATAATGAAATTATCAATATAATAAAGACCGATATGGTACAGTGAATAACAAAATGCTTTCCGATAATAATTTTCTATCCGTGATTTTGTACGTAATGTTTTCCCCCAACAAAGTTGGTAAACTATTTATTTATTTATGTTATGCAATATTTTCGATAACAAATATATTTGATAGTTATAAGGATGTCATTGTTAAAACAAAAAAGACTTCCAATAACAATTAGAGAATAAGGAAAAATAAATTAATTATATTAATCATATACTCTAAATGTAACAATATCATAAGAATAAGAATTATATAAAAAAAATAAACTGAATAAAAACCGAGTCAAAAAATATCTATCGCGGTATCACGATTCGAACCGGGGGTCTTGGATTGTGGATTTCAACACACTTGGCATTGAACGGCGCAGTACGAACACGCGCGCCAAGGGGATGTGATATTTATTATTTTCAAAGGCCTGTACTATCTTGGACCGCTTCCATCGGAAATTTCAATTGAGGACTCCAAATCTTCAAATTCTCAGGCAAGGACATTTGGCGGCACTATAAAACGCCTCCAAACCTCCTGTGTGCCGCACCCCATTCCTTGCGTTCTGATATCTTTCTATTCTCAGCTACCTTTTCCTTTCCATTCAATTCATTTTGTTCCCTTCTTCTTTCTGGTTCTTTGCTAATCATTTGGAGGCAATATTTTTTTGGATTCAAGGAAAACTACTTATTTTTTTGTAGGCCCAAATCTAACAAGTAAAACTCCGATTGTTCTAAATTCCTAAACACGTTTTGATTCAAATATCTGTGAAACTCTCGGGGACATTTGAAGGCAACATGACTATCCTCATTAGCCAACCTGAGCTTAGCGGTATCAAACAATTCTATCTCTTAAATTTATTGTTAGCTTGCGTACATTTTTGATTCCATGAACTTAGAAGTGCTTCAGGAATATTTCTTTATCTTATTGTGGTGTTAATTACAAGCAGAGGACTGTAAAGGCAATTATGATGCCAAGGAGTTGGTATTAGATGGTGGGTTCGTGGTTCCAAATAAAACAGAAGCATTCGATGCGCCAGAGATTAATTCATTTGGCAACTCCTTCAGGTTTCTCCTTTTTTTTTCTTGATTTTGTCAAGTGCTCGATCTCCCTCTCCAATTATATGTGCAATCAATGGTGATCACAACAAATATGCTGCAGGGATTACAATGCAGAGAATGAAAGGCAAAAGACCGTGGAGGAATTCTACCGACAGCAGCACACTAACCAAACATATGATTATGTAAGAACATTTTCAAAAACATGGAGTTCCAGTGGTATGGCATACGTATACGAGGTTTGGAATTGATGTCGTGGAAATGAATTAATTGATCCAGGTGACGAAGATGCGAGAAGAATATGGGAAGCTTGACAAGGCTGTTATGAGCATTTGGGACTGCTGTGAGCTCCTGAACGACGTCGTAGATGATAGCGATCCGGACCTGGATGAACCTCAAATCCAGCACTTACTGCAATCGGCTGAAGCCATTAGGAAGGACTATCCCGATGAGGATTGGCTGCACTTGACCGCTCTTATCCACGGTACATATACTGATCATAATGGTATTAGATCTTTATGATGATGAACTGCAAAATTCGTTCACAGAAATTTTAATCATCATTCTTTCTTGGAGTGGTCTCAGATCTCGGAAAAGTTGTTCTTCTTCCTCAGTTCGGACAGCTCCCTCAATGGGCTGTTGTTGGTGAGCATTGTAAATAATTGGTCTGATTTGTTTTCTAATTAACACTTGACTGAATGCTGAACTTGAATTTTGTGTTTCAGGAGATACATTCCCTCTTGGCTGTGCATTTGACGAGTCCAACGTTCATCACAAGGTATTGATTTCTGCTTCTGAATATCTCCGATCGAGAATCTCAGCGAGCATAGTAACTGTAACCATAAACAATCCAGTCAGACGAAAAAGAATTCTGCTTAACTCTTTATTTCTCGGTGCAGTATTTCAAGAACAACCCTGATTTCAAGAATCCTGACTACAGCTCGAAGAACGGAATTTACAAGGAAGGATGCGGGTTGGACAATGTGGTGATCTCATGGGGGCATGATGACTACATGTACTTGGTAAACATTTTTCCCTTTCAAATCTCTACAAAACCATGGAGTATTACGAGACTTTTCCAACCAAAAAATAATGGCCGTCTCTGTTCCTGGCCTCTGATCTTGTAATTAATATTTATATATTAGGTGGCCAAGGAAAATGGAACCACTTTACCACACGCGGCACTGTTCATCATCCGATATCACTCCCTCTATCGTAAGTGCTGTGATTTTTCTTGTTCATCCTGCATGAAGCCAGTCGTAAATAGACTGATCTTATCAATCCATTGATTAACGTAAGGATTTCTTGCGCGATGCAGCTTTACACAAGGCAGGAGCATATAAGCATCTGATGAACAAGGAAGACGAGGAGGATTTGAAGTGGCTCAACATATTCAAGTATATATATACATGCTTGATTTGATTCGCTGCTTTACATTTTCATTAGCCAATCTTAATTTCTGAACTATTCGTACGACGTAAATGATTTGCAGCAAATATGACCTCTACAGCAAGAGCAAAACTCTTGTCGATGTCGATGAAGTCAAGCCCTACTACCAATCTCTGATCAAGAAGGTGGGTTTTTCTTTTCAAGCTAGTTTTCTAAATTACTCAACTCTGTTGATAGCGTTAATCTTATATCTATTGAAATAATTTTGTTGCAGTATTTCACGGAAACGCTTAGATGGTGAACAACGACGTGGATTCATTTGATGGCCATACTGCTTCGGGATTGTTTCCTCTTCACTTTATATAAGTATCATTGTTGAAGCAAGAGCTTGTTATATATATATATATATATATATATAATCACCGATTTAAGAATAACGTGTACGCAAGGATAATGCTATTTTATTTCCGAAACCCCACCGAATTGTTATGACAGTTTTTTTCAAGTAATTCTACTTCAAAATAAAATCACCATGGTTTTTATAGATATACTAAGTGTATATGATGTTTGGTTATGTATTAAGCATAGCATCAATTTGTATGGGGCCCATAAATTGAAGCACTCGGACCATGGTTTGGAAGAAACAACTATTAGTTGATATTTATTGCTAAATCTCCCTGTCACTAACAGACCCCATTTATTCCCACCATAGAAATTAACGTTGAAAAATTAATTCCAAATTAAACCCTCACTTCTTATCCTCACCAACTGTATCAACAAGGGTCTTTGCGCCCCTTCTCCTTCCTTCGTCTGTGCCTCCCATTTCGCTTCCCTCACAACTGCGACCAACTCCACAGATCCCCATTCCTGTTTCTTTTCCCTCACATTTGCGACCAACTCCACGCATACCATAGAGAAGATGGATACACACAAGATCTACAACCTGCAGCACAAAGCCAATAGAATCAAAGCATAGTTTACTTGGTTACTTGCATCACTTCTTGCCACATATCAGTTCCTTTGCACCACCACCACCAAAAACATTGCATCGCCAAAGAAGATGGAGAATAGTTTGTTAGGGAGTAAATTCTCCATGAAAGAGAGTAGAGAGTGTTGTAGAGTGGTGGGGTTTGTTGGGAACGATGAATGATTTCAAGGAGAGAATGCTGAAGAACTAGAATAAGGAAAAGATCAATTTATTCAACGAGATCATGGCCTTATATAGCCACTGCTACATTACAACTGAAATTTAACAGCATTTCAAAAATAGTTACTAACAGAAAAGGTCTCATACATCTAGACTCCCTTGCAATCTGTTATTTATTCTAACTGCTTTCCTAAAAAATAATAATAATAAAAAAAACTTCCATCCCTTAAACTAAATTCTATGAAGCAATTTAGTTTATACCACAGTAGTCACCTCACAGACCCCAGCAAGGCTCTAAGTTTTTGAAAGACTTGAAGTTTTAATGGCTTAGTTAAGGTTGTCAAAATCACAATTTTGACACGAATCGGAAAGTCATTCTGAAACTCGGATCGTAAGATCGGATTGTAAAATCGTACCTGAATTTTTCTGTACAAAAATCATAAAATCGTAAGTAAAATTAATTAATGTTATTTATTATCTTAAATTAATAGATTTTTTTAAAAATTATTTTTTATGCTAACTATTTTTTTATTCTTATTATTGTTGTTTTTGTAAACCTCCAGATTATTATTATTATTATTATTAATTTATAACAAACCCCCCCGGTAGAAAGTAGAAACCTCCTTTTTTCATTGTTATTATAACTTATAACTACTAGTATAAAAGGGCCACCCATTAACTAATCCTAAATGGCTAAATCCCTCATTCTCTTCTCTCACGTCGTCGCACATCCTCGTCGCTGCGATTCACAATCATCAGTCATCTCCCTCATCCTCTTCAGTCCTCTCTTTTACTCTCTTCCTCCTCATCCTCTTCAATGACTATGAAAAAGAAAGATTTTGTGCTGAGAAGTGAGAACGGAGAAGAGAAGAGACAATTTTGGGGGTGAGAGGCTGAGTTGATGATTTGGGGGTGACTGGGTGAGAGACTGAGAGCTTCGAAGAGCAATGAATTGAGATTTCTCAAATGCAAAATTACACTTTCACCTTACCCCAAAAGCTGAACTGGTCGCTGCCTTTTACACCACCCCTCGACGACCACTGAGTGCCCATCGACGACCTAACGCCGATAGCCACCATTGCAGGCACGCCAGCCACCACCTCCGTGAAAGTAGTCCAGCTAAGCGGTCGTTAGTGTATAAATACCGGCCACCGTGCACGATGAAAAGGGGAGAAAAATTTTGGAATGGAGAAGGTAACGAGAGAAGAACAGGGAGATAAACAAAAACAGAGAGAAGAAAAGAGATTAAAGGGGAAATTGTAGTGATCTTTGACATAAAAAACGATCAACCACCTTTTTCTTCGTCAACACCATTCTCTCTCTCTTCGGTTTCGTCTCTCTCTAATTATAGAGTACCGCTTTCTCTCTCTACCGTTGGCGATCGTTTGGCCACCCCAAAACCACCTCATCATCACCATTCACTTACTCTTTACACCGGAAGGATAAACACACGTTCAAGCAAAGCTCCAGGCAATGCTTTCTACAACGACAAGCATGAACACCGTAACTCGGAGGCTTTTACTGCCACCGTTGTCGACACCATCACGACTAGAAGAATCACCTTGATGCCCTCTACACAACGATATTAACAGGTAAGTCATTCATCAAACTCCAAAATTTAAAGGTCTATTGTTCATCTTCTTCGCGGAGTGAATTGATTCGGGTTTGGTGCCCAACTAGCCTAGCCCGAATAGATGGGTCGTCAGTCCACAGGATCGACGACCTAACTAAAATCAATTGGTCTTCCAACCCATCAGGTGGAAGTCCAGTTCCTTAAGTTGAGTCATTAGCCCATTGTGGTGACAACTGACTCATAAAAAATAAAAATTAAAAAAATTAATTTTTTTGAAAGATGTATTTTTACTATTATTATTACAAAACTATCGAAATATAAAATGTATTTTCATGCATACTCGTCGAATTCCAAGATTTTTCAAGCATATTTTTCATAAAACAAATATGATCTTTCTCATATTTAAAAAAATGGATATCATAACCGGTTTATGATTATCCTTTGGAATTTGACAAAAATATCAAAAATAATTTAACAATTATTTTGTTTTAGCTTCATGGTGTAAATTTACATTGTAAAATACACCTGCAGATAAAATTTTTTTACTACAATGTAAAATTATATTGTATAATATATTCATAGATAAAAAATTATAACTACAGTGTAAAATTATATTGTAAAGTATATTTGTAGAGTAAAAAGGATTTTCAAATGCAGTGTAAATGTTTTTTAAATGTAGTGTAAAATTTTTTGAACTTAGAAAAAATCAAACCAAAATGCAGCTTGCCTTAAGTATGGTGCATCTGGCGTGATACGTCTTCCCCTTGCACAACAAGTCTCCTTACCTAGACTCTCGTAAACCATTAGGTTCCTAGTGAGCTTAATACTAGGTGGCGCCTTCTAATAATTATAGCCATAAATTTTACAGCTATAAACAACCTCATTTTCATCAGCGTGTCATTGTCTCCCCAAATCACAGGGTGATGGTGGGGTGCAAAGCGCTAAAATTCGTTGTCGCGACAAAATCTACGATGGATTTTCTTCTTCTTCTTCTTCTTCTTCTAAAACTCTCAAATTTTTAAAAATTTATGTTAGTAATCAACTTTTAAATTTAGTCTCTAGTCCCTTGCTAAGCTAACAAATCCTACTCCACACTTGTTCAAATATATAGGCTTAGATCTCACACACATATTGATATTCTATTAGTTGAGAATTGACAATGAGCAATATCTTGTTGTATATCTTCACGCTTTTTGGTTATTGATGGGCCACCTAAGGAAAACTATAATGATCACGCTTCCTTTTTAAATAACTCATAAGCTTCCTCTTAACACCCATTTTACTTGATGAAGGTTTGTTTGGTATTGCGGTTGCTATTGTAGTTTAGGTTTTTAAAAAATAGTCCCATGAAAACTTGTTGCACTTGTGGTTTATAATTGAAATTGAATATTTAGTTAAAACTATGGTTGAGTTTGAGGTTAAATGAAAGTGTTTAGTTAAAACTATGGTTGAGTTTGAGGTTAAATGAAAAGAAATTGTTTTTCATGTGTTTGGTTACCATGTTTTTCATATTGTTGTGGACTTGTGAAATTATTTTAAAAGCATACACATACACACATATAGTGTCGCTAGAGAAAAAATAGAACCGTGATGAACAAGATTCGATCCATGTTAGCTGACAAGAACATCTCGAGAATCTTCTGGGCAGAGGCTGTAAATTGGGTTGTTTATGTTCTCAATCGATGTCCTACATTGGCAGTAAAGGAAGTGACACCATAGGAAGCCTGGAGTGAGATAAAACCCTAAGTAGATCATTTTAGGGTTTTTAGTTGCAAGACACATGTTCATGTCCCAAGAGAGAAGGACAAAGCTTGATAATGAAGCATTATGTGTGTATTCGGGGATCATTGATGAATCAAAAGGCTATAGACTTTTTGATCCCATTATTATGAGTAGAGATGTAATTTTCAAGGAAGAAGAGCAGTGAAAATGGGGTGAGAACAATGACATAATTATATTTTTATGGGTTGATTCGATTTTAATCGTCGATAAATTTAAAGTTTAATTATGATCGGGAATTAATTTACGGTCCAATTAAAGGGTTTAATTAAGTGCAAGTACTTAATTATACTTTATTGGTCAAATTAATTTTATTAAGGGCTTAGTCAATGAGAAATAAATTTCTTGAATTTAATTGGGGTTCAATTGATGAGAATGGAATTTTCAGAGAAGGATTTAAATTTTTAAGTCAATAATGCGAAATCAGGGGTCAAATTGAACGAACTGAGAATTTAACAGTCAATTGAGGGTTAAATCACGCAAATTGGAAACCGGAGACCAAAATAAAAAAGACACGTGCATTTAAGGTTGCTGTTGAAATTTTGACGGAGATACGATTGCATAAAAGTAAAAGTTGAAAACTAATTGAGAGTGCGATCAAACCAATTAAATATTGAGGGACCAAATTATATTTTTCTCACACCAATCATGCATGTTCCTGCCATTGTTCGACACTGAACAAGTGCAAGAACACGGCGCTACAGCAACTCTCTGCAGCAAGGGACGACGATTGCAGTTGCAATCCTCAACCCTCTGCAAAAATGTAGAGGCCACATAGCATGACACTGCTACTAGCCAACCTCTGCAAATTCTTTGCAGAGGCAGAGGCTGTAATCTCATGCACTATGCATAAGAGTTGCCTTGGCCCCTATAAATAGAGGAGGAGAAGACGAACAGAGAGAGGGGAGGAGAATCGAAGAGAACAAACAGAGAAAGAAAACAAAAAAGGGGGAAAAGAAGAAAAAGAGAGAGAGAGAAACCAGAGAAACACGGGAAAGACGACGATAACAAAGTGGAGAAATTTTTGAAGAAACCATTGTGAAACACTCCCATCGTAGTCGCCAACCATGGTCATCTTCTTACGTTGACGAGTCATCGTCGAGAGAGCAGAATCACGTTACGGTGAGGAGCAAAAATAGAGAGAAAAAGAGAGATTCTAGGAAAATTTGCAGAGAATTTTGACAAAGAGAAAAACAAGTAACACAAGCATAAAACTCACCTCTCATCTCGTTGCAGCTCCCCTCTCTTCTCTCGCTCTTCTCCGCCATTGCGATCCTCTCTCTATCTCCAAAACAACCCGTCGAACGCGCTCTCATTCCACCTTTAAAAGCCATCCGGTCACCAAACACCACCCTTGGCACCACCGTTAACCTCCCATCGACGACGTCAACTAAACCATACTCTCATGTGAAGCCACGACGATGATTGCGGTGATTGCAACACAAACCCGATGACTTTGGAAGCTCCATCCGGCCACCACAGGCCATTGTTGACGATGCCACCATGATAGGAATCATCACCTCGACCTCCTCTAACCAACGGTACTAGCAGGTACGCCTTTCATCATAGTCAAAAAATTGATTGTTCATCGTCTTCCCCGTGCATGCGAGCAGCGGGACGCAATTTGTGTCCCACTATTCACACGAGCTGACCTAGTAAGCGGGTCGGGCTTCATGCCCGCCCTGCCTGTTTAAAGACATTGGCCCAAAAGCATTTAGGCTTCCAGCCCGAAGAGACTGGAAGCCCATCCCACAATTATTTGGGCTTCCAACCCATGATGACTGGAAGCCCAGCTCATAAAATCTGGGCTTGCAGCTCGTGAGGTGTAGAAGCCCAGCCCACTCAAGGTAGGTTGTCAGCCCACTATAGCTGACAGCCCAACCTGGAAATAAAATAAAAAATATATCTGTTTTGTGCATACTGCCAAATTCCATGATTTTTCCATACATATTTTTCGTAAAAATTACATCGCATCTTTCTCATATTTTGCTGACAGCCAACTTGGAAATAAAATAAAAAAATACAAAAATATATATGTTTTTGTGCATACGGCAATTCCATTATTTTTCCATATATATTTTTTCGAAAAATTATGTTGCATCTTTCTCATATTTTGAAACGAAAATTGGATATCATAACCGGTTTATGATTATCCATTGGAATTTAGCCAAAATATCAAAAATAATTATAAATATTTTTGTTTCATCCATCAGGGTATAAATTTAAATTGTAAAGTACACCCGCGGAAAAAAAAGAAATTTTACTACGGTGTAAATTTACATTGTAAAGTACATCCAGTAAATAAAAAAAAATTACTACAGAGTGTATCTTACCTTAAGTAAATAAAAACAATCAAACAACAATGCATCTTACCTTAAGTAGGATGCACTAGGGGTGATGCGTTTTCCCCTTGTATAACAAGTCCCCTTACCTAGACTCTCACAGACCAATAGGTTCCTAGGGACCTTAATACTAGGTGGCGACTCTTTATAATTATAGTCGTAAATTTTACGGCTATAAACAATCTCATTTTCACCACGTGATGTTGTCTCCCCCCGAATCCAGGGGGGATGGCGGGGTGTAAAGCACGTGAAAAATCGTCTTCACGACAATTATAATTATTAACTAGAAAACATTAACAAAATAGTAAGCAAGACAAACAATTCCATTCATATCATTATGATTATTAACGAAACAAAAAAATACGAGTAAGCAAGAAAAATAATTATATCATCATCATCATCATCATGTTAATAATGAAAGAAACATGAAAGACAAAAAAATCCAAAAAACTTTAACAAAAGAACAAATTTAAAAACAAAATAAAAATAAAAATTATCATTGTTATTACTGTCAAAACAATACAAATTATCAAATTATCTTGAGGGAAAAACCCTAAAAAACATTAACAAAAGAGTAAGCAAGAGAAAGAATTAAATTATTATTATTATTATATTTGTTTATTTTTCTGTTAATAATGGAAGAAAAACAAATCCTATAAACCTCAACAAAAGATCAAACAAAAACAAAAATTATAATTGTTATTAGTGTCAAAACAATAAAAATTATTAAATTATCCCAAGAGAAAAAACAAACTAAAAACATTAACAAAAGAGTAAGTAAGAAAAAAAATTAAATTATTATTATTATGTTAATAATGGAAAATATAAAATAAATGAAATATTTTAAAAACTTTAACAAAAGATCAAACAAAAAAATAAAATAAAAATTATCAAATAAAAAGGTCATCTGATATAAAAATAAAAATAAAAATAAAAATTATCAAATAAAAAAGGTCCTCTGATATAAAAACAAAAATTATAATTGTTATTAGTGTCAAAACAATAAAAATTATTAAATTATCCCAAGAGAAAAAACAAACTAAAAACATTAACAAAAGAGTAAGTAAGAAAAAAAATTAAATTATTATTATTATTATTATGTTAATAATGGAAAATATAAAATAAATGAAATATTTTAAAAAAATTTAACAAAATATCAAACATAAAAATAAAAAAAATTATCAAATAAAAAAAGGTCATCTGATATAAAAATAAAAATAAAAAAACGAATAAAAAACTAAAAGAAAGAACAAATGGAGAAAAAAATACAAATATCAATTTTCAATGATCATAGATATAAAACAAATTTGAGAGTTAATTTTTTTGAAAAAATATCACCTTAACAAATAAAAAAATAACACAAATTAAAAATCAAAGCGAAGAGCACACTTATATATACATGGACAAAAGTAGAGATTATTCTAGAAATAAAAAGAAATAAAGGGATTAAAAAAATTAAAAGTATAAGGGCCAAAATGAAAATTAAATATATTATCAATTTTAATAAAAGGATCCAATTGAAAAAATCGAAACTTCTGTACCGTATTTATTGAATTATTTAAACCCAATCCGAAAAATAAAAGAAGAAGGACCGAAGTGAAACATTGATATTCAATCAATTCCAATCGGAGGACTCAATCAAACTATATCAAAACTAATATAACAAAAAGCAAGAGAAAAAAAACTGAAAGTCAAGGGACCTAAGTGAAAAGAAAGACGAAATGAGGGACTCTTCTGCACTTTTACGTGCAGGAGAGAGAGAAACATGGCCAGTGGCTTTAACCAGACATCGCCGCGTCCATGGACATATTTAGGCGCCACGCGCCACCACGGGAGAAAGCCCATGCTGAGGTGCATCGATAGAGACTCCGAAATATCTTCTCCGGCCACCGTATGAGTCCGCACACGCTACCTAAATAGGACATGGGGCGGAAAACCGTCTGGCACGTGTGCGACACACTCTGACATCCAGAGAAAAAATAATTAAAAATGACGTCAATGATCGTCCTGCCCTTGTGCCCCAAGTCACCGTTTTTGTCTTATTAGGGGCTAAAAATAGTATTTTGCCAATTTTGAATAATAATAAAATAAGCAGAAAACCAGTGGGCTAGACCGACATGTGCATTGACAACGAAGCCCTTGATTTTGACGGTGTTTTTTGTCGTTTTGGGGTGTTAAAATCATTAATCCACTATTCATAAATGAAAAAACAGACGAATTCGCACGACGTACCAGATCAAATTGCGAGTGAACAGTGCACATGAGTCTACAGCCATAGTGCATCTACACTGAAACAATAATATCTTTAGTTGGATCCACATGAATGGACTATAGTATTATGTTCAACTTTTATTTGTGTTGAAAATGATAATTAAAAATGGTCAATAAATATAAATAAAACAAACAAAAATATTGTCGAGAGACTCCTAATTAAGAACAAAAATATTTTTCAATAAAAATCATTATAAGATTATCCATTTTAGCATGGATGTCAAATACGATAATAGTTTGCTATGATAATATTAACCATTACATTCTGAATTATTTAATATGAATGTAATACAAAAATTTATTAAAAAATAATATGTTGATGAATATTAAGTAAAAAAAATTATTTTCTTAATGTTTTACATAAATGTTTTCTTCTATCACGTGTTTGTTTTAATTGAGAGTTGATTTTAAAATCAATATAGATTTTTATATATAAAAAAAAAACATGTGGTTCTTCCAGATGAATAAATAAATAAATGATAAGGCATGTATTTCCTTACATTGAAATTGGTATAAATATTTATTTCAATGACTTTTAGTTTTTTATACAAAAAATATGTTAGTGATAAATAAAGAATTCCATTAATAGAATATATTTTTTTAAATAATTTTGATCGATATTTAATTTAATTATAATAAAAATAAATAAATAAATAAATTCGAAAAATTACGGCTGATAAAAAAAATAGCATCTATAGAAGAGAAAAGGAGTTCATATTTGCAGGAATAGGAAAAACAAAAGGTGGAATTGGACAATAGAGTAATTTGAGGCAGCAAAATTTCCCGCCAAAACAGACGCGTTGCATAGAAGGTATCTGGCATAATGGCTCCTCCACACTCCGCTGTGTGGTGTGTTTAGTGTTGAGAGAGAGAGAGAGGGGTTTAGCAATTAGCAGAGCTGAATAATCGATCAGCAGCAGCAAAACCAAAGGCTAATTCCGATGGTAATTAAATAATCATTTTATCTCTCTATGATTTGTTGAGTTTGATGTAGTTGTAGTAGATCTTGTCAATAAAACGATTGAATCACCGATCCTTTTTTTTGTTCTTCGATTAATCTCTTCTATTCGCTTAGAAACCAAAACCGTAGTGGCTGTTTAGTTTTAATTATTATTATTTTAATTTCTTGTATCTTGCTTCGCATCAACTGCTGCGGTTTGGTAACAAACTTAAGTTGCTCGATGAAATGTCTAGCTGAATGTAATCTATTCTTAACTTGATCGATATTTTCTTCTCCGGTTCAATACGCTCTGTGACGCTGTAGTCCAAGAAACGAGGTCTTTCTTTGGAAGAGAAGCGCGAGAAGATTCTTCAGATATTTTATGATTCACAAGACTTTTTCCTCGTGAGTAATATATTGTTTATTGGTTGCTCTTTGAGATTTCATGCTCAAGGTGCTAATGTCCTCCTTGCCCTCTTTGATTTGGAAACTTGCTGACGCATTCTCATAATTTCAGCTAAAGGAACTTGAGAAATCGGGCCCCAAGAAAGGTGTAATTAGCCAGTCCGTGAAAGATGTTGTCCAGAGTTTAGTTGATGATGACCTTGTTTCCAAAGACAAGATCGGAACTTCTGTGAGTATGCTTTTCCTGATTCACACTTCAAAATGTGAAATGTCTAGGTACCTAATGGTGCACGTAATTTTGAAATTTCAGGTCTACTTTTGGAGTCTTCCTAGCTGTGCAGGGAATCAGGTGAAGTTTTAATGTGTTTACTTCTGTGCCTGAATTTCTCCAACCTGGTTTTATAATCTATTCATTAACACGAAAACTTTTGTTTTTGTAGCTGCGGTCTGTGTACCGCAAACTTGATTCTGATTTACAAAGCAGTAAGAAGCGGCATGCAGAACTTATTGATCAGTGCGATGAATTAAAGAAAGGACGTGAGGAATCTGTGAGTATATTCCTTATTGTGATTTGATGAGACTCCTGTTGGGCTGAATTAGCCTGCCTTTCAACCTCTTACCAGGATGAACGAGAAATGGCTTTGGCTGAGCTGAAAACCATTGAAATGAAGTATAAAGAACTGAAGGTTTATCCTAACCCTTTATTATACATTTAGCAATATGAGCAGATCACCAATTCTCTAACACTTCTATTTCATCAGGATGAGATGGGGAAGTATGCAGACAATGATCCTGCTGCCTTTCAAGCAATGAGTAAAGAAATCTCCATCCTTGTTTGATCTTCATACTCTTGTATTCCGTCCCAAAACATCTTTTTGTAGCTCAGTCAACGTCAATTAACTCTTTGATCAGTTTATCATCCCTAAAGACATAATGATGATTCTAATTTCAATGTTGCAGAGAAAGCTATTGAAGTTGCCCATGTGGCAGCAAATAGATGGACAGGTTTTTCCATTTACACGCTATTTGTTATCTTTGTCTTATTAATTATATTTGATCTGTTTCCATGAAGATTTTAACTCCAACGAATCTTATCAAAAAAAACCTTACAGATAACATTTTCACATTGCGACAATGGTGTTCAAACAATTTCCCTCAGGCCAAAGAGCAGCTTGAAAATATGTATCAGGAGGTAAGTTTGTTAATTTTTCATTGGTGCTTAAACAATTGTGCCACATTGTAACATTTTAGCCACAACCTGATGCTGATCCAATACCACAAATTAGAAGAACCTGTATATGCTAATCCTTTATCAAGGTCCAAACACCTCCTATGTGTGACACTATGATATGACAGTCATGCACTCATAGTTTTGAACTTAATCGGTCCAATCCCCTTCATCTGTATATCTGTTCGTCTAATTTTCTTGTTGTCCAGATTGTACATAAAGAGAGTTCTTTGATTGTGTAAATAGAGCCTCTTTATCAGGTCTGTGAACGCAGTAGCAAAATATTTCCTGTTAAAATGTGAACATTTGCTTAGATTTGGCCCATCCCTTCTTTAACATGCTGGATGTAGATGGTTTTTGGTAATTTGAAGTTGCATGTGCCCAGAGGTTCTACTTTTGTAGGTTGTGTCACTGAGATCTTTCCTTTCAAATCTATGTGCAGGCAGGAATAACAGATGAATTTGACTATTTGGAGGTTTTACCAGTCATTTCACTCGACTCTGTTACTGACCAGATGCTGGAGGGCGATCCTTGAGTGCAATTATACAGAATGCCTTCTTCCTAGATTTTCAGTTTCAACTGTTATTGGAGAATAGGCCATCTACTTCTTTATGTACTCGAGTCTATGAAACGGTAAAATACTATCATATCACTGATTTTCTCATTCCTGGCTGAAGTGGCTTGTTTGTGCTTATTTTCGCTTTCCTTTGGCATAGAGTTTAATAATGCACCTTAATAAGTAGACGAAAAAGCTGCAAGTCGCTCGGTCATGAGTTCAACATTGGGCGATAAGTTTTTTCTTTCTTAATTTCTTCCAAGGATCGCTTCTCGATTCTTTACCTCTGTGAAAACCTAGGATTCAAAGACCTTGACAAATAATTTCCAGACACACTCCCTGGAAACATCCAATCACATCCTTCTTATTGTCCTCACGATTAGGCTTTCGTTGCTGCTGGTGAAAGATTTAACAGTTGCTGTGGCTGGTTTCGGTAGTTTATATATGCCGCCAACTTGTATTGATAATGTTGGGAAGTAAAATAACAAATAAGAATACGAGGCAGTTTTCATGCATGGATATGAAAAATAAAAACATGTAGAGTGAATAAATGACAACCGATATTTTGATAACGATAATTGAGGGTGTATCCAAGTTGGTGACACTTTATAAGAGAGAATTAACCAAAGAATCCACTTGCTGAGAAAGAAATGTTATCGAGTAAAAGAGATACCAGACACAATCAAAGAGCTTCAAACGGCAGGGTAGGAATTTTGGGGGAACTGGGTTCAGTTTACACAATCTTTTATATACATTGTCTATTCACGTCTCCATGCACACTGGATGCGGAGGAGGAGCAGCAGCAGAAACTCCATAATACAACATGGACAATCTATAAATAATCTCTTTGTTCTGGAACGTGATACCTGCAACAGCCAACCAAGAAAATCAACTCTGCAAGTACTTGCTCACACTGCTGCAATATTCAACTGCATTCGCGTGTTAGCTTGTTCAGCGGAATAATTTCAACAACATATTTTGTTCAGTGCATCCAATTGAAGTCTGCTTTTTCTTAATGGTTTAGCCATCAACTACCAGCTAGTGTTTAATGTCTGAAAAGAAGGAACAAGTCACAGTTTACGAGCAAACAAAAAAAGTAAACCTGCTCAGAGTGCCATCTCAGCTTGCAAGTCAGCAAGTTCTTCCTCAGCTGTGCGTTTTTGAGGAATTGGTTTCCTGCCAGCTGGGACGTGCACTGCAGCTGCTGGAGCTGTTGTTGCTGGCTGAAGAAGCTGCTCTTCCAATTCAGCCCCTTCCAGTTCTTCAAGTTCCGCCTCCAGTTCATCCTGAAAAGATCCAATTATTTAGATGCTCTTCCAAATGACACTTATGTGCAGTTTGGAGTGATGGACTCTCATAACAGGGTTTAGAATTGAGAGAATTGAAGTTTTTCCTTGTAAAACAGACCTCATCAAAATCAGCTGCAGAACCAATGGGAGTTGATAACGCTTCTTGAATCTGTTTCATGTTCTCTGTCTGCTCATTGATCTCATCCATTGTCTTGTCAACATCATCAATATTCCTATAATCCATCATTGTCACGTATATTAATCACATGCATCATACAGCATCATCAATCAAATATCACAACTGCAAATAAAATGGAATGGCACACCAAGTTGAAGCCTTATACATGGTGTTTCCTGTTAACAGTCATTCAAAAAGTGACACTTAAATTGGACAAGAGTACGAGAATCATAAATATTTTCAGGTTGAAACATGCTCTATAAATTTACAATTTGGGCACAGTAACCAGCAAAGTAAAAATATTGCCACCAAAGACAATAAGCAAACCATGAGTGAAGATTCCACTAATACATTTAACTGATATAATTGGTACATACGTTGCTTTCTGCATTGCCTTCATAGCAGATGCACCAGTTCTTAATGCATCTACAGTTTCAGTAGTAGCTTTTGCACCTTCTAACAGTATCATCTGTAATATTGACATCCAGAGAACAAATTTAATGCTCGGCTATTCAGCCAGAAACCTAACACATTTATTAGATAGAGTTGAAAACAAAAGCAATCGTAAGAGCACCAGATGACCTGATCATGAATACGTAATTGAAAGTTTCCAAGTTGCTCTATTTGCTGCTCATACAGCCTCTTCCTCTTCAAACATTGAATTGCAGCTGGAAAAAAGCATCATCAATCAAAAATTGACTGAAAAGAAACCAAATTCTGTAAATAATGCTGCACCCGGATTTGTTTTTAATATATATATATACATATCCATGTATGCGATGTCTGTATGAGAAATCATTAACAATGGTTCTTCACTTGATTACAGTATCAAGAAGGTACACATCATCCATAGTCAACCATCCATGATGCTAAACATAAAAGCACTTCAAAGTCTAATACTGCTCAGTAGAGTTACGGATTTCAATAAAAAAGTTTTTTAAAAGAAAATATTTTCTAAGTAATACAATAAAATGAAATAGCAATGCCCAATGTGAATATCAGAAACATGAAAATCAATGAAGATATGAACTCTAGAGTTGGATAACTAAAAGTCTCTTGATGTTCCATGCAAAAACAAAGAGGGGACAATGACTGATAAAAAATGCAGATGAAGTATAAATTTAGCAATAAAAATGCAAAGACATAAAAAAAGAAACATGGATCTGCCAAGTTTAGGTAGCCTACTAAATCGGCTTGCATATGCATTATAAGAGTGACAAAGGAAAATAATAAGAAAAAAAAGAAGGAAGTCTGCAGCATTATAATCCAAGAGAATAACGATAAAACCAACCATAAATGGTTGCTATGATGTATTATTATCATACCCCTTTTGTTCTTCCCTCTAGTGAATTCCTTGGCCTTCTCAACTTCAGCTGCTGCCTTTTTAGCCAGAACCTTCTCCTTTTTCTCTAGCATTTCAAGAGTCTATAGAGCATTGACAGCGAAGTTTTAAAACAAAATGGAATATTTTTACAGTACAATTAAAAAAATCCAATCAAAACATTAACCTGGTGGTATCAATCAGCAACAATAACGAACTAATAATCAATCAGAAACAATAACGAACTAAGAATCAATCAGAAACAATAACGAACTAATAATCAATCAGAACAATAACGCACTAATAATCAATCAGAAACAACTAATAATAATAAATTATTGTGTTTTTAAATTAAATCTATCAAACTACGGGAAAGAAAGAACATACAAAATAAAAGGAAAATAACCTCGTTTAATTTGTCTAACGTAGCAAGAGCATTGGTTTCCTGCTTAGGTTTTCCAAATAAGCGGTTAAACATGGTGAATTGTGTTAGGTTTAAGAACCCTGACTGCCCGTCTGACTCGCGATCTACTATATTGCAAACACAAAATTCAATGTTAGAATGTCAAATCGAGCCCCAATTCCAAGAATCAAGACCGATCGACCGACAACAAATTCAATTCAATAAGAGATAATGATAGAAACAGACCTGAGAAGATCGATTCTAGGGAGATCAAATCCAGATAATGGGGCTTTTGATGATGGACACAATGATAAGAGGGAGGGAGTTGAAGAATTTATTTTGGGGATTTTTTTTTGTTTTTTTTATTATTACTTCCCTTAAGCGTGATGGTCTCGTTGTTCGTGTTGGAGAGGAAAGGGAAGCTGTATAGCTGGCTTTTTCTTGACGGTGTTTCAGGTCATTTTGTAAGGTAATGTTTCGTCTTTAATATATATATTAAAATAACATATTTTTTATTTTCTAAAAAATATTTTTAATATTAATATATTAAAACAATCTAAAAAAATAATTAAAAAAAAACAATAGCACTCCTTTAATTTACTATTTCTTTCTTGGTTTTACTTTCACGTATGACGAGTTTCCTTTTTGCACTGAGTTTTTTTTAATCTAGTAAATTGATAGATTATTGTAAGTGTTTTAATTGATTAATTAAAATTTTAATTAGTTAAATTATTATCAATAAAATTCATATCCAATGGGTTATTTGTGGTGCATATCGAAGTGATTGAATGTTGTTATTATTCGAAATATTTGGATAATTATTTAATGGGTATATTGTTTATATATATCGAAGCGTAGGGCAAATGACTTGTATATTTTTTCACATGTTTTATATATTTGTACTTCGTATATTTTTTTATTTATATAATATTAAATCTGAAATATTATAAATGAAAATATTATGAAAATTCATTTAAAAAAATCAACTGATAAATTATTTCTATAAATATATGAGCAAAGATCCAAAACCTTATATAACGGAATGACTTCAACAACACAAAAGGCTTAAATTATAGACCCCAATCCCCACCCAAATTTCTATCTCGTTTATCTCATGATTTTTCTCTTCTTGGCTAATAAAAAAAAAATCAAAATCATGTAACTCGTACAAAGCATAAAAGAAAATGATTCATCTACATCTTCACCATCCTTAGATTCCATAGTAGTTCTTGCAAATGACAATAAAGATGATTGTTATGGAATGTTTTCTCCCATAAAAAAATTGTAGGACTCTCTACTTGTGTGAAAAAAGTAGTGTTAAACCTAGAAATTGTTTTTTACTTGTTTTCAAAATCCTGCAAGTCTAACTCCTATCAACACAACACAAGAGATTAAAAATAGCAAAACGATAATGTTTTAAAAAGTTAATCCTAACAACACAACACAAGAGATTAAAAATAGCAAAACGATAATGTTTTAAAAAGTTAATCCTAACGACAAACACCTTGTAGTACAGTCGACAACTTTTCAAAGTCCTTTTTTTATATTTTCTCATAACCTTTTGTATCACCATCCATCCTATAATAGGATCCATATTTTTTGAATTAAACCACTAATCTCTTGTATACATTTCCAATTTTGTTTATCTATTTTGCTTTTTCATTTATGAAAAATCAAGTATGCTTTGTGTTTGTTAGAGGATTGTATCATCTATTTGACTTACATCATAAACTTGAGCTTCTTTTATCTTAAGATCATTCTCAAAGTGTAATAACACTAGGTGTTTGAAGTTTTACACGAGTTATTTCAAAAGCAAAAACAACTTCAAAATATCAATCTTAAATCATACTCATATTTATGTATTAAAACATTCATATTTTTGCACAAAAAGTATAAATTTTCACTCATTACAGTTTCATATATTCTAATTGCTACTGAGTAAAGCTATTGATGCGAACCGGCTCAGAAACACCAACAAGGACTTATTATATGTCTAGGGCCTTAATTCATGGTTTTGAAGGTGTCAACCAGGTCAGAATTGCAAGGACTATAGAATTATCAAGAGGAGGCCGTAATAAATTTATATATGTGTAGGAGTGGTCCAGTCCAGCTTTATTTGGGCCATGAAATGAGGACAACAAATTACATGTTCAGGGGCTTGGTTCATGGTTTTGAAGGTGTCAACCAAGTCAGAAATGCAAAGATCACTGAAGTATCAAGAAGAGACCCTGATACATCTTATCTATGTGCAGGAGTGGTCCAGCCCAGATTTTTTTGGGCCATGAAATGAGGACAACAAAGAAGCCAAAAGAATCTTACTACAACTTGGAAACATGGGATTAATGAGCTTGATTTATTTAATTTTGTTAGATACAACTCAATGCTTATTTTGGCTTGATTAAGACTTTGATTTCAGTTAGGAACCAAGGCTTGCTTGGATTAAGGCATGGGCTTTTCAATTTAGGATTTTGGGTCAGTTTCGAGTAGACCTTTTTTTAAGTCCACATAAGAGGTCCATTAGGGTTAGTTTTTAAAAGACTATTTAAACTTATGTTAGCTAAATTTTGGTAGCCATTTGATGAAATTTAATTATGAACTTTTTAGTTTATGTGTGAGAAACTAAATCTGACTTATCGAAGATTAACTGGCTTCGTGACGTCATTCTACTCATTCCAATAATGTTAGTGTTTTAGGACAGATTTCCATTGTGTTCCACTCCTATCAGACATATTTTGGTTTTCTGGGATTAGATCTCATTCTTAGTTGTGAGTTGCATGACCACGTGATCACGAGGTTCGCATCAGCTATAAACCTATAAGTTTCGATTGTATTATATATTATCTGAGATAATATTGTTACACTTCAAACAATTATAATCCTTTGAGAATTTAAGTGAAAGACTCCTGGTCATTGGTGAGGTACATCACCAAGATGAAAAATCTTGAAGAGCATATTTTTTCAAGTGGTGAAAAAGATTTTTGTGAGTACTCATCAAAGACATTGTAATCTTTAACTTGAATTAGTAAACAGTAATTTTGAAGACTGGTTTGATGCTTAAGATATGAATATAAACTTGTTAAACCATGTTTAAAACCGATTTTGTATTTTATATTTTTATACTATTTACTTCAAGCACTTTAATTATATTACTGATTGATTATGTTTATTGTGTTTAAATGTAATTTTTTTTATTATTATTAGTGGAACACCTGATTTACTCCTAATTCTACAACAACATATACATAGTATTTAATTACATTGAAAAAAATACATTCTTAGTCTAACTTTCTTTTTTATCTTATAGTATCTTAAAATTTCAAACTCTAGTCTTTTTGGAAAGAGCATGAGAGTTTATTTTTTACTAATAACAAACAAGTTGAGAGGACAACTCCGTATAAAATAGAAAATATCATAAATACAAGGACTTAAATAATTATTTTGACAATTTTGCAATGAAGAAAGTAGTCCTTACAAATATCAATTGTTAACTAAACAAACCAAATATCATAAATAGTTCAAGCAATAGGAAATATCTGCAGCAAAATATCAAAAAAAAAGTCTGTGCAAAGATAACCTTGGGTGGAATACCAATTCTTTTCTAGTGAATTTTAGCCATTGTATTTAAATTAATTTTAAATTAGTTTAAATTTGTTGACTAAATACATGTTTTTTTTCTCATCCTTGTGAATATTAATTTTTAATTAAAACTGATTGAAATAGATAAATTATAAAAAAAGTGTTATATATATTTTTTAATCTTAATAGGCTTTGTTACTATGAAACTCTACATAATGTTTTTTCTCTTTAAATCTTTATTAATTACTTTTCTATTTGTATTTATTTTAATTACTGTTTTATTTAATAAAAAGTAGTTAAATTGTTTTTTTTAAACAACTGGATTTTTTGTGATATCATACATCTTGATATATATTTATATTTTAATTTAATTTTTAATTAATATTTATTTAACTAAATATATACATTAATGTGTTGACTTTTCAATCATTCTTGTTTAATTTCGTAAAACATGTAAGAAGCTTCCGCGCATCCATTTTCTGCAGAGCTCCTAGGAGAATCAGATGATACCACGCGTTAAGAATCCAACCATTAAATGTAGGAGCACTTATTCCCTCATCGTCAACGGCCACGAAAAGAACCAATCAATGTTCTGTTCAGCATGGTAATACCGTAATAGTAATAATAATTTTATATGTTTCAGACCAAAGAACATGATGACACGTATATAATTTACCACGGCCCTTACTGTCACTTATAGCATCTCCAAAAAAACAAACTATTTAGAAAAATCAAATTAATAATATGATTTTATAAATAATATAAATATGATATTCTTTATATTTACACTCCAATGGAAAAAATATATTTAGAGTAGCAAATTCTATTTTAATATTTATAATATTAATATAATATTTATTAATAATAAATAATTAATACAAGTACAATCAAAACCATTTTTTGCATAAAAATATATTAAATAATTTTTGGCTTTTTTAATCATAAACTTCAAAATAATATTTTAACTATGCAATATAACTCTTCATTTAGAGCTATGAAAATAAAAAATAAAAAATAATTTTTTTGTCTTTTTCTTTTGATTTTTTAGCTGTCATATTGATTAAAAACTAAAAAAAAATTGTCTTTTGAGCAGTCACATTGATTTACATTGCATTATAAAAAAAGCTTTTAAAAAAATTAATATTTTTATATACTAACATTAAAAAACAAAATATAAAAGGATCAACAACACTCTCCAACAACAGTCACTAATTTAGTGCAAGAAAAACTTGATATAGGGCATTATAACAGTTTTATCAGTTTTCTCTCCCTAGCCCAAAACCTAAGCCAACCAATGGGAGACCCGGCCACGCCGCCATCATCAGAGCTCGCAGCGATGGCCATAGTCGATGGAGCATCTCTTAAGCACCCATTTTCGGACAGAGTCCCGGTCCGATCCATCGTGTGTCGTCCCGATGGCGGAGCTGGACTGGCCGGGAATCGTGTCCGCGCTGGTGGGTGGGTGAAGACCGGGAGAGAGCAAGGTAAGGGTTCCTTCGCATTCTTGGAGGTGAACGACGGGTCGTGTCCAGCCAACCTTCAGGTTATCGTGGATGCTGGTGTAGAAGAGCTGAGCACGCTTGTGCAGACCGGGACTTGCGTGTCCGTTGAGGGCGTGCTTAAGGTCCCTCCTGAGGGTGCGAAGCAGAAGATTGAGCTCCGTGTTGAAAGGGTGCTCCATGTAGGCCCCACCGATCCTGCAAAATACCCGATTCCCAAAACGAAGCTCTCTCTTGAGTTTTTGAGGGATCATGTTCACCTTCGGCCCAGAACTAACACGGTAGCTCTTGCTTATTTGCTAATTATAGTTTGTGTTATTGAATCCTGCCAATTCCTTTTTCCGAAAGCATGGGCATATTGTATGTATATGTATATGTATATGTTTTTATTTTCATTCTGTTGTTGACAAATGTATCTTTGTAGATTTCTGCAGTGGCTCGAATTCGCAATGCACTTGCTTTTGCCACGCACTCTTTCTTTCAAGAGCATGGTTTTCTATACGTTCACACCCCAATTATCACCACAAGTGACTGTGAAGGTGCCGGTGAAATGTTTCAAGCTACTACCCTGATTAACGAGTCTGAAAAGCTCGAGAAGGAGCTGATTGAGAACCCTCCTCCTACAGAGGCTGACGTGGAAGCGGCAAGGCTTACTGTTACGCAGAGAGGTGAGATTGTTGCTCAACTCAAAGCTGCCAAGGCAACCAGGGACGATATTAGTGCTTCAGTTGCAGAACTAAAAATAGCCAAAGAGAATCTCTCAAGGCTGGTGGAAAGAGCTAAGCTCAAACCTGGTATCCCTAAAAAAGATGGCAAGATTGATTATACTCAAGATTTCTTTGCCCGTCAAGCTTTTTTGACTGTCTCTGGCCAACTTCAAGTTGAAACATATGCCTGTGCTGTTACTAGCGTCTATACATTCGGACCAACTTTTAGAGCTGAGAACTCTCACACTTCAAGGCATTTGGCTGAGTTTTGGATGGTGGAGCCTGAAATAGCATTTGCTGATCTTCAGGTATATTACTATGTGTTATTCTAATCGATTTATCTGGCTCTTGTACACTCCTAAGACCCTAGATCTCTAGAGTTTGTGCCTGTAATTGCAGGGTTTGGTTTTCATTCAACCAAATTGTTAGTGATGTGTTGTTTATCAACATATTTACTTAGCTACATGATTTATAGTATATGATATGGACCTGCTCCGCTGTCTCATAAATTATGGCGTTGGGAGGGTCAAAACTTCTTTTTTGTGTCTACAAAAACATTATTTGTGAACAGAGACCAACATCTAATGTATGATCTCTCTGGATTTTATCGTGGGGATGGAGTCATTCGTGCTTGACATGGAGTAGGATGCACCCTTCCCTCTTTGTTATGCATACATGGTATGTGAGATACATTTTAGTTGTGAACAGATTTTGCATATTTTTTTAGGATGACATGAACTGTGCGGAGGCATACGTGAAATATATGTGTGGATGGCTACTCGACAAGTGCTTTGATGACATGGAACTTATGGCAAAGCTTTATGATAAAGGTTGCATTGATCGTCTAAGAATGGTTTCTACTACCCCTTTTGAGCGTATTTCTTACACAGAAGCAGTGCGACTGCTAGAGGAGGCAGTGAAGGGTGGCAAGGAATTTGAGAAAGATGTGGAATGGGGGATTGATCTGGCATCTGAGCATGAAAGGTATGGAAATCTGCTTCCATATCACATCATGTCCATTTGATTTGCATGCACCAATGGCTTGGTTTGTCTATTCATCCAGATACTTGACAGAGGATATATTTAAGAAGCCTGTAATTGTGTACAACTATCCAAAAGGAATAAAAGCTTTCTACATGAGGCTCAATGATGATTCAAAGACAGTGGCTGCTATGGATATCCTTGTACCAAAGGTAAAGCTTTCCCCGCACACATTTTAAAGTTTGTGCACCATGTGCCCAATTCTTACATTTAAGTTGGTGTTATTTTCCTACCTTTTTTCCCATTCAAATTGGCGTTGTGGTTTATTGCAGGTGGGAGAATTGATTGGTGGAAGCCAAAGGGAGGAGCGCTATGAGGTTATTCAGCGGAGGTACGAGGAGTCTGCGTGAATGGTGTCAAATATTATATCATGCAGAGTTACATGTTCTGTTGTTTTCTTTTAACTGTAATTTATGTACTGATGAGTGCATTTTTGTCGGGGCACTCCACAATCTACATTGCAGAATTGCTGAGATGGGACTGCCTCTCGAGCCATATGAGTGGTATCTTGACCTGCGACGTTACGGGACTGTAAAACACTGTGGATTTGGCTTGGGCTTTGAGAGGATGGTACTTTTTGCCACTGGAATTGACAATATTAGAGATGTCATCCCGTTCCCCAGATACCCGGGCAGAGCAGATCTGTGATATTTTTGTCGGTATCTTCACTTTGCCTATAGAATTCAAGTCTGCTCTGCTCTAGTTCCCAGTTTAAATTGTTTGTTTTAGATTCAAACTTCAGTTGCAAATCATAGGTGAAGTTTCTTGTTTTGTATAACGTCTTTTTATGATATATGCTAGCTAATATGGCCAACGATGATCTATCTTTACGTGCTTTTTTAGATTCAAACATAGTCATCGTTTGATCATTGACGTTGTCTTCCATCTTGGCTTCGTATCGAACTATGGTGTTTTGGTTCCAAAGTCGAAGAATGTCCTTTGTATTTTCAACAACCAAGGACTCGAAGAATGTTTGGAAATTTTGAAAGTGTTGGCTGTACCATACTGGTCAAACCATATCCAGGGTTTGATCCTCAAACATTGATCCAGTCCAAGCTTGTATCATAGGTTTTTAGGGTTATTCATTGGATGACTTGGTTCTATTTCAAATTGATGTCACTTTTTATTTTAAAAAAAACTCAAAATGTGTGTATATATTAAAAATATATTTTCAAATAGATCTAGTCAGATCTTAACTGTGTTTGACTGGGTCAATCAAGTCATAAATTGATCTGACTAGTCAAATGTATTTGATTGAGTCAACTTTTAAATTGCTTCAAATTAAAGTTGTAATTTAGGGGTGTAAGTTGAAAATGAACGATCATCAAGTCAACATGCTGGACCAAGGTGGTGTTGAATTATTATTATTATAAATTATAAAATATAAATATAACTAAAAGACCTCAAGATTTCACTGTTTATTCAAAGTGAAAACACTATAAATTTCAACTGTATTTTTTTCCGTTTTTAACAGTACATATACTATTTATATATTCTTTCTCGGACAAATACAAAGAAAGTCATGTGGTTTATTAGCAAAGATGTGGGGAGCCTAGCGCGTTTTGTTTGTACTTTTTTTTTTGCTTTTTTTTGCTTTTTATTTATTTTATTGCTTTTTATTTATTTTTGTATTGATTTTGATGATTTTTTTATTTCTTTTTTTTTCATTTTTTCATTTTGATTGTTTTTATTTTTATTGATTTTGATGTTTTCTTATTTATTTTGTTTTTGTTTTTTCACTTATGTTTTTAAAAAACAATTATTGATATTTTTATTATTTTTTCCAATTATTAACTCAATAAGAATAATAATATTAGTTTTTTGCTTCTTTTTTTGTTTTTATTTTTTTCATCATTATAATTTAATAATTTTTATTTTTTAACTATAATAGTAATAATATTATTAGATTTTAAGACTTCAATGTTTTCATTTCGGCCCTTATACTTTTAATTTTTCATTTTAATCTCTTTATTTCTTTTAATTTCAAGAATAATCCTTACTTTTGTGTGTGTGTGTGTGTGTGTGTGTGTGTTGTGTATACACAGTGTTTAGTTTTGATTTTTATTTTTTTATTTTCTTATTTGTTGGGCTGGTATATTTTGTTCAAAATACAATAGTTCTTAAACTTTATTTTATATCTATGATCATTTGGAAATTGATATTTGTATTTTTTTTTATTTCTTTTAGTTTTTTTTCCTTTTTCCTTTTTTATTTTTACGTCATATGACTTTTTTTACCTAATAATTTTTACTTTTTTTTTGTTTAATCTTTTGTTAAAGTTTTTATGATTTTTTTAGTCTTTTATTTTTTTCATAATAATAATAATAATAATAATAATAATAATAATTTAATGTTTTTCTCTTACTTACTCTTTTGTTAATGTTTTTTAGGTTTTTTTTCTCTCGGGATAATTTGATAATTTTTATTCTTTTAATAGTTATACAAACTTTTTACTCAGCCCGCAAAGTAGTGTAATATTGTTTTATAAATTTTCAGGTCAAATAATTTTTTTCCAGTCAATAATATTTATTGTTTTTTCATTTATTTTATTTTTTCATTTGCTCTTTTGTTAAAAAAAATTAGGTTTTTTAAGCCTATGATTTAATTTTGTTTTCTTCCTGTTATTAAAATAATAATAATAATAATAATAATAATTTTAGTTTTTGTTCTTACATGCTTTTTTATTAATTTTTTTTTTTTGTTTTTCTCTGAGATTTATTGAATAATGTTTATTGTTTTCACAATGATAATGATAATAATTTAAGAAGTTAAGACTTTGATTTACTATTATTATAACAAAGGATATTGATCTTTTTCATAATATAAAATTTTATATATTAGAATATTATATTGTAATCTCAACAATTATAAAGATTATGTGTTATGCCCACACTATACCTGCAATGTAGTGCGGGCAATCCAGCTAGTAAATAACTATGATAAGACTTCACTAATTTGGTTTAGAATTTAGGGGTGTAAGTTTTATTAGTAACAAGCTTAAGGAAAGCTCTTTTAAGGTCTCACCCATGGTTGTTAAAGTCAAATAGTACGATTTTATGAATTAAATGTATTAACTTGATAAAATAAAGTTAAAAAATTAAAATCCACTAAAATCAAACCAAACTTGATAAAATCAAGTAGAATCATAAAACCAGGTCGAATCGTCCTGATTTTACAATTCTATTTGAGATGTCGTGTGGGCACATGATCAGGGACGTTTCAAGTTCCCATTCATTATTTTTTATGGGACCCACTCTAAATAGAAAAGCAATCATCTTCTTGTGAGCATAAAACTACTTGGTATCAGCCTATCAAAGTATTACACAAAGCTAAAGGATATTATTGTCAATTATTGATGTGTTGTGTAGTGTTTTTACTCTATTTTTGGGTAATATAACTTTCTGCGATGAACATTTTCTAGTCCATATATGCATCATAAAGTTCATATACTTCTGTTAAGATATTCTATTGTCCCTAAACAACTGTACTTTTGGAAAAGACTTGAATGGTTTGAGATTCATCCTATTACTGAAGTCAAAAACCCTTTGCTTCTTTTCTTTTTTCAGTGCAATAGCTTTAATACTTGTAAAAACAGCAGTTAAAGGTTATGTTAACAGTTAAATTTGATAGTTTTTATCAAATAAAACTCTATGGATATGATTATTTTGTATTGTATTTTTAATTTATTTTAAATTATATATAAACCTTAACCAATGAAGTTTTATGGCTATAATTATGTTATATTGTATTCAGAAATATTTTGCTTATGATTTTATAATTTTTCTTCCATAATGATTTTACCAACGGTTTTATGAATGATTTTTGTACGAAAATATTTTACTTATAATTTTATAATTCAATTTAACGATCTGAGTTCAAATTATAATTTCATGTTCTATAAAAAAAAAACAAGTTTAACAACCTTAGTCTCACCTCTTTTAATGAAAGCTCGTTAAAATTGGGTGATATTATGTGTAAAATAGAAGGAAATGTTTGAATTTCAATATAATCCCCACGTACAATTGCACTATTAGGACTAAAAGTCTGTTTAGGAGTGTGGTTGATATTGCTTTTAAAAAAAAATCGTTTAGAAATGCATAAAAATAATATTTTTAAATTTTTTAAAAATCAATTTTGATATCAGCACATCATAATGATTTAAACTCCAAATATTTTAAATTTAAATTAAAAAATTAAACTAAAAATTTTCATTTTTTTTCAAAAGCGTTTTTCAATCGAAATCCCAAACCTCCTAAAAGCAGTAAGAAACTATGAGGAAAATTTTATGATGATTACGAATAGGAATCTTCTAAAGAATTAGTTTAAGACCCAATATGATTTAAGTAAATTAAAAATGTTGGCGTGAAACTTCTGATCTTCTAATTTTACAATATTTAATGTATCTCCCAAAATGTTTGTTGGATCAGGCAAAAAAATTTAAGTGAGGTCTTAAGATATACTGTTTTACCCTAGATTAAAATTGAAGGTCAATCAAAATTCAAGATCTTAAATATAAAAACACAGTGGCTGGTCAGTGCAATAAACCAAAATTAGGGGGGATAAGTTGAGGGATAATAGTAATTGACCCCAAAAAATCATAATGTGACCGTGGTAGTTGATACTGTTCATGTTGGACAGAAGCTAAAAGGTAGGAGACTTCTCTCTTGCCTCTCTTTAAAAAAAAAAACTAAGAAATCGTTTCATATTATGAGATTGAAGCTTGCAAATAGGTTTGTAAGGACACCTCATGCTTGGTTGGAGGGGAGGAACTTCAGGGACAACGAAGCTAATTTGTCCGCTCCGCTAGGCTTTTTATTTATGTAGAAAATTGATTGAGTTTATAAATATTGTATTTTTTATTTTAATATTTAATGAGTAAAATTTTAATTGATAAAATCTGTTAGAAACATGTATTTTTCCACTAAAAAATAATTGAATATTGCTACTACTAAAACTCTTTTGATAAAATCCGTTAGAAATGAATTTTTTTACATGTAGAAAATTTATTGTAAAATTTATTGCTCATGTTATTATATTAAAAAATATTTTATAATAATAATAAATAGGTATCACATATTTATAAGAAAAAAATAATCATTATCATTATTTTGAATGTCTTATCTATAATAATAAGAAATTTTAACACCTAACAGTATTAAAAAATAAAACACTAAATAAATATAAAATAAATAAATATTAATAGATTTTTAAAAAAATGAAGAATAAAAAATAGAAAATCGAAAATATCATTTTTGAAATGACAACCAACAAAATTAAAATGTAAACATAAAAAGAAAATACCTTTAATAACAGTAGAAATAATAAAAATTCCTGAGACCATAATTATTGTTAGAGAAAAAATTTCCATAAATTTTTTTTATTTTTATAATATTATATTAAAAGTATTTCAGAACAATGATATTGTTGTTTTTTTAAAGCAATATATGTATACATAAATAATTAGTCTAACATATTTAAAAGAAAATAAAACTTACAAATAATAATTATCATTATTTTGAATGTTTTATCTATAATAATTAGAAAATTCAATACCTAATAATATTAACAAAAAATAAATATGATTATATTTAAAGAAATTATTTAACTTGAAGAATAAAAAAAGAGAAATAATAACAAATATTGTTTTTAAAATGATTACCAACACAATTTAAAATTTAAAAATGAAAAAAATCTTAATAAGAGAGGAATAAAAAAATTGAAACAAAAACTAAGACAATGTATATATATGGACAGAAATAAGAATTATGTAAGAAATATAAAAAAAAAGAATGTTATTTTTAAATGGTAATGAACAATACAAATCACAATTGAAATAATTTTGTTTTTATTTTTTATTGATTTTTCAAGTCAAATAAATTTTAAAATCCAATAATATTTATTGTTGCATTTTCATTCTTTTTAATTTGTTTTTTTAAATATTATTAGATGTTGAAATTTCTAATTATTGTAGATAAGGCATTGAAAATAATGACAATAATTATTCGTAAGTTTTTTTCTTTATAAATATGTTACACTAATTATAGATTTTGCTATTTATTTCATATTAGTGCATTTAAAAAATGATAATAACTATATGTGATTTGTTCTCTGATAAATATGTTAGACTAATTATATATTTTGCTATTTATTTCATATCAACACCTTAAAATGTATATATTCATCACTTTTTGGAATTGCGATCTCTTTTAGGTATTCTAGAAAATAACAATAATTGACGTGGTGCGCGTAAGTCGACCCGCACACCTCAGTTAAGAAAAAATGTATAAGTGACAAATCAAAATAGGAATAAGAAAATTAAAAAAAGTGAATCCGAAGATTAGTCGTGGTGCACGTAAGTTGGCCTGGACACCTCAGTTATCAAAAAAAATCTTGTTTTTGTAAAAATGTATAAGTTAACCTGGACAACTTAGTTATCAAAAAAATGTATAAGTGGAAAATCAAAATAGTAAAAAAATCAATTTTTAACATAAAAACCTTTTAAAAAAAAATCTTAAAAAAACAAATCAAATTTGAAAAAAACAATCAATTATTTAAAAGACCTTTTTAATAAACAAAACCCTTTTAAAAAAAATTAGTTATTAAAAACACAAAATATTGTTTTTGTAAAAACAAAAAGTTCTTAAAAAACTCAAATTTGTAAAAAGAAAAACAACCAGTTATTAAAAACATTTTTGAAAAAAAAAGAAAAAGAAAATGAAATGATATTGGTAAATAAAACAGTTCTTAAAAAAAACAGTTTTAAAAGAAAAAGAAAAAGAAAAACAAAATCAGATTGGAAAAAACAGTTCTTTTAAAAAAGAAATCAGTGTCCGAGCGGTTTTGAACTCGCGTGCAATGTTTCTAACTCTATTAGCAGTAGCGACCAACCGCTCGCCCAAAGCTATTTATTTGTCAATAACACCATAAAAATAGATACTGAAGACCTGTGTAAAAAACAAAAGAAAACGGAAAACATAATCAGGTGTCCAAGAGGTTTCGAAACCGCAGCGGCCAAAGCTATTTATTTGCCAATATCAACATAAAAATAGATAAAAAGACCTGTGTAAAAGAAAACAAAAGTGAGACGAACTCGCGCGACGCATCGGAAAACAAATATCCGAGTCCGAGTACGCCTAAGTCACAATGCAAGTGAGGCTGAGCTTTTTAGCTTATATCTTCAATAATGGGTGATTAAGAGGATGAGCAATTGAAGAAAATGCTCTTTAGTTTTCCTCTTTGATTTCATAGCTAGTAAAGGATAATTGAAAAACCTCCATTGGTGTACTTCTAGGGTTTTTGAAAATGTTGTTTGAAATGAGTTTCTTTGAACATAGAATAGTGCAAAGACAATGAAGATTGTGATGCAAGAAACAATTTTATCTCATGTAACTAAAATTCTGTCTACGAAAAGCCAATATCGACATTTTTCTACCACTTGGCGAATGATATAACAATTCTTCACCTTTTATGAATGATTTTGTAATCTCAATACCTATAGTGAATGCATTATCTCAAGTGCAGCAGACCACTGCAATGTCAAACAGTGGATCAGGATCAAAGGAATTTCATGGACGCATATGGTACGATGGAATGTCATGGACGCTCTATATGTTCCAGGAAAAAAAATCATGGCAAAGAGCAATGGGCATTAACCTCACTAGCCAGAACCACAAGTGACAAAGTCTAGCAATCCAGATGGTAAATAATAACGACACTAATTATCTGAATAAAACTGATCTGTCTGAAAACACTCAACCGTTGACCAAACTCCCATTAAACCTTTTGCCTACGAAAGGTGTTTCTTGAGACACCAGTACAAGAATCAATCATCCTCTTCAATAACCTTGGTACCTAGCCCCTTCATTCCTTCTGGTGGGAGTTCTGCGACAGTTACAAGGGAGTAGAGCTCTTCCTTAGCATCTTCATCGTCGTTTCTCCTGCGTGCAATGCGAACCCTGATCCTCCTTGGAACACTTCGAATCCCTCTGCTCCAGATGTGTTTATTCAGCTTCACATCCACTCTCACATCCTTAGTTCCCATAGCCTTCAGAGCAAACTTCCTAATCTCTTTTATGGCCTTGGGAGCCTTCTTCTTGAAGGTGCTGTTACACAAAATCAGATGCCATGCTTAATAAATAGTTTATTGATGTCACATTAGAAAATTGCAATGAACTAAAGCAACCACATATTCATATCCACTAGGTTTGAAGGCAGCAATTGACAATGAGAGTAAAAAACCAACCAAATCCATGCAGAAACATCCTAATGATATCTAATAGCAGAATGCGTGCAAGAAACATGTATCCGCAAAGATCAATACCTAGCTTTGGTGAAGGAAAAATTATGCACACCCAACAAAGTAACAAAACAATTTTCTTGTTCCAATGAGAGTACAATAACTATTGTTCCCACACAAATCATCAGCAGCCCCATCCACACAAGGAACCAGGTTACAAAAAGAACTGATGAGGCTCCTAATCCATGATTGCTTAAATTCTATTCTCCAAGAGTTACTCGAAGAAAGAAGATACAACATGGTGAAGGAGGCATGTTAATAAGCAAAAACAAAAAGAAAGGGAAATTATCTGAAGTTGTGATTTTAGATCAAGCTGAGTGTCCATCAAAGAAACTATTGAAAAAACCCTGAAACAGTAATCAAAGGAGATACCATAAAGTAGACTATTCTATAACCATGAATGAGCTGCGACAAAACTGGCATTACTGTCCTCCCTCCTCCCATGTGGTCTGAGGTTAGAAACTCTCCTTTGTAACCCAAAAGGGGGTAAGGTTACCAGTCAACGGAAATATCAATAGTTCTTAACTTCTAAACTTGCCATTGTCCTCTAAGCAACCATTTAACAGATAAAAAGACCTTTCGATGTATTTTGTAAATGGCTACAGCACATCTCTCGAAAAGTGATTATTTTATCCCAAAAAAATATATTAAACCTCTCCCTGTTCAGAATCATAAACGGAATTACGCTTCCTTCTCAAAATGCGAGTACATAACTATTCCAAAGCCTGCAATATATCCGGTGGAAAAAACTAACGCACCATCATTTCCTACAAATAACCATTTTTATAGAACCTACTTTATTTACAATCGGCAAAGAATATAGCCAAATGATAAACTTTGAGCCTTGAAGCAGCAAAAATAAATGTAAGAGCAATAAGAAAACAAACCATAAGAAAGGAAAAGAAAAGGAAAATAAATACCAGCCATGTAAACGCTTGTGGAGGTTAATGGTATATTCTCTAGAGACCACCTCCTCTTTTCTCCCCTTTGCTTTCTCCACCATTTTAAACTTTCCCTTCAATGCCTTGACTGAGCTGCCTGCATTGCAGATTTGTAAGAATCAATAATAAACAAAATAACTCAACTGTGAGAGAGAAACAGAGAGAGACCTTAGTGTTTGATAGAAGGCAGCGGTTTGGGAGAGAGGCTACATGAGGCAGAGCTTCCACTTATATTGGCACAAGTAAGGGGGGGAAACCCTAGCGTGTCAACCGTCAATATTCATCTATAACGAACGAAATGACGTTTTTATCCTCCCAGCTGTGTTGTGGACGTCCGTAGCAAGGTTTTCTGGGCCACTGGCCCATTAGTACCCACAATAGTCAATACACTTGGTCACTTTCCATTTATACCCATCTGCCTTCTCTAGCCAAACATATTAATGCTACAAAATATGTCCGTTTAATTTATTTAAGGAAACTTTATCAGTATAAAATATTTTACAATAAAAAATTATTTTTAGTAATAATAAAAATTAAAATGAGGAAAAAGATTTATGGTGCTTAAGAATCAAAATATTTTATGAAACTGGCAAGTTAATAGATCAATATACATCGAATACAAAAAATATATATTTTTAGGTAATTTTTATGAACATAAAAAAGAAATGATAAATAAAATAGTATTATTCTTGTAAAATAATTTTTAGATTAAATTATTTGTATACAGTAATAATCATATTCGTATTTCTAATAAAACAACCAAATTGGTTCTAGAGTATGAGAATTAGATGAGAAGAGTATGTCATCTCGGATCACTACATGCTTTGTTATAAAATGTGTGTTAATCTATAAAATGTGTGTTAATCTAATTTGATGATTTTTTTTGGATTCAAGAAAATTTCATCTTTTTTTAGATACTCTTTGGGGGGCCCGAGTTAAGTGAATAAAGTTCTGACTATCTTAGATTATTACAAGATGAGCACACTCTAACTCGAATCCAAGACCTATAAAATAGATTTCAAACTTTTTATCACCACGTCATGCCCCTTGAGAACCTAATTAGATGACACGAGCAAGCAATCCAACTAATTACTACATGTTTCCTTATAAAATGTGTGTTATTTTTTTTAGTTAACCTATGTTATTAGGATAATATATCCTAAAAAACCTATTTGATGCAAATTTATCTTCCAAAAATTTAATTTCATAAATTTTATACTATACATATTGCTGAAAATCATAAATATGGAAAATCTTTCCTAATTTAAAAAGAGAAGTTGATTTATCAATCCTTAAAATTTTAAAATACAAAAAAAATTTAATGAATATTTTCCTTCTATCTCAATGAGTAAAAACATTTCGTTAATTGATGGAAACTTTCATATCTAACAAAATTCCAATAATGATTTACTAAAATCAATTCTTAGAATTTCATGCTATACGAAGAAACTTGTCACTCTAAATTTTAGCTATGGATTATTTCCTTTCTCATTTTCGGGTTAAAATTTGATTTTCTTAACAACCAAAGTTTTATGGCTTCATGAAGATTTTTCTCATTACTATAATGTGTTAAAACTTGGATTAGACTCTATTTGACACCGTGTTTCAAAAGTATTTTTGAAGAAAAAAAATATTTTTATTTTCTTACTTTAAAAACAAATTGGTGTTTTTATAACATTTTCATATGCTAATGTCAAAAATTATTTTTAAAAAATGAAAAATATATTATTTTAATGCATTTCTAAACAAAAAAAAAAACACTTTCAAAACACAACTTCAACCACACTCACAACACAAGCACTTTAATCTTTCATGAGTTGACTCAAAATGCATTTGGGAATCCATTAAAAAGAACTTCTCCATCCAATGTCTCTAATAATTTTATGAATCAAAGTTTAAATTTTTAACCATTTTTGTTCCTAAGATTATTTTAGAAAAAAATTTAATATATAACAATCTATGGCTCAATAAATACTTCAAAAAATATTATGACATAAATGTGACTAAAATGTATATAAAGTTGTTATTACTAAAAATTCAAAATTAATCTAAAATCCAAGAGTGAAGAATCTTTTTAGAAGAAAATTTTCAATAATGATTTAGTGAAATTAACTATTAAAAAGTCACTTATATTAGAATTTTATGAGTTAGTTTTTCTTCTTTTAGGAAATAAAGCGTGTGTATATGTATGCATGAAAGGGAAAAAAAAGAGTTAAATGATGTAAATTCTATTTTTTTTTAATTTCTCACCATTCAAAAACTAAACCCTCACATTTTCTTTCTAAAAAACACTAAAATGTATCCTCACAACCTTCATAAATCTTTTTTTCAACTCTAAAACCATCTTTTTTCAACTGTAAAACCCATTTAAATCTACCTTGAAATTCTAAAAGGGTTTAGAAAATCAAAATTATTTGAGGTCAAATGAATCTTTCTCTATTTCAAATGTTTTGATTATATCTATTTCAAGTTATGTATTTGTGAGCTATAATCATAAAATAGTAAAATATGTTTATGTGGATGGTAAACCATCTCCAACAAAAACACTATTTGTTTTTAGTATATAGTTTAATATTATAGTATATTTTATAAAATAAATATAGAATATTGTAGTGTAAAAATTAGTTTGTATCCCACTATATATAGTTTCATGTTAATTTCTAATAGAACAGAAAAATGTGCCAATAATTTATGCATGATGATTTTTCCAAATTGACGAATAAAAAACATTATTCATACTTAATATTAAAAAATATATGAACTAATAGATAAAAAATTTTTTGTTAAAATTAATTGGGTTAATGAATAAAAAAATATTTATATTAATAAAATAAATTAAAAATAGATAAGCTAATAGATAAAAAAAGGAAATCTTAATGCTAATCGAGTTTGTGTTGTTATACTTGAAATAAACTATAATTAAAAAGTTAATAATTTGAAAAGCATGTGTTCCTGAAAATGCTTTTAATCTCAAAATTATTTTCAATGATATATTTAATCTTCTCTTAAATTAAAATCAAAATTTTAATTTCATTTAAAAACTATAAAAATGGTCAAAATCCAAAATAAGTCATACAAATACTAGGGAGAATCTGACTTTTGTTTTTCTAAATCCTAGAATTACCTTTTCCAATCATGATAAAACTTATCCTGAAATAATTTGACGTCTTCAATAAACAATAAAACAACGAAGTCTTGCTTTAAATCTTCATTATAACCCTTGAAATCACTTGTTCAATGAATAACAAACCTTAAAGATCTTGCTTAAACTAAGTTGTGAATGAAACCAAGGGGTATGATGATAAATAACATGTATTTGGGTTATGATCTCACTACCTTTTCTTATCCTTAATTTTCCTCTATTTACCTTTTTTAGCCTTAATTTTTATTTTAATAATAACCAAGACTAAAATCACCCCTCATGATGAGGGCATGTTTTAAAAGTTTTGAGATAAATGATGAAATTTTCCAAATAGAAAAAAAGTGAAAGGGATAGAAAATAGACCTATCAAAACATCAAGTAAAATAAAAAGAACAAAAAATTAAAAGATCTTTGATAACAATGCAAAGTATAAAATTAATGATATAATGTCAACACAAAACATGAGGTGTAATCTAAAGAATTATGATTGAAATGAGATCAACCATTAAAATGATGAAATCAAGTCTACAAACCTAAAATATATCAAAATTGAATACATGATCACATATATTTAAACATTTAAGCACCTTTTAAGCCTCATGCATATCTCATTCCTTCATAAACATGAAATTTAGCCTGCATTATGTGTTTTTTAAAGCTATTTCTACTCAAAACAATTTATTTATGTTGATAAGTTTCTAACCTTTAAAAAGGAAAAAAAGATGTATTATGAAGTAAAAATAATGATTTATTTATGTATTACACATCATTAAATCATGTGTTTTCACCACTAAATGGACAAGAAGCAAGAAATGAACAAGAAACAAATACTCCATTTTTTAAGACAAAACTCTTTTCTCAAAGATAACCTTCCATATGTTAGATGGACATTTTTTCTCCATACTACCATGATCATTTTTTTTATAAAAAAAAACCTTGGTTCATATGTTGTGTTGCCAGTTTTGTAAATAGTTTAATTAAATTCAAACTATTTTATTAACAAAGAACCTTAAAGACATCGATCTTTTTTTGTTCATTCAATGTGCATCGTGACTCATTAACACCGTTTACTCGCAATTTGATCCTGTGTGTCACGCAAGTTCATCCATTTTTTTTTTGTTTATTTCATTTATGAACAGTGGATTAGAGATTTTATCCCTCGAAAACGACAAAAACGCTGCCAGAATCAGGGGCTCCATTGTCATTGCGCACATCGAACCAGATCAGTCTGGTCTTGCCCGTTGATCTTCTACTTCTTATGGTATAAGATCAAATATCTTCATGTAATTTTATTATTTTGTAGTATTAACACTTTTTTTATTATTTATTGAATCATATAATATTTAATTATCTTGTCAAACTCACACATCAACTTTCTAATTTTTAAATAAAATTTCTTGGGATATTATAAAATGTATTCACAATGTATGCATATTCTCTTTTTGGTTATTTTCTTAAAATTCTAGATAAAACAAAATAAAATAGGGTTATACTAGATATGAACTCACTATATTGTGTAAATAAGTTGGTTATGTTTCAATTAGATGATAAAAAAAAATGATAGCAAATATATCAAATTCCAGTAATAATAATAATAAATCATTATAACATAGAAGAAAATTCATAAAAGAAGAGAAACAATCCATCCCTATTCTCACCCATTAAATACATGATGAGTGAGATTGGATTAAAAAATGAAAAAAAAAAGTCTATTTTTCAATTCACGTCAATATGACAAACCTGCAACCCGAATCGATGCGACTTGGGTTAATCTTATAAATCCACAACTTATGTCATGAAGTGAGGATAACCTTGCAGAAAAGAAAAGAAAAAGTCTCAAAACTTGTTTTTTTAATAGACAAAATCTAAAAAGAAAATATATAAAAAAATCAGTTTGCATTAACTTCTAAAACTTTATTAGACTAGACGTACCCCATTTAAAAAACTACAAAACAAAACTCAATTACTAACCAATCAAATGTTGAAGGATGGAATTATAAAATAATAATTTCAACTACATAAAAGATCCAAAACAAAATATAAAAGGTAATTCAAAGAATGAGGATCAAGATGAAATTTAACTTTTTTTGATGGATTGGTTAAATTGAAAAGAAAAAGAAAATTAAAAAAAGGATAAAAATATATATAAATAAAAAAATTAGTGAAATTGAAAAAACAAGAGAACCCAGAAAATTAAATAATCATGGGAGAGCACCATCATCGTTTCGCAGGTCTCTTAACTTTTGTTAATTTGGCAATTACGGGCCTAGAAGGCTGGATCGCTTTTTCATTATGAAAATAATAGTATTTTCATACTTTGAGTCCATGATATTTAAAAGGGCCTTTGCGTCCATAATTACTCGGATCTTTAAGTCTATGACACCTAAGCATCATGTCTTATGAAAACAAACTAGGTTTATGGTGTAGCTCTTTATACTAAACTAGACAATGTCCCCACGTTTTACCGCGAACGTCATAATATTTTTTTCAATGTAAAAAATATTAATTATGTATATTTTTTATTATAATATAAATTTAGCTAAAATAATAAATCTGTGCAGAATTCATGTTAAATGCAAGTTTTTTATAAAAATATATGAATTTAAAATCGATATAAATTTATCTGTTTAGTAGCTTCAAACGAAATAACCAGCATAAATTTATCATCATCATTAAAAAAGCAAAAACTCTGGATATCTGAATTATTAAGTTCACTGTATTAAGATTAATTCATTTTATAATCCAATTTAAATTAAACAAAAATAAAATATAAATTGTATAAATACATACAATAATCAAATAAAAAAATAAGTTGTTTATTTTCTATCAACAAAAAGACGAAAACATAGATTGAAAATTCATCCTGACGTTATTGCCATTATCATTGCTATTAAAGCTAAAATTATTACCAACATTATTGCTAAAACAATTAAAATAATTAAATTTCCATGAAAAAAAAACAATAACTAAAATTATCATTATTATTGCATAAATAATAAAATCATAAAAATCATATAATCTAAAGAAAAAAATAAAGAAACAGAAAACAAAAAAAAATAAAGGGAAAAATAGAGTAATATTACTTTTAAAATGATCACCGATATAAATTAAAATTTCAGGAAAATCTTTAAAAAAAATCAAAAGATTTTTATAAAAAAAAATCACTAAAATTATCATTATTATTGGTTCGGAGATTAGTGAACAAAAAAATGTATAAGGAAAAAAAAATAATAAATTGGTTCGGAGATTAGTCATGGTGTGTCCACGCTGGCTTGGACACCCCGATTATCAAAAAACAGATTTGGTCCGAGGAGTGGTGGTGGTGCATTGGAGCTGGTCTGAGGAGTGGTGGTGGTGCACTTGAGTTGGCCCGAAGATCGTGGTTATAAAAAAACTATATAAGTGAAAAAAAGAGCTTGAGTTAGATGAGAGACCATGTCTACAAAAAAATGTATAAGCGAAAGAAAAAAAAGTATAAGAGTGAAAGCACTGTAGCAATCCATATTGTTTAAAAAAAAAATCGGCCCAAGAATTAGTCGTGGTGTGCTTAAGCTGGTTGGAGATCCCGGTTATAAAAAAATGTATAAGTAAATAAAAAAATTATAAAAAAAAGAAAAAAATGTACCAGCGGGAAAACATTTTTAGAAAAAAAATATGGGTCCGGGGATTGTCGTGGTATGCATAAGTTGGCCTGGACACCCTGGTTATCAAAAAAAATTGGATATGGAGATTAATCGTGGTGCATTTAAGCGAGCTCGGACACCTCGATTATGAAAAAATAAAAAACCAAAAAAATATATAAGAAGAAAAAAAAATAATAAGTAAAAAAAAACAAAAAATAGCAAAAAAAAAGAAGCAAAAAACGGAGGAAAAAATAGAAGAGAAAGAATAATTGAAAAAAAAGAAGGAACAAAAAACAAGAAGAAAAAAGAGAAAAAAACATAAGTAGAAACAAAAAAGTAAAAAAAACACTACTACTATTGCTATCCGCAGTGCATTGTGTTTGTGTGCACAGTGCACTGATGCATAGTAAATAAGCCACGGGATTTATATTATAGATAATATTAAAAGACATGACGTGATTGTTTCATTGTTTGTATGAATAACAAACCAAATTGAAATATTTTCTTAATCATTTTATTATTAACATCATGTTGTAGCTCGGGGGTGAATGTGTGGAGCTAGTTTAACACACACACACTCTTAGTTGGCATGATTTTTTTTTTTATTTTCTTTGGATTTTATGGCTCCCCCTCTATTTTGTTTAATTTTATCGGTTAATATAAAATTTTATGCAATTTTATTCTTCAATATTGAAAATTAATATATATGTTTTTTTATCATATAATAAATTCCTTTGAGATTTTTCAATTTTATAATTTAAAATGAGATTTTTATTTAATCTTATCCTTAGGTATTTGATTGATTTTTTTTCTTTGAATTTACCCAATAAATAATATCACATGAGACAACTCTCATATAATTTAAAACTCAAGCTAAAAAAATAATTATATCAATATTTTTTGAGTTTGAACTACCATACAGATTTAATAACAAAGTTAAAATCTTTTTAATAGTTTAAATATTATTTTCATAACTTTAATATTTCTAATCTAATGTGGGAGTTAATACATTATTTAAATGATCATTTGACATTGTTGTTTAATTGTGTTTTGATTTTTTTATCTTCAAATTAATATTTAGTTAGTTTTTATGATTATTTTAATATATTAATGAAAAAATAAAAAAAATATTTTAATCTATTTACAAGTAGAAAACACTTTTTAAAGTAATTTCTATTATATTATTGGTATTGATACTGTGATAACGATTTTTTTTACTTAGAAATGTATCTTAATAATATATTTTTATTTTTAAGTTTTATTATTAATATATACATATTAAATAATTTAAATTTAAAAAATAAAAAATAAAATGTTCGGAAACGATGTAAGTTCTTATAATTAAAAAGAGATGCAGGCAAAGCAACGCGGGCCTAGTTCTAGTTTATTTTCATGACCAGAATGCAGACACGAACAAGTGTCAAGAAAGAGGAACACAAATCTTAATCTGAGCCACGCAACCAGACGGCATTCTTGATTGAAACAGTACAAGTAAAAAGCCGAAGACCCCAATGGAAGAAGAGAGCAATGCCCTCACTCCTCTCTTCATCGTCCACGTTTACTCTGTGTAGTTCTCTCTCTAAAAAGTTCATCCTCTCTCCAGAAGCAATAACTTTCTTCTTCACAAGAAAAGCTGTATCCTATTTCGCTACCAAAACTACCATGTCCGCAAATCTACAATCCCATGCCTTTGCAGGCAATCCTCTAAGATCTAAAACTCCGAAATCAACCGACCCATTATCACCTCCCCTTGCCTTTGAAACCCTCAAAACTCAACTCTTAGGCAATACCCACCAGCTATCTTCTCTAAATTTTAAGGTTCTACCCTTTAGGAAGGGCAGGCCTTTGGCATCGTCCAGTAGCACAGATGGTGATTTGGGGCCCAAGTGGCATCTGGGTTTAATCAGTTTGGATGATTGTAAAGGTTTATTTTCTGGTTCTGGGGTTGAATTGAGCGGAGACAGCATGGTTTATCTGGGTTCTAGGTCTGAGGAGAATGTGGTTTACTGGGCAATTGATGTCTCTGGAGAAGATAGTTTGGTCACTGATTTTTTTAGCAAGCAGTTTTGCTTTGTAGAGTTAAGGACACTTATGGTGGCTACAGACTGGGCTGATGAGCGGGCCATGTCTGATTTGGCTGTTGCTGGTCATGTAAGTTTGTTTTGGTTTTCAATTGGTCAATTACTTGAACTTATGTGCTTCATTCTAAGAATGAGTTTCCTATCATTTAAGTGCCTCAAGTTAAATAGTCGGTACATCTTTGAAAGCTTAGATGGAGAGAATAGACTCACTCCTTTCGATAAGTTTTCAGTAGGGTGTTTTAGGGAGAGGAATTGGGGGACTAAAGTGAGTGGTCTGGTCTGAATGGGGTTGCATATGGTGAGGAAAATAATAAAGTTAATGCTTTAATGAGATTTGAGAAGAGTAAATAGAATTTGATCCTGGTTCACCGACTCCATTTAACTTGTCTCATATTAGAGCTGGTTTACCGAATCATTGTTGGGTCAAAGTTCCATGGAGGTTAACGAGTTATGGTTTTTGGTTTAGCTGTAGGTGCTGCTTATCTTAACAAAAAGAAATGATTGCTGTAACAAAAATAGTTTTTAAATTAAGTTTAAAATATTCAAGATTGCTAATTCAATTTATTATCACAAGTATTTCAAAAAGATTAATTGAATTCAATCATGTGATTTAATATTTTATTCCAATCATAAAAATTGTTATAGGATATGAATTGAATAAATATTTTCTTATGAATTTAATTCTATTTAGTTAGTAATTTGGTTCCAAACAGTAAGAGCTCTGATTTACAATTTTATTCTTTATATTTATTAGGCCAAAGCATTGCTGGAGTGGCATAACATCTCGCTTTTTTGTGGATATTGTGGAAAGAAAACTATCACCATGGAATCTGGGAGCCAGAAACAATGCTCAAATGAATCGTGCAGAAGGAAAATTTATCCTCGTGTGGATCCAGTACAGCGATTCTTATGCCTCTCTGCTGTAAATGTTGTTTAAAATGCTAGTGGTGCATTAAATGCGAGAATTTCTGTTCTCTTACTGCAGGTCGTCATCATGTTAGTTATTGACCGAGAAAATGACCGTGTCCTTTTAGGCAGACAATCAAGATTTGTACCCCGAATGTGGAGTTGCTTAGCTGGTTTCATAGAGGTATTTTTCTTGGCAATTTCAACTGTTTGCAAAGCTAGAAGCAGTTTTTGTATGCTGAAAAATCCAAAATGTATAAAAGCATTTAATATATATGAGATGAACCTCATGATTCCATCAGAAGAACACATCTAGTTGCCAATGATTATATTCTCTTTCCTGTAACAAAATTATAATTTTCGAAATCTTTTATTGTCCATAGCCAGGAGAAAGCTTAGAAGAGGCAGTGAGGAGAGAAACATGGGAGGAGACTGCTATAGAAGTAGGAGAAGTAACATATCATAGTTCTCAACCATGGCCTGGTATTACCTTTAGTGCTCTTTTATGACTGCATATTTCTTCAACTTTTCACTTGTATGTCATTGATTTATCTTACTGGAAAAGAAACAAAGCAAGGTATTTTGGTCATTTGGTCTTTAATCAACAAAACTATCGACAACATTAACATTTCATCAATCTTATAGCAAGGAGCAAAGATCAACAAATCTTTTGTTTTTGGTAGTTTTAGGCTTTTAGCACCTTAAAGGTTAAGGTATATTCATACCCAAACACATACTATAATTCATCATCTTTGGTGTAATCATTTCACTGGATATAGGATTAGTGGACACAAAATGCAGAAATTCTAAATGCCAACATTGTCCTATTACGATGAGTGTAACAATACAATACATTTACTTTGGAATTTTGTCCATAGAAAAATAGGCAAAGCTCTTTTAAAATGGAAAATTTAGAAAACTTGTTTCGAAGGTGGTATTTTTTTTATTAACAAATCTAACAATGTTAACATTTCATTAGTAATGATGAGCGTAATAAATACATTGCTTTTTGGGTACAACAAGATGGTGAAATTCTAAATGCCAACCTTGTGCTATTATGATGAGTGTAACAATACATTGCATTTACTTTGGAATTTTGTCCATTGAAAAGTGAAATCTTAGCAAAGGTTTTTCTAAATTGAAAATTAGAAAACTTTTTTTTGCCCCCCCGAACGTAATTGGAATATAAGGGATAATGAAAAAAAAACTACTAATAAAGTAGTTTTTTGAAGTTTGAAAAATTTGGAAAACTATTAATTCAGTTTTCTAAGCTATAGAAAAACTCAAAACATGATTTTCCAAATCATATATATGTTATCTTTTTGTAAGGAAAGAAAAAAAAGTATAACAATTCTTTGAGCAAATGAATTCCCAAAGCCACAATGTCTGTATAATGCATGAGAACTAGGATTTTTATCTAATTTTGGTGCTTGTAATTCCACAAAAGTGCAAAAGTTAGATTATTTTGCCTTCATTATAACTTCAAGTAATCTGTGATTCTTCAGTCACAATATTCCCCATTGATATTGCTACAACATCCAAGCCACAACCATTGATATTGCTACAACATCCAAGCCACAATCCCAAACTAGTTGGCAGTTATATGGATGCTTTTGTGCCAATTTGTGCCAATTTGTGCGATCATAATCCAAATTTGTCTCAATATCAAGAATCTTAATCATTCAATACCACTTCCATCCTCATTCTTTTGGTTTTCCTTTACCTCTTTCCACTATTAGCCTCTCAATTCTTTGAATCAAGGCCGAAATGCCCAAACCATCATACTCTCTCATGGTGAGCTACATGGTTCTTTGACAAATGTGTTCATTGATAATTATTTGATACTAATAATGTTGCAGTCTAAAATTCATCAATTGTTCATCGACTTCAGATATTTGGTCACATAAGTAATTGGTCTAAAATTAGACAACTTGTTTTTTCTCTCCCTGAATCTAATAATGTTGCAGTCTAAAATTCATCACTTGTTCATCTACTTCAGACATTTGGTCACATCAGTAAATGGTCTAACTGAATCAACATGTTTCCATTTTAGGGAGATTTGAAATCCCCCCCCAAATACATATGAATTTTTTTATGAATAGAAAAAAAAGAAGGAATTGAGATTGTATCAAAAAGAAAAACTAGTGTAAAGTTAAACTAATCAAATAACCAAACTAAAAATATTATATCATCTTACCATTTTGTTTGTGCTCCATCACTCATGGAGTTAGATGGAAGGTTTCATGGATTAAGGTTGTTTGACTCAATTATTTGTATAAAGTTTGATTTGGCCTAACCAACCAATTGGCTTCTTTTTGTTGTTTGTTTTGTAGATTGATTAGAGTGTAGTTTTTTTGTGTCTTCAATTTTGTCTTTCATGCAAAACTGTTATAGTTTTGGTTACTCTCTGATTTATTTATTCACAAATGGTGCTAAGTTATTGTGCACCTGTTCTGGTTTCTTTTCAGTTGGCCCAAGTAGCATGCCATGCCAGCTGATGGTCGGATTCTTTGCATATGCAAAATCATTTGAAATAAATGTAGACAAGGCAGAGTTAGAAGGTATTTGAAGATTTAAAATTTGGTTGCTTATGGTTGGGCCCTTCTTTTTCATGATGATTTTTTTCTTAACACACACACACAATCACCTGTACGTGTTGCATGGATAAAAATCCTAGGCAAAGTAAGAGATTTCCCGTGACAAACTCTAAAGAAATAAAAGCAGCCAAATTTGTTACCTTTAGGCTGGCTGAATTTCCTCACATCTCAAATTTTGATGTGGAAAAGGGTTGGATACCCCAATTATAGAAAGTTACTAGAACACAAAATAACAAGGATAACAATAATTACAAACAAATAGAACTAATCTAATAGAATCACCTAAACTCTTGAATGCAACCTCATTTATAGTTTCACTTCGTTGATTTGATTTTTGGTGGTGAGAATGTATTAGACTTTACTAGTTATATTGGTCTACTTCCTTTCTTTGTATTAATGTAATATATACCTATTACTAGTGCATTAATGAGTTTTTTGTTCTCGTAAATTTGAATTATGTTATAAGTTTGCGACGGGGAACAAAACAACAACAACAACAACAAGAATATTATTTTACCATGTAAGAATTTTAGTAATGTATGATTGTCCTAGATTTTTGGTATTATAGGATATTAACATTTATTATTTAGCAATTGAATTTTTGGATTTTAGTTTTCTTATCAAATAAATACTATTATTATGTTTTCCTATTTTATTTGTTTTGGGTGGCTATAAATACATTTCTATGTAGACATTTTGTTTGATCATTGAATATTGAATAAAAATAAAGCTGAGGTTTCTAATAGTGTGTTTGTGTGCCACTTTTATTTTAGTGGTCTTGTTGGTAGTTTTGTATCAGTTTGGTTTCATTGCAATTTCAATTCAACAAAGATTGTTCTCCTCCTCAATCTCATATCTCTTCCTTGAATTTCTATAAGGATTCAATGGAGTTTTGGCTAGGTTTATTCTTATTTCATAAGAAAAATAAAATTGCTATTGCAATCAAGAGTCTTTTTTATGCAAACAAGAGTGAAGGATAAAGGGTTTTGTCATGGAGACCCTCAATATATTTTATTTATTTATTTAGTTCCAATTGCCAAAAAGCTATTACAACCCTTATATAGAAAAAAACTAAAAAACTTTAATTATACCGAATATAAAAAAATAAACTAGGAAAAATATCCCCATCAAATAAGAAAAAAATTCAAGAAAAGCATCATAATATAGAATATAAAAATATTTATTTTTCTAAAAAAGCTCTTGCATCAATTTTCCTGATTTGGATATAACCTGTAATCGAGTTCAATCTTTGGTTTAAAACTTTCGTACATCAAGAACATCTTTTTTTTATACAGACGTATCTAACCCCATCATGGATTCCTAATACTTTTGTCACACTGTCTAACTATGGATCCCTAACACAACACGTTTGTGTGGATTAGTCCATTATGGATTTGTAAAATAATTTCTTTATGTGAGTCATCTCACCATGTGGTCCACCACTTGGATTTCAATTGTCAACAATATTGGATATAGGCAATCTCATAAATCAAATAATTTGTGGTAAGCTATTTCTACTCTAGATTGTTGATAAAATTTATAGTGGTTTCAAAAATAAATTTTGCTGTTTTGAGAAGAAAAGGGATGTCTATGCCGCTTTCATATCTTCACTCCATAATCTTGTAGCCTATGATTATTATCATTCTTTGGAAAATTATAGAAAATATAATTATGATTGGAGAATTGAATTCGCGGGGAATGAAAAAGTGATCCGAGTTGAATTTTTTTGGTTTGGTTCTCTCATATTCTTTATCTCATTGAAAGGTTGTGTTACATGAAATATTTAGTGAATATGGATATTTGGTGGATATATTCATGTTCAAGGGTTTGCTTTAGTTCTATTTCAATATTTAAGGCATGCTATTCTAGCTTTATTTTGATATATTGGCAGTTGAGTTTATGAAAATTGTTGTGTGATGGATGTTTGACTCATAGATGTAAGCTTAAGTTACAAATGTAGTAAAATAATGTGAGTCTTATTGATTCCATCTATCCTTCAAAATGAAATCGAAGTCATCACAAGAAATGGTTAATCAAATTCCATTGGCCAGAAGCTCCCAAGTCCAAACTTCATAAATCTATTATTATGAACTTCGAGAAAAATTAGACAAAATCAATGCTAAAATTGACTAGCTAATGATAGATGATAAGTGTCCTATCAAGTACGAGGTAACAAATTATAGAACAAGTTAATGAATGCAATGAAGTCATCCTTGGAGAAATCTTGTTGAGGGAAATTGAGAATGTGAAGAGCCAAGGGGCTTAAGTTTCAAGGCTGATGAAGTTAATGCAATGGATTTTGTGAAAAATATTTATCTGCTACAAATTGAAGATTCCAAGTCTTCAAAGTTGAAGTTGATCACATTGACCTTGATATTTCTCTAAATTCAGTATTGTAGATTAGAAGACTATCTTATTGCCAAATTGTTGTCCAAAGAAGTTTTAACGAGCTTTGGAGCATATGTAAGTTTCTAGAGGTTCGTACATGCAAGTTCATTGAGTTTTTGTTACTCCAACTCTTCAAAACTCAAGTTTGAGTTTTTTCCAACCAAGAGTGAATGATGGAACTATTTAGGAATCTATAACATATCATGAATATGATTGAGGAAGCAATAGTTGTTATAATGGGGCTTGCTATATGAAGAGTTTTGAGCTTTCTAAATAAAGACATGTCTTTCTCTTTTATGCCTTGAAAGGATTGGCAGGATAAAATGGGAAACTCGTGCTTTTAATTTTATTGCCACACATCTCCCCCTTTTGTATTGCTCTTTTATTTTGCACCTCTTAAAAATATTTCATACTATTTTATCTTTAAATTGTTTTCTGAAATGTCCTAAATTTCCCCCAATTTTTCTGATTTGATGCATGTGGAACATGGATTGTCTATTGAAAAAGGGGGAAACCTAATGCTACAACAAGCATGTCTATGCAGCTCTTTAGTTGGAGCTAACATAGATTAACTTACTAGTTCATAGAGTCGGATTTGAGGAGGTCTAATTGCCAAGAATGGTTTTGTAGTTTGTCTTTGTCGGGTAATTTTGTAAATTTTATAAAGTTGACTAGCCAACTTCTTTAATATTAAGAAAGTGACTTGCTACTAGTATCAACTGTGGATGATGGTTGCAATCCTCACTTTTAATGGGTGGTTTTAGTGAATGAAACTTGGATTTTCAATTTTCAAGGTTAGGGGTGCGATGCATCATATCTTAGGTGTGGGATCTAGGAATTTTTAGGAGTGTGATGCTACTTTTTTTTTTAACCTACTTATTTCCTCGATCCTTGCTTATTTGAGGTAAATACATCCTATTCCCCATTTCCTAATCTGTCAAACCTACATAACTTGTAAAAGGCTAGTATTTAGATGATATAATAGAAGATTGACTTTCATTTAATTCACTAAAACTAAATGTATATAAACTAATAAGTAAATGCCCTAGGAGGTGCACATTGTGTATTCTTTATATCGCGTAATATAAAAATACAATAACAAGGTCCATAATTGAAATTGACAATTTTGTATCAACATGTTGGTTTGAAGTCCTTGTTACTAGGAATAAGAGTTTTATTTGCTTATAGATATTAGTTATTTGGGTATTGGAAACGTCAAATAAAACAAATTAGAGCTCTGATTTATTCTGTAGCTAATGTTTTTACTTTGGAAAGAACTTGTTTAAAATTTTTCTTATGATATAAAGGTTATTAATGCATAGTTAAATTTTGACAAGTGGCTTTTTAAAAAAAAATTCAATATACAACCTCAATGATATAAATAACAAAATAAATCTGAGGTTGTCTAAGAAAACTACATTGCTAGATGAAATTGAATTTCTTCTTAAATTATAATTGCCAAAGTGAAGAATTTTATATCTAATATTTTAAAAAACTGTTTTTATAAAAAAATTATGATACCTAATGCATTTTGTGTTTAGATATCAAAGCATGTATTTAATAATTAACAGAATTATTATGTTCAACTATTAGGTGATTTTGGTATGTAATATTTAACTATAAATAGATGAATATATGTTTCTTGTGCAAAAACAAATCCAGTGTAATGATACCGATGCTTGTAATGCATTATCGTGATTTTTCTTATTTTGCTATATTATTAATCAACACAAATACCATTTAGTATATTTATAATAATTGTTTTGTCCATGTCAACCAATCATGCAAATAATGTCATTTATTTTTACCATTCACTAAATTATATCTATTTTCAATGGTTTTTTTTTAATGATTTATGTGAAAAATTAGTTAAAAAATGTTTTTGAAAAAAAAAATTACTCAATTAAAAATGAACATAGAATGTAGAGGTTATTGAAGCAAAATGAGAGTTGTTAGCTAGTTTTAAATATAAATTGTATGATTTATCTATAATTTGTATTTAATAAATAGTTTTAATTTTTTTGTGGAAAATATTTTTAGAATAAGAAAAATAGTAATAAGAACAAAAACATGTCAATATTATTATTAGGTTCTCCTATTGTTTTGGTTTGGGTTCTTATAAATAAACACTTGATGCATATATTCAGATAATTGTTTAACATTTAACAAAATAAACTTGAGTTTGAGCCGTCGTTGCTAATCTAATTGGTTATTCTATACAATGTAGTGGAAGGATTTATTTTAATTTTTTTATAATAAAAATATAAGCACTTAGTATTTTGAAAAATTTGTGTTTGAGTTTTTCTATTTTTTGTTTGTGGATTTGAAATCAATCAAGTACCTCCTTTTCAAAAAATTGCGAATATTGTTACAACTAGAAGAGTACTTTGGAAGTAGGTTTATGCACTAGATCATCTGGAAAAGGTGCTGTTTTTCTTGTCAATTTTCATACTGATTCAATAATGTGTGGTTTTCTCATGTTTTGCTTGATGCTAAAAGTCCTTTTTCTTACCATCCTTTTTGTCCAACCGATACTTTCAGATTTCATGCTGCTTACCCTCATCAAGTAAAGCTACTTTTTTTTTTTTGTATAAATAGATGTTTGAACTTTACTACAGTAAAAGGTACAAAATAGTGTTTCTCTTACATCATAGTTCAAGACTCCTGGAAGCAGCTGTGTCTCAAGATCCCTTTTGAGGATTTCGCTACATTCCACTTTTGGGCGTCGTAGCAACTTTAGCTAGCTTGCGTTTAATAGAATTTGGTTGCTTTAGCTTACAGTTGGATGACTTCCAGCACGAGGCTAATTTTTTTTTTTTTTTTTGAATTGTTTTAGATGCTCAATGGCACAGCAGAGAAGATGTCCAAAAAGCATTAATGTGTGCAGAATACAAGAAGGCACAAAGAACAGCAGCGTCCAAGGTAGAACATATGTGCAAAGGAGTTGAGAAAGGACATAGTCCATCATCAGATTTTAATGTAGAAAGTGGGGAACTTGCTCCAATGTTTTTTCCTGGACCGTTCGCAATAGCGCATCACCTGATCACTTCCTGGGCAAATCAAGGGTCACAATTGAAACAACTACCGAATAGCTCAGCGTCAAATTTGTAGCTCCCCGACCTTCACTCTTACAGGTAGAAAATCTCTCCACTTTTGTTTCTGAAGAGCTTAGAGACAGTATTTAATTTTGGGTTACAAATGCTGCAATAATCATTGATCAGGTAAGCGACAACTTTTGTTATTTCTGGGACGCTGCTGCATGGAAAACATCCATTGGGTGTAATCAAATAAAATTTTCTATTTAGTCTGTTGAGTCTGGATATTTAATTCTATCTTTCACTTTTGTTTCTGAAGAGCTTAGAGAGTGAAATATTATCTTGTCTCGTGTAGCAGTCAAGATTATAGATGATTAATAAATGAATACAAACTTTACTATTTGTATTGTTATAATATACATAATTTCTTCAACCTAATCCTATTGTATATTGGAGTTCCTTATCAGATAAAAAGTTTACTTGTTGAATCCTAATACAAACTGCAATCATGATAAATACATGAATTTTAACATGTTATGTATCACCAACTACATGCCTATAAACATTGTCAATTCCCTAGTAAAGGCTTGGGTAACTTGGTCGATCACATGGATCGTTTTTAGTGTTTATTGCTTCATCCTGTTTTTTCTTTATGAGAACTCCCTTCTTGTGGTTGATTGCTTCCTCCTGATCTATTGATGGCTTGTATTCTCTTGCACATCATTTTGATTGATCTTATTAATCATGATCAATTTCAACTTTAGTTCTCTTACATGGAGAGTTACTATTCTTCTTTGATCATCTTTATGTTTATTTTTGGGGTAAACATATCCCTCCATCAAACTTAGTTGTTTTGGCCACCACATGGATCAACTGAGATAGTAAAAATAGATGACAAGCTATTTTCTGTGAATATAAGATGACAATCTAACTTATGAGTGGTAACAAGGGCACCTAGTAAATCTTTCACTAAACAATTAAACAATATGAACGGGGCGGCTAACCGTGGACTTTTGTAGATCAAATAACTTGCAATTGAAAGGCAATGTGCAAAGATTCAAAACATGGAAATAAATGGGTCTTCAGAACTTCTATGCATATTTTAAAGCTTTTGATGAAGCCTATAAATATATTAAGCATATGTACACAAATTATTTAGAAAAAAAAACTTGATTAAAATTCCTTTCAATCCTGCTTAACCTTTCATGATATAATTTAACCATAATATAATGGTATACATTGATGACTTCATTTTTAAATCATAGGCAGTGTAGTAGTATTGTGTTTCAAAAATGTTTTTGAAAAAAAATAATTGGTTTATATTAAATAATTTTTTGTTTGTTTTTAGATCATTTTCATGTGCTAATATAAAAAATAATTTTTTTAAAAATAAAAAAATATCATTTTGATTTATTTCTAAATAAAAAGTACTTTAAAAAACAATCTCAACCACACTTCCATACATGTATATAGTTAAAAGACAACAACTTGGATGAGTTATATTCCACCTTTTAAATCTTAAGTGTATGGTATCAAGATGAATCCATTAAACTGTACCTTCGATGTACAAGAAAGGAATTTGTAGTATGTTAGTGTAGGATACAGGTGAAAAAAAGAAGACATGAAGGCCATCATAAAATCATAGCCTCTATAGAATAAGAAGGAACTGTAACACCTTATCAAAAAAATTGATTTCCTAGAAAGATTCATATCAAATACTATATAAAATATCAAGTCATTTACTAAGTTATTGAAAAAAATAAGCATAGATGAGTCCCAATGGATTGAAAAGCAAGAAATTATTTTTAAAGACATAAGAACTTATTTAAACTTCTAATATTGACTCTATATAAACTAGGAAAACCTTTACTATATATTTTTGCTATACAAGGATCTATTGACAACATGTTAGCATGAAATAATGAAGTTGAACATGAGTTAGTTGTCTATTATCTAAGTCATATTCTTATAGATGTTGAAGAACATTACATTTCAATGGAAAAACTTTATTTTTCATTATACCTTTTCCTATATAAAGTTACACTAGTAAGTTTTTCTAGTAGATATTTATGTAGTTTGCATGAGATTTAATAAAACATATTGCTGATTTCTTTTTTGTGAGGCCATCTTGGTAAATGAACTTTAATGTTATTTAAGTCTAGTTTACATTGTATACCGATGAAATACTTAAAGGCCAAGTTTTAACTAATTTCTTAACCAACACTGTTACCTTGTCATCACCATGAATTGAGAAGATGTTTACATTATTATGACTAAACGTATTCCATAATAATTATGGTTCAATGAATCGAAACTATATATAAAATAAGTGATTTCTTGAAATAAATTGAACATAACGCAAATGATAATTTAAATTTTTTAGCAATCTTATAGATCTCATTAGATAGTTTAGGGTTAGAGTTTGAATGAAGATTACCTACAAATCAATTGTTTCTTCTAAGATATAAGTAACTCTTTAAGGTTGGATTATCATAAATAACAAATCATCTAACTATTCAATCTCTAATAGTAATTCACATGAATCACCATATCAAATATCTTTAAAGAAGAGTTGGATTGTTGTGCCTTTAGTGCTGACTTTTTCTCTATTTTTCTTTGTTTTGTATTATGCACAACAATACTCTATATTATATTTCTCTTCAATAAAATAGGAAGCATACCATTAAGTTATTATTGAGATTATACTATCCCCATTAATGAAAAAAAATATCATATCCCCCCTTAAAAATATCATATATTTTATTTGACATAATTATTAAAATATATTCAATCAAGTCCATACTTAATTTTTATAGGCTTAGAATTGTAGTTTTATATATTAATTAAACTCCAATCATCAATTTTTTAAACTTAATTATAATCAAGCCATGCTTGATTTATCATGCAACTTTAATTTCTTATTGAGAATTCATATAGTATGTGACCCTTTTATATTCCTAATAAGTTCTCCTAAATACAAATTATAATTCTAATTAAATAAGTAAAAAAATAACTTATTATCAATTTAATAAATTAATTGATTTATATTTGAAGATGAATTACAATGTCTAACAATTTCTTATATTTCAAATATTAAAAAATTATATGATATTTAACTTATCTTTTTAATGCCTATTTTTATAATATAACTATTATCCTATCTTTTATAATGTTTCAATCTAAAGATTCAAGAATGAAGTCTCTATTATACCAAATCATATTTATTCTCAACATGATAACTGTTTTTTTTAAAATATTTTAAATACTTTTCAAATCTTGTTTCACTTATCTCAAGGATTTTATATTTAATGGTATTTGAGAATATATAGATTTTTTTAATTTATCTATATTCAAAAAACAACATCAAAATCAATTCAATAAGAAAAGTATTTGAGAATTGTAGCGCCCCGCGTCCCACCATCCCTCGGATTAGGGGAGACAACGGCGTGCGGTGAAATGGGTATGTGTTTTATAGTCATAAAAATTACGACTATAATTATTAGAAGTCGCCACATAATATTAAGGTCACTAGGAACCTATTGAGCTACGAGAGTCTGAATAAGGGGACTTGTTGTGCAAGGGAAAGACGCATCAGCCCAAGTGCACCCTACCTAAGGTAAGTTCCATTGTTGTTTGATTGTTTTTCTAAATTAAAAAAATTACACTGCATTTCAAAAACCATTTTTCTCTACGGGTATACTTTACAATGTAATTTTACACTGTAGTTAAAAATCTTTTTTCTTATGTATGAATATATTTTACAATGTAATTTTACACTGTAGTTAAAACCTTTTTTTTTAAATCTGCATATGTATTGTACAATGTAATTTTACACTGTAATATTTTTTTTTTATCTATAGGTACTTTACAATGTAGTTTTACACAATTTATTTTTTTGATATTTTGGTCAAATTCCAACGATAATCATAAACTGATCACAATATCCAATTTTCATTTTAAAATATGAGAAAGATGCAACATATTTTTTTATCGAAAAATATAATGGGAAAAACTTTGGAATGTGACCGTATGCACGAAAACAACACATTTTTTGTTTTATTAAATGCAACTTTTTGTGTTTTACAAAATAAAAAAAAATTAAAACATTTCAGGTCGAGTCGGGCCCAGCTAAATAGGCCACCCAACTAAGTTGGCCCAAAGGCCTAACTCTGTTGGCCTTGGGCTGGGCCGAGAGCAGTCCCACATAAAAACAAAAACAAAGTAGAAAACACACACACACACATTAATTAATCTAGCACGTGAACATTAGCTTGGTGATCGGCCGACCACAACGAGAGGTTACATTATTAATGTGTGGTGAAAATGGTGAAAATGATGGTCTGTGGTGGCCAGAGAGATGTTGGAAGTTGTCGGGTCACATTATTGTTCGAGTTGGTGCATTGTTGTTTGTCGCCTGAGATGGGGAGGGAGAGGAAGACCTTTTGGTGGAGCTTCTGGCACTGAGAAAGAGGAGATGCTGGTATGGGTAGCTGGTCGGAGGAGCCAGATAACTGACAATGCAACTGGTTTTAGAGAGAGAAAGGGTTGTCAAGCCCGTTGTCGATGAAAGGAGAGAAAGGTGATGCTGTAAGGAAGAGAGAGAGGGACGCCGATACTAGTCCTGCTGGAGATGGGGAAGAAGAGCCGAGGAGACATTTCTAGAGTTGCTAAGATATTTTCTCCCCCTCTATGTAAAATTTTCCCTTTTTCTCTTTTTTTTTCCTCTGGTTTTCCTCCCCTGGTTCAATCCCTTCTCCCCATTCTCTCTATGTAAATTCTCCTCTCCTTCTCCCCCTTACATAAATTTTCTCCCCTCTTTCTCTGCATTTCCCCCCCTCAGCGTAAAAGTTTTGCTCTTTTTTCCTCCATTGTTTCAAAGACTTTGCCCCCTCCTTGATGCATGTTGCGATCGACTATTTATAGGGAAGGAAGGAGACAATTTGCATGCAACGGTGCCTCAACCTTCTGTGGCTGTCGATGGCATGGTGGTGGCTATCAATAATGACATGCTTATGTCTTGGTGGTGTTGGTACAGGTGGCTATCAGCAAGCAGTGTAGATAAAGGCATGCAGCAGGACTGATTTTTAGAAGAAGGTGAAAGTGCATTTTGATCCTTTAATTTGTAAGTATTCTAATTGCACCCCCAATTGGTTTTGAACTTTTAATTTTGTGCAATTGTATCCCCGTTAGAATTTCAACAACTATCTTAGCTTTGATTTTTTGTTCTCTCTTTTGCTATCAAAGAAAGCTAGTGACAGTCTGTTTGTCTGAAGAAGAGAAATGACATTACAGTATCAAAACTGAAGCTATCATTCACTTACCCTAATTCAATTCAATGTTCTTCTCTCCTTTCAAAGAGGTATAATTCAATTCGTTGTTTCTAAACTGGAATCTAATAAATCATCGCCTCAGAAAAAAAGTTCTTATCGTTAAGAATATTGAGAATTAATATAAAGCTCTCTACAAATAATTTTCCCAACTCAAGACATTATCACAAAATGGACAAATATATTTACTCATAAAATGTTTATATTTTCAACTCTAGTTTCTAGGTTTTCCACCAAAGTCAGTAATTAGATAAACACTTTCACCCCAGCATACACACAAGTCACACGACACATAACAAACACTGCTTCAAAGGATCAGTAGTGTGCTCTGCTCACTGCTTCGAACGAAACAGTCCTTTTTTTTTCAAACACAAAACAAACAACCATTAATCCATCATGATTCAATATTAGGGGGAGCTCTGCAATCTGCATGGTGTGGTGGGTTTTTCTGTAAGGGTTACAAATGGTTGAATCAGAAATCCATAAGGAGTTGAAGGCCATGCTTGAAATTTATAGAAAATCACTTACCTTGAGAGTTCAGAGGCAACGATGGAGACGACGATGAAGACACAGACGACGTTTATAATGGAAACGACGACGACAACGATGAAGATAAAAAGGATGAACTGGCAAGGATTTGGTGATTTGGTGAAGACAAGGATGATAACTGAGAAGGTCTATACTCTGTAATCAATCAAGAAGATGATCACCACTCACGATGAAGACTGAAGAGGAGAAAATAAAATCAATTTGGGGATGAGAAGAGAAGACTACGATGGATAGGAGAAGAGAAGAGAAGATAAAATTGATTTGGGGGAAAAGTTTGAAGTTATTTTACTTCAATTAAGTTCGTCGAACTGCGAACCACTGGGATCGTAAAATCAGACAGGATCGGTCCGATTTTGTGATCCTAACCGATTTTACTTTTTTTTTATGATTTTGGCAAAAAACGATTTTTGGTTGCGATTTAACACGTTTCATCTAGTTGACTCGCAAATTTTGCGAGTCAACTCGCTATTTTAATAACAATGTGTCCAGAACAACTTACGCACACCATGGCTACTTCCCAAGCTCTTTTTTTACATTTTGTTTCCTATATTTTTTTCCACTTCTATATTTTTTTGATAACTAGGGTATTCGGATTAGCTTACACGTACCACGACTAATCTCTGGTCCTATTGTTTTTACATTTTTTTTCTATTTTTTTCCACTTCTACATTTTTTTATAACCAGGTTGTCCAGATCAACTTACGCGCACAAAGATCGCCCATTTAAAAAGTTATGAACAATGAAGATCGCCCATTTAAAAAGTTATGAACAATGAAGATCGCCCATTTAAAAAGTTATGAACAATGATTTTCATTGTTCATTACTGTTTGAAAATATGTTTTTCTTTTCTTCTTTTTTTAAAGAACTTCCATTTTTTTTGTTTATAACCAGGCTATCCGAGGTAGCTTACGGACACCACGACAAATCTTCGGGTCCATTTTTATTTATTTTTACTTTTTTTCCTATTTTTTTTCAACTTATACATTTTTTTTATAACTAGGGTGTCCGGGTCAGCTTACACATACCATGATTTTTTTCAAACAATGATTTTCAATGTTCATTATTGCTGAAGAGGTGCTTTCTTTTTGTTTCTCAACCAATTTCCTGTTTTTTGTTTATAATCGAAGTATCCAAGATATGTATGTGCACCACAACTAATCTTTGAGCCCATTTTTTTTTACATTTTTTTCCTATTTTTTTTTCTATTTATACATTTTTTTAGAACCAATGTGTTAAGATCAACTTACGTGCACAAAGATCACCCTTTTAAACAATATTTTTTTTTGTTTATAATAGGGGTGTTTGGGGTAGCTTACGCGCACCACGACTCATCTCCGGACTTATTTTTTTTTCTTTTCATTTTTTCCTTTTTTTTTACTTATACATTTTTTTTTGATAACTAGGGTGTCCGGGTCAGCATACGCGCACAAAGTTCACCCATTTAAACAGTTATGAACATTTATTTTCACTATTCATTAATGTTTAAAAGGTTCCTTTTGTTTTGTTTTTTTAAAGCCAACCTCCTTTTTTTTTATTTATAACCGGGGTGTCCGGGGTAACTTATGCGCACCACAATAAATCTTCGGGCCAACTTTTTCTTTTTTTTTTTTACATTTTTTTCCTGTTTTTTCCACTTATACATTTTTTTTTATAATTAGGGTGTTCGGATCAGGTTGCGTGCACCATGATTTTTTTCACTGTTCATCACTGTTTTAGAAGGTGCTTTCTGTTTATTTTAAAAGAAAAAAAATTGGCTTCCTTTTTTTTTTGTTTATAATCGGCGTGTTCGAGACAACTATAATAATTAAAATATTAGTTATGTATATAATATTTATAATGACAGCTATAAGAATTGTAACATAAATTCATTGGTCAATGTTATTTGTTTGAAATATAACTTCTATGTCTTTTATTTATTTATGATATTTCAGCTCTCATATACGTAAAAAATATATGAAACTACACGTTGATAGGACAAGTGAAAAATAATGTGCCAAACTATCTACAATAATAATAAAAATTGCTCTGTTTTTTTGCCACAACCAACACCAAATTTTGAATATATAACAAAATTGTTAATGGTCCTATTTTTTTTTAAAAAATGGTATACATCTGAGTTAAATAATCTACTGAAAAAATTGAAGATTATGTAGTTTTTATATGTATTTATTTTACTATATATAAGACATTTAGAATAATGATAATAATTATTTTAGGACTTTTTCTGTAAAAAAAATAGGTGAGGCTAATTATATATTATGATATTTTGATATTAACATCTTAAATGTAAAAACTGACTTTTCTTTAGAAATCTTACATTAATTTAATATCAATTCTATGAAATAATTTTAATATAATAATATGAAGAAAAAATATGAAAAAATAATCTTTGATAAATTTTAACAGTTTTATTTTTGCTATCTGTCAAATAAATTATTCTTCAAGTAGTTAAAACATGGCTAACAAACCATTAATATGTTGCAGACAACAAATAATATATCTTTAGTCAATTTAATCGATTACAATTTTGCTATCTACCAATTAAATTATAACTAAGGTTTAAACAAAATCATCAATCAAACTGTTTGTTGGGCGAAACAAATCACTTATCTGTGCTAAAATTCAACAATTGTAATTCAACTATTTGCTAGTGAAATAATTAATGAAACAAATAAAACATACACAAATATCAATCAATATGTTACACGGGGCATATAGCTCATTTTAACAGAGTTTTTTGATTCTAATTGTATAATCTACCAATTAAATAATTATTAAAAGAGTTTTGACAGTAACAACATTCAATCACTTTTAAACGAGAAAAAAAATCTATTTCTAACAAATTTTATTAATTAAATATTAAAATAACTAATTACAATATATATAAAATCAATTAATTTTTTACATAGAAAAAAACTCTATAAATCAAGCGGGCAAATTCGCCCCTAATATTTAATAAGATAACACTATCCTCCGTGGGAATAATTGGACTTATCCCAAACTTCAAGGGGCAAATTAAAATTAAGCCGATTGTAATATAATATGATGGAGGCTCTGACCTAATCGCAAGGACAACAACCGTAGCGACTTAAATTGTCGTCGGAATCTCTCTCTCTCTGTTTACACACACACACACACACAAAAACATATATATATATATATATATATATATATATATATATATACACACACACACACACAGCCTTTTCTTTTCTTTTTCTTCTGATAAATAGTTCATTTTCACTTTCTCTCTCCTTTTCCATCTGTCTTGAACTGAAAGGAGCCCTAGAACAAACCCAATAAAAGCAGCCTCCTTCAAAATCGATCTCTTTTATTCACGATCTGTTAAAGAGGAATCGAATTCTCAAAGAACTCTTGGTAATATCTCTTATAAATTTTTCTGTTGTTTTTGGCTGAATTTATGGATTCAAATCTCTACTATATGTGTTAATTCTTAGAGGTAGGAATCAGAATCTTCTATCACTCATTCATTTTTCTTGTGATTTATGGGTAATTGTTTTTTGAAGGCTTATGTTATATTTGTTCTTGTTCTAATTTGTGTTTGAGGTTGAAATTGCGGAAATATAAACTAATTTAAAAAGAAATGAAAAGTGTTTGATTTCTTATCGGCGATTTCTGTACATATTCATTATCTATCTTGAACTTTTGGAGGAATTAAAAAAAAACTTTTCTTACAAATTTCGCATCTTTCTATTTGATATTTGGTAATTTGAATGTCCTAGTTATGTTCAGAACTGTTTATCATTGTAGGAAAGCTGGTAAAGGCTACTATATTTTCTTAGTGATTGTTTTTATCAGAACTGTTCAGAACTGTTTAGAATTGAAGTTTCTTTGAAACACCAAACCTAAATGAGGTGCAGGTTTGCGTGTGCCTTTTTTTTTTGTTGAAACCATTTGTGTTTGGGAGGATAATTTGGTTGTTGGAAAGTATATAAAACCGATTCTTTTAGGCACTGTACGCATGATCAATCATCTTGAAAACATTAACATCTACTGGCCATACTTAAGTGATTCGAAGATGTTCTGTATGTTTTGACTCCTGGAGAAAGAGAACATTGAGGGAGTATGGCTATAATCAATTTTGTGGGGAAGAATTGTGTTTTCAATGCAAACTCTCTTCTGTGGCCTAGGAATAACAATGAATATGATTAAAACCAATAGTGACAATGTGTTGTCACGTGTAAGGAAGGTCAAGTTTATGGCATCCTTTGTGGCCTTGGGTAAAGTTGAAGGCTAAGAGGGCTCCTGCAACCTATATCTAGTTGCGTTCAGAGATTTGCAAAGATGGTTGTGCTTGCTCCTCCTATTCAATTCCTATGCTTCTGACAATAGCTAATTCAGGACTTGGATTCCATAAACTCATTATGAATACTAGTTTGAATGATATTGTTCATATCAGAGGGCAATATGGACTGTGAAAGTACCAATGTGGGGGAATCTTGGTGCACAATTGATACCATGAAGGTGATGCCTGTTGCTCTAAAACATAATTGCACTGTCATGGTGTTGGATACAGGCAACTTGCTTTTGCAACTCTCATTCGTTCTCTTCTTCATCTTCTTTTGGCAATATTCTGCCACTGCTGATAGATGTATGATCAGAGAATGGCTTCTCTTGTTTGCTGTCCATCATTCAGGGACTGGACTTTTAAAACTCGTTACAAATGATAATTCATAAGAACAATACTGATGTAAAAAGCAATATGGATTTGGTTGGGTATGTCATTAAGGTGAAGTGCATATCTTATTTACATAATTGATGCCATGAAATCTTTTTCCGGATCTCCAAAACATACTAGCACTTTAATAGTATTGAATGATTTGTCATCCCCTCCCAACTACCTCTCTAATAAGTAAATAAAACATGGTTGTGTTTTATGTTGATTTCTTTGTTGCTACTGATGCTTTGTTTATTCAAAATGCTGTGGAGCATGTATGCTACGGCAAACACAGCTTATGTCTATGAACATAGGTTGTCTCAAATGAGACATGTTTGTTATATTTTCCCCCCCATAGTTGTTTCAGTTTATGCATAAAATCTGTATTGAATCTATCTGTAAGTCTGAAATTTTCATCAAGGGAATTTTAAGGAATATCTTTTTTCTCATAGAGAATGGTCGATCAGGGTCTTTTTTTTTTTCCTCTTGTAAAGTGTTTCTTATGTTTATGTAATTCTCCTTTAAACTGCTGTGGATTGGAACTTTTTCTTGTATGTGTATAAATTTGCAAGTCTGCCTCTAGAAAAGAGATTTTTTCTTTTTGCTGTGGTTTCTTGATCTTTTTCCCATTTTTTTGTTCGAGGTTTGTTTTCATGCATTTTCAGGGTGTGTTCAACTCTAAGAGTCTATTAGGATTTCTATTTTCTGTTATTATTATTCTTTCTTAGAAATGCTAGCCTCTATTTCACTTATTAGTTTTTTTTTATAAATGATCTTTATGTACTTTCTTAGAACGTTGTTTATTTTGCTGCTGTGGTGTTAGGAGCACTGGTTTCTTTAGCCTTCTCCTGATATTTTCTCAACATGCCAAAGGATAGAAGAGATCGTTCCATATCTTTTGATAGGTGCAGGTCATCTCCTTATACATGCAGCTCCAGTTGTTCAAGACTATCTTCACCTAAAATCCCTTCAGATACCGAGGAAAATTTGAAGGAATGGGAAGAGGCCAGGTGCCCTGTATGCATGGAACATCCTCATAATGCTGTTCTCCTTATTTGTTCTTCACATGATAAAGGTTGCCGTCCTTACATGTGTGATACAAGCTATCGCCATTCTAATTGTCTTGATCAGTTTCGCAAGTCATTTGCTGAAACAACTCTAACAACTACACAGCCACAAGAAAGTAGGCTCAGAACCATGGATTCTCCTTCAGTTGTCAGCTCAGTATCAATAGTTACAGTTCCACCACAAGATCGATCCGAGGAAGGATTCTTACCCACTGAAACCATTTCTTGTGAGAACAAGGTTCAGCCAAAGCTAGTATGCCCCCTCTGTCGGGGGCAGGTACAAGAGTGGATTGTCACGGAACCTGCACGAAGTTTCATGAATGCGAAACCAAGAGGCTGTGCCTGTGAGACATGCCATTTTACTGGCACATACTCGGATCTCAGGAAGCATGCTAGGCTTGAACACCCACTTGTTAGACCATCAGAGGCAGACCCAGAGCGGCAACGTAATTGGAGGAGGCTGGAGCGTCAGAGGGACCTTGGTGACTTGCTTAGCACCCTCCAATCTTCTTTTGGAGAAGAGAGGGGTGATGAGAATTTGACCATAGATGATGGTGGTTGGCTTACAGTATTCTTTCTTATAAGAGTTTTTAGACCTGGATCTAGTCCACGGAGTAGTAGCTGGTCTGGTACATCAAGAGCTGCCAGACAACTAGGTATCAGAAGGAGAGCCACCCGACATTGGGGGGAGAATCATGAAGGTGAAACGGGATCTTCTTCCAGAGAGGATGACAATGATTCGTCAGATGGTGGGTCAGGTCCTTGGAGGCGCAGTGAGCGCATCAGGCGAAGGACAACGCCAGACCAGTTGTGATTGTGGAAATTTGTGGTATCTTTTTGGTTGCTTTTAGAAGGTGCTACGACTGCAAGTCATGCTTTTGGACTATTCTGTTGAATGATTTATATGTTCATTGTTTGGAAATTATATAATATAAGTTGAATCTAAACTTTGTTGTGTCGCAGATGGAACAAAAGGAACCAAGGTTCTTTGGCAGGCATCGGATGAATTTCCGCCAAGTATCACATGGTTTCTCTCAGAAGTGGCTTGATTGTTTATCCTAAGAGTGAGCATATTGTAACTTTATGACAAGAGAATTAAATAATTTATATCCTTGGCATTTGTTGTTGTTTGGTTATGTCAAATATTCTATATATCAATTACTAGAAAGCTGCAAATAAATTTGCTGGTTGTTGACTATGGAAGGCAGATGTTTCGTTTCACCATTTGACAACAGGCCAGCTGTAATGTTTCTATTCGTTGGGAAGAGGAAGCCTGAAAAATGGTTTGTTGAGGAATTCCATCCTCATTGCATGTTTTTCCCCCTCTTAATCTCAAACCCCTCTGAAACCTTCAATCCATCTCTCTAATTAAAAGAAGATAAGCATATCATCAATTGTTTGCTGCCCTATTCATCCTTTACTCTCCTTCCATTGTTAGGGTCTTATCAAAACTTGAGTGTCATGGAATTTTCTTATAACTTTTACGTTTCTTAACTTATTAATGCTTTCTACCATTTTTTGAAGCTGATATATATATATGTGTGTGTGTGTGTGTATCTATAAGTTTTTATATATATCCTCTTCCTCTGGAATTTATTTTTGTCTTGGTAAAAGATGAAGTTCTGATTAAAGACAAAAAAAAGAAGGAAAGATTAAAAGACAGCGAGAGAAGACAGCAAGTGATTGAAGTTCTTACTAAGTTTATTATTTTGGTTTGAGGTTTTGGAAGAGCAAGGATTTATTTGTTTGGTGTAAAATATTTTACAGATAAGTATTAATATGCATGTAAAATATTTTTCCCGTAAACTAGTTTTCAGTGTATGGTTTAAAAAGTATTTCTTTTTAAATGGTTGGTTGAAATAGTTGGATGAAATATTTTCCAAAATTTTATAAGCTGAAAATATTTTTTAACAAACGTACAGGATTTAAAAATTGACTGTAAAATAACAAATGAATTCAGTTTGAAAGTTGACTGTAAAATATATTTTTCTTATAAAATATTGTAATAGCAAGGTAAAAACTATTTTGGTTGGTTAAATTGATAAAATGACTTTTTAAATAATATAAATATAATTTTTTTATTTATATGTATTCCAGTAGTAAAATCTATTTAGAAGAGTTATTTTTTGTATATTATTTTAAATATAGTGTAATTTTTTTACTGTAAAATAACAAATGAATTGGGTTTGAAAGTTGACTGTGAAATTTATTATTTTTATAAAATACTGCAAGAGTAACTCTAATGATAAAAATCATTTTGGAGAGCTAAATTGATAAAATATTTTTTTATACTATAAATATAATTTCTTTTTGTTTATATGTATATTTAAAAAAAACTATTTTTCATTCCTTCCCTCCTGCCGAGCCACCGCCTCTCTTTTCCATTCGATATGCTTACTACTACGACCATGGTAGTTAAAATCGCGAGCCAACTCGCAAAATCGCACGATTTTGCGAGTTGGCTCCAAAAATCTAGTTGAACCGGTAGAAAAACCGAAATCGATCAAACTCGGTCAAACCCGGTCAAAATCGGGTTGACTCGTGAAATCGGACCGGATCACGATCCCAGGCCTTCGACAGTTCGAACTTCAACGTCTTCGACTCTTCTTTCATTTCAATTGAAATTCACAGAGCCATACACTCGTTCTTCCCCAAACAAAAAAAAATGTCTTCCCCAAATCGTGTCTTCAATTCACACTTCACAGACCCATCATCTTCTTCCCCAAATCGTGTCTTTAACTCTTCACTTCAGTTCACACTTCATAGACCCATTCTCTTCTTCGATTCTTCACAACTTGTAACAACAAATTTCTAGCTCTTTTCTTTCATTTCTCCCTTTTCACAGTCTCTCTCTCTTTATTGCCAGCTCCCCCCTCCCCTATTTCTAGCTCTCGTTGTCTCTCTCTCTAACTATCGCTGCGTTTTTCGCATACTCATCTTTTCGAAGCAGAAAAATCCGGGTACGTGCGTATATTCTTTGTGCACTTGCAAGTTTTGACCGGATGGAGCTGAAGGTGTATCTTCTTCCCCTTCTCAATTTCTCCCTGTTATCTTGTTTTTCACTGGCCGTTAATGTACTTCAGAGATAGTTTCTAATCAATGCTTTTGTCTGGCAGAACAAAGTCATAGACAGTATCAACTTTCGTAATTTCTTGGAGTTGGTACCTGAAGTGAGAGAGCTTATTCATGATTTCTACTCAAGGTAATTCCTTATGGTGGTAGACAGTTTGATTTGCTTTTTTAATTCTTTGACTTCGTGATGATATATTCTTGCAAGTTGGCAATGAGCCATTCTGCTCTATATTGTAAAATTCAAGATATTATGTGTTGGTTTAGTTAGGAGCAGATGTTGGATCTTTTCTTTTTCTTGAATTAAAGTTTGGATATTGATTTTGAGCAAATAGGTTCATTAACACCGGGAAGATTTTTCAATACTTGCTCATTTTTTCCAAGAGTTTTTCTCCATTAGTAGATCTATAATCTCTGGGATCAACCTTTCCAAGGTCCAAAAGAAATCATTTTGGGTTAAGCTTTCTGTTTTCCTGTAACTGTCTTTTTTCTGCTTAAAGCATGAAAAAACTGGAAAAAGAAGGAAAATACTGTTCCTTCTCATTTCATCTTGGTAGTGTCAAATTATTGAATTGTACAAGTTCTTTTTTTAATTATGGAATTATGCTAGATCCCTTTTGATTTTGCATTTTATTTCGTGTTTTATGATCTGGGTTTTCGTGATCTTGTTCAAATATTGGTGGGTTTCGTTTCTGTTGATGATCCCAGCTTTGATCTGATTGTCAGTTGGATTTTCTCTTGTTTTGTCTGTTTGTTGTTCTTTTGTTTCTTTGTTTGATGATCTTTCAATTTTGTTCCCTTGTACTGATTTGATTTTTTTTGGTGCTTAATAGTTGATGATGATCATGTTTGTATAAATTATCCTTTTCATTTAGAAATGATTTGATTAACTTCAGAGCATCACGATGATCTTAATCAAATATATTGGCCGAAGGATAATTGATGGTTGATTGAGAAAAATCCCGGGTTGCTTTTCTGAAAGGTGTAATGATTTGCTAAGATCGGCAGGGGTGTCATCTTTTGGAGATAGTTGTTGATCGAGGGTCTAATAGTTTGTGAATATCTCTGATAGCGGTTGCTTAAGAACCAAAGCAACTAGGGAACATGGTAGGCTGTTAGCGGATAGTATGGAAATGCTCTATATCTAGTTTTAAGAATCGGTCAGTTGCAGAACTAACTGAATAAGAGAAGGGCGATTATTGCTCTTACTAGAAGGCTGATTGAAGATCCTGTAGCACTTGTGCTGACTTTATTTTGATGCTTACGCTTTCAAGTAGAGATTGTACAGGGAGAAAAAAGTTATAGCCAAGTTGATTTGATGACCGTGGTCCTTATTCAAAAGTAGTAGATCCATGTTTTGGTTGTGACATGCAATGAAGCCTGGTCAAGAAGTTTGAGTTTATGGATAACTTCTCAGAATTCATGCATTGTGAATATTGACAATTTCTTGACCAACATTTCAGATTTCTTAAAAGAAGAATTTCAATTTCTGGCCTGAGATTATGAATAATACGTGATACTAGGATAATAGCCACATTGTTTCTCATATCATTTCTGGTAGGATTTAAAGCGCGAAATGTATCCCTGGATGTTAAGGTATGTAATCTAAGGATTTTATAATGGGGGATCTATTCATTTAATTTCTAATATTAACATTTTTTTTTGCTACTTGAAGGATATGTATCATGCTTTAATGGTGTTGAGATGAGTACTGAAGCCATTGAAGATTATTTTGAAACTTTGCATTCAAGGAGTTTAGAGTTCAATAATGTTGGACCTCAATCTCGTACTAGCAATATCGATGTTAGCACCGGTAGTACTAGTAATCTTTTTCATTGTGATGCTATTGATGCAATTCCTGGACATAGTGAGGGGGTGAAACTGAAGCTGATTTTAGTTTACATTGTACGCCAGCTGAAGACTTGTTTTAAATTTTTTAGTTTTTAACTTATGAACTTTTAGGGACATAATTATTTTGTAATGTGTTTTGAAGTTATTTTACATCATGTATGAACCTAAACTAATTAAGTTTTATGTCCATAATTATGCTATTTTGTATTCAGAAATATTTTACAAACGATTTTACGATTTTTCTTCTCACACGATTTTAGCTCTGATTTTACGATTTTTGTATGGACATTTCAGGTACGATCTTTCTACGATTTTACGATCCAATTTTTCAGAGCCCTTTCCGATTCGTGTCAAAATCTCGATTTTGACTACCTTGACTACGACCTCTGCCTTCCTTTTCTATAACATACCCAGACGCCTTCCTTTCCAATAAAAAAAATTCAATCAAAGCCCTATCTAATAAGTATCTTTGGGGGAGTTTACTTACCCATTCCCTAATCTCCCACACTGCTCTGGGAAGCGTGCAAGCACAAACACATGGATTAATAGCCTGTTTTGAATTACAATTATGTTGACTTTTGAAAATACTTATTATTTAAAAATGTATTAAAATAATTATTTTTTATTTTATAAAAAATATTTTTTATATCAACATATCAAAATGATCTAAAAACACTATTTTTTTTAATTTAAAGTAAAACATAAAAATAAAAAATTCAAATTTATTCATAAGCACTTCCTAATCGCACTAAATAGCCTTTCTCTTCGCATAGCTCCAACTTTGGAGATGGTAAAGTGAAACAAAAATACTAAAAGAACAATATTTTAGCTTTGACTTTTTTGATAGCTTATAGAAACTCAAACATTAAAAAGCTTATTTTAACTCTTGGAATAGCTCCTGCTTTGGAAATGGTAAATTGAAATAAAAATGTTAAAAGGTTAATATTTTAGATTTGACTTTTCAGATAGCTTTCTGGTTAGAGACATAGTTATTAATTCTGTTCCGTTCCGGCTGGAACTTTTCGTTTCTTTAAAAAAACCGAGATAAAATGACGTCGTTTTCGTTTCGGTTTTAATTCCGGTCCATTCCAGAAATTCCAGCCAAATTCCGGTTGGAATGTCTCGGTTCTGTTCCGGGTTCAAAATCTATTTTTTTAAATTATTTTTGACATCTATACATCAAATAATTTTAAAACACCAAAATATTTTAAATGAAAAAGAATTCAAATTTTAATTATGCTTGTTGAATTAATATTTTTTTTTCTTCATATATATATATATATATATATATATATAATTAATTCATTATATATGAACAGTACGACACCAAAACGACACGCCATAACGCTCCGAAACCGGAACATTTCGCTCCAATCGAAAAACCAGAACTGCGACCGAAATGGTATTGACAACTATGGTTAGAGTGCTCTTGGAAAAAAAACTTGGGAAATATTTTCACAAAAAAATCTACATTTTTTTTTTATGGAATATGTTATGCAAAATAAACAAACAACATATTTTTCTATATTGTAATCAAAGTGGAAGTGGGGGTTTGTTTTGATTCTTTAATTATTTTTTTCAAATTACATTTTTATTAAAACTACGTTACATAACATGTTTTTTTTTTTATAAAAAAATCATATTTTTTATTTTTTATATGAAGCCTACAAGGTAAAAAATGTACTATTTGGGAAACAATATTCAGAATACATTATTTTGAGAAATAAGATTTTTATCTTTGTAAACAAAAATGGATAATTAAACCACCAATTATTTATCGACAACATTTTTGTCCTTGCTGTATTCTTTTTTTTTTTTAACATAAAGAGAACCTTTTATTAGTCTGTGGTAAGCCGGTAAGCCGTTAGGTAATCAAATAATCATCATTGATAGTTGATAATTAGTAGTTAGGGGGTGTTAGTACTATTTAGCCTCCAAATGCAAAATTAAGGGGTGTCTTAGCCTCATCCCGCAACAAGTTGTTTTCTTAATGTCAAATTCCATCCCATGTACAAGATGGTAGGGTTTGACTCTGATTGAGCTTTCAAATAATATGCATGACCCACTCTCTCTTTTCTATCAAGAAGGAAAGCTTTTGTGCTAAAAAAATCACTAATTATTATTATAGTCACTATAAAATTATAATTAGTCTTCAAAGTTTAAGATAAAAAATTGATTATACTAAAGAAAAAATAACATCACCTTAAAGTAATTTATTTGAATTGATAGAGCACTAAGGCTCGACATTTATAGCCTTACAGTTTAACACAAAGCAAATCATACGTAGTGTATGCAGAGGGAAATTCTTCATGTCTGTGAACAAGAAGGACAATGTTCCCCTGACACTTAACAAACAAAAAAGTAAAGGATAACCTGCAGAAATTTGCAGTAACAATATTACTGCAGTAATGCAGTAACAAACTTTGATAACAGACTAACAAACTATAAACTTTAACACCTTCCCTTAAACTGAAAAATCTCACATATTCAGTTTATCTTCATGGCTTTGGGCAGACACCAAGGAGACTTCGCAATTTTTCAAATGTTTCCAACTTCAAAGGCTTTGTTAGTATTTCTGCAATTTGATTCTTACTTTGACAATAAATCAATTCAACAATGCCATCCTTAGTAAGGTCACGGAGAAATTGAAACCTTATGTCAATATGTTTACTCCTTCCATGTAGCACTGGGTTTCTTGACAGTTTGATAGTAGAGGTATTATCGCAGTGAATCAGAGTAGGACCTTGCTGAGTGTATCCCAATTCTCCCAGTAATCTTCTTAGCCACACGGCTTGACATGCACAAGAAGCAGCTGCAATAAATTCAGCTTCAATTGTAGACAATGTGATAACTTGTTGTCTTTTTGAAGACCAAGAAATGGCTCCAGAACTGAACATAAAGACTTGTCCTGAAGTGCTCTTCCTTCCATCCAAGTCCCTAGCAAAATCACTGTCACTATTGATAATTAATCCACTGCTATCTCCTTTTTTGTATAGAATGCCATAGTCTGTTGTACCTTGTAAGTAACAAAGGACCCTTTTTGCAGCTTGGAGGTACAGAATAGTGGGAACTTCCATGTATCGACTAAGAAGACTGATAGTGGACATAATACCAGGTCTAGTAGATGATAAATACAATAAGCTTCCAACAATATGCTTGTAGTACGTGTTGTCAATCAACTCCTTCAACATCTTTTGTTAACTTAAAACCTGGAATGACTGGATTACTGACAGGGTTGCAATCAGCCATATGAAACCTTTCAAGGATTTCATGTGCAAATTTCTTCTATCCAATGAACACTCCCTCAGATGTTTGCTTGACTTCAATTCCAAGAAAGTAGCACATTTTTCCCAAATCACTCATTTCAAATTCATTCATCATAGATTATTTGAATTCAAGAACCATATTATCACTATTTCCAGTGTAAATTAAATCATCTACGTATAAGCAAAAAATCAGAATTTTACCTCCCTTCTCGGTTTTGATGAACAAGGTGTGTTCATATGGACACTTCTGAAAACCATTATTGCAGAAGTAAATGTTTCTATGAGACTGTACCAAGATCGAGGAGCTTGTTTCATTCCATAAAGGGCCTTCTTTAACCTATACACCTTCTGTTCATTCCCCTTCTATATGTATCCTGGAGGTTGTTCAACAAAAAATTGTTCATCCAAATCACCTTGCAAGAACGCAAACTTCACATCTAGTTGGAATATTTCCTAATCATTCTGAGCAGCCATTGATACCACCATGCGAATGGTATCTAATCGAGCAACTGGGGCAAAAACCTCATCATAGTCAATCCCGTATTCTTGTGTGTATCCCTTAGCCACCAACCGAGCTTTGTGCTTGTCAACTTCACCCTTCTCATTTAACTTTGTTTTATATATCCATTTGACCCCAATTGTCTTGACTCCTTCGGGCAAAATCTGTTAATTCCCATGTTCCATTTTTTTCAATAGCTGTGATCTCTGCATCCATAGCCTTTCTCCAAGTGTTTGTTGCAACAACTTCACTATAAGAGATGGGATCATTGTCTACAAACAGGGCAAGATGTGCCAAGTTTTCATCATCTGATAGCTCATCCCCACTGATATAATCCATTAGTCTAGCTGGCTTTATGACTGGTCTTTTGAGACGCTGAGATACTAGTGAGTTTGATGACCGTGGGAGTGGAAGTTGCGTTGATTGAGCTGCTGCAATATTAGTTGACAGTGGTACGTCACTGAGCTGATGGACTTCAATAGGCTATTCCCCTGCATTTTAGTTTCTTCAATCTCAATCAAGATTTCTGGCTGAGTAGTGTTGTTCCATTCCCAAAACTTTCCTTCATCAAATTGAACATCTCGACTAATAATAATCCTCTTTGAGATAGGATTATAAACCCTATATGCTTTGGATTCCTCACTAACTCCAAGAAAGATACACTTCATGCTTTTGTCATCCAATTTTGTTCTTGTTTCATTTGGCACATGTGCATAACATATGCACCCAAATACCTTAAAATACCCAACTGATGGTTTGCGAGCAGACCATGCCTCTTCTGGTGTCATATTTTTTACTGCAAAAGTAGAACTTTGATTCAATAGGTTTACACTCCAGTTGACAGCTTCAACCCATTAATTCCCTGCAAGACCAGTGTTAGTCATCATGCTACGCACCACATTTAGAATTGTACGATTCTTCCTTTCTGAAACGCCATTTTGCTGAGGCGTGTGTGGTGCGGTCAACTGTCTTTGAATTCCATTATCATCACAAAATTTTGCAAAATTGTTGGAATTGAATTCCCCTCCACGGTATGTGCGAAAGCTTTAGATGAAACATCCAGGCCCCGTTTGTTTGCTAGAAAGTGGTTCCTTTTGGAAAGTGAATTCCGGGGAAAGTGAATTCCTAGAAAGTGAATACCGATGTTTGGCAGTGTTATGGAAAATGAACTGGAAAACACTTTCCAGTGTTTGTTTGTGTCATGGAAAATGAACTGGAAAATAATTTATTAATAAATTTTTTTTTAAGTTTATTAAAATAATGAGGAAAAAATCTTACAAATGAAAAAGTTGAATGAGAATGAAATTGAAAAAAATATAATTTCATAAATTATCTCGAATAAAATAAATAATAATCAAAATAATAGAGATCAAATCTAAAAAATTAAAAAAATGAAAGGTGAATAAATTAAAATAATAATAATTAACATTTCATAAATTATTTCAAATAAAATAAGTAACAATAAAAAAAATGAGGACCAAATTTGATAAATAAAAAATTTCAATAAAAAAATGATAAGAAAAAAGCAAATAACAATTATAAAAATAAGGTCCAAAATTAATATAAAAATTAAATTTTAAGAGATGAAATTGAAAAATAAATATTCAAAACAAATTATATATAACAATCAAAAGTTTGAGGATCAAATTTGATATAATCAGCAAATAATGACATTTCTAAATTTTTCACAACTTCCGAAAAGTGTTTTCCGCCCAAATTTTCCGGAAAACACTTTCCTGAAAACCAAGCCAAATTTTTCTTTGACTGGAAAGTGTTTTCTGTTGACCAACTTTCCAGAAGACAAACAAACACAAGAAAGTTTGGAAAGTGATTTCCCAGAAAGTGAATTCCGGTAAAGAAACACAGCCCCAATCATCTTTTCAACTTTTTCTTTGAATCTTTGAAATGTAATGAAGGCTTTAGATTTTTCATATAAAAAATACACCCAAGTCTTGCGGCTGTAGTCATCAGTGAAGGTGATGAAGTATCTTTTTCCACTGGTTGATGTTGGATTGATGGGTCCACACAAGTCTGAGTGCACTAGTTGCAGTATTTGATGTGCTCTCCAGACCTGAGTGTGTGGAAAGGATTCACGGTGATGTTTTCCTTTTGTACATTCCTCACATAACTGAGATGGGCAATGTATTTGAGGCAATCCAGTCACCATGCTTTTTTGCTGAAGTGTTTTTAAACCATTGAAGCTCAAATGCCCATAACAAAGGTGCCACAACCAAGTAGAGTCTTGCACATCTGTTGCGAAGCAATTTGATAGTTTCTTTCGTGTATGTAGTGGAAACATATGATTTTGAGTCATCTTGATGTTAGTAATCAAACCTCTTCTTGGATGTTGAATTGGACAGCAACCTGTTTTGATTGTGATTGTATGCCCATTCTCTTGTAGTTGCCCAATACTGATAAGATTGTTTTTCAGTGTTGGAACATAAAACACATTTGCAATTTTGTACACATTATCATCATTAATGTATACTTGAATATTACCCTTCCCCATCACAGAGATGCTTGAGTTATCTTCTAGCTTCACATGCTCTCTAAAATTCTCATCTAGATTTGAGAAAAGAGATTTGTTACCACTCATGTGGTTGCTGCACCCGGAATCCAGATACCATGTATCTATTTGTGCTTCCTGTTCCTCAATGTATGCCATCAGAAGTACTTCTTCTGTTTCCACACAGTTGGATTGTTCTTCCTTTTGAGCTAAATCTGGACACTCATACTGATAGTGTCCATGTTTGTGGCAACGATAACACTCAATTTTTGCCTTATTCCAGCCTCTTCCATGTTCATTCCAGCGTCCTCTTCCACGTCCACCCCTTGCATAATATCTTCCTCTCCCCTGATTCATCCAGGTGGATGAGCTTCCATGATTTCTGTTGTCATTACTAAGGGAAATTTTTAGTAATTTTTCTTCAACAGGTTGGTTGGTCATTCGTTGCTCATGAAGAAGCAAAGAACTTTGCAGCTCATCAATGGAGAGATTCATGACACCCTTAGATTCTTCAATGGTGCAGACAACATAAGCAAATTTGGGGGTCATTGAGCGAAGAATTTTTTCGACAATGACTACATCCCCCATTTGTTCTCCATTTATAGACATCTTGTTTGCAATGCCTAGAGTTCTTGCAAAGTACTCAGTAATAGATTCTCCTTCCTTCATAGTAAGAATCTCGAACTCTCTGCGGAGAGCTTGTAACTGTGCTCGTTTCACACGAGCTGATCCTCTATACTTTTGTTTCAGTGAGTCCCAAATATCTTTAGCAGTATCCTTCTTGAGAATAGTCTCCAAGGTGACACGATCAATAGCTTGAAACAAGAAATTTTTAGCTTTCAAGTCTCTAAGCTTTTGATCTGCCAATGTCTTCATTTGAGCTTCAGTAAGAACACTGTCTGCAGCAGGTTCATTGATGCCATCTTCTACTAAACTCCAGTACTCTCTTGGTGACCATCTAATTTTGGATGGCTGGTTGCACGAATCCAGTGTTGTCATTTGACATATTGCTGCTGCAATATAAGCTGCTCCTTTCTCTCTTTTTTTCTTTTGTTTATCAGACCTCAGTGGGAAGCTCTGATACCAATTGTTACACTTGAAAGATTGATGTGAACAAAATGGATTTAATTGCTTGAATTGATAGAGCACTAAGGCTCGACATTTATAGCCTTACAGTTTAACACAAAGCAAAACATATGTAGTGTATGCAAAGGGAAATTCTTCATGTCTGTGAACAAGAATGACAATGTTCCCTTAACACTTAACAAACAAAAAAAGTAAAGGATAACCTACAGAAATTTGCAGTAACAATATTACTACAGTAATGCAGTAACAAACTTTGATAACAGACTAACAAACTATAAACTTTAACAATAAGCTGCATTATTACTCTTGTTTTTTATACCTAATAATTTTTCATGTCTAATCTACCATTGGCTTATCTTCATGGGTGAAATGAGTCTAATGCTACGAGTTAAACCTTGGGTGTTGGTTTAAAGCCTACCAGTTCTAAGTTGTAGTTCATCTATATCAATCCTAGTTATTATCTTTTGTAAAACTTGATGAATTGACACGTCTACACCATGTTATTCTTAATCATGACCTATAACCAATCAGACTATCAAACTTGTCAATTAAAAACCAATGAGCACATACTAGGCTCATTGAATCTAGTCAAGATTCTAGAAAGTGTCCATAGATAATGTCTTGCTAAGGTTTATTATTCCTATAATACCTAAAATTCACTCATATTATTTGTTGAATGAATGAAGATTGTATGCCACAATCCTACCTAAACATCTACTTGGAATAGTATCTAGTGACATGAAGGTCCTTTATGGACTGATTTTTGACAAATAATATTTTTGGGGTTCACTTGTTTTTAAGGTATAATATGTAACAATCATCTTCTTATGATTCCAACTTTACTTGCCCATTGTGTATCTACATACATAAAAAATGAATAACCTTTTGGATTCTTATTAATATGCATGTATGAGAATTATTTAAAGTAGCCAATACTCTTAATTATGTGGTGAATATTAGACTTTTACATTCTTAAGATAAATTTTGATTTGAAAATCAAAAGGATGAGCTACTCCTCTTGAAATTCAAGGTAACATAACATGTTGATTACATTTATCCTAAATGATAAGAATAAATAGCAAAACTTATTTTGAAGTGTTTTGTTTCCTTATTTTTAAAACAAGGTAATGAGAGATACTCTCAATATTCAAAATAATGACTATTTTGGGTCCATTTAGCCTAAATACAAAGAGTGAATAGTAAAACACTTTTTAAAATATATTTTTAGAAAACAAAAGATGATTTTTCTTTTAGTTTGGAAAGCCAGTCTACTTAGGCATTTTGATGTGGGTTGAGACTTATTAGGCTTTTCAAACTCGTTCCAAAGCCTACAAATGCATGTATGCTATGTTTTATTGTTTTTATTGAAAAATTGGATGAGGTAACATTCATGTATTACAAAATTCACAATGAAATATAGGAAGAGACAAAATGCTTATTTTAGTTAGGGTAGCCTAACAATGCTCAAGAACACATTATAACACAAGATGAAACATTAATCTATGTATATTGACAAAATGTAGTTTTGAAGTAAACACATGAAAATAGTTTCTAAAAATGTAGGACTTGGTGAAAGATAGGTATTTAATAAGACCTATTTTGGTTGGTCTTGGGGTTGACTTGTAAGAAACCAATTGTTACTCTTTTGTGTAGCACAAATAATAGTGAATTGTTTAGTTGCGGATGAAAAGGAGAGCAACTAGGTTTATTTTATTTCTTTATTGAGGAATGATACAATTAGGTAGCATGGTATTTATACCTTGGCTATAAAATGGTGTTGTTGGGAATGGAAAAGACTTGGACTTGTCCCTAAATGCTAGCATATTTTTTTTTTACCTTAATACATTTATAGTCTTCATTTTTTTTTATTGTGCTTAACACTCAAAATAAATAATTATTCTCTTCCAATTGAGTACACAACCAAGTTTTAAAAAGCCCTTTGATTTTATTTTTGTTTAAAGTAGTCCTTGGATTTGCAACCTTCTCAATTGGAGCTAAAATTAGTCATAAAATGAGAAATTTGTCCTGTTATGCCCTTAAATGAATTGGTAGGACTTTTCATATTTTACCAATTCACAATTTTAGTCTTTTATCTTTAAATTCCTCATACTTCACAAAGTCTTGCTTAAAAAAGTATGCCCTTCTTAATTCAAATCTAAACAATTTGTTTTCAAGTAAATATATTCTGTGAACTTTATTTCTTTTATTAAGAATTTATATATTTTCTTAAATGTATATAAGGGGAAAATACTATGATAGTTTTGACCTTTACATTGCATATGATACAAAGTTGTATAAAAAGCTTTGAATAGTAAACTTTTAAAGAAAGTTTGTGAAAAACATTTTAAAGAATACTAAAATCTAAGAGGCTTAGCCGAGGAATTGCTTTAGTAATTTAAAAAGGTGACCTAACTTATTGTCCATGATGACTTTCATGGCTATCATGCTAGTTGAATTGAAATATATTGATGAACAAATATGATTCTTCTTGGTATAAGTTAAATTCTACCATAAGATGTTAAGTTCGATACTATTTTTAACTTGTGGTGATGGTTTAGAATACACCGACACAAGATCTTTTTTTTAGTACTATTTGAAATCCAAAGAGTCATAAATTACCCATTTATACTTTTGGACATGGTTTGAAATCCACAAAATGAAGGATCAATATTCTAGCATGAGTATGAAGTTTAATGACTTAGGATCTAGTTCTTAGTACTTTTGGTGATGGTTTGAAATCCATCAACATAAGATCAAACTTCCAACATTGGTTTGAAGTCCAACAAATCCATATTTACTTCTTTAAAAGAATACAATTCCTGATACATAAATAATTTTTTATAGGATTCCATTGAAAGAATCAAATCTTGGTACCCTTTAATCATAAGGTTAGACCTTTTAATGTAAACTTAAGTTAGAATAAATTTTATTAGAACCTTATTGAATTGGATCTTCTAGGATCTTGCTGGACTCTACAAAGGGTTTTTATTGTAACACTTATAGAAAACATTACACAATGCTAATATTTTAGGTCTAAGTGATATGTAAGAATCTTTACGTAGTTGAGAATATAACCCTTTACAATTCTACAATTTATATCCTTTACTAATGGTATTTCTTGTTATTTTTTATTTGGCCTTTCATGATTGTTTTGTCTACTAACCCACTTTAGTTTGCCATTGTAAATTATATGCTTAAGTGTTCATAAGTTACACAACTTGGTATTTTTATAACAATTATTTCCTCTTGTATGCTTACTATAAGTCTTATTTTGCTAACTACTAAAAAGAACCAATTTCTTTTTAATCATGATAATGTCCCTTGGCCTAAAAGTGCTCTCTAAATGTGTTTGTTAGTATCATCAATAAACATGTTTTGAAACATGGGTTTCTCATCTATTTATCTTGATGTGTATGAGGAATCCTTTACTAGGGATTGATGCAATCCTACCCATAACAAATGATGCATTTGTGGTTCCAATAGGCAAATCATAAAGGATGGAGCAAAGAAGTTCAAAGAAGATTTCAATGAGAACAACAACCCAAGAGCATCTTCAGCAGGGAGTGCCATTTTGGAGAGGCAAATCTCCAAAATGGCACTTTGAATAGTGTAAAAATGACATTTTTGTTGACATGTGCTCCAGTGGTAAAAGCCATTTTGGAGAGCCATTTTTTTTATATTATTTTAAATATAGTGTAATTATTTTGTATGTAGTTTAATTATGCAATTAATTATACAATTAATAAGAGTAAGTATAATCAAATAATTGCTTTAAAAAAACCCTCCAACAATATAATTATTAATTTTATATATAATTTTTTACTCTTTTGTCAAAGTATTTTAAGTACAAATAAAAACAAATATTTTTGATAGAATTACATTATTTTATAATATATATATATATATATATATATACATATTATAATATATAAAGAAGGTGGCCCCAAGGTGGGGCTACAATTTTGGCTTTCTCTTCGGAGCTGGTACAAATAGCAGTTCGGAGAGGAGAAGGTATTTCTACCTTTACTTTTACCTTCTCCACTAGAGTGCTCAAAGTTGCTAAAACAAGCTAAAGAATTCATTTTTAATTTATAGCTCTCCAAATGCCTTTATCGTTGTAGTTGCCCTAATAAGAACAAGCCTCAAAAAATTCATATTCAAGATGGTTTTAATGACTATGAGTTTTGATCAAGAAAATAATTTTAAGATCATTAGGCTTGTTTTTTCAAGTATTTTCTATTTCCTAATCTAACAAGAAAATAATGAAATATTTGGGAAAACGAAGTCTAATCTATAAGCAAAATCTTACTCTAAGATGGATACTAAAGGTGTTGGCAAACACTAGGATTATTACAACAAGAAAATTTTCTAATCTAGTTTTAAAAAAGAAGTGATGATATAAAGGGATTTTACGTCTAAACAATTATTTATCTTGTATTTTTATAGTTATTAGTTGTGGCACCATAGGATAAAAATCTTAGAATATTTATTTTATTTTTTCGAGTTAATTAGTTAGGTTTTTAGGTTATTTTAGGACTTGTTTCAATTCAATCAAATGAGCCCATTTAGTTATCTTAGAGGTTTATTTCTCATAGCATAAATACTGTTTTTTAATAACTAAGCTTTGGATTGTAATAGACAAAAAGTTATTACATATTTCAACATAGAAAATAAGGATGTTATTGTTTAATTTCAACTACACTTTAGAAAATTGATCAATCTTTTTTATGATTTTATACTTTTTTATACTTTTCGAAACAATATACACGATAAATTAGAATTGAATTATTAAATTGAAAAATAAATAATTTTTTTAAAAAAGAGCTAAGGATAAAAATTAGAAATCAAATGAATATTAAATGAAGGTAAAATATCAACAATAAAAAGGATTAATATGTATCTTTTAGGGTAGGAAAGATAAAAAAGAAAAAAATAAAATAAGAAGAGAGGTTGATTAGCAATAAACCACCCCACCACCATTTAGTAAACGCAACACACTAAATTAAATAAGACACGAGCAAGAATCCAACAACATAATTAAAAAGCATTTTATGCTACCAAGAGACATCATGCAAAGCCTGAGTTGCAATTCAATATAGAAATTGAGAAAATATTTTAAACTAAGGTGAAAATAAGATGAACAATATACAAATTATTGATAAATAAGGCAAAAATATTTGCGTGTGTGTGAGCGTGCACGCATATTTGTTTGTATATACGTATGTGAAAATTGACCTAAAAGCTATAAATTATAAATATTTAGGGTAAAAACTTGTAAAACTAGTATAGTTAAGAAATTTCATAAAATTCAAAATAAAGTATAAAAAGAGATCTTCACAAGTAAAAAAAAAGGGATTTGATAATTACAGTAAAAAGGGATATTGACCTTCAAAATTCAAATAAAATAAAATAAATAAACTATTAATAAATATGAGTGCGAGAAAAGCCTAATAAAAAAACATGAATAAAATTTTAATGTAAACAAATTATGAGGATAAAAAAGTATTGAAATATAAATTATTAAATTTCAATATTGCCAGTTAAAAAATGGTATTAATAATATACCTAGATGGAGAAAATAATACCCTGTAATCATAAAAATTATTATTCAAGGGATATGATAGGAGTTTATAGCCATAAGAATTACAACCATAAATATCAGGAGTCACCACCTAGTATTAAGGTTACTAGGAACTTAGTGGTCTGCGAGAGTCTTGGGTAAAGGAACTTGTTGTGCAAGGGGAAGACGCATCACCCCCAGTGCACCTTACCTAAGGCAAACTGCATTGTTGTTTGATTGTTTTTTCTAAGTTAAAAAATTTTACACTGCATTTTAAAAAAATAATTTTTTTTCCACGTGTGTACTTTACGATGTAATTTTACACCGCAATTAAAAATATTTTTTTTATCAACGAATGTACTTTACGATGTAATTTTACACCGCAGTAAAAATCTTTTCTTATCTACAGATATACTTTACAAATGTAATTTTACTAGGGTGTACTTTACAATGTAAATTTACACCTCGAAAGATAAAACAAAATAATTTTTAAATTATTTTTGATATTTTAGCCAAATTCCAATAGATAATCATAAATTGGTCACGATATCCAAATTTTTGCTTTAAAATATGAGAAAGATGCACCATATTTTTTTACGAAAAATATGCTTGAAAAATCTTGGAATTCGGCTGTATGCACGAAAATACATTTTATATTTTGATTTTTTTGTAATAATAATAATAATAATAATATATCTTTCACAAAAATATTAAAAGAAATATTTTTATATTTATATTTTATTATTATTTATTATTATTATTATTATTATTATTTTTATTGGGCTAGGCTATTAGCTACAGTGGGATGACAACCTAGCCTTGATGGGCTGGGCTGACAGTCCATCCTTACATGGGCTGGGTTGATAAGCTAGCCCTAATAGGCCAGGCTGACAAGCCAGCCCTACTAGGCCAAGCTAACAACGCATCCTTACATGGACTGGGTTGACAGTCCAGCCCTGATGGGCCAGACTAGCAGTCCAAAGTGTATGGGCCGGGCTAAAACGTATGTGGGCATGGAAGCCCACCTCGACTAAACCACCTCCCTTAGTCCCTGACCGCGTGAACAGTGGGATTAAATTTTTTCGAGTGAGTTTTTGAGTAAACAATGATTTTTCGAGTGTGACGAAATATGTATCTATTAGTATCGTTGGGTAGAATAAGTTGAGGTGATGATTCCTGTCGTGGTGACGTCGCAACGATGGCCTGTGGTGGCTGGAGGGTGCTTTTGAAGTCGCTGGTGTTTGCGTTGTTGCTACTAAAAACATCGTCAGGAGCCTTGCCTAAAGGTGTGCTTATGTTTCTAGTGTAGGGGAGAAGTAAACGGTGATTATGAGATGGTTTTTGGGTGATTGGACGACTACCAACCGTGGGGAGAGAGAGCTTGGAGGGATGTTGTTTTTAGAGAGAGAAAGGGTCTGCAGACCGAGAGGGGGGGTTGAGACGAAGAGAAGAAATGGTTTTCGCGTGATATTTCCCTATTCTTCCTTTCAAAGCTTCTACAAATCTTGCTTTGTTTCGTTCTCTCTTCTGCGTTCTTTTTTGCTCTGTTTTTTCCCTCTGCCTTTGGTTGTTGTGCATGGTGGCTTTTATAGGTGAACTTGGCCTGCCATGGTGGTTGGTTGTCAGTAGCGCGGTGGCGTGTTGGCTGCTGGTCGGCGGGCGTGGGTAAAGGGAATGACAACCCCAACTTTGGGGATAAAGCATAGGTGAAGATACAATTTGGTCCTTTACTTTTAACTGTTCTAATTGCACCCGTAATTAGATTTAAATTAGCAATTTTGTGCAATTCTAATTGCACCCGTAATTAGATTTAAATCAACTTAACCTTAACTTTTGCGTGCCTTTTTCATTTTAGCCCTTCTCTTTTGATTTGTGCATTTTGACCCTCAATTGACCATTAAGGTTTCAATTTGGCCCTTAATTTTGAGAAATTAGCTTGAAAAAAAATTCAATTTGGTCTCCAAGCAATCTAATTTTCTCAATTGGGTCCGAATTAAACTTGAGAATTCATATTTTCATCAATTAAGCCTTTAATAAAATTAATTTGATCAATTTAAATCATAATTAGATCCTTTCACTTAATTAAATTCTTCAATTGGACCCTAAATGAATTCTTAAACATAACAATACTTTAAATTAGCCCATGATTATATCAAATTGGCTTATTTAAAATGTAATTATGATTTTTTACTTAATTTTTACCTTGAATTTGTATTTCCTCTCATTTTTGGGCACAAAAGAGATATGATGCAACTCCAAAAATATTCAAAAAATTTCACTATGATTTTCCACTAACGTCAAAACCTTTTATTTTATTTTTGTCATTTTTATTTTATTTTGGGGAGTAACCCAAAAATTGGGTTATAGCAGTTGCCCCCCTCTTTACAATGCTTACGACAAATGTCTTGTAAAAGACTTTAAATAGTAAGCGTTGTAAAGAAAAAAAAGTGGATTTACTAGACAAAAAAATGGTTGATTCATACAAAAATGAGAATGAGGGATAGAAAACACACTCAGAAGGGGTTTGTAAGACATGTTTGGAAGGCACATTACCTAAGAAATGAGGCTCAAGTAGGATATTCCATGGATGAAAAATAATGTTGTTTGTGATTGACACAGGAAAATGGTCTCATTATAATGGATGACTTACCCAAACAAAAATGATAATAATGGTAAAAACTCAAAGATGGTCTTGTTGTAATGGGCGACCTACCCAGTGAGATGGCGAAGATTATAAAAACAAAGAGATGACCTCGTTTATGATGGGCAACCTGCTCAAATGGAAGCAAAAAATGGTGATAAAGATTTAATGGGATGGAATATAGGGCTAGAAAGCTCGCTATCTGAGATCTATGGTTAAGGGTTAGAAAACTCACTCAAAAGAGAGGAAATGAATGACTAAGAAGCACACTATCCTAATTGGTTGTTGACGGTTGGAAAAATCACTCAAAGAGATAGGGTTGAAAAGTATGCTATCTGAGTTGATTGATGGCTAGAAAGCGCACTTAAATAACGTAAGGGATAGGGTTGAATAACACTTTATCTGTTATGATGAAAGGCTCGCAAGCGCTTTTAGAGAAGTGAAAGTGGTGAGGGCTCGAAGGCGCACGCAAACATGATGAGTAGAGGTTTGTAAATTACAGTTCCTCCAAAACATATCTTGGATACCTAGGGAGATGCAATGTATGATGACACCTAAAATAGATAAAATAATAAAGCTGAAAAACAATGATCAAAGAAATGAAAGTGGTGAGAGCTTGAAAGCATGCACACAAAATGATGAATGAAAGTTTGTATATTACGATTCCTTCAAAACATTTTTTATATTCTTAATAGGGATGCAATGCATAATGATGCATATATACTTACCTAAGAAATATAGGTCCCCTTTTTTCATGGTCTTCTCTTTTCAGGGTTTGGATCTCTGGCTTTGACGACTTCTCACTTCTGCTTACTCAAGCCTCAACTTGTAATTTTGACCACGGAAGATGATGTATTTTCCATATCAACATGCCTTCTGAGTTTTGATCAACATTCTTTGAAAAAGAATGATGAAGTTAGCTTCGTGATTTTGACCATTGGGGATGACAGATCTTCCATACTAACATGCTTCCCTAGGTTTTGATCAACATTATTTGAAAAGGAATGATGAAACCAGCTTCAATTGCATTTGTAGATTGGCCCTTCGCCTGGTCATGGTCCACAAGTGTTTTAAGCTTTATGTGTTTTTAGGTTAGGGGTGGTTATTTGCAAAGATTTTGTTTTCATGTGGGATTTTTGGAATTTCAAAGTTATTTTAAACATAAAAACCGTTTTGATGTTCGTTTAACAAACTTGTTCTCGAAAGAATTCAAGTGATCTCAATGTTAGGTTTATGTTAACTTTGACAAGAATGTGAAATGATATTTGCGAGTCTCGTTCGCAGGAAGGCTTCGATCAAATCGCATGAAGCATTTGTAAAAATTGTTTTGAATACAAAAAAATTGTCTACCGATCCAAATTGCCTGTATTTGATCAGAAAGGACTTTATTAGGCCTGTAATGTAGGCCAGGGTTGTTGGCTACGAAGTAGAGATATTTAAAGGGTCAAAAGGTGTTTGAGGGTTTTCTAGACTAAGGATCACTTAATGCTCACTCTTAGAACTTCTTTTAGTCCTCATGATTGATCTTCATGGCATGCCCCGCGACATTTTGTTTGGGCTTTTACCTAGACATGCCCCTGATATTTATTTGGGCTTTCATTGTGACATGCCCCCTAGTATTTTTTGGCATTTTATGATGGGCCTTTATTACTAGTAAAATATTAAATTGATTTGTTAGTGTACTAAAACCCCCTTTTATGTTATGCCCGTCAGCCTTCTTTGGGCATCCTTTATCATTGAACTACTTAGACATGCCTATTTTTTGCACTTACCCTCCAGTTTAGGATGTGATCCTTGTCAAGGTTAATTATCAAGAAATAATTATTTGGCTCAAACAGGGATTGTAAAGGATATTTGAGACTTTATGAAGGCATATCAAAGATGGCCTTTCCTCATTTCAAAAATGTGCATTCGGGATCGGTAAGTTTTGCTTTTCCATGCAAAATGATTTATTGATTTTTGGGATTTTTTTGTTTAGCTAAGAGATTAGCTTTATTATTTTGGTTTTAGTGGTATGAGATCACTTTTTAATTAAATCATTTGAATTCCTAGAACATATTTGTTAAACAAGCATCGAATTGACATTTTTTTTGTATTAGAATTTGATTTGCCAAAAATCTTAATGAAAGTGTGAGATCATGCAAGAATAAGAAAGATATGTTACACCAAGAATTCATAGCCAAATTTTAATTTCATTAGATGTCGTGAGTAAAACATTAGACATAATATTTCTTCATAACATTAGAGTTTATAGGCCTAGGCAGATCTTCTTTATCCATGCTGGTTAGGATTAAGGCTTCTCCCAAAAAAACCTTCTTTATCACATATGGTCCTTCATAGTTGGGTGACCATTTGCTCTGGTCTTCTCCAAATGATATCTTCTTTAATACCAAATCTCCCTCTTTAAATACCCTTGGCCGGACCTTTTTGTTGTAAGCTTTTGCTATCTAGCTTTGGTATAACTGGTGGTGGCAAATAACTGCTACTCTCTTCTCATCGACTAGGTTTAATTGCTTGAACCTCGACCTTACCCATTCCAATTCTTCTAACTCTGTATCTTTTAAGACTCTTAGTTATGGAATCTTCACTTCTAAAATTGTGGCTTCCATTCTATACACTAAAGCATATGGGGTTGCCTTGGCGGAAGTTCTAACAGTAGTGCAATACACGTGCAAAGCGCATGAGAGCATTTCATGCCAATATTTATAAGTGATAACCATATTTTGGATGATTTTCTTAAGATTCTTATTAGCTGCTTCACTGGCCCCATTCATCTTTGGTTTATTAGGAGAGGAGTTGAGGTGTTTAATCTTCCACTTAGTGCAAAGTTTGACAATCAACTTTCCATTGAAATTCTTAGCATTATCAGTTATTAGCCTTGTGGGTAGATCATAGCGATAGATCAAGTCCCTTTCAATGAACTTCTTAACAATCTTTTGCATTACATGGGCATAAGAATTAGCTTCCACCCATTTAGTAAAGTAATCAATTCCCACCAGGATGAACCTATGTCCATTACTTGCCTTTAGGTTAATTGGCCCTATGACATCTAATCCCCACATGTTAAATGGTCATGGTGACGTCATATTGAATAAAGGCTTTAGAGGTGCAATTAGTTTATCACCATAAATTTGGCACTTGTGACATTTCCTAACATATGTCACGTGATCCCTTTCCATGGTCAACCAAAAATATCCAAATCTTTGCATTTTCTTAGCCATCATATGACCAGTGGCGTGGGTGGCATACATTCCTTCATGAATTTCTTTCAAAACCTGCCCAATTTCTTTCTCATCCAGACATCCGAGTAAGGTGCCATCAAACGATCTCCTATATAGGATTTCACCATTTAAATATAAATTTACAGCCATCCTTCTTAAGGTCTCTTTATCTTCCTTAGAAGCTTCTTGGGGGTATTCTTGGTGTTGGATGAATTTCTTGATATCACTATACCAATGTTCTCAATCTGGTGATTCTTTGAGTGTGTGAAAATGGGCTTGGTGATTTTGAACTTCGATGTCGATTGGGTGGATCTTTTATTTGGCAACAATTTGTACCATTGAGGCCAAAGTTGCCAAAGCATCTGCGAACTGATTTTTATCCCTAATCATATGAGTGAATTTGACTTCCTCAAACTCACTAGCTAACTTTACAAGGTAGTTTTGGTAAAGTTTCAACTTTTCATCTTTAGTTTGCCATTTTCCTTTCACTTGGCAAATGATCAACATGGAATCACCAAAGACTTCAAGCTTCTTAACTTCAAGCTCTAAAGTAGCCTCTAAATCAATGATACAAGCTTCATATTCAGACGTATTATTACTGCAGTCGAAGTGTAACCTTACTGGAAAAGGATATTGTTTCCCATCTGGAGAAATTATGACTGCTCCGACCCTATTTCTTGATATGTTTATTGTTCTGTCGAAATAAAGTGTCCACCACTTACTTGCCTTAGTGGCATCCCTGACTAACAAGATATCTTCATCAGGAAGATCAAAATCTAAAGGCTCGTAACCCTCCATGATGTGATCTGCAAGATGGTCAACAATTACACTTCCTTTGACAACTTTTCTTGTCATAAAAACGATGTCGTACTCCGCTAACAACACCTGCCATCTTGCTATCCTAATTGATAGATATGGCTTCTCACATATGTATTTAAGCGGATATAGCCTAGAAATTAACCACGTTGTGTAGTACAACATATATTGCCCGAGTCTTTTTGCACTCCATACCAAGGCACAACATAATTGATAGATATGGCTTCTCACATATGTATTTAAGCGGATATATCTTGGAAATTAACCACATTGTGTAGTACAACATATATTGCCCGAGTATTTTTACACTCCATACCAAGGCACAACATAATTTTTGATCATGGTGTATCTGGATTTGCAATCATTAAACTTTTTACTCAAGTAGTATATAGCTTGCTCCTTTCTACCATATTCATCATGTTGTCCCAACACACAACCCATGGCTGTCTCTGTAACCATTAGGTACAAGATCAATGGTCTCCTTGGTATTAGGGGTACTAACAATGGAGGATTTTATAAGTACCTCTTTATCTTATTTAAGACTTCTTGACAATCATCATCCTATACTCCAGGATTTTTCTTTCTAAGTAAGCGAAAAATCGGTTCACAAGTCACTGTTAGTTGAGATATGAAGCGGGCTATGTAGTTCAAGCATCCAAGAAAACTTCACTTCCTTTTTGGTTTTAGGTGCTGGCATATCTTTTATGGCTTTGGCTTTATCTAGATCAAATTCTATTCCTCGACTGCTTACAACAATGCCTAGTAATTTTCCTATCTTTACTCCAAATGAGTGTTTGACCGAATTCAATTTTAACTGGTATTTATGAATCTCTCAAATAGTTTCCTCAATATTTGCACATGATCTTCCTCAATCTTGGATTTAGCTAGTATATCATCTACATAGACCTCAACTTCCCGATGCATCATATCATGGAATAAAGCGATCATCGCTCGCTGATACGTAACCCTAACATTTTTTCAAACCATATGGAATTACTTTATAACAAAAGGTTCCCCAAGGTGTTACATAGGTGGTGTTTTCTCTATCTTTTTTTTTCCATCTTGATTTGGTTGTAACTAGAAAACCCATCCATAAATGAATACGTTTCATTTTTAGTAGTGTTATCCACCAAAATATCTATGTGAGGTAGTGGAAAATCATATTTCGAGCTTGCTTTGTTCATATCTCTATAGTCCACACATACATGAATTTTTCTGTCCTTTTTTGGGACTACAACCATATTGGTGACCCATTAAGGATAATGAGCATTTAGAAACCTTGCATATCTCTGCTTTCACTTTTAGGAGCATGTCTGGTCGCATTCTTTTGGTCTTTTGTTTGACTGTTATAACTCCTTCTATTAAAGCGATTTTGTGAACAACTATATCAGTATCTAAGCCAAGCATTTCTACATAAGTCCAGGCAAAAACATCTATATATTCATGTAAAAGAGAAATCAAATTTTCTCTTTCCTTAGTCATTATGAAGGTACCAATTTTTAACTCCTTTCCTCCTTGCTTGGTTCCTAGATTAACGGTCTTAAGCTCCTCACTAACAGGTTTCCAAGCCTTTTAAAATTTTTCCATCAATTTAGTAAATTCTCTTATATCTTCTTCTACCCATTATCATCATCAAACGTAGTGACGTTATTGAAATTTGGCCAATTATTCTTAGTGTAGTGGTTTTGTGAATGGTTAGAACTTTCAAAGCTCATGAAAGTGTAAGTTGTGCTTGTGTAAGAGTGCTAATTGCAAATAACATGTTATAGATAAAAATACATGATCTCATTAAATAAAATGGGCTTATTTAACAAGACAAAATATTGCAGCATCATGAGCTAGATTATTTCCATGATCAAAATAAAACACATGTTCATGACCAAACAAAAGCATATACTTTTTGAACACAATATGAACGAGCTCCATCTTCCAATTTTGAAACACTTCTCCTTTAGCTAATTTTCACATGAATGTTTTTGCAGAGGGGGCGTCAGTGTCGTGGATGGAGAGCTACAGGAGATCGGTTTCTTCCTCCTGGTACTCGAGAGTGCCAACATGTAGGTCTCTCATTCCTTCCCTGATTATCTTTGTTGAGCTGCAGAAGGATTCTTGAAGTGGTGGGATGACAAGGTCTTCATCTTTCAATTCTCTTTCTTTGATCTTTGACATCCTGGCCTCCCTTCTAATCTGAGCAGCCCATTTGAAGTCTTCCTTCTTTGGCTTATATCCGATTCCGAATCTTTGATCAACACATTTCAATTTTATCATGTTGACCCGCTCCAACATTCCTTTGACAGGGTCAAGCTAAAAAGGGATTTTATTCCGCAAGAAACATTTGGAAGCCATGTTTGCAGCTTCTGGGATCCTTGGTTTTTTCAATGTGGCACCCTCAAGGATCCACTCAACATTTACTACTTTGAATGCATCGATGTTCCCATCTCCACAAGCTTCTATTTGTATAAATGGTACAACCACATTTTTAATCATCGATATGGTTTCTTCATTCTTCACAGTAATCAATATCCCATTCGCAATATACTTTAAACATTAATGTAACAAAGAAGGTATTGCTCTCGCTGCATGAATCCATGGTCTTCCTAGTAACATGCTATAAGATGGATGGGTATCCATCACTTTTAGTGTTACCAAAAACATTTGTGGTCCTATATATAACTCCACCTCAATAGTCTCTAGTACTTGCCTCGGTGACCCGTCATATGCTCTTGCCATCATGGTGTTTGGTTTTATGTGCGACTCATTGATGGGTATTTCATTCAACATATGCCATGGTAACACATTCAGAACAGAACCATTATCGACTAACACTTTTTCGATCAAAACATTCTTACACCGTATTGTGATGTATAATGGCTTATTATGCCCTGTGCCATCAGAATCTATTTCATCATCAGAAAAGTACACATAATTTGAGGCCTGTATTCTCCCCATTAGATGCTCCATGATATTTGGATTAATGCCTTGGGGTACATAGGTCTCATTCAACACTTTTTGCAAAGTTTTTCGATGAGATTCATAATTTAAAATTAGAAAAAGCAATGATATTTTAGCAGAAGTTCTCTTGAGTTGTTCCACAATATTATACTCGCTATGCTTCATTATCTTTAAGAATTCATTGGTTTCCTCTTCTATCATGGGTTTATTGGTTTCTTCTGACACATCAATCACTTTTTTCCTTTAATCTTCCTCAACTCCTCTAGAGTAAAACATCTGCCACTTTGAGTCAATCCTCCAACCTTTGATAGAAGGACAAATGGTTATCTTACACCTTGAGATGAATGACCATAGTTGTAAAGGATGGCATTATAGTCTTTTTTTAGGTGTAATGGGGTGCTTGGTCAAAATTAATTTGGGAGGCCCTCCCGGAGTGACCTGAATCCTGCACACTCCTCCATCCACAACCACTTTATCCTCTGTTATTGTCTCTACCCGAAGCAAGCCTCTGTTCATCATTTGCATTATGTTTTTATAGAAACCCTGACATTGACTAATAAAGTGGCTCTTTTGGTCAAAATTGTGGCAACATTTTATGCCATTATACCCTGCTCTAGTCAGCATTTGATAAATTCCTTCCATTGACACCTTTAGTCTCTTTGGATACTCGACGTCCAACAAATTCACTGATCCGTCACCAGAAGCATGACTTGGTAACGGATTGGTTCTTACATTTGGGGAATCTTCGAATGTCATCCATCCAGCTTTTAACAATTGTAGGAGCTTCCTTTTGAATGCATTGCATGTATGGATATCGTGTTGTGCGATTCCTGTGTGATATTCACATGTGAGATCTGGTCTATACCAACTAGGATAAGGTGGTTGCAGGGGTATCCTGTCTAGCCCAATGCTTAACAACTTTTGATATATTTCATCCAAAGATAGAGGTAGCGGGGGTAATTGTTTTTGAACTCTGGGGCGATTTCCTTTTGGAAAACCTTTAGTTTAGTTTTTTTAGGCATTCTCAACTTAACTTCCCGACTGTTTGGTAGGGTATGAAAATTTGAAGTTAACGTTGGTGATTTGAGATGATGAATTACTATATTTTTGGAATTAGGTGTCCCTTCTTCTATAACTTGTCTCAATGTGATCTATCTTTCTCTTCTTTCCAACAAAACCCTTTTTCTCTATAGACACAGAAAACCTTTCATTCTTAATCCCTTGCTCTATTTTCTCTACCACAACTACAACGTCAGTGAATTGCTGAGCTAAACTGCCCATAACATGTTCATAAAAGGGTGCCTTCAGTGTGTTGGCAAAAGAGTTACCATTTCCCTATCAAAAAGAGGAGGGTGCACTTGAGCGGCTAAGTCTCTCAACCTCTGGGCATATTCTTTTATGCTTTCCTTTTTAGCCTTCTCCATGCTTGACAAGCTAATCCTATCAGGGGCAATATCCATATTGTACTTGTATTGTTTAACAAAAGCATCCACTGAGTCATTCCAATTACGAATCCTTGTGCTGTCGAGCCTCATATACCAACTTAGAGCTGACCCATTCAAACTATCCTACAAAAAATGCATTAGTAGCTTTTCATCATACACTACTTCAACCATTTTATTATAGTATAACTTTAAATTGATGACAGGACATTGTGTCCGTATACACTTAATTAAATTCGAACACGGAATTTCTTTGGGACCACCACAGTTGGAACTAAACACATCTCCACCTCTTTCTACAGGTCGTATAAATCTATTCCTTCAATAACTCTTATCCTAGCCTCTAATAATGCCATTTTATCTTGATTTGCTTTATCGGACAATTATGTCTTATGAGATTCGATTGCAAATGCTTCAACTGGTGTTACCGGAATAGGTGTTAGGGCACTGATTGCACAAATGTAGGAGGTTGTGGAGGATCCTGAATTCTTTCTCTTGTCACCTTGTCGGGATTGTTTGTCGCTAGTGCAAGTCTATTCGAGGGACCTTCTCTTGAAGCATTTCTAAATGCTTGCTCGAGTGGACTAGTAAGACGGGTTACACTTTCTTTCAAGGCATTTAGATCTCCTTGGAAATGGGTGTATTGGTGTGCATGCTCTTCATTTTCCATGCTTCTTTGTTGAAACTGAGTATTGTAAATTCTAGAAGGCAAGATCCTTTGGGGATTTATATTTTGACCTGTTAAAGATATGCATGTTATTTATAAAAGATGAATGTATGTGTGATGGTTTTATTTTATTTTAATTTTGAAAGACCAATACATAATTTTCTTGTCAGGTAAGATCTGCAGTCTGATGCCTAAGGAGAGTTTTGTTCAAATCAATTGAGTCATACACACTTGACAAAAAGCAAAACCAAAAGGTGGATCTTGTCCATTTCATTCATCCAAATAGAGTCGTCCAAAAGTATTTATTCAAATGCTACCCCCTGGTAGCTATAAACCCAACAAAATATTCGAGTTCATCCAAGTATGCTTCAAACCTACGAGCGCTTCCACAGATTGTAGTAGCCTTTACATGTAGCTCATCGGCTTTTTTAGTTGTTATGTCGATTAGCTTACCTGTTTTCTCTATTTTATGATGGATTACCATATTATCTTAACGTAATGTTTCATTACTGGTAGTCGACGAGTCAATATTTTTTTCTAACATCAGAACCATTTTCTTAAGTTATTGGGCCTGCTCCTTAGCCTTTTGTAGTCCTGTGTTGAACCTTGTTGTCTCGGAGTTCAACTAGGCTTCAATTTCGATGGTGTATTTTTGTCATTCGCTGCGTTGCTCTTACACTACCTTTAATTCCTCTTCCTGGGTTTCTAGTTCAGCTTGTAAGGTAGAAATACAATCTCTTAAGCCATTGGTTAGGGTCAAGTATCTTTCCATGTCAGGCTCTACTACCCTTCTTGCTTCCAACTCATTTTCCGTTTGAACCTTGTACTAGGCTTTCGACTCTTTTTCTTCTTCAAGGACAAGACTAGCCACCCTTCCTTTCTCCTTCTCACTTTCCCACTATCTTATAATGGTCTTTCCCTTTACAATCGAGTCTAACAATTCTTGGTCTACATGCTCTTTATTTTCAGATGCCCCCTTCGAAGTGACCAATTCCTTTGACATCATTTAATATTTACTTATCTGGTCATTATATCGAAAACCTAATTCTTCTAGCTGATTTTTTTCTTGGATCAACCGACTAATCTGCTCCTCTTTTTCTTGCAATTGACAATCCCAAGAGAACCTCATCTTTTCTTCTAATAGTTTCTTCTCGAGGAATTTCTGATTGTTTTTGCTATTGCTAAGCTCAATCCTTAGCTTATCCAAGTCCTCTTATTGGTCCCCTTCCTCAATCTTCTTTCTTTTAGTTCCAACAAAGACGGATTCCTTATCTCGTACTAGGCTTTGTCTTACGACATTCTAAGGCACCTTATAGCTCCTCCAAGCCAGGTAACCAATGCTAACAGAAGGCTTCTATGGGTGGGGATCTCTGTTAACTAAAACGGGTTGTCCCTAGTCCTTTTAATTATTTCGAGCTCAGCCAATGAGTTGACTTCTCTGAAAGAACTCGCGTACTTAGCCAATCCTTTGGTTCTTGGCACATATTGCATTTGTCCAAAATGTCTAGTTACTAGAAAGGGATAATAGCTTACGTAACTGGTTAAGCCAATTAACGGGACCCACGCTTTATCACCACAACTCATCAAATAAGCTAACCTTCCTACCCAAAGGGCTTTCCATCTGAATTTACTTTCAGAAAGTGTTTGGTATTTCTCTACCTAGGCTTTTTTTATCCAGGTCTTTCCATTCTTTACTCGTAACCAAACCAAGAGGCCTCATGTTGAACCACCAAAAATTATTGAAAACTTCTTTCAAGGTTTCTAGATGACTAACAATCCACATGAACAACAAAGGGATACAACACCGCATTGCTCCTTTCCCATGCAACCTGTAGTGGTTTAAGGATAGGAAAGTCTCAGTCAGTATAGCTGAAGTGGGGTTATTCTTTCCTTGTTCATATTCAACAAAAGTGTTGGCTTCTTCCATGCTAATTATCCTAGCGGTTTCTAAAGGAAACAAAACAAAACCGAAAATAGCAAAGGCCACCAACCAGTATCCCTCTTCTCCAAGCCTCCTTTCATCTTTATTTGTTTTCAGTTTGCTTTCAATCACCTTCCACTTGAAATCTCTAGAAGAACTTATATACTGGCCTACTTGATCCAAGCATAGAAGCTTAGTGACCTCTTGGATTGTATTCTCGATTTTCTGTCTGAAATAAACTTTGTGAGGGTTGTGAGGAAAACTCAAGATTTAAGCATACTCTTCTATGGTAGGAGTTATGTCAACGTTCCCAAAAGTAAAGCACCAGTAATTAGGATCCAAAAAGTGCATAAGAGCTTTGACGGCTGATATCTGAATCGGGATTTTCAACAGATGAGCGATTCTTCCATATTCGACTTCAAACAATGCCTCCTCTACATACCCTAGGAGGGGCATAAGCCTCTTCATATTCTCTATAGAGTAGTGAATTTTGGTCACGTGTGGAAATTCATTGACCTTACCCTTCGTCAATCTCCCTCAGTTATCTGCATCATCTCAGATCTTTCATCGTATTCCGAAAAGGTCAAGTAAGTCATGGTCTTGGTTTAATAATTTCTTTGAAAAAAAGTTAAAATTGACATGAATGATTGGAGAGTTTGTATCTTAGGCTCTAAGTTATCACATGAAGGGTAGACTTTCTAATTGGTCTCAAAAGATTTATGAACTGCCTAGTGATCGTCTTACATGAAGGTGGTATGAGGGTTTACAAGAAATGATTGAAGCACAGTATGATTGTCATTACCAAGTAAACATACAGTTCATAGTTGGATGAACTATGTCATGAGGCAGACTGCTACTCCCCGTTATCCTAAAAAAATCGAGTTTATTTACAAAATTAAAATGCATGATGACATTATTGGATGCAGATATGTGCTGAAATTAAAATGTATTCTAAAGTAGTAAAAATATGTGTAAAATAAAATAAAGAATTAACAAACAAACAAACAATGCTCAGTCCAAGTCATCTCTACTGGAGTCGTCATTTGTCACGACAATGATTTTTACGCGCTTCGCGTCCTGCCATCACCCCGTGATTTGGGGGACAATGACACGCAGTGAAAATAAGGGGTTGTTTTATAGCTGTAAGAATTACGACCATAAGTATCAGGAGTCGCCACCTAGTATACTAGGAACCTAGTGGTTTACGAGAGTCTTGGGTAAAGGGAATTGTTGTGCAAGGGGAAGACGAATCACCCCTAGTGCACCTTACCTAAGGCAAGCTGCATTGTTGTTTGATTGTTTTATAAGTTACAAATTTTACACTGCATTTTAAAAAACATATTTTTTTTTCTACGGGTGTACTTTACGACGTAGTTTTACACCGCAATTAAAAATATATTTTTTTATCTACGAATGTACTTTACGATGTAATTTTACACCACAATAAATTTTTTTTTATCTACAATTATACTTTACAAATGTAATTTTACACCGTTATTACAAGTTTTTTTTATCCCTAGGTGTACTTAACAATGTAAATTTACACCGCGAAAGCTAAAACAAAATAATTGTTAAATTATTTCTTATATTTTGGAAAAATTCAAATGGATAATCGTTAAATGGTTACGTTTTAAAATATGAGAAAGATACACCATATTTTTTTTATGAAAAATATGCTTGAAAAATCTTGGAATTCCGTTGTATGCATGAAAACACATTTTATATTTTTTTTGTAATAATAATAGTAATATATATATATATATATATCTTCAAAAAATATATTAAAAAAATATTTTTATTTTTATTTTATTTATTTTATTTTTATATTTTATAGATTGGGTTGTGAGCAACAATGGGATGACAACCCAACTTGAGGGGACTGGGTTGATAGTCTAACCCTGATAGGCCGAGCTGACAGCCTATCCTTACATGGGTTGGGCTGACAGTCCAGCCCTGATGGGCCATACTGGCAGCCCAAAGTGTATGGGGGGGCTAAACAATATGTGGGCCTTTGGCCCACCTCATCCACCGGCCAACGTGAACAGTGGGACGCAAATTGCATCCCATTGCATGCAATGGCCAGAGGAAGAAGACAAAGGAACAATTATTTTTTGGAGTGTGATGAAACATGTACCTGTTAGGACCGTTGGGTAGAGGATGTCGAGGTGATGATTCCTGTCGTGGTGACGTTGCCAACGGTGGCTTGTGGTAGCCATAGAGAGCTTCCGAAGTAGTTGGTGTTTGCGTTGCTGCTAATGAAAATGATGTTGGGAGCCTCGCCTGAAGGTGTGCTTATGTTTCTGGTGTAGGGGAGAAGTAAACAGTGAAAATGTTTGGGGTGGTTGGACGACTGCCAATGGTAGATAGAGAGAGCTCGGGGGGAGGCTATTTTTAGAGAAAGATGGGGTCTGCAGACCGAGAGAGGGGTTGAGGCCGAAGAGAAGAAATGGTTTTCACGTGCTATTTCCCTATTTTTCCTTTCAAAGCTTCTACAAGTCTTGCTCTATTTCGTTCTCTCTTCTCCATTCTTTTCTACTCTAATTTTTTCCTTTTTTTTGTTTTTTCCTCTACCTTCGGTCGTTGTGCATGGTGGCTTTTATAGGTGAACGTGGCTTGCCACGCCGGCTGGTTGTCGGCAGCATGGTGGCCTACAGGTGGCATGGTGGTTGCTGGTCGGCGGGCATGGTTGCTGCTAGTCAACGGGCGCAGGTAAAGGGAACGGCAGGGGCAACTTTGGGGATAAAGTGTCGGTGAAGATGCACTTTGGTCCTTTACTTTTAATTGTTCTAATTGCACTCCCAATTAGATTTAAATTTGCAATTTTATGCAATTGTGCCCTTGGCTGAATTTCAACTTAACCTTAACTTTTGCGTGCCTTTTTCATTTTAGTCCTTCTCTTTTGATTTGTGCATTTTGACCCTTAATTTTGCACAATTAGCTTGAATTTTTGGTCTCCAAAAATTCAGATTTTCTCAATTGGGCCCAAATTAAACTTGAGAATTCATTTTTTTCATCAATTAATCCCTTAACAAAATTAATTTGACCAATTTAAAGCATAATTAAGTCCTTGCACTTAATTAAATTCTTCAATTGGACCCTAAATTTATTCTCAAACATAACTATACTTTAAATTATATCAAATTGGCTTATTTAAAATGTAATTATGATTTTTGACTTAATGTTTACCTTGAATTTGTATTTTCTCTCATTTTTTAGCACAACAAAGATATGATTTAACTCCAAAATTATTCAAAAAATGTCACCGTGATTTTCCACTAACGCCAAAACCTTTTTTTTAATTTTTTTTCATTTTTATTTTATTTTGGGGAGTAACCCAAAAATTATGTCACGACAGGATATAAGAGTGGAAAATGTAGACTTGATTTGATTTTTCAAAATCATAGATAAAAAAAAAGACAAAAAGAGAAGAGTTAGTGATACTAGAGGATTTAAATAACAAAATCCTCTAAGTTTCAGAGTGTTCTAGGAAATTTCTTGATTTGTTAGCATTTGAAAGTTGATTTTCATTCGTAAGGTGTCTTAACATTTAAATTATCAATTTCTTACAATAACTATTAAGCTTCCATTATTTTTCATCAAATTGGAGATTAGGGTTCATGGTGAATTTTGGGGGAAATTAGAAATTTAATTAAATTGATGTTTATGACATAGAATAGGATTGAAATACATTGAAACATCAATTTATTTAGAAATAAAAATGGCTCCCCTTTTTAGGATGTGTGGGCAACCATTGAAGTAATTTAAGGGAGAATATATTATTTGAATTCTTAACTTGTCAATATGTGTGTTTATGAATTTAAAGTGATGAAAATGCATGAAGGGTAACCAAGAAAAGATTAAAAGGTTGCGAAGGGTATTGTTTAATAAGGTAAAAAAATGGGTAGAATAATTGAGAAAGTAATGTATTGTACATAAAATGGAAAAATAATTTATTTTTTCTAAGGATAAATTAAAATGATGATGTAGGATGAATTCATCGATGAAAATGGATACATCATATCTTGTCATTGAAATACGGATTCAAACATGAAAATGAGGGCATTTAGATTTGGTCTTTTCATCAAACTTGTATCCTTAGATGTTAGTTATCTAGCAAAATTGAACTTACTTGATTTGGAACTTTATAACTTCTTATATGGGTAACTAACCGAGAGAGGGTCGAGAAACCCTCTAGGATGTCACCACCCACTCACAAAACGGGTAGTTTTGAGGGATTTAAGGGAAGAACTGTGTTTTCCTCTCTACATTATACTTGGATGCCTAGGAATTAGTATTTCAAGGGATTAAACTACACTTTAAATGGAACTACAAAATATCAGTTACGGATGAAACACCGAACAATTCTTAAATGAGAAAATCTTGTCAAATTCGATGTATTTTTTCAAAGAACATAAGAAAGAAGATTTTATGTGAAGATGAAGCATAAATTTAAAAGAAATAGGTATAGTTATAAATAACATGGTTAAATAAGAGTTATATAGATTTTGATGTAGAAGAAATAAATGTTCAAGAGGAATAATGTAATATTCTTGTTGGTGTAGAGGGAGACACATGACCTAGGCAATAGTGGGGACTACTTGTTAGATTTTTGTAGAAGGCAGGTTCCCAATCCTTGTGCCTTTATATTTATCATCGAATTTTTAAGTATATTAGTAATTGAACTTGGTAGTTATGCATATGATTTGATTTTGGTAGCCTATGTATATGTAAAAACAAATTGATCTGTGTGGAATGACATTCATTAGCTATTTTAGGTTTTGGATAGCTAATGATATCAATGAGGTTTCATTGTTACTAGATATTCAAAAAAATATGATAAAATATTCGAGTTTTGGATAACTAGTGGTATTAATGGGCTTCCATTGTTTTCGATATTTCAAACAAATTTGATTATCTTTCTGGTTTTGGATAGCTAATGGCATCAATGAGGTTTTCATTGGTGCCAATATTTTCTAAATTGATTAGTGAATTCTAGATAATATGGGTGTTAAATGATGTTTGCAAAAATTTCTAACATTGACAATGTTTTCTCCTAGTTAAGGGAAAAAAATAAATTGATTAACTATTATAGTGTTAGAAATAGTTAATGATATCAATAAATCATATTGTTATTGACAACCACTTCTAGTTTGGTTAACTATTCCAGGTAAAGAAATTGATGATGTCAAAGGTTATGACATCAACAATTTAATTGGTAAACTAATTATGGATAAGATTTTATTAACTATTATAGCGAACGATAGTTAATTATATCAATTAATCATATTATCGATATATTTATTAGACTTGCTTAGTATAAATTGATATTACAAAAATCATGGTGCTAAGAGAATTCATTGGTAATGATAATTATTTCTAAAGAAATGGGATAGACTAATATTATTAGGTAGAAATTACCTTGGAATAAATTGAGAAATTATGTATAAAAAATTATTACATAGAGACTTTCATAATCAAATTGCTCTTGATAATTAGTTAATGTGTGTGTGTGTATAACAATGAGTAAATAACGAGTCACCACTATTAAACTTAATTAGTTGTCTTTTATTCTTTTTCATGAAAAATATTTTATAATTCAAGATATTTATTTTAAAAAAATTGAATATGTATATAAATTGTAGATTCAAATGTATAACTTATTATATTGATTAAAATTCTAAGTAATCATCAAACTATGCAAGTTGCTAAAATTTACACTTTTTAGTTAAATCATACTTTTTGATGTTATTATATTTGAGTTAGTCTGTGTGATTAAATCTTATGAAACGTATATGATGCCTTGTTATTACCTAATTTAATTAAGATTCTGGTATCAAATGCAATATGTTGAGTTAATGATGATGAGTTGTTCATGATCCAGGATGATTGGATCAAGTCATGAAATAAGAAAATTAGAAATGTAATTTAATTTAGTCGATAACTTGTGATTGTCTAGTTAGAGGAGATTCTACCTATATTTCAGTAGAAATCTCGGTACAATTCGAAAACAAAACTTTAAATTCTTAATTACCTCTGTGTTGTTCATGTATTGAGATTGTTACATGTCGCATGTTCTATTCAAATTACATGCATGTCTCCCACGCTCTGGCACATGTACTAGATATACCAATAACTTTTTGGATTAATTAATATTTAATCAATATTAAAACACCTAAATGATCTAGTACAATGGTAAATAAAATACAATACAATAGAATAGAAGATACAAAACCCTCTCAACCTATTGTTTAATATTATTTATTTAGATGACATGCTTATCAATTTATTGTATATGAATAAATAAAAAGATACTTACATCCTTTTTAGCAAGTTTTTTCATATTTTATGGTCTTAAAGGCAATCAAATTATTTATTGTGCTTAAAAAAAATTAAGAATATAATTATATTAGTGGATATTTCTTACAATTTTGTTTTATACTTGGAGAAGATAAAAATAACATTCATTATCATAGTGAATAGTAAAACAGGTCTACAAATATCAAATTGCTCAATGTATTTGCCTTTAGCTTTATTTTTCTATGCATTGTTTTATGTAGTTGATGTCTCATATTTTATTTTGGTTTATCAAATTCCCCCACCTTTAGTTTTCTATCTAAATTATTGAAATTTTATTTAAGCTTATTAAATATTCTAATACAATTTGAAAGATAACAGTAAACTAATTGATATTAAAAAAATAAAGAGCAACATTTTTTAATAAAATATATATAATATTTTTTTCATCAAAACTATCTACCAAAATTTTGCATAATTATAAAAAAAAAGTTTTGGGGTTTAGTCAATATTGTTGTCGTCGTATTCTTCTTCCTACTTTTTACAATTATATCCAATTCTCCATAAAGATTAGCAAACCAATTTTGAACAAGAATTATCGGGGGGGAAAAGAAACAAATTAAAATCCTAAATAAATGGAATGATAACTTCATGTTAGGACTTAGGATAACTCTATATCACTTGGAGAGTGTTTATTTGCAAAGGCCCACCTCAATTATCATGAATGATGAGTCATGAAAGAAAGGAAGGAATACAGAGAGATGAAAATGGTGAAAATTTTGGATGGGGAGGGAGAGGGAGAGGGAGAGGGAGAGGGAGAGGGATTTATTTCTATTGATTTTTTTTTTAATTTTTTTTTGTAATTTCGATTCCTTTGCGTTGCTCTTACTTCTTAAATATTAATGCACTTCTTAAATATTAATGCGATATTTTATAAACTTTTAAATTGATATTTTAGAACGCTGATTGTCGTTACTACTCCGGACATAAAAGGGCAGATACGAAGGAAAGGGACAGATTGGAATAAAATAATTGAAACAAACGAAAAGTTTCAAGAGAAATATATATACAAATAAACGGGGCAAAAATAGAAAAAAAACGGTGGCAGCGGCCCTACCCTCCTTTATTTTTCTGACCGACGAGGAATCATAGATAGAAAGATATAAACATTAGTTTCTGAGTGTGTCTTAAATCTCATCACTATTATAACATTTTCAACAGAAAGAGATGAACATATTTGTTGTTTTTTTAAAAAAATATAGATTGCTAGCGGTGGATATGTGAGAGGCGAATCAAGTGGCCTTTTGTAAAGCTGAATTTTGGATCTGGGTTAGAAATGGGGGCGGCAGAGGATATAACGAGTTCGAGCTCTGATAATGATAATTTGAATAACAGCGAGACGCAGGTGGTTTTGAATGTTTACGACCTCACCCCTTTAAACCAGTACACCTTCTGGTTCGGTTTTGGGATTTTTCATTCAGGCATTGAAGGTGTGTGGTTCTCTTCTCTCCCTTTTTTTTTTGGTTTCTTGATTTGTTGATTTCGATTTGTGAAGCTTATTGTGTTAATCCCATCCAATATACTCTATACGTGCTTTGATTTTATCACTATTTTAATAACAAAATTCTTATGGTCTGCCTGAAAGATGAATTTTTTATGGCCTGGAGCTTATCGCTTATAGCATCGATGTTTCTAAGAGCCCTAGAGGTTCTGATTTGGTGGGAGAGTTTTTTTTTTCAATGATATCCAATACCCTTAGCTTGTGATGTTTTTGGGAGTGGGAATTGCTATGTCAATTCATCATTCGTCTATAGTCTGTTTTAAAAGACGTGAATTTAACATTAGAATCTCAATGTCCATAGCCATTCCCTTGAATCTCTAATGAATTGCATTGACTTTCTTTCTCTACGTGTATGAACAGTCCATGGCAGGGAGTACGGATTTGGAGCCCATGACTTCCCGGTCAGTGGAGTTTTTGAAGTGGAACCAAGGAATTGCCCTGGTTTTATTTACAGATGTTCCATCCTTTTAGGCAGGATAACCATGCCTCCCTCTGAATTCCACACATTCATAGAGAGTGCTGCTTCTGAGTATCATGGGGATACCTATCACCTCATCTCTAAGAATTGCAACCATTTTACAGATGACATCTCGTGTAGATTGATAGGCAAGCATATACCAGGATGGGTTAATCGGCTTGCTCGGCTAGGTATGGAGAATTCTTCCATCAAGTTTTTTATTTTTAGTAATTAATTATTCTTTACCGCAGGAACTTTCTCAACAATTTATTTCATTTGATTTCTGACTTGGTTATTTAGTTGATGTACTGTTTAAGGTGTTTCCTTAGAGGTTAACTAGGGGTCTAAGATTTAGAACCCTTTTCTTAAGGATGTTAAGGTTATATTATATAAATAGGCTGCTAGAGTTATATTATACTTGTTTTTCATTATTTTATTAATCCATTCAGATTCCAGAAGTTTCTTATAAACCCCAAGTTCTATTTTCTTGTTCTAACTTCCATTTCATCCTAGTTTTGGCCATAATTCAGCTGTAATTTATGTTTTTCCCTACATAATCTATGTCATTCTTTCCTGAATTTCCACCGTGAATGGAAGAGAGTCAGCTGCAGTGGACTTCATTGCTATGCTTTGCAATATACATTTAGCTCGGTGTTTACTTCCAAGTTATCTATCTAGATGGTCAAGCAGATTAAGTGGTGTTCGTGCAAAAGATATTCTCAAATTAAGTTGTTTTGCTTGTTTTCTTACCGGAGTGTCGTTTGTTGAGTTTACTTACAAATGATTCATCATTTTTTGACAAAGAAAACTAATTTAGCTATTGGTCGAAATGTCAGGTGCTCTCTGTAGTTGTCTGCTTCCTGAGAGCCTTCAAGTAACTACTGTTAAACAGCTACCCGAACACTATGAGTACATAGGTGAGTTATTTGTTTGTTGAATATAACCTTTTCTTCTTTTTCAGCAATCTGACATGTAATCCAGTAAACTTCACTGTACTCGTTGCGTTCTTGACGTTGTTGTTTCATTTGTGGGTAATAATCTTCAGAAGAAGATGGAAGTGATTCTCTTGCAACCACCACCCCCTACGAGTCAACCGAAATTGATGATACTGATCAAGAGAAGCACTTGCTGTCACCAAGTATTGTAAGTGGGGATGTGGCTTTTGTTAAGGAGGCTCCCAAATGAAGCTGTCTTATAGATGAAAAGAGAAAATTGTCAGAGTTGTTTGTGTGCTGGGAATAGGTTTAAAGATGCCACAACGTGGAATTTGATTAAAAGACGTGCTTTTGTTTATTTGAAGAGGCTGAAAATCGTGAGGCACCGATTGATAGTGTGCAAGCGGAATACATTGTTCATCCAATTGTTGTAACTCAATTACTTTTTTATTTTTTTATTTTGCATGTGTTCTTCCCACTTCTCAACTTTTATTCTCCCTCATTTATTATAAAAGCAAAAATAGCTTTATTGAATAGAATGATGTACTTCATGGTTTGTTTACTGCCCTTCATAATCTATTTTTATTACTTTTATTACTTGTATGAACTAAGATACTATTCATTTTATTTTTCACAAAGGATTACAATTAGATTTTGTTTTAAAATAAATGTTAGCATTACATTTATATCTAGAAATATTGCTAATAGAAAGTCTAGTTTTGTAAACAGGATGTTTAATTTTATTTTTTTAATGATTACTTGTCACCAAATTTTACCTTTTTGTGCTTCCAAATATTGTGTATCAATGAAAAAATTATTTTAAAGAATGTAATATAGTAAATAAGATTCTTGAAGCTTTTAATTATGTAATTATTGTTTTTTATATGAATTAATGTTGAATTTTAATTATTAATATTTGATTATGTCAAAGTAAGATCTTTCATAACTAATGATTCAAGAATAAGGAGTAATTCAGTCTATGAATAAATAAATAATAATAAATGCGAAGTGGGATTAACAATATTATTGCAGTGGGAATAATACAATCCTATTGAATATGTTTCTTGATACTCTTTAATTTTAGCTTCGATAAATATTATTTTTATTGTTTCTTTAAAAAATAATAATAAGAAAAAGACTTTGAAAAAAGCTTATATCTTAATGATTTTATTTTTATCTGCAATTGGTTTAAGTTTTATAGTGTAAAAAAAATACATTTTGGATATTAAGCTTGTTAGATAGGAATTAGTATCTATAGATAATTACGAAACAAAACTATAATTTGTAGTTCCTATTACATACAGTAGATTCATTATAGCTTACAACAATACTTAAGTATTCTTAAAAAATTAAGATTTATTATATGTTTTCTTTGGTATCTAAAAAACTTTAGAGATCATGATTTATTGAGTAATTTATTCATAAAATTTAAATTATCTATCAGCTTAATGTTAAGTTTGCAATTTATTTTTTAATTAAATTTTATTTTTTTAAAATAAATCACACACACACACATATATTCTTGAAAAATACATATTTAGGTATAATATACTAATTTTCTTTTTATATATATATATATATATATATATATATGGGCTCATGCAACCAAGACTCACATAAAGTTATCCATTCATTAAGGTAGCCATTTTTTTAATACAACATATTATTATCTTAACTTAAAATATACATAACCAAAATTTTCATATTAAATTCATTATAGTTTAGAAACATAATAATGTAACAAAAAGTTATGGTTTAATTTATCAAGATTGAGGTGGCTGACAATAAGTACTTGCATGACACACATGAAATGTAGAGTATAAAATGCATTAATAATATTGAAGGTTATAATTCATCTTTGGTACTTAACTAATTAACACAATCATTAATCTATTTTATGAATATGCAATAGTCACATTCTTTTTCATGTAAATACACTCTTAACTCTTATAACTACTTTTTTTTTACCATTATTACATACATACATACATACATACATACATATAGTGAATGCAATAACCCATCTTAATCACATTACCATATCCATACTCGTTTACTATATCCATACATGGTGATTCATTTATATCAATGCACCTTTTTTTTCTTTACACTTTAAGTTTTCATATATATTTATTTGAAGGTCAGTACAACATCCATATATCCATACACCATTTATATCCATTTTTATTTTCTTATATTGTACATGTAAGTTTACAAATTTATTTCACATCAATCCTTTATTAGCATATATGCCAATCAATTCACTTTTGCAACATAATTTTTATTAATCATATGTCTTAATCTCTAACAATGTGACTAACTTTTCATATTTCAATATCGTCTCTAAGGTTCAATTATGCCATCATTTAAAAGTCATTGCCACGACAAATCATTCCCCAACCAAAAATGATATTTTCACTTGATATCATTTTTCCGCCCTGAATGTATATTTCATATGCTATCATTTCCCCCAACTTGAAGTCATAATTTATAACATATTAACTTCTTGATGATAAATATCTATATACAAGTATACGTGTTTACACACACACACACACATAAATGGATAACATTTAAACGAATAACTTGAATATTAAAAGTTAAAGGGTGAACCTTTACCTTTTACTATGTGTGCTCTACAAATCATAAACAATTTTTAGTTTACTTTCAAGTAATTCCTATCAATTTTACATTTCGGGTTACACATTCGGGTTCTTATAACAAACCATATTTTCTTGAACCTAGATTGTCATAACATCTTATAAATACCTGATATATGGTTGATAATAAGATGAGATAAAAAACATTTACTCATCTTGGGCGCATTCATCTACCACACATATATGCACATTAGTGCACACAAATAACCTCTAATTGTTCAACCAAAACTAAGGTTTCCTTTCCCTTATTTATATGTCAAACTATTCACCCACAATAACTCACACATTTAAGTTCAAAACATAACAACTCATTTTAATGTCCAAGCCTTTTCACCAACCATTTCCATAACTCATTCAATCAATAATGTTCCATATCTAACATTTTAACAAACATTAGTTAAAATTAATTGAACCTATTATTTTCATAGAAATTTCACATACTTGTCCTATCTAATTGCATCAAACCAATTTAACACACAATTAACCAAATTAATTGGTCACAATCCAAACCAAAACATACAAGTCATAATCTTAGCATATAATCAAAATTTAACACACAATTAACCCCAAATCATACACAAACGCAAAAGTCCTTAAATCTCACTAACAAAGCTGGTCACCCATGGTTGTCTTCAAATTCATCAATTTGTCTACTAATTATACCATTTCTAACATAATATCCTAAGAATTTTAACTAATAAAAATCTCTCTAATCAAGTTTTAAATTTACATGTCTTAACATTCTCATAACCATTAACTACAATTTATAGAAAATCAAAATACACAATATAACAATAAATTAAAGAAATATAAACCTTTCTAAACCCTCAAACAACACCAATTGAATAGAGTTTTGGTGAGGAAATAAAAAAGCTCATCTTTTCCTTTCCACCCACAATTACAATTTCACAACCCAAACTAAACATTACAAACACTCAATCCTCTTTAATTTCCACAAGTTTTTTTTTTTAAATTTCGAGTTAGAAATCACACCTTAACACCCCATTTGAAATCCCTTAGAGAATGAAAGGAAGTTGAAACCTCCCTCTTAATTTTTCTCTCTGTAAATCATTGGCCATATGATGTTTATATGAAATTTTCTACTTTTTACATCAATTGCTATTTTATCCTTAGTTCCTTCATTAGTTTGTAAGTATACACTAAGTGGATTGAGGTTTACAAAATAAGATAGGGGATTCATATCATTATTCATATAAATTCCTCATATTTACTCGTTATTCTCGCTTTAGACTTGCACCATTCATCCTAGGATTTAGAATGAATCCACGGACAAATAAGAAGGATTTAATCTTCATATCACCAATGCCATAAAAACTTGGAAGGAAAACTAATTGAAGAGGTTACACATGAATAAAAGTGAGTCCTATATCTCCCATAAAACCTTGAATCTAGATCGGTTGACTTGGCAACGTTTCTTATCTTCTAGCGAGCACATTTATCCAAAATAACTTCTAGAGGCCTAGGTTGGCCTTTGGTCCATTCTAAATTTAAAATGGTAAAAATATAATATCAACCACCACAAATACCATGTAACATCAATGTAAATAACACCACCTTGAGCTCAAGGTAGGAGTTCTTTGTTTTTCAATCTCAAAAACTCTCTCTAAACCTACCTTTAACAACATATTGTTTTCATCTTTATTAACTTAAATATTGAAGAATCCTACTTTACCTGGAGATTTTCTTATTTTATTTTGCAGAACATCCATAACCCGCATCCACTCAAGAACTCAGCCCACATCACCCTTGTTAGAAGCTCCATCATAAGTTGGGGTTCTATCACTATATCACCTATCATGTTTATTTATTGGAAATTAATGAATCTTTGACTACAATGGGAATTAACTAATCAAAAATTGAATAAATGGGAAAATCATTCAGGAGAAGCAGGTGGCGTTGGCAGGAGAATTGAGACAAACAAATCTTAAGTTACCTGGAGCTTATATTCAATTGACTGCAAGCCCGGAAAACAGGAGGAATGAAAAATAAACAGAAAATTAAACTCTTGATGGATAAACCTAATGGTGGCTAAACAAATTTTGAAACCTTGCTTTGCTTCGAGACAAGATTCATGAACACAAGTACAATAATTTCAGCAAGTCCAAACACGAAACCAACAGGGAAGGCTCAGAAAGCAACATGAGGGGTGTTCTATTGTGTCTTTGAAGTTCCACCGTTGAAATCAGGTTTATCAAGCACCATGCAATACCCAATAACTTCTGAAAAGAGCCTTAATTACGAGTTCCAGATCATGTATTAAGACCCCTCTGACGACAGACAATACAATACAATATCAAAGCCTCGAATATGGCAATTAATATGAACTTTCAACTTTTTTTTAATGCTAAACTGCGGAAAAACACATTAATGACTCAAATGAAATACAGTTCAACCCAACTCCTTGGTACACGAGTACCGACTTGAGAGTAATTTGCATTACATGTATAGCAAGCCCGGAATCACTTTTGGCAACTTTAATTTGTTTGTGCCTGCCTCTGAATATTTTCTGCTTCAGTTTTTTCTCGCCCAAGCAAATCCTTCACACAACGTCGAATCATGAGGAACGCCCTCCAAGCCCCAATTTAGAAGTAAGCCAAGCACAAACCTCATCCATCTCTTCGGGGATCGTGTAGTGACCAAGCCTGTATAGTAGAACAAAAATAATCAAAAGTTGACACTATGTCACAGAATTGAAACAGGATACATACCCATTGTATGCTTTGAATGTTGTATCCTGGAATCCAGTTGAAACCATAACCCGTGAGGATTTTTCACCAAATTTGTAAGGAACCACATCATCACCTGTAGTCAATTAAAGTCCAAAATCAAGATGTTCAAAGCATTTCTCACACATAAGCAGACAGGTATTTGGGGATGCGGTAGTGGAAACCACACACTAATGGGGTTGACCATTTACTGTTACTGAGAATGACCATTATTGATGGAAAGCTACAGAATCTCTCTAATAGTTATCTGATGTGTTGACATTGTGATTCCAATTAATACATGTCTCGTACAGAACACACCTTGTGCACAGCATACATATATTAGATGATACACAAAAATGCTTGATGAACATTCCAAATGCACAGAATTACAAGATAACATTTGAACATAAATTTCCTGCAACCTTGCTGGAGGAGGCACTACTACCCAATGTGTGGCAGTCTCTCAGGTCACCACGAGTTGGACACCATTTATTGCTTCTTGAATACTCAAGGAATTAAGAGCATTGATGTACAAATCATAAGTTTCCCTTTTAATAACCATTAATAAGGAGTCAGCTTATATAGTCTATTGAAAGAAAAAAGGTTTATTAACGAAAAAATTATAAAGCAATTAATGATGTTCACACAAATTGTTAAGAGACCACCTGACTAATATATGATTGTATAGGAATTTTAACTAGATATTATATAATTCCAGATTTTTAGTATTATTGAGGAATTTTATTGTTTATTATTTGGAGAAACCTCAAATTAGTCCCAAACCTCTTTTTTTTCAATCACAATTGATATTAGAAACTATAATCCCTCCACTGTTCATAACTTTCAAATAATCCAATTTGCTTGCAGGTGCTTGTTAAGTATAAGAAATTTCATTGAAAGCGCCAAAATAAGACCTAAACTAGAATAAATAACTATATGAGCATCAATCAATGATAAATTTACCGTTTATCTCCTCAGCTTCACTAGCTTGTATGGAGAGATTACTATCATTTCATGATTATGTTTTCCTCAGCATTCTAGAACTTTGGATGGAAAAACTTAATGCACACATGAAAATTGTGAAGAATCTTTTGACTTTCATCAACAATGGATGAATGGAGAGGTGAATTGTTAGATATCAATTACTTTTGAGACAATTAACAAAATCAGAAGTTTTAGCACCAAATTGATAAGATAGTAATGATGCGGGATTTTACGAGAAAAAAATTATTTTCATTCTTTTAGGAACAAAAGTTCTTTTATGGTGTTTTTTATTTTTTCCTATATAATTTAGGAATCCTTATTATATAGGAAAAAAAATATTAATGAATAAAACTTCAAATTTGGAATTCTGTGTGATGACCCTATTTGGCCGAATTTCGAGTTCTTGTGCTTTTTTTTGTGTGTTCTTGTTTATGTTAGATGGTATCAAAGCTCAACAATTCCTAGTAGTTAGTGTTGTATGCTTGAATAACCATGCCTAGAAGAGGTCGCAGAACAGGAAGTGCTAATGTAGAGGGGGGTAAGAAAGTTCTTCATTGAAAAAGAGACATTCAAGAACTTTTGATAAATGACATGTGGAGATAAATTATAGAAATAACTTGTCAATTGACACTAACTACTAGGAATTGTTGAGCTAAACTTGTTTACGTTAGTTGGTATCAAAGCTCAACTCGTTAGTTGGTATTAGGTTTATTCTTGTAACTTTCTGAATTACTTGGTCAAATCTTATTTGGAAATTGGTATCTAAGTATTTAATAGTCCCTGTTCAGTTTAGTACGTGGTCAAGTAAGGATTAGCAATCCTAGTCTTTTATGGAACCCTATTAATAGAGATGATGCGCTTTATTTTTTTCAAGTTTAGTTATTTTGAAGATTTGATGCACAAGGTTTTTGGTGAGTTCAAAATATATACATGTATTGTCATGGGAATTAATTATGTATTAATTAGGAAACTAATTATAAGTTATAAATAGTAGTGTTTTAGTAGAACACTTATACTTCCATACTTAGCTCTAAATTGTAGCTAGGTTTACTATCTATTTAATGGATAGGACACCCAAGAAGAAGGGAGCGAACAATCACGGGTAAGTTTTTTGTGTGTGTTCTTTGGTTGTGGCTGTGTATGTTCTTTGATTGTGGTTGTGGGCGTACTTTCTGGCGTGTTGTTTCTGCGGTGGTAATGTGGTTGCGGCGTCGGTTCTCTTCTGTTGTGGCGTGATTCTCGGTTGTGGCTAGGTTGTCGTGAGCATATTGGTGCTTTCTGTGGTGGTCAGAGGTCCGGTAGTGGTTGCAGAGGTGGTCGGCGTTTTGAGCTTCCTCACCGGCACTGTTCTGTTGATGCACGATTGTTGCAGACGGATCGCGTCTCCTTTCTATCCCTTTGCTTGTGGGCTTTCTTCTGATTTGGATTGTGGGCCTTCATTACTGCAGACTCTTTCCTTTGTTTTTGGGCTTGATTCCTTTGGGCTATCTTAGTCGGATTGGTATTACTATTTAGTTGACAAATTGATGCTTCTTAATCGACCAACATCAATTTGAGGGGAGATGTCACGAGAATTAATCATGTATTAATTAGAAAACTAATTATAAGTTATAAATAGTAGTGTTTTAGTAGAAGACTTATACTTCCATACTTAGCACAAAAATGTAGTTAGGTTTACTGTCAATTTAATGGACAGGACACTCAAGAAGAAGGGATTCAGTTTCTATTCAATACAATTTTGACATACATTGTATCACATTTAACTTTATTTAGTTGTTACTTTTTCAATATTTTATGTTTTAGGCTTAATTTTATTGAAGTTTGTATGATTGTTACTTTTTCAATTTTTTATATTTTTAGGCTTTGTTTGTGTTAGGTTTGAGTGCATGATAGCAAGAAGGGAAGTCCTCAAATTCTTTAGAAGATGCCTCAGCAATTTGGACATAACTTTCTTTCTAATTGGTAAATCAGGTGATTTTGGCATCATTAAAAACTAACTTAAGGGACTACAGTTCTTATGTTTATTACTTTGACCAAGATCATCCTACCTTGAAGAGAAAACTTGGAAAGCTTCAGAAAACTAGTTTCAAGAGAATTTTGCAGTTCATAGTTTCAAGTTCTGTATAAGAAATTTCATTCATTTTAGTATTAGTGTCCAGCACTAGAATTATGTGCGATTTTCAACTTCAACAGCATAACTTCTTCGTAAGAAAGCATCCAAACATCTATAATTAGGGGATACCTGGATATTGTATTTAATTTATAATACCTGGATATTGGAGGTTCGGTTTGGACGATAGAAGTGCATTGAAGTTGAAATCCAGTTAGTAAACAAAATCCTTAATAAAAAGGGATTAAATTCATGTCTTTTCTCCATGATTAGCATTGTTTAAGGATTTATTATAGATTTGTTATGGTAAAATTGGATACTCAAGTGTTTCAATTGATTGATAATTTGCAAAGTTGTTAGTTTGCTATTTTGTTATTTATTTTGTCATGAATTCAATTACTCAAATGATAATTTACTTAGATATAATTGAATTTAATCAAGTTTAGCACTTATTAGGATTCATCAATCTCTATTGGTTTGACCATCTTTCTCATCACTCATACTAGTTTGATTTTGTGCCTTGTGAAACACCACATCAGTTTCTTTTTCTATATACTGTCATTCTATTTTGTCAAAATTCTTCCTTAATTCAATGTTTTCTTGCTACAGCACTGCCAGCTACTACTGTTCACAGCCTGATTTATCTTCATTTCTTCCTAAACAAGTTCTGTTCAAACCTAATTCTGGAAATAACAAACCACAAACCTTAGGACATATATATTAAAACTATCCAGACATCAATTTGGTATCAAAACACAATTAGATCCTTCTCTCTTCCTGCAAAGGTTGGCAACACTGAAGTTTGATCAAAGTTTGGGTCATTCAAAGGATTCAGGACTTTTCAAAAACAGTTTTATAGACTAAAAACAGAATAGCATTAATAGCATCAACATTGGATGAGATCAAGGACATGTTCCAAACTTTAACATCAAATGATCAAAAGAAAAAGAATTGTTGAATCAGCCACCATAAAAGCATATGAACTGCGCCTAAATTAGGTTTAAAATCTACCCATATGCTTCTTTCAATCATGCTAGCTTTTCAACTTATATTTCTCAAGTACCAGAATCACAAATATTTGTTGTCATACATTAAAGGGTTGTGATATCGAAGTTGATCAATTTAATGGTGCTAGAAATTTGAGGGAGCTGTTCTATTGCAAGCAGATAAGAGCAGACTTATGAGAGTTGAAGATAACAAGAATTGACATCAAGCATGTTACCAAGGAAAAAGTGTCATTTGTGTCCACTATTGATTTTATAATGCCAAAGACGTATCGATTTACCTTGAATCACTCTTTGGCTTTGTGCAAGTTTTCTACAAGTCAAGCAAAGCAACCTCCATGTTTTCCTACATGTGCAAGTTCTATGAATTTTCATACTTCAACATTTAAAACTCAAGGTCCAATTTTTTTGAAGGGGAGCATCAATGACACACTTAAGTTAAAGATGATTTATCAACAATGGAAAATCAAAATCAAGGTGTGATTCTTCAAAAAGGAGGTTTCTAGTCTAAGAATAAGCTACAATGATAGGTTTCTAGTTTAAAGGATTGAATTTCAGTCCTGGGTTATTTTGTAAGAAGGGCAGAATAATAGCTTTTGCATGTTCCAATGAATCAGGGGTGTTCAATCAGCTTTCTGAATTTCTTGAAGGTCTAGCCTTATTTAAAATGTTAATGTCATACTGATGTAGAACCACAAATAGATCACCATATCAAAAGACACTCAATCTTAAGGTAACCGAACAAGAGAGAGACTTGTCTCGGGTAAAATTCAAGTTTTCACTTTGATTTATAATATGTTGAATTGAAAGTCTGCCTATGGAATTTATTTGTATGCACCCATATAAATTAAAGTCCTTATAAAAGTGGGAAAATAAGAAATCTAAAACATTGAAATTAAACCCCACATTTCTTTCTAAATAAGTAGTCCTAAAATATTTATAATGTGGACCAACATCACGTAGTCTTAACAGTTTATTCCTAATTAGTTTCTTTCCATTCAAGTAAGAGTTGAGTTATTTTATTTTGAACTTGGTGCCTAAAGTTTCTTCTTCAATCTCTTGTCCATCTATTTTCTCACAACTCTTCCTCTTGCTTTAATATTCTGCTGTTATGGTGCTGCAAGCAAATGCTCGTAGCTCAATTTCTCCTAATGTCTCCCCAAACAAACTCTATTCAACTCTAATTCAGTAAGTAATAAACCCTAGCTCAACAAAAAACTTTCACGGGACACAGATGCCAATTCTGTACCTCAAACAATTCATTACTCTTATTGTCTCTTGCAACCAACAATTAACCACTCAATCATGATATTAACAAATATGACTAAAATTGAACTTCTACATCTTCAGTAACAGTTTGCATAAGAGTTACTTTCAATAATATACCTTCTTTTATTGACAACTAAAGAATGTACTCTAAGGTGTGAGCTTAAAGGTATCAAACATAGAAAATATGGCCTCAAACAACAAAGACATAGCATCATGCAGATACCAAGTGACGGTGCCAGGAAAGTAAAGTATAAAATATATGTCATTGCACAAATAATCTTGTTAACTCCAGGGCCTTCCAATCATGGATTTCACATAAGTATATTGGTTATGGGTAAACACACATTTATTATGTAATAATTGACCCACCTATCAATTACAATATTACAACCTGATTGCAATTGAGTAAAAACTGCTCATGCCTAGATCTTTAGGTAGCAGGAAATAAATTTAGGCAGAAGCTAAGCAGAATAATCTGACTCTTTTTCTCTCCAAAAATGAATTCGCAATTAAAATAAATGAGAAAAAAATGGTAGAACTCCAACCTCTTGTTAAAAAGAGAACATAGCTAGATCTCGGAATAAGATTTGCATATAAGAGAAAGTTCTGAATACCTTTTCCATGACAGAGCAATATAGGCAAGGAAGCAGCACGCCTTACAGCTTCATCCACTCCTATTTTCTTACTCAGGGTCCTGGGAAGTAACAGAGCATAAAATTATATGCAAAGAGTACATTACAAAAAAGAAAAAACAGAGGGGAAAAAACAAACTTTGAACATGGAAGCCAGCCACTTAATCCAACAATTGCACTCAAATTGGCTGGGTATGCGCTGCCATCTGAGTACTTCCTGGCAGCAAAGCAAGTAGCAGAATACATAGCAGTTGCAGCACCCATGCTGAAGCCTCCAATTCCAAGTCTAACTGTCACATAGATATATTTGATATCAAAATTGTGAAAAAACAGTAAGCAGTTTCAAGAGGGTATTATGATTTTGCATGATTGTCAATTGATCCATTATGCTAATGAAAAGGTATAAACTAGTCTCTCATGTTGTTTCCTGAACCAGACTGAAGTTATTTTCCAAAACTAAGAAACATCAGATATGTACAAAAATAGTCAAATAATTTCTTTGTAACACTCTCATCACATAAGAAAATTCTGAAAAAGAAAACCTACTGTCAATGGACTCTGTTGATAGAAAATTTGCCACATGTGCTGCTGCAGCATCCAGGCCCTCTATATCATCAGGAGCATCTTCTGAAAGGTCTCCAACATCAAACCCTGATTTGAATCATCTTTTTAATTCAGACTACAAGCTTAAAAAATAGGAACCATCAAAAACTCCTTATAAAAATAATCTTCTATCCTAAACACCCATCAAAAATATGTGTCCCCACCAAAGCATCCAACAATTTAAATTCCACTAAAGCACTAAAAAGATTTTTTTTCAGATAATTTGACAAACAACCCAAAACTAAACATGCAGAAAGGATTACTATGTGAAAACCTTTGTTGAAAATTCTGCTTTACAGAATACCTATAACTCTCTCTCTCTCTCTCTCTCTCTCTCAATCTATCTATCTGTTTTTTTATTCCTTTTAATTCTTCCACTTGTAACTTAGACACTATATATTTTCACGGGTTCAACGAAATATTGAATCTACCTGTTACACTTGGTGTTGAACCTACAACCAAACAATCTTAAAATCTAACTTTTATACCCATTTTTGCACACTTCATATTTATTCATCTAATAATTACTCCAGTAATCAACAAAAAGTTTTTTGACGTTTTTAAAAATGACTAATTTATGCAACCGAATTAAGTTTCACTCCTATTCTCAAAACAATTCCTCTTTAAAACATTATTTCCTTGAAAAATCTTGGAAGAGTCATATGACTGGTATATCCAGTTTGTAAGGTGATTTTATTACAATTAAGAAGGATCAAATATGGAAGAACATGAAAACTTACAAGCTGTTGATGGTAAACCCCCAAATACAGTTATAGGTTGAGTCGGTGCAGTTGGGCATATCCATTTAATCTATACCAGATAATAAGAATTAGTATATAGTGATTAGTGATTAAAATTCCAATCATTCAAACATATGCAAAACAATTCATACTTCAAACAAGTATTGCTAAGTTTTTTAGTGTACTTGTGCTTACATTTGGAAGAGGAAGAGTCTCCAAGAGCTGTGACCAGCTGCCAAACAAGATCAAACAATAGATGATTTTTTAAAAATAAATAAATAAAGAACAAACTCACACAGGATAATATTGAGTCAATTTGGTATAACCCCCCACTCCCTCACTCCTTTTTGGACATGCAACCAATCTGTGTCATGACGAGAAAAACACTATTCCTAAAGCCATAAAAGAATATGAGAAGTAACTTGGTTATTACAATAGAATACATTGCAGAAGCAAACAACAAAGTTCACATTGGGACAACCTCCTACACAGAAATATGCCACAATGAATATGCAAAGATACTATTTTTTCATTATGAAAATAAAATCAAGGATGTGTTTATCTAGTGCAGGATGCCGCCTCAACCTTAGTCATCTGTGCAGCCACTTCACTAGATTAAGTTTCAAAGAACCTCGATACAGCTAACTAAATAAATAATTTATGGTAGAAAAAATAATGTAAAAACACTTCCATTTACAGAATAGATCAAAGAAGATCCCTTCATTTAGTAGAAGATACCTACCAAAAAATTTGCTATGACAAACCAATAGGAAATTGATATTTACCTTGAACCATTATCGCCAAGCCCATGAAGCCAAACAACAGTGGCTAGATGTTTACCTTTGGGCTTAACCACGTAAGTCCTTCCAAATTCTATAGCTCTTCTAACAGTTTTACCACCTAAAATGATGTTAAAATAGAGTTCAGTTCCATAATAAAAGGAATTAGTAGAAGATCAGTATAATGCAGAGATCATTCAATCACTACGTGTTTGTTAGTGCCTCTTGTTGGTGGCCATCCATGCAAGATAAAAGACATTAAGGCTATATTTGTCAAGAGGGATGGATAATAGGAAGGATGGAATAAATAAGGTGGAAGGATAGAGAGGAGATATGATGGATGACTTATTATCCATCCAGTTGTTTGGTTAACACGGGAGGGGAAGGATGAGAGTCCATTCATCCAAAATTGAAAGCATTAAAAATTACAAAGGGATTGGAAGGATAGGGAGTCAATCCTCTCAGTTAAAATCCACCCCAATTGGGAGGTTAAGAAATTAAGAGGAGGGATTGGAGGGATCCCTCCATTCCCACCTCGATTCCTTATCCTTCTTTCCAAAAAAAAAAAATAGATGCAATAAGTCCCTCCTATAAGATAGTTTAGAGACACAGTTTCAATGAATAATTCCACCACACAATTTCATTGATTCTTTGCAGTGTATATATATACAAAGAGTAGCTACATATTTGCCTATATGTTTGCTGATAATTAAGACAAGAATTTTGTACATTAATGAAGGGATTACAATTATAAATGTAGAAGGTTATGTAACGGTCTGATCCCAACGGTAGGATGCTTAACATGGAAGGTTTGGTTTGGGCATGAATATCTGCTGCATGGATTTTCAATCTGGGTTTGAGCATGTTTCCTCAATACCTCCTTCCTTTCCAATCCCTACTCTCTTTTCCATACTTCATTACAAACAGAGTGTAATTTTCTTACATTGCTGTGAAAAGGAGAAGCCAAGGAAATAAAACTAACCAGAAGCCAAGGAAGGACCAGCAAAACTCATGTTATCCCCCAGAGAGGTAGCCAATGCCAAAATGCTTATTGCAACGACTGAGAAAAACACAACCTGCAATCAAGAAAGATAGGACCAGCTTCAAAATCGAAAAGCAAACCCAAGGAAAAAGTAAATGGGATTATCTTTCACAAGCAGAAATTGCCGTAGACCTGATTCCAACCAATTTAAAATGTTGCAATAAAAAGCAAACAAAACAAAAGGGGATAATATTGTGGTAGAAAATGGAAATGATGAATCTGACAGTTATAAAAAATGAAACGCACCTAACTGCTGGTGGTTACAAGACGAATCAAAAGTGGATTTAGCTAGGTTAGGGCTCGGTGAATCTTCCACGAAGAAGAGAAAAAATTGCCTCTGATTTTCGAGGCTCCAAGGCCAAGGCACCAGCCACCCAACAAAAGTTTACAAGTGAAGCACAGCAGAAGGAGTGGCTATCATCGACTCCTTTTATGGACATACACTACACGTGTGTGTTTAATATTTAAGACATATTTGAGATAGCTGATATTGTTGTGGTTGAGGTTTAAAAAAAACAGTTTTATAAAAAGCGTTTTTAATTATAATTATTGGGAGTCGCCACCTAGTTTTAAGATTACTAGGAATCTATAGGTCTATGAGAGTATAGGGTAAGGAGACTTATTGTGCAAGGAGAAGACGCATCACCTCCATTGCACCCTCCCTAAGGTAAGCTGCATTGTTGTTTGATTGTTTTTTCTAAATCATTTTTTATTGGTCTTTTCTAAAATTTGACGTAGATTTCTCTCCATGAGAGAATCTTTGTCTCGTTGCAGGTTGAAAGACTAACTAAAAATGAATTTTGCACTGTATTTTGAAAATCTCAGTTTTAACCATGCACGAGTGTACATTACAGTGTAATTTTACACCGTGATAGATAAAGCAAAATAAATGTTAAAATATTTTTGACATTTTGGCCGAATGCCAATAGATAAATGTTAAAACTAGTTACGATATCCAAATTTTCGCTTTAAAAATATAGAAAATATGCAACATATTTTTTAAGAAAAATACAATGAGAAAAGTTTTGGAATCCGGCCATATGCACGAAAACAACATATTTTTTATTTTTTCTGTTTGAAATGCAATTTTTATTTTTATTTTTAAAATACAACCCACACACCCATTCTCTTTTTTCATTATTTTTTTGGGTACATTTTACAATTACATAACATTTACAAAATAAATAAATGAGCATAACAATATTTAAACACAAATACAACATTCCAAATCACCAAAAACACCACCTCAGCAACAATGCTACAAGTTGAAGCCGACAGGAACAGTAGCGGCGTGTCATCCCACGCGCTGCCGGAAAAAATGCATGGCAAGGGGGTTTGGATCTGCCTTTTCCCTTTTCTTCTCTCACTGGTAACGACCTTCAAGGTGACCTGCAACAAAGAAAACACAACACAAACAACACAATGTTTCGGTTTCAGATTTCAGATTTGTTCTTGGATTTTTGTGTTTTCCTTCAAATATCAGCTGGATCGCCGTTGGAGGATGGTGTGGTGGAGTTGAGTTGCATTGTTGAAGAAGAAGAAGAGAGCGTGGCTACGAGTTCAGCTGGAGGAGAAGGTCGTGAGTGGCTGGAGGTAGATGGCATTGTCAACTGGGGTTGTTGTGGTGGCTGGGAGGCAGATCTGTCAGGTGGGTTGCTTCGGTGGCCACGGGAAGGAGAGGAAAAGGGAGTGAGCCCATGGGGGGTGAAGAGAGGGGCAACCGTCAGAGGGAGCAGTTGATGGAAAAGAAAATGGGGGCTGGCTGGTTAGTTCGCCAGAGAGGGAAAGGAAACGGTGGCTGGCCGGAGAGGGCTGGTTGTGAGAAGAGAAAAAGGGAAGATGGAAGCTAAAGGGGCTCGCCGCGAGGAAGAGGGACGTTGGCCGGAGAAAGGAGAAATGGGGGGGGGGGGGGGCTTAAGCTGCCTCTAAGGAGCTAGCAGCTGCAGCCCCAAAAGAGGGGATTAGGTTTTTGTGGTGTTTTTAGGGTTTTTTTTTGTTTCTTTCCTTTTTCAATTTTTCTAGCTTTAATTTTTGGGTCCCCTCATTTCTTGTAGGCAATTTGATCTCTATTTATAGAGAGAAGTTTGCTCACACTTTTTATTTTGGTCCTTGGTTCCGGATTTGTGCAATTCAATCCCTAATTTCACGCAATTGGATTGGAATAATGCAATTCAGTCTCCGAAAAGCTCCAAACTTCTCAATTGAACCCAAATTAAGTTCAAGAATTTGCTTTTTTATTGATTAAGCCCTTAATTAATTTGATGAGACCAATCTAAAGTATAATTAAGTCCTTGCACTTAATTAAATCCTTCAATTGGACCCTAAATTAATTCTCAAATATAATTACACTTTTAAATTGGTCGATGATTAAATCAAATCAACCCATAAAAATATAATTATGTCGCTCGACTTAATTTTACACAGATTTATCCAATGATAAATTATTTTTGCCTTAAATCTATATTATCCTCTATTTTGAGGACAAAAAAGATATGATAGACTCGCGAAAACAACCAAAATTTCCACATTGATTCTTCTACTCTCGCTGCCCCTTTTTATTTTATTTTTGTTATTTTTTTGGTATATTTTGGGGAGACACCCAAAAATTGGGTGATGACAACAATTTTCATTTTTTGATTTTATCAATTATTCTTAATCTCACTTTTTTTGCTTGTTTTTTTGTCAATTAATCAAGTACATTTTTTTATGTAAATGATTAAATATCCCATTTTTTATTTTATCAATTATTAAATATCCCGCTTTTTTATGTTAGATCCTAATTTTTTTAATAAATTATTTAAGATAAAAAAATACAAATAAAATGCAATTTCTTCAGGCAAAGGATGTGCATAAATACAAATAAAATGCAATTTTTTCAGGCAAAGGATGTGCATATCTGTATGCTTCTAGTTCAAAAATAACTGTATTAAATAACCATATACAAAATTAATAATATCCATTGTTGCAAAGTTGATTGATTTTTTAAATTTAATTAAACCCGTCTTTTTCTTTCGTCAGTTTCAACTTAACAAGGCTTGATTATTAATGATTGGCTAGCTGGTGGATGTTGTCTGCAAGTGGAAAAACATGAATAAGAAATGCAGATAAAATTGACTAGTCATGCATTATTGAGCTTGATTGAAATTAGAAAATGACGGTACCTGGATATTTTTCTAGGAAAATTTCACCTTTTTGGTGATGTATCTGGAAAAAGGAGAGAGTTTCTATAGAGACTCACTTGATTGCAAAATACTAGTTGTTTCTGTAGCTTAGGAAAAGGAGAAAAAGCCAAGAGTGAAATAATATTTTACAAAAGAGGAAGAACTTAGAACCATGTTAAAATCCAAAAAAAATCCCTTTCAAAACCAGTATGAAATTAAAAATAAGAATTAAGGATAAAGAAAATAACTACAAAGGCTTAGCCTTTTTTTTCTTATCAAACTAAAAAACTAGAGAAACCTAAAACCCCAGAAAAACCGTCAAGAACTGGTAGCCGGCATGAGTGCGAGTTTTTTCAAAAAGGATAGGTAATCAATAAGAGAAGCAAAGACTCTTAGTCCACAAACAATAATAGATTCAACATATAAAGAGAAGAGGAAGGATAAAAACAAGAGGAGAAGATTCTATTTTGTGGGCGCAACCACAGGCAAGTTGTTAGTTAAATTAGAGGATACAGATTTGCAAGAGAGGGAGGTGAGGGGGAATTGTCGGTGAGGAAAGAGAGGGACAGGGAGGACTATCTTGAAGGTCTGTGGGCAGATGGTGGAAACGAGAAGGAAAGAAGGTGATGATCTGGTAAAAAATGATGGTCGGTGGCCTCATGGGGTGTCCATAGACGCAAAAGCATCTCTCAGATGCTTTTGTGTCTGTGACTGAATTAATGTAAATATAATAGGACCCACCATCAAAATATATTTAGATGTTTGGCAAATTATTGTGTTGGCTCCGTGTTTTGCTTCAACCACAAGTGAAATCGCGGAGCCAAACACCCACTTATTATCTTTGCTCTTTCTCTTCCTTAATTTTCTTGTCCCGTCAGTTTTTTACATGAATATATGTATAAAAAAGTTAATATTTATTCTAAGACAAGTTATTGATAGGTTGTCAATTCTGTTCCGTTCTGGCCCGAACGGCGCAACGTTCCATGTTGTTAAAAGAACTTAGATAAAGTTGTCTTGGTTTTAATTCTGGCTGGAACATCTCGGTACCATTCTGGGTGTGCCGTTCCGGCCTTAAGATCCTTTTTATTTTGATTAACTTGTGATTTTTTTTTTCTAATTTTGAGATTATGTTTGTTTGACTTTGTGTTTATATTATATAATTTAAAGTTAATTTATCTTGAATTTTAATTATGCTTGTTAAATTAATATTGTAATTATATATAAAATTAATTATATATGAACAGTACAACCCCGAAACGACACACCAAAACATTCTGAAACAAGAAAGTTTCGTTCCAATAGAAAAACTAGAACGGTGACCGGAACGGTATTAACAACCTTCACTACTAGAAAAATGACTTGTTTCCAACGGGGATTTTGTTTAGCAATGAATTTTCCGTTGCTAAACAAATTCCAAAAGAAAAAATCCGTTGCTAAACAAATTCTAGAAGAAAAAAAACATGGGTTGTAGCGGATTTTTTGTTGCAAATTTAATTTGCAACGGAAATTTCATTGCAATTTAAAACCATTTGCAACGGATTACGTTGCAAATAAAAATTACTTTGCAACAAATTTTCCGTTGCAATATTTGCAATGGAAAATCCATTGCAGTTTAAAACTATTTGCAATGGATTATCCGTTGCAAAAGAAAATTACTTTGCAACAGATTTTACGTTGCCATAGAAATTTGGTTGCAATTTAAAACCATTTGCAACGGAAATAAAAATTACTTTGCAACGGAATTATCCGTTGCAAATGAAAATTGCTTTTCAAAATCTTTTAAATACAAGCACCCATACATACTGTTTTAAAATTTTTAAGGTAAGCGCCGTTAATTGTTCTTCTCTCTTGATTAAATGTTGATGTATTAGCTTTCTTGACATGGAGTCACCTTTTCATTAAGTCAAATAAGTAGAGTTGCATAATTTATGGGGACATAGCAGAGAAAATTAAGAGCACCAGCAACTTGTGTTGTGGTGGCAATTGTAGGGATTCACAGGTTTAGGTTGAAGGTCAAGAGTCAACAAGGCATTCCAACTCTAATATCCTTGTATTATGCAGTTCTTTTGCATATTCATGAGCCGATATTGGCCGAATTGGTTTGCTTGTGAGTCGTGCCTTCGAGAAATACAACTCTGGCGGGGCCTACATCGTGGTCATTTACGGGAGGTAAATGTCATTGCAGCGAGGAGAGAGAGAGAAAAGAAGAAAAAGTTGAAAATTTGAATTTCCAATGGATATTCCATTGCAAATGAATTTGCTATCACCAGATTCCAACGGAATACTTCCGTTGCAAAATCCATTGCTAATTAATATTAGCAACGAATATCTTTGTTGTTTGCAATGGATGAGTCCGTTGCAAACAACCCATTTTTCTTGTAGTTGAAAATAAGTTATGGACACGATCGCAAGTTAAAATTAAAATTTTAATTTAATATTCAGATAAGCATAATCACTGTGTATTTATTCTGTATAAATAAAATTAGCATTGCTATAGTTTTTATATAACACAAAAATAAAAAATTAAAAAGAATTTATTTCCTAAAACTCTTACAGCTCCACACTCAAGAACATTTGTTCACAATGTTACCCCCAAAAAACTTAATAAAGTCTTTTTACTTGACTCATTTTTCATCACCAAATGAGTTCTTTTTTTCATATTAATTGTACAATAAATAAACAAATAAAATGTATGGTGAAACAATCAAAATGTCCCTAAATAAATAAAAAATAATCATATAGTGAAATGATGTTTTTGTTTTCTCACAATGATTTTTCGTTACTATTAAGTCAACTTAGAGGTAATTTTGTATTTTGACTAAAATTTTTTTGGATTTACAAACTTGTTGTGCTAACTCAGGTTAACCAAGACCAATTTTTTATGTCAATTTTGACCCTATTTTGTTCTTTCATTTTTAATGGGTTAAGAATTGAGATATATTGTTTATTCCCCTTCTAAACAATACTTTTCTTTTCAAATTTGATTCATCTACTATCATTTAATTTTTTTTTGTCCAACTGAATTAAAGCTAGTTTATATATATATATATATATATATATATATATATATATTTAGTCTTGTAATTGAGTATTTTTTAAAACACAAACCAAATATTATTTTTTGCGTGAAAAAAAATAGTCCAACCCAATGATGAAACTTTTATTATCTTTGATTTCATTTTAATATATCAAATATAATTGAGACAGTTAGATCAAATATAATTTTTGACCCAAGTCTGGTTGTTAATTATATAATAAGTATTGTACCTATCACATAAAGTCTATTAAGAAACACTTATTAGGATTAAGTAAAGATAAATATCTACTCCCACATGTATAAGAGTGCGTGCATGTGTGTGTAATATCATATACTCGATTAATTTCAGCTTCATTAATATAATTGTTTTTATTTGATTTGCATGTGAATACTGATTTTTTATTCAATTAGGCTAAAATAATTATATTTTAACCTATTAAAAAATTATAAAATTAGAGTTAAAAAAACCAACAGAATGACTTTTAATATAAAAAATAAATCAATATTTTGATGGTACAGTAGTTGCTTGCCCTGAATTCTGAAATCACATCTTGATTTACAAACCCATTACCCGTGAAGCCGACTGAGGTTGATTTTGGCTTGTTAAGTGATAGTAGTTATTATCAAGTTTGTGAAGATTATTTTTTTGACATGACATAAAAAATATAATGTAAAATTGAATTGTAAAATCACAAGTATATTCTTTTTTACTATATATTGATAGTTTTAGCTAATAAATTAAATTACACTAAAATCTAATTAATAGAATCAACAATATTATAATCAACTACTAATCTAAATAAATAAGAAAGATAAATAGTACAAATCAAGAAATCAATAATAAAAAAACTCAAAATCAAAATTTTCAATATTGGCAAATTACTAAATGATAGTATGTGAACAATAATCTCCGTGATAACTTGGTTGTTCTCATCATAAAAAGACATCATGAACCTAGCTCTTTTATGTTGCAAGTTGATGAGTCTAAATTAGTAATTAACTAGCATAAGTATAATAATTAAAATAAACTATTAAAAAATGTTTAATGCGCCATAAAATTTTTAAATCAGAAATAATTTAAAAATATGTTTGATATCACAAAATTGTCAACAAATATTATAAGGCTATGTTCAAACTAACTTGGTGGTTCATATCACAAATTTAATAAATTCATTAAATCAAATCAATTTTAATGATTTTACCGATTTTACTGATTTTACACGTATCAACTATAATTTTACTAGTTTTCTAATTTAGTATGATGTCAAGTATAATTTTACTAGTTTTTTAATTTAGTATGATTTTACATCCAAATACATGTTAACTTGTAAAATCATAAGATTTTAAGAGTTAAACTTGCGAGTGGTTCTTATACATCTTAGTAATCTATCTACATTTGAAGCGAGGCCCTGGTCAAATTATTAGAATAAAATATATTTTAGTATTAAATTAGCCTTACGGTCAATCATATTATAACTGATTAGTGGTGAGGATCGTGAAGGAACAACCACCCTCATTTGATTATGCTATCGAGTTGTCTTGACTTGAGCTTAAAATATTATCAAAGACGATGATAATCTGAATCATTCAAGCACGGCATGAGTTCACGCTGGTGAATTGCTATCTCTAAAGGTAAATGATGATCGAGGATGCGTATATAATATTACAAGTGTCAGATTTTCCTTTACCAGATAAAAAAAAAGGGGGTAAAGAATGGTTCCACGGCAGGATTTACAAGCAGGTGATATCTAGATCTTACCATCGCCTGAAACCTGCAGCCAATCGAACACACACACGTGTTTCATTTGACAGCAACAAGAAAGCCGTCCTAATTCCAAAGTACAAGTCAAATAGAACGTTGTTGTAAGTATTTGAGGTAAAGATTGCGAAATTAGAGAAGAGTCATGTAAAGTCAGGTATTAATTTTCCTGGTGGCCATGGACCTATTTTAGTTTTCTGGGAAATGTAGCCATAGTCCTGCGTTAAGGTTAAATTATGACCTAAATCCGTCCTTCAGCTGTTATGTGGAAGTACGGAAGCTTTGCATTAATTCCAACGAAGTGATGCTCCCCCCCCCCCCCTTTTTCACCAATTAAGGACTTGAAAGAAATTAAGAAAGTGTGTTTTTTCTAGGAAAGAAAATAAAAATAAAAAAAATATTGAAAGAAGAAGTCTTCTTCTAGCTGGTAGGGTTTTGTTTGAGGCATATACTTAATTACCATAAAAAAAATCCATTTCAACGATACGATTTGTCTGAAAGCACTTCTCAACTCTGGAAATGGTCAACATTGATCTGCGGGTTCTTCTGTCTACCCTCTGAAAGTAAACAACTCATGATCATCTAGTTTTCAGTAAGCAAAAGGAAGACAATATTTCTCGAGAATAGAAATGAAGCTGTGATATGGAGGACAAGAAAGCAAATATAATCGCAGTTTCAATCATTATTTTCCTATCCATCTTTATCATCATTGCTCGTGTATCACTAAAACTTTCCAAGCCTTTTTTCCTTATTGCAGGGGCAAGTAGTTCAGTGATCCTTGCAATCTTCGCACACCTTATTATCAGAAACCAATACAAACGTAGAAGGAAGTTGCTAGAGAGTCAATTGGTTTCTCAAGGCAGAGAGCTTCGGATTGAATACAGTTTTCTTAGAAAAGTTGCTGGTGTTCCTACGAAGTTTCGATACAAGGAGCTTGAGGAAGCGACCGACAATTTTCAGGCTTTGCTTGGCCAAGGATCATCAGCTTCAGTTTTCAAGGGTATCCTGAATGATGGAACATCTGTTGCTGTGAAGCGGATTGAAGGAGAGAAGCATGGAGAGAAGGAATTTCAAGCGGAGGTTTCAGCAATCGCTAGTGTGCAGCATGTCCATCTCTTGCGCCTTCTGGGATATTGTATAATTGCCGGAGGGCCTCGTTTCCTCGTTTATGAGTTTATCTGCAATGGATCACTGGATTGGTGGATTTTCCGAGGAAGAGCAAGCCGGAACCAGCGAGGAGGGTGTTTATCATGGGGCTTAAGGTACAGGGTTGCCATTGATGTCGCCAAGGCACTTCGTTACCTTCATAATGATTGTCGATCAAGGATCCTGCACCTAGATATCAAGCCAGAAAATATACTTTTGGATGAGAATTATCGAGCGATTGTGGCAGATTTTGGGCTTTCAAAGTTAATGGGACGAGATGAGAGTAAAGTTATGACAAATATCAGAGGGACTAGAGGCTACTTAGCTCCAGAATGGCTCTTGGAGCAAGGAATTTCTGAGAGATCGGATGTCTACAGCTATGGGATGGTAGTTTTGGAGATGATCGGAGGTCGGAGAAATGTTTGCTTGGTGAAAAATGGCAATGATAAATCGCAAAGCAAATGGCAGTATTTCCCCAAAATTGTCAGTCAGAAAATGAGAGAAGGCAAGCTTATGGAAGTGGTTGATGAGAGGCTAGCAGAACGTGGAGGTGTTGATGAGAAGGAGGTGAAGAGATTGGTATTTGTGGCCCTATGGTGCATACAAGAGAAGGCTCGGCTAAGACCTAGCATGCAGCGAGTCGTTGAGATGCTTGAAGGTCATGTACCAGTGGAGGAGCCACCTGAAACCCAGATGATCATTGTTGATTTGTTGTCCATTGATGAAGACTTACCTGATGGACATAAAATGGCTCCTATGACTGCGATTCGGACAGAACCAGTAGACGACACCCTTCCTACCACATCCACTTACTCATTCGATATGTCTGTTCTTTCTGCACGATAGCTCCTAGACGGCATATGTAAAATGTTGCTACTTAATCGATCTTAAGTTTTCATGTTATCTACTTAAGGATTACAGCTTAAGGTTAATGCCTCTGTGGATACAGCAAACATATAGACTACTGATTGATCAGATGGAGTTTGTATACATATATAACTTTTGATGAAAATGTTCCACTCCATAGACAATATATATAGAAATCTGATCGTACTGGTTATTTCCCTGAGCAAGATTATAAGATATAAATCACATAGGAATTACAATTTCCCTTAATCAACAATGTTCTGATTTAAATATTATAGCATTAAGTGTGTTTACTCAATCAAGTCATGGTTGTTCTCCACACCTCAGTTATTGATTCTTTGACTCTTTTTAAATTTTGTTTCACATGGCATAAAAATTTACAACCAATGCTATTTGAGAACATGTCATAACCTAATTTTTGATCCCTTGTTATTTTCTAATATTTTCAAAATACAAGACATATAAATATATATATATATAAGTTTTTTAAAAATAAAAATAAAAAATCATTTTCAATGGGTTTAGCTAGTAACACGCACAATTAAAAATTGTTGATTAATTTTTCTTATTGAGTCAATGTTGATGTTGCCTATTTGAAAAATAAAATAAAATAAAATATAAAAAAATGGACAAGGAGAACATAATTGAATGTTGAAGGACCAAATTCAACCAAGTGGAAAGGTTAAGAGCCTAATTGCAACCATGGAAGGTATAATCAAAGAGAATAATGAAAAATTAGGATCAAATTAAGGAAAAATATTAAAGATTGGAACAAACATACAAAATAATTAAGTTTAGGGAATTAATTGAACATTTGATGAGCCTAATTGAAGGTTGATTAAGGGCTAAATTGAAGAAATTTAAGACTAAGAACCACTTTGTAAAAAATAAAAAAAATATAAGGGTCTAATCAAAGAAGGTCAAGGGTAAAAATGCAAGGAATCCAAAAAAATAGAGTTAATTGGGATTCCATTAAAAAGTTCTAATGGTTTTATGAACCAAATTGATAAATATCATAATGACATAATGATTTTATAATTCCTATTAAAACTAGAGGAAAAGATTCATGAATACCCACCTTTCATCTCCAATTTCTCTAACAACAACACCGAGCCTCTTTATGTTGGCAACTCCACCACACTAGCAATAACATAATACCTATTGTTACCTCTTGGCAGATCATCCTCCTATAACAATAATAGAGGTGGTTATTCCCCTTTACAATAGTAGCAAAGCTTCATCATCCTAAGAACAACAACATCAACTTGCTTCAGTAGTGGCTCAACTATCAACACAACAACATACATCTCCTCTCAACAACAATACCACCTAAACAATTGAGAAATCTGTATATTGTATTGATGTCCATACTAATGTACAAGGAAAGGTTTTATACAAATACTATGTGCTATTTAAAGTAAACAGATCCTAAAATAAAAGCTAATAACAATCACGCCTTATAATCACTCTATCACATAAGTTACCAATTTCAGAAGATCCAATCACTCTCAATAAGATCATGCGATTGTGTTTTCTTTAACACTCCCTCTCAAGTTGGAGAGTGGATGTCAAAGACACCCAACTTGCCTAGGAGTGTATGAAAAATAGGTGTATGTAGTGGCTTGTTAAATAAGTTTGTGACTTGTTCCCCTGTTCTGACGTAGGAAGTTTCGATTTCTCCCCTTTGAACCCTCTTACGGAAATGTGGCAATCAATATTAATGTGCTTCGTACATTAATGATACATAAGATTTTCAGCTATGTGTAAGGCAACTTGGATGTCACAAAATAATCTTGCTTGTTGGGGATGCTTAACACATAAATCTTCTAGTAAATATCATAACAAACTAAAGTCATAAGTAGCTACTGCCATAGATCAGTATTCCGCTTCTGTGAATGAACAAGCTATTGTCATTTATTTCTTGCTTTTCCAGATACCAACGAGTCTCCAAGGAAAATACAATAACCAGTCACTAATCATTGTGTAATAGGGCAACGAGCCCAATCTGTGTCATAGTAACCAATTAAACGCAATTCACTTTGGGAAGAGAACATCAAACCCTATCCAAAAGCTCTTTTGAGGTATCAAAGAAGTTGATAAGTTGTATCAAGATGATGTCGTTGCGGGTCTTGTATGGATTGACTTATAGTGTTGACAATATATGTTATTTTAGGCCTTGGTCAAATAAATAAATTTTCCAACCAAGCATCTATACCTCGCAGTTTCATGAAGTGAACTGCTTCCTGCAAGTGTTAGTACCAAATCTGTCTCCCAACCTTCATACGTTTAGCACCAAGTAATCCAGCCTCCTCTAATATGCCTAATGTATTTTTTCCATTGTCAAATTGTGATTCCAGCTTGTGAACATGCAACCTCGACTCCGAGAAAATACTTTAGAAGTCTAAGGTCTTTAATTTGAAATTGATTGTTTAGGAAAGTATTCAGGTTCTTGATCCCTACTAATGGATAATAAATTAACACAAAAGTTTAAGACATAAAGAACTTTATCAAGGGATAAGTCATGGGATAATTTTACAGAGTCAATATATTTTATTTTTGTCTTCCCCTATCTGGAAAGCAAATGGTGTCATGTTGAGCATCCATAATATTATATGTTGGTGGTGAATGAGATATATGATTGGTTGCTCCGCTATCAATAATCCAGTATAGTGTCGAGTGTGGACTTGTTTGCACTATATTGCATTTAAGTGAGACGATACCTGTTGCATTTACAAGTGATTGCCCATTACCATTATAAAGCATGACAATGATTTGGTTGTACTCCTCAGTAGTGAACATATGATGTTCAGCAGCATTAGGTTTGGCGTTTGCATCAGAGTTGCTAGCTTTGATATTATAGTTTGTTGTTCTCTTGTTCCTGGGCTTCACATTTTTTCCATGCCATTTGATCCCTTCAGAAACCCAATGATGTAGTAGCAATGGTCCATCAAGTGTCCATCTCTGTCATAGTAGGTGTATTAAAGTGACCTGTATGAAGATGCCTTGTATGGCTGCTTGTTGAATGTTGATGGTGCTAGGGTTCACTGCACCTGCATTGCATGAGAGTTTGTCCCCATATCTCGATGGTTGGCCACATCCATCTGTTTTTCATGTTAAAGAATGAGTCCATGAACTCGACGTGTGTTAGGGAGCAGGTTGAATAAGAGTCATTCAATCACATCAAAACTGCATAACTCTTTCTTTTTCATCTCATTTAGTGAGCCTTTTCAAGTCTGGACAAGTGCAAATAAGTGGGTCATGGTAGGATGCTATCTCATCTCACAAGGTTTTCATTTTAGTGTAATAGAAGGAGTTTGATAGATCCTTAAGTCACTATTATGTGAAAACCTATCCCTAAGATCACTCCAAACTACATCACCAAATTTAGTATAAATGATGTTGCTGATAATGTCATGATGGAATGCGTAACCATGTCGTTGCATCTTTTCCAAGCTCTATATTTTGCATCCTAGAGTGATGGAGCTTTAATGGTTCCATCGACGAACCCAATTTTGATCTTTGCGCCGAGACCTATAGAAATGACACGACTCTATTGCCTATAATTGTTCCCATAAAGTGGTTTGGTAGCAAGCAAAGACCAGTATGATTTGAGTTCTTTATGACATATGAGTCTAAGTTCTCCATGGAATTCTCATTTGTTTTCATGGTTTTGGTTGGGTTTTATGGTGTTTATGGAGGAAACGTGATAGAGTCACCAAGATCGGTATTCTAATGCCATAAACAATTGTGAGATCTGTATATTGTATTGATGTCCATACTAGTGTACAAGACAAGGTTTTATATAGATACTATATACTATTTAAAGTAAACAAATCTTAAAATAAAAGGTAATAACAATCACGTCCTACAATCACTTTGTCACAAGTGTTGCCAATTTAGAAAATCCCTCACTCTCAATAAGATCATGCAATTGTGCTTCCTTCAACATCACCAATACCAAACCATCAACCCTAAACCATGTAAATTATTCTTAGTTTCCTTCCTCAAAGGTATTGCATGAAAATAAATGGAGAATTAATTAATTCATGTGACAATAATTTCTTTTTAACTTTCAACCACTAGGTTTAACTAGTGGTGGAAAAAAAAGATTGAACCTCTATTCTATCTTAACCCACGTGGTTAAGCTAGCTATATATATTTATATATATAATGCTTGTTAGGTCATCCACTGGCCTAATAAGCCTAACATATATGGATAAGCGAGGCCTAATCAAACCTATAGGAATGTTTGGCACACCCTATTTCTATTTAAGGAAAATTGTCATATTTTGGCTTTATGGCATGTTTGCAAAGGATGCCATATTGTCTTCCATTTTTTATTTAATTTGTTCTTATTATAGTATCTAGTCAAACAATCCCAAAACAAGCTCAAAAACATTCTCAACAAATTTAGGGACCATTTTGAAATTATTTATAGATCCCTAACATTTGTTTCTAGTAATTTTTCTTAATATCGGGTTATAGACTTACACAGTCGATGTTAAAAATATCTGATTTTTAACCAGAATTTCAAGAATTTTTCAAAAGTCCAACAAGAAACTCCTTTACTTTTTAAAAATACATTTTCTTTCTTCAAGGATTTTGCTTAATATTTTTTTATAGACTTAAACCATAACATACCAACCAAGTGTTAAAATACATGGTTTTCCTTGAAATTTTTTAAAATCCTAAAGCAAATCCAAAACATTTTCTCACTCTAAAAATAAAAATATATATTTTATTTCCGTGCATGCAATCAGATTCTAAAGGCATTTTATGCATATTTTATAAATATATAAATATATTATTTATCATATTTTAAAAATACCAAAATAGATATTGTAGCTAGTTTATTATATATCCTTCAGGATCTGTCCAAGATTTTAAAAATGTCACAAAAATTTAATTTGTTTAATTAATATTCATGGTATTAAATTAAATTAATTAATAACAATAGTGTTAGGATATTTTTATATACTTTATTATTTAAGGGTATAAAATTATACTATATATTATATTATTGGGTATTAAAGATACAAAGTAGAAAATGAGTTCAATGCTATAAATTTTCCCTTGTAGTAGTTAGAATTTAACCTGGCAATGTAGAGATTTTCTCATGAAGAGAGAACTACCTTGGACCTAAGATGATACCAATAAATAGAAATTTAACTTAGAAAAACAATCAATGAATAATGAAGTTTACCATAGGTAAGGTGCACTATGGATGATATAACTTTCCCTTCAACAATTACTTCACTTACCTAGACTTTCACAAACTATAGGTTCCCTAATAATTATGATACTAGGTGGTGGTGACTCCCTCAAATCATAATTTTATGGTTAAACAGAGAACCTTTAAATTAAATAGGCAGATATGACATTTAACATCTTGCATGTGCTAATAGAACATATAAAATATTTTTTCTAATTCACCTACAATGATGAATCCTCTCACCTGAAGGAGCAAATTCAAGGTCTTAACATCTATGTTTGTGAACAAGTTTGTGAAGTCAAGAATACATGAATGACATGTTTTGCTAGATACATAAAAATCTATTATTTACTTCACATGGATAAGCAAGATAAAAATGCATTTGCATTCCTTTTAGGACTCTCATGCATCATATGATATTACTTTATTTGTTAGTCTCTTTGATTTTATTTAGAATTATTTTGATATGTAATAAATTAACTGGAATGACATTTACGTGTTACTAATATTTTTTCTTATTAATTGATGAAAAAAAAACGAGAGAATCAATGTTATGATGTTCATACGATCTTGAATTTCTTTCTTTTTTTACAAGTTATATAAAAAATGATATTAAAACTTGTATAAATTTTATTGAAACTGGTATATGAGTTTAAGATTCAATTTATAATTGAAAATAGTATATCTAAAATAAATTAAAACAAATTAACATGCACCATGAAGTATGGGCACAAAAATCTAGTTATGTCTAATAACAAATCTGAATATAACTACAATGATGATTGCATATAACAAACAATAAACACACGAGCACACAAAAAATAATATTTTTATTAACGTGGATGTCTGGGACAACTTGCGTGCATCTCGACTAATCACATGGGTGATATATATATATATATATATATATATATATATATATATATATATATGTTGGCCTGCCATTAATTATATTCATTAACAAAAATGTGAGTTAGTCGGACACTACCTTCATCATCAATTAAAAAGTTATACTAAAATATGATTATTTTATTTTTTAAATGCATTTATCAATAAAAATAAAATAAAACTTGAATAAAATACCTTCTCAGCGTGGAGTATCACATAATCCACATCAAGTCCCCTCCAACCCAATTTCATGCAAGAAAAAAAATCATAGAACTAAATTAAAACCTTTTATAGCATGTTCAAACAAAATCAAATATTCGGAATTGCATCATATTCAATTAATCCTAATTTGATTAAAATAACATAGATAATACCTAAAATTTTGTGAACCAAAAATAAATACATAAATTATCAAAATTAATAGATAGATCCAAGCAACACAAAAGAAATAGGTGATTATCAAATTACAAAAATCATTTTCTAACAATAAACATGGAACATAAATTAAGGATGAAACTTTTTAGGAGTGTGATTAAAATTGATTTTAAAAGTATTTTTCATTCATAAATATATCAAAATAATATATATTTTTATTTTTTAAAAAAATATTTTTGATATCAGCATATGAAAATGACTTAAAAAAATAAAAAAACAATTAATAGAAAAATAAAAATAAAAATATTTTTTTTCAATAATATTTTTGAAACTTAGTGTAAAATATAACATAGAAGGAGCATGGGCACGAGGAGAGTTAAATGCATATGTGGCATGCATTGTTATCAAAATTGCAAGTCAACTCATGAAAACTAGTTAACTCGGAAAGAAAACTCTAATTCTATCAAACTCATTTAAAATCGGGTCGGATCGTAAAATTGGACCTCATCGGTCCGATTTTACGATTTGAAAGTGTTCAGACTTTGGGACTTTCATTTTCATTTGCAACTCAAATCAAAATCTTTTATTCTCTTCTCAGCACAAATCCCCCAAATCATCAACTCTCACCTCTAAGATATGCTCTTCTCTTCCCAGTTCAAAATCCCCCAAATCGTCATTTCTCCGTTCGGCCGATCTCGTTCCAGGACCCCAACTGTTCTTCTCATCCTTCTCTGTAGTCTTTCCCAAATTGTCGTTGTCGTGACGATGATTTTTTTATGCGCTTTGCATCCTGCCATCCCCCAATTTATGGTGAGACAACGGCGCGCGGTGAAAATGAAGGTTTGTTTTATAGTCGTAAAAGTTACAACTATAAATATCTGGAGTCGCCATCTAGTATTAAGGGGACTTGTTGTGCAAGGAAAAGACATGTCGGCCTTAGTGCACCCTACCTAAGGTAAGCTGCATTGTTGTTTAATTGTTTTTTCTAAGTTAAAAAAAATATATATTTACACTACATTTTCCAAAAACATTTTTTTTGTCTGAGAGTGTACTTTACAATGTAATTTTACACCGCAGTTACAAACCTGTTTTATCTATGTATGTACTTTATAATGTAAATTTACACCGTAGTTAAAAATCTTTTTTATATTATCTACAGGTGTATTTTAAATTTTAAATTTATACCGTAGTGAAAACCTTCTTTTTTTATCCATGGATGTACTTTACACTGTAAATTTATACCCTACTAGATAAAACAAAAATATTTATAATTATTTTTGATATTTTGGCCAATACCCTTTGGATTTTTATAAACTTTTTGTAAAATCTCAAAATGGAAAAATTATTTTACTTTGCAAAATCCATGCTAAAACACATTTTTCTTCAAAGTCCAAGATAATGTATATTTTTTGAAAGAAAAAGAATTTTTTAAAATATGCTACTGTATTCGCTGTATGCACAAAATGATATTTTTGTTCTAGATATTTTCTTAAAAATATATATTTTTTATTTTTTCAATTTATATATTTTTTATATTTTATTTAGGAAGGCTGGGTTGTCAGCCAAGGTAGGCTGGCAGTGCCTTGCTTGGGCCAGGTGTCCAGTCATCACGGGCTAGAAGCCTAATATTTTTGGGAAGGGCTTCCAGTCCTTAAGGGCTGGAAGCCCAAATGTTTTAAAACATACAGGCTGGGCATGAAGCGAAACCTGCTTACTCCGCCTTTCCCGTGTGAACAGGGAGACGCAAATTGCGTCCCACTACCCACATGCAGGGGCGAAGAAGACAATGAACAGTCCATTTTTTGACTGTGATGAAACGTGTACCGATTAGTACAGTTGGATAGAGGAGGTTAAGATGATGATCCCTGTCGTGGTGGCGTCATCAATGGTGGCCTATGGTGGAAGAAGGGAGCGTCCAAAGATGCATGATGGCGTTACAGTTGCTTGGGTTGTTCTGCCTTCGCTTCAACAAAGATCACAACTAGGTTGCTGGTGTGGAGAAGAGGATTTTAGTGATGACGAGGCGGTGTAAGGTTGTCGGAGTTGATGGCTTCTGTTTCTGATTCAAGAGGGAGAGAGAGAGAGGTCTTCTGGTTTTAGAGAGAGAAGGTGACAAAAAAGAGAGAAGGGAAAGAGTTGATGATGCCGGGATTGATTGACAAAAAATGCTAGAGTTTTGATGTGAATTCTTCCCTCTTGATCTTCTTCGTTTTGTTTTCTTCTCTGTTCCTCGTGATTTCCTCTATTTTTGTTTCTCCCGAACTTCTTTGTTCATCACCAAACTCCCCCCTCACGTAATTCTCTTCCTTTTCTTCTTCTCTCTCCTCTCTTCTAGAGCATCCATGGCTGTATTTATAGGGGCAGAGGCATGCATGTTGTGTGTGTTGTTGTTGCCCTCTGCATTTTGCAGAGGGATGAGACCTGAGGGATGTTGCAGGGTTGTTCCTGCATTGTTCAGGTGTCGGAACAATGTAGGGACATGCAACATTTGTGTGATAAAAATACAATTTGGTTTCTCAATGTTTAATTGGTTCAATTACACCCCAATTAGTTTTAAACTGTTAATTTTACACAATTGTATCCCCATCAAAAATTCAAACAACAACCTTTAAATGTGTGCCCACTTTTTTATTTTGGTCTCTGATTTTTGATTTGCGTGATTAACCCTCAATTAACCATTAGATTCCCAATTAGTTCAATTTGGCCCCTCATTTCGTATAATTGACTTAAAAAACTCAAATTGGTTCTGAAAATTCCATTCTCATCAATTGAGCCCAAATTAGATTCAAGAACTTGATTTCTCGTTGACTAAGCACTTAATAAAATTAATTTGACCAATTTAAATTATAATTAAGTCCTTACACTTAATTAAATCCTTCAATTGAATCTTAAATTAATTCCTGATCTTAATTAAACTTTGAATTGGTCGACGATTAAATCGAATCAACCTATAAAAATATAATTATATCATTTAACTTAATTTTTACACAGACTTATCCAACAATAAATTATTTTTGCCTTAAATCGGTATTTTCCTCTATTTCTGGAACAAAAGAGACATGATCAGACTAGCAAAAACAACTAAAATTTCCACACTGATTGTTCCTAACCTTATAATCATCTTCAAAATTCCCAACATCTTTTCTCTTGCCTTCAAAGCCCTTTTCCTCCACGGGTGCAGAAATTCTACCATTTCTAATTCCTTGCTATATTCGCTCCACCACGGCTATAACATCCGTGCATTGTTGTGCTGAACTTCCCATCACATGCTCATAATAGGGCACTCTTAGCGTGTTGTCAAATAAAGTGACCATCTCTTTATCTAGAAGTGGGAGATGTACCTGTGCAACGAGATCTCTCCATCTTTGAGCATATCCCCTTATGGTTTCTCTATCTTTCTTCTCCAAGTTGGACAAACTTGTTCTGTCAAGAGCAATGTCCATGTTGTACTTGTATTGCTTGATGAAAGCATCTACCAGATTTTTCCAGCTACGGATCCTGGTGTTGTTTAGTCTCATGTACCAATTAAAGGCTACCCCACTCAAATTGTCTTGAAAAAAATGCATCAGTAGTTTTTCATCATGCACTACTTCTACCATTTTGTTACAATATGATTTTAGGTGAGTGACAGGGCATTGTGTCCCGGTGGATTTGATAAATTTAGGGACACAAAACTTCTTCAGTATTACAACATTCGAGATTAGACACATATCTGCAGCTTGTACTGGGTCATATAAATTTACCCCTTCGATGACCCTTATCATGCCTTCCAGCATTGCCATCTTATCTTGGTCGATACCCTCTGATGCTTCTATAACTGTTGGGGTTGGTGTATGTTATTCAAGGATTAAGGCAACTATGCACCTAAGGGGAGGGAATTAGGTGTAAATACAATAAATAATGCAATTTTAAAATTAATTACTTTAAAGTAAAGAGGTAAGAGAGAGAGATTGCTAACTCGGTTTTTAACGTGGTTCGGCAAGCCTACATCCACGACTCAAGTACCAACCCGTACTTAAGTATTGTATTCTCTTGCTAATCCAAGTAACAAGATTACAAATCCCGCTTGATGAATCCACACCAAGACTTTTACACCACTTGAAGATATGCCCTCTTCAAGATTTTCCTTCCTCCCACTTGAAGATGTACCCTCTTCAAGATTTTTCCTTGGTGATGTTCTCTCACCAATATCAAGAGTTTTATACTCAATTCTTAAGAGTTTTACAATGATTGTTTTTGTAAAACAACAATACACTCTTAATAGTGTGGATATTACAAATGAAGATCTATGATCTCTTTATCTCACTTAATAGTACTTAGAATATTTGAAGGTGTTTAAGTGTAGTGAGAATGAGATTTAATACTCTTTGTGTTAGGATATGAAGATTTAAACACAAATATGAGTATTAATGAGGATTGATGATATGAAGGTGTTTATGCACTACTAATTGCCTCAATATCAGATATGAAAGTTGTGTGTTCTTAAGTTTGCAATTAAGAGGCCTATTTATTAAGTTTCAAAGAGAAACTAGCCGTTTATAGCCGTTTTAGTGCAACTGTCATATCAAGCGGTCGACCGGTTCACAACAGATAACTCAAGTGGTCGACCGGTTCAGTTCTAAAGGCAATTTGTCTCCAAACGGTTGACCGGTTCACAACGGATAACCCAAGCGGTCGACCGGTGCAGCTTGAAAGGCAATTTGTCTCCAAGCGGTCGACCGATTCACTTGGTATCCCAAGCGGTCGACCGGTTCATGCAGAAAGGTAATTTTGACAAATTATCTTTTCTGAATTTCTTGAACCGATTGATTATGACTTAATTCTATAATCATCAAATCCTTTTAATCCATGCAATGTGAAGTGTGTGAGTTCATTTTAATTTGTGCTATCAAGTTAGAAATTGAGATTTACATAATTAAAGCACTAAAATGAGAACTTCTTCTATGTCTTCACTTGCTTGCATCTTGGACTTCTTGGAATGATTTCTTCGTGTACTCCATTATGCTTGTTGATGAATTCTTCATATAATACCTGTTTATAACTTAATCTCATCCACGCATATTATTAGTCAATTTTCTTTTTATTGTTATCATCAAAATATATAAAGCATATAAGTGTGACATTATATGTCAACAGTGTAGGTGTCGGCACCGTTGATTTTACAAAAGCTGAGTTTTGTTGTAGATCCTGAACTCTTTCTCTTGTAGCCCTCTTCATGATGGTTCATTGCTTGTGTTTGATCAGCTACTACGGATCTAGTTGAAGGACCCTCACCAGATACATTTCTCAGTGCTTGCTCAAGTAAGCTAGTAAAACTAGCCACGCTATCTTTTAGAGAATCCAATTTTTCTTGAAAATGATCATCACGGTGTACGCTCTCCGTCCTCCATATTTCTCTACTGGAGTCGAGTAGTAGGAGCTCTTCGGAGACCTATATTTGAATATGTTGATGATATGTTATGCATAATGATAGGTACATGTGGATGCAAATGTATGTACATACATAACAGGTTAATTATTGGAGAGCTTGTACCCCAAAACAAGTTCTATGTCATCATAATGAGGGGTCAGCTTTTGCCTGGTCTCAAAGGTCTATGAACTGCCTAGTGACTGCCTTATGTGAAGGTAGTGTAGGGGTTTACAAGAAATGATTGGGGTACAGTATGACTGCCATTATCAAGTAAACACTCAGTTCATAGTTGGACGATTCACGAATTTAAACCCCGATTGAAAGTCATGAGGCAGATCGCTAATCCCCACCTAACTTAAATTTGAGTTTATTCAGTAAATTAAAATGCATGGTAACATTAATTCAAACCCAATTATATGCATTAACTGAAATTAAAAATGCATGATAATGTAGTAAGAATGCGAGTAAAAAAATGAACTAAAAAATAACAAGTAGGAAAATAATGCTCAGTTCAGCTATGTCTCCAGTGGAGTCGCCATCTGTCGCAACAATGATTTTTTTACGTGCTTCTCCCCCTGCCATCCCCGGTTTACGGTGAGATAACGGCGTGCAGTAAAAATGGGGGTATGTTTTATAGTTATAAAATTTACAACTATAAAAATAAGGAGTCGCCACCTAGTATTAAGGTCACTAGGAACCTGGTGGTCTGCGAGAGTTTGGATAAGGGGATTTGTTGTGCACCCTAACTAAGGTAAGCTACATTGTTATTTGATTGTTTTTTCTAAGTTAAAAAAATATATATTTACATTGCATTTTCAAAAAATATTTTTTTTGTCTGCGAGTGTACTTAAAACCACAATTACAAACCTGCTTTATCTACGAATGACTTTATAATATAAATTTATATCATAGTTAAAATCTTTTTTATATTATCTACATGTGTACTTCAAAATGTAAATTTACACCATAGTTAAAAACCTTATCTTTTTTATCCATGGATGTACTTTACAATGTAAATTTACACCCTAATAGATAAAACAAAAATATTTATAATTATTTTTTATATTTTGGCCAAAACCCTTTGGATTTTTACAAACTTGTTGTAAAATCTCAAAATACGAGAAATGATTTTTCTTTGCAAAATCCATGCTAAAACACATTTTTCTTCAAACTTCGAGAAAATATATATTTTTTGAAAGAAAAAGATTTTTTTTTAAATATGTAATGTATTAGCCGTATGCACAAAATCACATTTTTGTTCTAGATATTTTCTTAAGAATATATAATTTTTATTTTTTGGAATTTATATATTTTTTAATATTTGTTTTTGGGGAGGCTAGGTTGTTAGCCCTAGGTGGGCTGGCAACCTATCTTGCTTGGGTCGAGCTTCTAGTCTTTACGGGCTACAAGCCCACTGTGTATGGAGCTGGGCTTCCAGCCCTCATGGGCTGGGCTTCTAGACCTCACGGGCTGGAACCCAAATGTTTTAAAACATACGGGGCGGGCTTCATGCCCGACCAACTTACTTGGCCTGGCCTGTGTGAACAGTGGGGCACAATTTGTGTCCCACTACCCACATGTAGGGGCGAAGAAAACAATGAACAATTAATTTTTTGACTATGAAGAAATGTGTATCTGTTAGTACAATTGGGTAGAGGAGGTCGAGGTGGCGTCATCAACGGTGGCCTGTGGTGGCCAGAGGGAGCTTCCAAAGATGCACAATGGCATTGCAGTTGCTTGGGTTGTTCTACCTTTGCTTCAACAGAGACCAAAACTGGGTTACTAGTGTGGAGAAGAGGATTCCAATGATGACGAAGTGGTGTAAGGTTGTCGGAGTTGATGGCTTCTGTTGCTTAACCGAGAATGAGAGAGAGAGAGGGTCTTCTAGTTTTAGAGAGAGAAGGTGACCGAACCAAAAAAAAAGAGAAGGGAAAGAGATATTATTGGACACGCGAAAACAATAAAATATTTCACATTGATTTTTCTACCCACGTCGCCCTCTTTTATTTTATTTTTGTTATTTTTCGGTGGATTGTGGGGTGTAACCCAGAAATTGGGTTATGACAGTCATTGTCTCCATTAAAGGTTAGTGCAAGCTTTATTTTCATTGATTCATAAATCTCAATTGAATTTTTTTGATTGTAATATTCTTCTTAGTGTCATCAATTCATCACATAATAATGAATTTATTATTAGCATTTTCATTGCTTCCATGCATGTAGTGAAGTGACGGGCTAATATTTTCTGTATGGTAAGAGATAGAGCTGGTATATTCTATAAGATTGGTAATAATAAAAAAGATGGTTTATGGGAAAAGATAGAGTTGATATATTCTGTATGGGTTTGATTATAATTTTGAAGGGATTTATGTTTTCGTTGGGTATGTTTTTATTTGATATGGGTTTGATTATAATTTTGAATGTCCGTGTGTTTTGGTTGGGTTTGTCATCATTTATAGAGCATGTCGCGACAAGGATTTTTGACGCGCTTCGCGCCCCGCCATCACCCCGAGATTTGAGGGAGACAACAGCGCATGGTGAAAATGGGATTGTTTATAGCCGTAAATATTACAATTATAATTATTAGAAGTCGCCACCTAGTATTAAGGTTACTAGAAGCCTAGTGGTCTACGAGAGTCTTGGGTAAAAGGACTTGTTATGCAAGGAGAATACGCATCACCCCAGTGCACCCTAGCTAAAGCAAGTTGCATTGTTGTTTGATTGTTTTTTTTCTAAGTTGATTATTTTTTACATTGCATTTTCAAAACCATTTGTTTTGTCTACGAGTATAATTTACAATGTATTTTACAACATAGTTAAAATTCTTTTTTTATCTACGGATGTATTATACGAAGTAATTTTACTTCGTGATAAAAATATTTTTTATTTGCGGGTATACTTTAGAATGTAAATTTACATCAGGAAAGCTAAAACAGAAGAATTGTTAAATTATTTTTGACATTTTAGTCGAATACCAACGGATAATAGTAAACTTAGTTACAATATCCAAATTTTTGTTTTACAAATATGGAATAAGATGCAACATATTTTTCTACGAAAAATATGACGGAAAAATTTTGGGATCCGGTCGTATCCACAAAAACACATTTTATATTTTGATTTTTTTGTAATAATAATAGTTAATATATATATATATTGTTTTATTATTTTCATTTTTTATTATTTATTTATTTTTGTTTTATAATTTATTTATTTATTTTATTATTTATTTATAGGCTGGGCTGTCACCACAGTGGACTGAGAGCCCAGCTTGAGGGGACTGGGCTTTCAAAGATCTAGCGGGGCTTGCGGGGTGTGAATTAACTTCACTCCCTCCGCATGTGCATGCAAAGAAGAAAATGAACAGTAGATTTATAGATTTTCGAATTTGACGAAAGGAAAAAGTGTTAATATCGTTGGGTAGAGGAGATCGAGGTGGTTCTTTCGGTCGTGGTGGTGTTGAAAATGGTGGCTAGTGGTGGCTGGAGGAGGCATCGAAAGCTGTTTGGCCTGCTGCTACCGCTACTGCCTCGCCTGAGGTGGTGATTGGGTCGCCGGGGTTGAGGTGGCGATGCTGGTGATGATGTGGTGTTGTGAGATGCTCAGAGTTGGTGGCCAGAGTTGCTGAATCGAGAGGAAGAGAAAGAAAGCTTGACTGTTTTTTTAGAGAGAGAGAGCGGGACCTGTAGACCGAGAGAGAGGGAAGAAGAAGAACTGTTTTTTTCAATTCCTTCTCTATTCTCCTTCTTTTACTTGTTTCTTCTTTCTTTTTTTCCTCCATAAAGCTCCTTTCTTTTTTTTCTTCCCTTCACGTCACTCTCTATTCTTTCTTTTTTGTCTTCCACTGTCATGTTTTTTTCCTTTCTCCTCCCCCTTCTTCGACATTCATGGCCACTATTTATAGGCCAAAACTGACCTACCACAATGGCTGGCTAGTCGGTTTGGTGGCCTGCAACAGATAGCTTGGGGCAGCTATTGGTGGGTTGTCGGCCTCGTGGTGAAGACAGCGGCGACACAGGCAAAGGTGAAAAAAGGCAGCGGCGGGGTGCAGTGTTTTGATAAGGTGAAAATACAAATTACTCCTTCAATTTGCGATTGTTTTAATTGCATCTTCAATTGATTTTAAATTTTAAATTTTGTGCAATTGCATCCATGTCTGAATTTCAACTTTATCCTTAACTTTAAGCGCCTTTTTCATATTGGTCCTTGCTTTTGATTTGTGCAATCTAACCCTCAATTGATCATTAAACGTCAATTTTACCCCTAATTTCGCACAATTAGCTTGAAAAAAATTCAATTGGGTCCCCAAAAATTCTGATTTTCTCAATTAAGCTCGAATTAAGTTCAAGAATTTGATTTTTTTTGTCAATTAAACCCTTAATAAAATTAATTTGATCAATTTAAAGCATAATTAACTCCTTGAACTTAATTAAATTCTTCAATTGGACTTTAAATTAATTCTCAAACATAATAATATTTTGAATTAGCCCATGATTAAATCAAATTGGCCTATAAAAAATATTATTATGATTTTTGACTAAATTTTTACCTCAAACTTGTATTTTCTCTCATTTTCGGGCACAAAAAGAGATACGATTCGGCTCAGAAAATATTCAAAATTTCCACCGTGATTTTTCTACAGATGCCACTTTTTATTTTATTTTTGTTATTTTTATTTTATTTTATTTCGGGGAGTAACCCAAAAATTGGGTTACGACGAAGCAAATTCTTGTATCCCTAGCTTTTGATAGTAACATCAATTCTAGATTGAAACTACAAATAATGCTACCAATGTCTAGGATAAGAATTCTTTAATGTATTTATCAAACTAAAGCAAATGAGAAAGATTCAGTTCAAGAACACTGTAAACATATGCATTTGCAACAGGGAAAGAGTAGGTGAATCAGAGTTTGAAACAGGGCATGGCAGAACTATTTCTCCTTCCTTGAATTCATTCCCCTCTTTTGCCAATTTCTATGTGATTCCTTCAACAACTACAATGATTTTCCCTTCAAATTTGGAGCAATTCTCCCCTGGTTCATTTTTGGTGAAACAATCACAAATCTAGAAAGACAACCCTGTTATATTTAGCATTTCATAGCATAAAGAAATGATAATCATGTTGAATTATCAAGAACGCATAAACGATAAAGCGGAAGCATACCTGAATCCATATTTGGAAGTTACTATCTAGAGTCATATGGATGGCCTTCCAGATTAACACGTGCACCTTAGAGAGCCATTTGATTCTCTCTAACCTTAGCCTTATTTTCTCTTTGATAATGGGATGTGAGTATGAGAATATGACACATGTAATCTGGGGACCATGACCATATATATAAGCAACCAAGTGCCTTTTGGTATTCATGCCTTTTGGTATTCATGCCTTTTGGCATTCCTACCCTTTGGTATTCCTATTTTAGCCAATCACTAAAATAGGAATAACCCCATAATGTCTACACATTAAAGGTCCACACCCTATTAGATACACCAAAACCCAATTGCCTAAAAAATACTTAGCAGATCATTTTTAATTAGGCTTCACCTTATTTGATGGTCCACAAACACATAATTATTCTTATATAAGCCCAACGTTGGATTAATGATCTAACAATCTCCCACTTGGGTTATATGTATAACCTTATAATTATGTTTTGCAAAAATAACCAAATGAGCTCAATCTTTGTTGTCATTAATAATTGTATCTATAACCATTCCGGTCCAGTAATCATACCAACATAGGATCTAAGTGGTTTTCGTTACAATTATCATAACTCAACCTATCAAAGGTCACATATGCCAATACAATTACATGACATGGATAATGATGTGGATGTGTAGCGTGGAAATTTCATGCAATATGATCTTAACATGCTTATTTCCAACAGGTCCACCCTTAAACCTTAGTGAGATCAAACCATACTAAAATCAAAGTGTAAATTAAACCAAAGACTTTATTTCTGTAGAAAATAACCTCAAAAATATCCATAAAATGGAAAATTGTCTATATTATAAAAGCATTTGAAATTATAAACTCCCTTTAAAACTTAATACTATCGATTGCCAAAACAATCATACGAGCAGTATGCTCATGAAACATTTTGGGTGGCAATCCCTTAGTAAGCGGATCCACAACCATGAAGTTTGTATTGATATTCTCTATAAACAACTGTCCACTCTGAACTCTTTCTTTATCAACTAGGAACTTGATGTCTATGTGTTTCGACTTCAACAAGCTCTTATTGTTATTGGAATATAAAACTGTCGACTTATTGTCACAAAATAATCTTAGTCGTCTTTCAATATCATCCACTATGCAGCCCTGTGACAAAATTTTGCAGCCATACTCCATCATTGGATGTCTCATAACATGTTATGAACCCAGCTGCCATTGTGGAAGAGGCTGTAAGTTACTATTTAGCATTTTTCCAAGAGACAACACCTCCAACTAGCATGTAAATATAGCCTGACATAGATTTCATGTTATCTTGGCATCCAGCAAAATCGGAGTCGCTATACCCAATGATCTCCAAATTAGCCAAACTCTGATATGTGAGCATGTAGTATTATGTTCTCTGTAAGTACCGTAAGACCCGTTTAGCTACATTCTAATGGTCTATTCTTGGATTGCTTAAATATCTTCCCAGTATCCCAGTAATGTACGCAATATCCGGACGCGTACAAACTTGAGCATACATTAGACTACCTACTACTAAAGCATAAGGAATCTTCTGTATTTCTCTTTTCTCAAAATCATTCTTAGGGCACTGATTGAGACTAAATTTATCTCCCTTAGCCACATGGGTATCTCCTGGTTTGCAGTCTTGCATGCCATATCTCTTAAGAACCTTTTTGATATAGCTCTTTTGTGATAATCCAAGAATACCTAGAGAGAGATCTCGATGTATATAAATACCTAATACAAAAGAGGCTGCACCAAGATCTTTCATCTCAAAATTCTTAGATAGAAATTTTTTGGTTTCATGCAATAAGCCTATATCGCTGCTGGCAAGCAAGATGTCATCGACATACAAAACCAGGAAAATATATTTACTGCCACAGAACTTATGGTATATACAATCATCGACCAAATTCATCTCAAAACCAAATGAGATGATCACTTGATGAAACTTGAAATACCATTGTCGAGATGAGTGTTTGAGTCCATAAATGGATGTCTTAAGTTTGCAAACCATATTCTTTGGGTCTCCAAACACAAAGTTTTCTGGTTCCAACATATAAATCGTCTCATCATTACCATTTAGAAATGTTGTCTTTACATCCATTTGATGTAACTCAAGATTGAAATGTGCCACCAATACCATTATAATTCGGAAAGAGTCTTTTGAAGATACTGGAGACAAATTCTCTTTATAATGATACCTTCTTTTTGTGTAAAGCCCTTTGCAACAAGACGTGCCTTGTACTTCTCCACATCACCTTTTGCATCCTTTTTGGTCTTAAATATCCATTTACAACCAATGGGTTTCATATTTTTCAGGTAATTGGATAAGATCCCACATGTTGGTTGTATTTCATTGACCTAATCTCCTCATTCATAGCATAAATGCACTTTTGAGAGTTAGAACTTTCAATGGCTTGATGGAAGTTGATAGGATCATCTTCCATCACTCCAATATCTACCTCATGTTCTTGGACAAATACAATATAATCATCTGATATTGCATTTCTCTTTTCTCTAGTGGATCTTCTTAATGGCATAGATTCTAAAAGTGCTTAAGGTTGTTCTTCTGGAATAATATCTTGAATAGGAGGTGTTTCGACATTGTCTTGATTCGTTGTGTCTTCAACATGGTCAAAATTAGAATCTTGACAATGCTAATCACACCTATGGGAATATCAATATAGTCCTCTTCAAAGATAAAGCCTTTATCTTTATCACCTCCTGCAAACTCAACATCCTCAAAGAATCGGGAATTTCCCATCTCGAAAATTGACCTAGTTGTGGGATCATAAAATTTATACCCCCTGGATCTTTCCGAGTATCCAATAAAATAGCACCTTACCGTCCTAGAGTCCAGTTTCTTTTCATTAGGCCTATAAGGCCTTGCCTCAGCTGGACATCCCCAAACATGCAAGTGTTTTAGACTAGGTTTCTTACCTATCCAAAGCTCATAAGGGGTTTTGGTAGTGGCTTTAATGGGTACTTGATTAAGGATATATGTTGCAATCTTAACAGCTTCTCCCTAGAGTGAATCTGGTAAGTTAGAATGATTAATCATACTTCTTACCATGTCCTTAAGCATTTTATTTTGTCTTTCAGCAACACGATTCATATTGGGCGAACCTGACATAGTGTACTGCAGGACGATATCACATTCATCTAGGAATTTAGAAAATGGTCCTGGACGTTCTCCTGAACCGTCATATCTACCATAGTATTCACTAACACAATCAGATCTAACGCTTTTAATCTTTTTACTGAGTTGATTTTCAACTTTAGCTTTATAAATTTTGAACACATTCAGTGACTGTGATTTTTCACTTATGAGATATACATAGCCATATCTGGAAATATCATCTATGAATATTATGAAATATTGTTGACCATTCCAAGCGACCGTAGGAAATGTCCCACAAATATTCGTATGTACTAGTTCTAAGATGTCCAGTCTTGTTGGCTATAAATCTACTTGTATTGGTTTGTTTACCATTAATACAATTAAAACAAATGTCAAAATTTGTAAAATCTAAGGGATCGAGAATTATATCTAACACAAGTCTTTCTATTCTCTTTTTAGAGATATGACCTAATCGTTTGTGCCATAATATACCTAAATTCTCGGTAGTTAATTTTTTTTGGTACCTCAAGTACTTAATTGCAGGGATTCATCAAATGAAGCAATTGTACCAATCAAATAAAGATTATCATGACCAAATAAAGAACCAGAACCAGATAATTAGGAATCATAAAACAAACTAAATTTCCCATTTCCGAATGAACAAGAATAAACAGATTTGTCCAAAGCAGAAATAGAAATCAAACTCCATCTAAAAGACAGTACAATAAAAGTTTTGTGAAGATCCAAATAAATTCTAGTCTTTAATGTTACTTTCGGCAACTCAGGAAACCATGCATAGACACACTGACATCTCTAAAATGTACTCCCTTACATTGCCTTTGCCTTTATACTTCATTGAAATGAGACTTTTCAAGAGCGTACTGATTTCATCTTTTTCATTCTTGACAAATCTCTTTTCAATATTGGTAAGGAATTCCTTAGCTGTAGTGATTTGATTAGACATTGTGCCTTGAATGCTTTTGGAATGGCTCTCTTCATGATCATCATACACACGCAATTCGATTTCTCCCACCTTTCCATATCTCTCTTTTCATCAGAGGTACTTCATTCGTAAATGGTGGGGGAGAATTAGTCCTTAACCCAAGGTCGAGATCCATAAAACCAAGAACAATCAAAAGATTGTCTTTCCATGACTTGAAGTTAGAGACATTAAGCATAGGAATTGAGTTGATACTAGTAGTAATATTAGTGGGATTAATAGCTGAAAAGAGAACAACAATAGTTGAAAAAAGCTCACAAACAAAACTTATCTTAAGAGCAAAAATAATTCAAATAAAGGTAAAACCCATCTTAAGATATCGGGCGCTCCATAAATATTTTATCTTTGGATAAAAGATTAATTTGTAAGTGATATCTTAATGTAGTAATCAAACATTGATAATAAGAACATGTCAAAAAATAAATCGGCCCTTGGGTCGATTTATTAGTCACATCTAAAACAAAATAATCATCACATATTGATTACTACAAGTGCAAATGCATTTACTTTAAATATTGACCTTCCTTTGGGCTGATCAATAAGAACATAAATCACATACACATAACCCTTTATATTTCAAAATGAAATTAATTTCCACAAAAGAGGTCACTTTGGTGACATATTGTTTTCATTAATTCATTGCGATATATATATATATATATATATATATATATCACTATACCAATATTTGAAAAATAAATTTGCACTGATTTTTTTAGAAAGTCAACGGTCAAAGTCAATTGTTGACTTTGACCATTGACCTTGTGGTTAGACCGGGTCGGGCCAACTCGGATCTCAAACCAGCCTACTAAATTCATGATTTTGTGGGCTTAAATTTTATATGTGCTGAAACCCATTATATAAATATTTTATGTGGGCCTAAAGCCCGTAACTTTTATTTATTTGTTGTGAGCTAAAGCCCACAAACCCCAAAAATTGTCATAGATTCGAAGGTTGGTGCAACCGTTACACTTTTGTGTAACCGGCTTGCAGCCCTTGCAAAAAAAACAATTTTTTTGGAATGATCGGGGCGTTACGCCCTTCTAAATTTCACGAGGAATAGTAGACCCAATAAGGTCATAATACAGTAAAGGATAAATGCCTAACGGAGGATCAGTTATAACATTTGAATCCCTGTCTAACAAGTCTCTACCTAAACCAAAATTAGTCAACCAATCAGCCACATAATTTGCCTCCCTATAAACATGTAAGATTTCAACATCTCATTCCCTAACCAACATAGCTTTAATTTTCATAATAAGATTATAGTGTCTATCAACCCCCCACTACCATTCTTAATAAGCTTCACCACAACCTTGGAGTCAGACTCCAAAACCACTCTCTGAATCCTTTTATCCCATGTAAGTTGCAACCCATCATAAACAGCCCATAACTCCGCAGTTACTAATGAACAAATCCCAATATTTCTTGCAAATCCTCCTATCCAATTTCCTATATGGTCTCGTATCACTCCTCTTGCACCTGCCAAACTCGGATTGCCCTTACCGCACCCATCAACGTTTAGCTTGATCCAACCTTCCACCGCATATTTCCACCCTATATAATTAACCACTGTACCTCCAGTCATTTCCCTATAACTCCTGTCCTGCACCATCTTACTATCTTCCACCATTCTCCTTATAGCAAGCATAGTCCCATACCAATTTCCTTGGTTTCCTCCGAGTGTTCTACTGCATCTCTCCTTCCATATGTACCATAATGCTACTCCAAACACCAGCTGTCAATCCCCAAAATGATTAGTCCTATTCCTGGATGAGAAGTTGGACACCAACCAAGCATACCAATTTTGACTGAAAAAAACTTCCCTTTCCTCCACCTTTATGAAGGCCTCCCAAATTGTCCTTGCTTTAAGGCAATCTTGAAGTGCATATGTTACAGATTCCACTTCATTACCACAATAACTACAACACTTATTATTTGTTAACCTCCTTCTCCATCTCATTTCATTGGTCATTATAGCATTATGAGCTACAGTCCATAAAAACACTCTGATTCGTTCCATTCCCTTTCACTTCCATACAATCCTCCATATAGGATCTTGATCCATAGTCTCCCCTTCCTCCCAAACCAAATAAGATGTTTTAACATTAAAATTACCATTCGCTGAAAGATCCCATACCACTAAGTCTTCTAGCGTATCTTGTCAAGGAGGGATATAGCCAACAATTCCCATCACAACTTGTACCGTAAGTAAGTGAGCAAAAACTTGTCATTTTCAGTTGCCTCTACCGTCCACCATTTCAGCCATTGTGTAGTTTAGAGACTCTATTTGCATCTCCTGTTGTAAATGATTAACAAGGGGGCCACAACCTTCCACCAAACTATCTTTCGAAAACAAAACTTGTTTTCCATTCCCCATATTCTAGCTTATATTTTCATGCACTACATCCCATTCCCTACATATGGACTTTCATAGCAAAGAGCCTCTAGATGTTGCCACTGGACGACCTTCTCCCCTATTAGAACTCATATAATTGTCTTTGAGGAACTAAACTCACAGGCTATTATCCTTTAACAAACCCCATTCCAATTTCATAAGAAAAGCTTTATTCATCAACTCCATTTTTCTGAATCCCATCCCACCATTCTCTCTTGGTTGACATAACTTCTTCCAGTTTACAAGATGAATCTTGTCTCTACCCTCCTTCTGACCCCAAATGAATCGTCTACAGATGAATAATTGCAGCTTGCAATGGGTATAAAGGGATGGTGGCAAAACAGCTTTGCACAATGTGATCTTTCCTGCCAAAGATAGATTGCTCGACTTCCACCCTACCAATCTTCTTTTCAAATTGTCTATTAAGTAGTTATAGGTCTGCTTAGTACCTCTTTGATGCAACAAAGGGACCCCTAAGTACTTTCCCAAGTCTTTTGTTACTTGGAACCCACTCCGTCTGCTAATATCATTTGCCAAAGCAACTCACACATTCTTGGAAAAAATATTTTTGTCTTTGCAGCACTGACTCTCTGACCCGAAGCTGAGCAAAACATATCAAGACATTGAGCCACATTTTCAATCATCTGTTTCATGCTTGTCTCTGTAAACAAAAGCATGTCATCCGCAAAGCACAAATGAGAAATCTTCAATCCATTTCTTCACTCACTAAAGGGCTTCCAACTATTATCCGCAACACTGTTATTTATTAATTGCGATAATCTTTCCAAGCAAAGAACAAAAATATGCAGAGATAAAGGATCATCCTGTCTTATCCCTCTATTAGGACTGAAATTCTGAGTTGCAACACCATTCCACAAAACACTAAGAGAAGCATATTTAATACAACTCATGATGAGTCGTATCAGATCACCATGTATTTTAGCTTCAATTAATGTATCTCAAATAAAACTCCAACTTAGGCGATCATAAGCCTTCTCCAGATCAACTTTGATGGCCATAAATCTTTTTTTCCTGTCATTTTCCGCATGGAGTGGATAATTTCTTGGGCGACAATAATATTATCTGTAATATGTCTTCCTGGAACGAAGCTACTCTAGACTTCACTAATCAGCTTCGGCATCAAATTTTTTAGTCTCCCAACTATCACCTTAGTCATTGTCTTGAAGATCACATTGAATAAACTTATTGGTTGAAATTGATGAAGGTATTTTGACACTTGAAGTTTTGGAATCAAGACCACATATGCCTGGTTTATTGGAGCAATGTCCATATTGCATGTGAACACATCCTTAATATACCTGCAAACAAACTAGCCAACCACCTACCACTGAGATTGATAGAAAACTGACTGATACCCATCAAGTCCCGGGGCTTTGTATGGCTTCATCTCAAAATAGCTTCTTTTATTTCTTCATCTAGCACTGGGGTAACCAACTGCTACATATGGTTAGGGTCAATATTTGGGAATCGACCTCCAAATCTTGTCTCCTCTTGAATTACCTCGTGATCATTCTGAAATATTTTTTGTAAAAATTCTCTAGCCATTTTCTTTAAATTTTCCTCTTCCCACACCCAAATATTCCACTCATTCTTTAATGCCTTAATTTTGTTCTTTTGTCTTCGAATAACTATTTTCATATGAAAATAGGAGGTGTTCCTATCTCCAAATGAAATCCACTGACATCGTGATTTTTGATACCAATGAATTTCCTCCTGATGTAGAATCTGTTGATATTCCATTGATAACTCATCCTCTAATTTGTATAAAAATGGATTTCCTTGCCATGTTATAGCTTTCTGGACTCCTCCCAATCTAGCCAAAACTTTTTTTTCCCGTTGAAAAATGTTTCCATACACATCCCTGTTCCAAACTTTCAATTCAGCTGTTAACTTTTTTAAAGCCTTTGGAACCTCTAAACCTGTCTCCCAACCTTTCCTCAAGAATTCTGCAAATTCATCATGATGTAGCCAGGCAGCCTCAAACTGAAATGGTTTTCTTTGTCCTCAAAACCTTTCTTTTTGCTCTTCTAACTCTACAAGGATAGTGTGATGGTCTGACTTTACTCGAGGAAGAACTAACATCCTCGCATCCTGATAGGATTGACGCCATTAAACATTTCCAAAGCACCTATCCAGACGCTCATACACTCTACCATAACCATTTCTAACTACCTCTCTCCATGTGAATCTAGGACCGTCCCTAAATCTATCAACTGACAATCCTTTACCCATTTAGCAAACGAGGCGATCCTCTGATGATCAACTTCGGCTCCCCCAATCTTTTCTGTGTCCATCAATATTTCATTGAAATCACCTATCACCTTCCATGACTTCCTAATATTTCTAGCCAACTGTGCAACTTCATCAAAGTATTGCTTTTTTAAAGTGACATTTAGATTTGCATACACCACCGTAAACATCCACGAATCATTATCCCCTCATTCACAATACCATTTATATTATGTCGCGAATAATTCAAAAATTTTATATTAACTCTTGATTTATTCCATAACAACCATATACCTCCCGACATACCCTGGGCCTCCACCCTAAAATGAGATTCAAAGCTTAATTTTTCAATAATTCTATCAACCCTAACTCCACTGACTCTAGGTTCCACAATTGCCAAAATATTACACTGATATAATCTCCTCATATCATGTACTACCATATAAAATCCATCACTTCCAGCCCCTCTACAATTCCAAAATAAAAAATTCATAATAAATTTTGTAAATTGACAGGTACCAAACACCGTAATTATGTCCTTGTCATGTGACCAACCTTTTGGCCCTCGACCTCTTCCTCCTCCAATAAATTATCCCCCACAATTGTGGATAATCTGTCTACCTTCTCAAATTTTGTAACATCTGCAACCACCATAACTCATCCATCCATCCATGTTGTTTCGTCCGGGGGTTATGGTTCCCGATTCATCTCCATTGGATTTTTCATCATTAGACTTTCATCTTTGTAGACATTGCAATCCGGTGGCAAAGCTTGCATCTGTTCTAACTGTGAAAAATTACAGGTGTTATTTTCCATGAACAAATTTATTCTTCCCTTACTGTTATGTACCCCAACATCTTCCATTTTTCCTATCCCTTTGCTTCCCCGAGCTTGTAATTGTTTTGCTGGTTCCCGTTACTTTAAATTGGTATTTGAAGGGCCTTTCGTTTGGCCTGTCTGTCTTCAGCCCACTCTCCCTTGCCTCTATCACTTGGCCCATTCAGCCGTTAGTTCTAGCCCATCTTCTATCCAATTTGGACCCGCTTCACTTGTTTCACCTGCAGGCCCAGCTGAACTCCTCTCTCTTTATTTAAAGCATTTTCCTTTAATTCTCTCCCGGTAATCACTCTTTCTTCTTCATCTTCTTCATTCAATCTTTCCGCTCCCATAATCTCAGCTTCCTCATTGAATCTCATTAAAGCCTCATAACGACTTGTTACCTTTAAATTACCCTCTTTTATTGTTCCAGATCTTCCTCCTTTATTCTCAACTTGATTTCCGTTCTTTACCATTGTAGTTAACTTCTCAGTCACTATTTTCTTGATCGACTGGTGAGGTCGTCTTTCAGCTATCATCCAGTTACCAAAGGACTCCAAAATTTCTGGTCTTACAACTAGAACCTCATTGTCATTCTGCAGTTCCATCTCATCTTGGACCTCCTGATCTTCTTGTTTTTCATAGGGCATCTCTCCTGTTTATGGCCGTATTGGCCACATTTGAAGCAAACCAGGTGCAAACCTTCATACATTATCCTCTAATTCTTCTTCTTACTTTAAATTTTGCTATTAATGGATTTCTAAGATCATCCTCAACACACATTCTTGCAAAATTTGCCCTGATTCCAATGGTTGTTGCTCGTTCCACTTTTAAGGTTTTCCCAATTCTATCCCCAATTTTCCATAACACATTAGTGTCATAATACTCCATTGACAAATCTTGCAACCTAATCCACACTATAACCTTGGCAATGGAAGCCACCAGTGGATCGAAATTGGGATGCCAAGTTTAGACTGCTAGGTTGTGATCGGCCACCATCCAAGGCCCTTCAAAGAGCACATGTGCTTTGTCCTCTGTGTTGGCAAATTTTGCCAAGTAAAATTCATTTCCCAAATTTGTCAATGTGAAATCACCTCGTAATTTCCATATATTTTTTAGTTTTTGCATGAGGAACATGTATCCCACCTTTCTTCCCATTAGCTTTATGATAATGGTTTATTTCCATGGTTCTCTGATGCGCTTCTTCTCCTCAGCCGATAACTTGATCACCAGGCAATCATCCTCATCACAATCATCTTCATCATCATCTAAAATTTCTTCAGTGGCATAGTTGTCCTCTGTAGTTTTTAGTTCGACAAACGATTCTCCCATATGTGATTTGAGGTAAATGTTACCCCTTGTTGATCCCATTGTGTTGTTGCTATCTCCAATTTTAACTTTCTTGCTTGATCTTGTCAATAAATTAGCTTCTTCAGTTGACGTCGCAGTAGCTTCAATAAGAGCATTTTGTTCTCTGGTGGTTGTTTTATAGTGCTAGTTTGAAAAAAATCTTACCATAAAAAAAGCAATTTAATTTATGTACTTGCATCCCTTCACTGCCACCTTATTATTATCTTAAGGTTTGGCAGTTGTTACAAATTTTGTAACTATTGCACCCTATCGTTTCATTTTTTTAATTCTTCATCTTCACAAGTTGACCAAGGATTTCCTTATACCGGTGAATTACTTCACCAGCGCTTGATATCTTCTAGCACTGGCAGCCTACGGATGCCAGTCTAATTTTCCTTCATCTTCGCCATATATATATATTGTCAGTTTCATTCATTCACTTCACTAGCAGTCAACGGGCTGCCAGTTGAAGTCTTTCGTGCACCAGCGCTGCCATGGCAGCGCTGGTAAAGACAATAGACTAGCAACCTATGAGCTGCTAGTTTAATATATACATACATATTGTATATTTTGATTAACTTTAACTACTACATATATTCTCAATAATTCAACATAAAGTGGCTCTGATATCACTTGTTATATTTAGCATTTCATAGCATAAAGAAATGATAATCATGTTGAATTATCAAGAACACATAAACGATAAAGTGGAAGCGTGCTTGAATCCATATCTGGAAGTCGCTATCTAGAGTCGTACGGATGACCTTCCAGATTAACACGTGAACCTTAGAGAACCCTTTGATTCTCTCTAACCTTAGCCTTATTTTCTCTCTGATAATGGGATGTTAGTATGAGAATGTGGCACGAGTAATCTGGGGACCATAACCATATATATAGGCAACCACGTACCTTTTGGTATTCATGCCTTTTGGCATTACTACCCTTTGATATTCCTACATTAAATGTCCACACCCTATTAGATACACCAAAACCCAATTGCCTAAAAAATACTTAGCAGATCATTTTTAATTAGGATTCACCTTATTTGAGAGTCCACAAACACATAATTATTCTCATATAAGCCCAACATTGGATTAATGATCCAACAAACCCTTTTCCTAGTGATGAAACTATAATCAAGAAATATTTTGGTTGTGAAGGGGGATTTAACCATCACAAAGTGCATAACCCTAAGAGGGGTTTCCTAGTTTTTGAAGTTGAGGATGTTCATAAGTGGCTCTATAAGTGTAACCAGTACTTTAAAGTAGAAGAAATAGAAGACTTGGAGAAGCTCAAATTAGCATCTTGTTATTTTAATGGAATAACTTTGTATTGGCACTAGAAGTTTATAAAGAGTTGAGGAATCTGTGAAGTCTAGACATACAATAAGAATTTAATATATTGGAGACATACAATAAGAATTTAATATATTGAGACATACAATAAGATTTTTTTTTAAATTTGTTAGTTTTTATTTTATGATATTTTATGAACATAATTATTTTCTAATGTATTTTCTATTTATTTTAAATCGTGAACGAATTTTAACTAATGAAGTTCTATATCCATAATTATGATGTATTGTATTCAAAAATATTTACTTACGATTTTTCTACTTACATGATTTTAGCCATGATTTTACGACTTTTGTACGGGTAAATTCAGGTACGATCTTATAATTTTATGATCCGATTTTATGATTTGGGTTTCAAAAATCCTTTCCGTGTCGTGTCAAAATTTCAATTTTTACAACATGGTGGCATGAGGTATTGATACTATGGTAGTCGAGGGATACACTCTTCTCTCCTCAGTCCGCTCCAATCGGGGCCTCGTGTATGGGTTCGACGGTTCTTGAGTTTTCATTTTGACCCATTTTTATCAGTAAGACAAACCAAGTTCAGCGAGCCTTGGGAGTGGATATCCAGCCTTTTGCCTCCCCCCTTAAATTACTTGTTTAAAAAAATATAAAACTGGGTAATTATATGCTCAGTTATTATTTAATTTATAATAATAAGATAGATCTTTTCTTTTCTTTTCTTTTTTAATTATTTGAAAGAACTTGAGATTAAGTACTTGACTTTAAAATACTTATTTATGAATATTTGATAATAATATATTTCTAAGATTATCATGCATTTCATTCTTGACATACTTATTATGTTAATGTGCTAGACATAATCCAACAAAAATAGAAATAATTTAAAATTTTGCATACTTAATAAAAACAAATTCATACATTCACTTTAAAAAAATAAAATACTTACATATCAAATATTTAATAACCTACATAAATCAATCAATCATTAATCAATATATATATATATATATATACACACACAAAGTTGTTAATAAATTAACAATACTTGCCCATCAAATATTTAATAATTCATATAAATCAATCAATCATTCTGGATATATAATATAATTAGAATTACTTGTGTGTCCTATATCCAAGTCCTCACAAATAAAATTATAACATTTATTAGAAAGAAAATTGTACATTGAATGCCTAATTAAGAGTATAGTTGAGATTATTTTTGAAAATATTTATGGATTATAAATACATTAAAATGATGTTTTAAAAAAAACAAAATATTTTTATGGTTTGACATTAAAAGATCTAAAAACATTAAAAAAATAATTGAAAATAAAAAATTGAAAATACAGTGACAAAGAAGTCTATTTTTATGGTTTGACATTATAGTAAAGTTGCGGAAATGCATTTCTGTAACTGTATTGATGGTTTTAATTTTGTAGGACCGGGAAGGGGCAGATGGGGCCAGCATGTCTTGGGTTTATTAGGACAGGATAAGCTCTGGGATGTTTGGTCAACGGGAGCATATTTCCCTACCTAGAGCACAAAAAGAAACCCTAGAATAGACAGCCTTGTTACCATGTGCACTAATTTAAGAGCAACGTTCCAAAAGAACGACCTCCCTTGCTCCCCCCCACTACCTTCGGGAACAACCACCATCGCATGCAGTCCCTTTCAGTGGCGCTACTCCTCAAAATAACCTTTTTATCGTCAAAACCTACCCCTCAGTTTTATTTCTCCCTCTAACACCCACTATTTTCATCACTCAATCTACCTACTCGTCTTATGAAGAATGGGATCTTCACAGTTCACTCATCCCCGACACTCTTCTACTTCCAATCTATGTACACATCTACTGAGATGCATTTCGTTCTGTTCCTCTTCTTTTTCGTATCTTAAAGTGGGTGAATGAATGCCAATATTCTACAGACGCAAAATGAATATAGTTATATATATATATATATATATATATAACTGAAATGTTCTACATTGCCTTACAAAAGCAATTTTGAGAAAAAATAAAAATTTACTTTTTATTAAATATTTTTATGTTTATAGATCATTGTCATGTACTGATATCATTTTATATCACTCCTTTCCAATTTCTTATACAAGGATCATCTTCAAATATTTATTTTAATTTATGTCTTGTGATAATTAAACACAACATAACATTAAAAAACTCTTTATCTACACCAAGTCAAGGCTCAAACTTCCATGTTTACAAGACCAAAATTTTTCTCTTGTCGATCCCATCAAAATTATATACATAATTTGTATTTATCATATACATATTTTCCCAATAGCACCACAACTTAACAATTTTTATAATGATAATAATTATGCTTACATCAATGTATACCAATTTCAATTACAACCAACACAAGAGTGTCATTATTTTAAAATCATCATTAGTACATCAATACACAATCACTCAAATTAGTCTTACCAAGGGTTTGTTTGAGAGTATGATTGATGTAGTTTTCTAAAGTACTCTTCCTTTAGAAAAGTATCAGAATTATTTTTTTTTATTTCTTAAATAATATTTTTGACATTAACACATCAAAATGATCTAGAAATATCAAAAAAATATTTACTCTACAGTAAATAATAATATTTTTTTCAAAAATATTTTTGAAATGTAGTGTCAAAACAAGACCCATATCTCATTTTCTTCTCAATACATTCAGATTAGCATTCCATAATTTTGTTCTAAATCAATATCCTATGTATACTAGGAGTCGATGATTTTTTATATGTATATTTTGTTTAAGTAAAAAATCATTCTTGACTTACATCGGTCTCTAATACTAGCAGACTTATAAACCTAAACTATAAAAACCAAGCTTAAACTAAAGCATTGCCAATTTCACAAAAAACAATGATGAGAATTCATCCACATATTTTAGAAATCATGTTCGTTGTATATTAGTCTCTAAAACTAACAGACTAATTGATTTAAATGTTCATAAACATTCAACAATACTTGACAAAAACTCATCAAAGACGTGTTCATATATATTTTTTTCTTAACTTATTTTAGGGTTAAAAACCACAGGTTAACTCTATGTCAATCCCTTAAACAAGAAGAATTATTGAATTGAATGTTAATGTTTTTTCATCAACAAATTAGCGACTTGATGAAACTTATGGAGGTATTTTCAACTCATTTTAAGGCTAAAACCATGTGTTATGTATATTTTGTTCCCTAAAACTAAAAGACTCGTCCTAATCATTTTGAAAGTTTAAACAAAGAATAATAAAGAGGAAAACAAAAACATAAACAATAAAGGGAAAATTTATTATGTTTCACCAAGACTCGCGTTATTTAAAACCCTAGTATTATAATATATATATATATATATATATATATATATATATATATATATATAATCTTGGTGAAACATGAAGGAAAAACAACTAGAAAAGACTTAAATGAAAGGTTTGACACATACCAACAAAATATTCCAAAGAGAACATGAATTTATACCTTGATGGAGGTTGCTACTAGTATTGCAAAAGAGATGCGATTCTTTTTTGGATTTAGAGCATCAAAACATCATAATTTATCAAGTGATGGTTTCATGAACAAAGATTCAAACATGTGCCTATCAGTTTAATCCTAGAACATCATGTTTTTTAGGTTTATTTATTTTAAAAAATAGGGTATCTTATAGGTGAAAAAAGTAGAAAATATTGGTATACAATTATTTCAGGATATTAAAATTTGATAAAATACATGCAACTCAAATTTTCTTCCACATGAAATCCCAAATTTAATCCTTTCATAAAGATTTTAGATGTCACCCTCGAAATCCCAATCACCTATTCTAGCTTTATTTTGACTTCTATAACTCCAAATAAAGGTTAAAAACCAAAATAGCTACAGTGAGCTTATAGACAATTCCAAACTTCTTGGTTATGCTATGTTTTGAACTTCAAAAAAAAAAAACAAGTTTAGGAATCAGGCTGTCAAATTTATTTTGGGTCTATGTCTTAACTTTCCAAATCAAGCAAATGAACATTTGATAATGCGGTTATGTAATAAATGTGAAGGTCTTTTAAGCTTGATTTATTAGCAAGAAATTTGGATGAAAGATTTTTATTGTAGATATAAAAAGAAGCTTGCGATGGCTAGAGCTTTTTGCTATAACTTGCTACTTTTTTTTTATCACAAATGAAAGGTTATGAAGTGTGCTTTTGGAGCTATAAAATAGGAGTGATCTGCATTGCTAGTTTAAGTAATAAAATAAAAGGTGTAAGGACGAATGTTTGTACAAAGTTTGCAGCCATAAAAATAGGATGAGGATTCTAGCAAGAAGCAAGAGGTAAAAGGATTTGTTTATGACAATTTTGTAATATTGGTATTAAAGAAGGAGAGCATGTTCTTTCGATCTACTTGCTAGCAAAACGTAGAGGCTAAGAGCATCTCCAGCCGGCATGGTATATTTAAGAGGTAAAAATAAAAAATTGATATTTTAGCAAATTTTTTTCCAGGCTAATATGTGTTTTTATGGCTTGTTCATTTGAGAGAACAAAAAATGGAGAAAATATGGCATTTGTGTTATAGACACGAGTATAAAAAAAAATGGCATCATTTATCCTTCCACTTCTTTTGAATTTTTGTGTAGAGATTGCATTTTTCATAGAAAATTTTTATATTTTTAATTCTATTTTCTCCCTCTTTATGATATTTAACTACGAAGCCTATGAAGAATTATTTTCTAGGTTTTATTATCAAGCTTGTGATAAAAAAAAATATGTGGGAAATTTTAGAGGTCAAGTTAATAGATAACTAGTTTGAAGAATTAATATTAAAAAGATCTCACATGATTTAAATTAAGTTAAAAGAGCAATGCTTTTGACTTAAGTTAAAAGAAAAAAAATACACAAGTCCTCTTAAACTCAAAAGTAAAAAACAAATTAGAAGAGACCACCTAAGATCAATATTACAAAAATATTTACACAATCTCTCTAGGACTTAAAAGTAAAAAACAATTACAATAACCCTAATAACCCTTATAGGCTTAATATTATTGAAACATTTGCTAGAGTCTTTTAAGACTTCAAGTAAAATGTTTTGTGAGAGTCCTCGGAGGCTCAATTTTAAGACTTGAAAACAAAAACAAAATGATGTATGAGATTCCTTTAAGACTCAATCATAAGAGATAATACAAGAGTCCTCTAAGAGTTAAAATTAAAGAAATATTTGTGAGAGCCTTTTAGAACTCAATTGCACATGAGATAGTTCGGGTCCTCTAAAACTAAAAAGTAATGAGATTTAATTGTAAAAGTCTCAAGATGGTAAGGTTTGGATCAAATTCACAAGAGTCTTCTAAATTAAAAGGTACATAAACATTTATGAGAGTCTTCTTTCACTTTATAATAAGAAAAGTTTGCAAAAGATTTATTGGGCTTAAAATAAAACGAGACCTTGATAGGTTTAAATTCACCACAGTCTAGCTAGACTCAAATTTATTGGAGCTTTGATAAGATCAAACAAAAGCTTGCAATAGCCCTTTTAGGCTTAAAAAAGGAAGCTTACTAGTTCTAATTTTACAAAAGTCTTACTGGACTCAAATTTGTTAGAGACCTGTAGGTCTTAAAAAGAAAACAAGAATCTTATATGGACCAAAATAGTTGTAATTTATTTATTTATATATATAAATCTATCTATCTATCTATGAAACAGTGTCCTTTCATATGAATAACGTCATCCTTCCTTTCGATGTTCAACTTACCCTATTAGAAATTAAAATCGATTGAACTCATCTTTGCTAATATTATGACATTTAAACCCCTAGCTTGTGCAAGTTTTCTTAAGAACATTATATGCATGGATGCTTGTTATGTTATGGTAGGTTTATAAAAAACATGCCATTGAAGCCTTATAAAACATTTGCATTGTCCACTCTTAGTAACCTTGTTCCCTAACTATTTTGAGAAACCTTGTACCATTCACTACTTGGTGAATTAAAATTTGCTCGTAATATTTGACCTTACCCCTAAATGTAGTATGTGGATATTTGTTTATTATTACCCGCTCTTCGTAATCAACAATGAGAAGTTATGCTCTATTACTCTTAAATTTTAAAGGAGTTCATTACCTCATCATTGACTATCATTATTGTCATGAATTCTTTCAAACTAAACTGCTCTTAGATGATTAGATTGTGTTAATTTCTAATAGCCATCAAAAGGCATTCATGCATTATTTTTATTCTTTCTATGAAATTTTCAAATTCAGTTAATGAGGTAATTTTGTTGTAAAACATTCTTTCAAGAAATCATTTTTTTCTTCTTATTTTAGGACAAATCCATAAATCTTAAAATCCAATTATTAAAATGAAATGATTGAGATGTAAATTTGAAAATATTTTTATCAATTGAGAATTAACATTTCTTTGATCGAAAACCCAAAACATTCCATTCCAATGTGAAAGTAAAATTTTGGATATTTTATTGGCACATGACAAAATAAGTGTTTTGAGATAGTGAAAAAGAATGGTTATCTCAGAATCTTATCTTTTAATTGATCAAATGAATTCTCTAGACGGATTAGTATTTTTAGAAAGAAAATTTTAGATTCCAATAGAAGATTTTTTTTTAAATCAAATACTGTATACTTACATTATATGTTCTTAATCATTTTTTTATAAAACAATATAATACATATAAGCAAGTAATGATTTTGCTTAAATATTTTTCTTCTCTTTTTACGGTTATAACTTAACCACAAAACTCAATTTGTATTTGTTTTAACAAACAAAAGTTTTTAAGAGTACATGATGTTGGCTAAGGTTCATGTCAATGAATATATAATTTATAAGGTTCAAAAAGTGTTAAAATATGCATATATATATATATATGATAGCTTATTCATATACAAAGATATTTTATTTTTGTTGACTTGATTTTAATATTTTCATGATTGATCTTACTACTATCTTAATTTTCTAAGTTCTATTATGTGCTTTGTCATTGAAATTTGGTTTATGATTTGAACTTTGCACCATCATTACAGGTGCTTTGGAGAAATTTTGTCTCCCTTTTTTTTATTGTCTTGTATTCTAGCTCTCTTTTTTAAAAATGCTATCCCTTTTAATTTTTTTTCTTATTTCTTTATATTTAGAGAATTTTATTAGTTATGTAACAACAAAAACATACCCTAATGTAAGGGGTTACCATAGTCTAATGCATTAACTAAAAAGATATTTAAGGCTCAAAATGGGACATAAAGTGAAAGTTTTAGTTATGAAAGTTACATCAAAGATGACTTTTCTGCAATTCAAATGCAAATATGATTGTCGCGGCGATGTTTTTTTCCTGCATCACGGCCCGATATCCCCTGTGATTGGAGAGACAACGGTGCGCGATGAAAAGGATGGTTGTTTTATAGTTGTAAAAATTATGACTTTAATTATCAGGAGTCATCACCTAGTATTAAATTTACTAGGAACCTATTGGTCTACAGGAGTTTAGATAACGAGACTTGTTGCGTAGGGGGAAGACACATCATCCATAGTGCAACTTACCTAAGGTAAGATCTATTGTAATTTGATTGTCTGCATTTTCATAAACTATTTTTTTGTCTACGTGTGTACTTCACAAAGTAATTTTACATCGTAGTTAAAAACTCTTTTTTTTTATCTATAGATGTATTATAAAATATAATTTTACACTGTAGTAAAAAAAATAAAATGCATTTTTTTTAAAATAAAAATTAAAATTAAAAAAAAATCTAGGTTGAACCTGACCCACCTCTGTTGGCCTTAGGATAGACCCAGCCCTGTGAACTAGGCTAGGCCAAGAGCAGTCAGGCACAAAACCAAAACCAAACTAGAATACACACACACGTGAATTAACTAGCATGTGAATAGTGTAATGATGGTTGGCCGAGCATGACGAGAGGGTCACCTACCATTGTCGTCGGGTAGAGTAGGTCAAGGTTGCTCTCCTTGTCATGGCGGTGTCAAAAATTATGGCCCGTGTGGCCTGTTGGCGCTTCGGAAGTCAACAGGCTCACGTTGCTGGTTTGTGGTTGTTGCTTCTCTAGATCTAGTTGTTGTAGTTTGAGATGAAGGCTGATCTGTTGCAGGTTACGATGGAGGTGTTTGTTATTTCTATGCTCACTTGGAATTGTTGCAGGCATTGGCGAGGAGAGAGAGTTATGGCGTAGGAAGAGAGTGAGGTTGTTGTTGGTTCAACCAGAGATGAGGAAGATGGCTGAGAGAGAGATGGCTAACCCTGCCGGAGATGTGTAAGATGAAGATATGATGGTCTCATTCCGTCATCTCCTTCTCTCTCTATAAATTTTTCTATTGCCCCCTTCCTCTTATGTATTTTTCTCTGGTTTCCCTGGTTTTTCCTTTGTTCCTCTTCCTCTTTCCTCCTCTATTCTTTTATGTAAATTCTCCCCCCTTCCTCGTCATGCATGGTTGCTACTTATAGGAGAAAATTGGTTTACACTAGTGGCTCAAACATTGTGGCTGTAGGCGGTGGGATGGCTTGCCAACAACAAAGTGGCAGTTGTCGGCATGCGGTGCAGATAGGCTGTCGGCATGCGACAATTTTGGGAGATAACATTGCAATTTGGTCCTTCTATTTGTAAGTATTCTAATTTCACCCCAATTGGTTTTGAACTTTTAATTTTGTGCAATTGTATCCCTGTCCAAAATTCGACAGCAATCTTGTCTTGCACACCTTTCTTATTTTGATCATTGGTTTCTAATTTATGCAATTTAACCCTTAATTGACCATTAAACTCTTAATTTTTTTTATTTGACCCCTAACTTCACATAATTTGCTTGGAAAATTCAATTCGGTCTCTAAAAATTCTAATCTTCTCAATTGAACCTAAATTAAGCTCAAGAATTTGATTTTTCATGGATTAAGCCCTTAATTAATTTGAAGTGACCAATTTAAAGTATAATTAAGTTCTTTCACTTAATTAAATCCTTTATCTGGACCCTTATAATTCAGTTCTTGCACTTAATTAAATCCTTCAATTAACCCCTAAATTAATTCCTAAACATAATTACATTTTAAATTGGTCGACAATTAAATCAAATCAACCCATAAAAATATAATTATATCGTACGACTTAATTTTTACACAGATTTATCCAATGATAAATTATTTTTGCCTTAAATATGTACTTTCCTCTATTTTTGGGGACAAAATAGATACCATTGAACTCTCAAAAACAACCAAAATTTCCGCATTGATTTTTCTACCAACACCGACCCCTTTTATTTTATTTTTTATTATTTTTGGGTAGATTTTGGGAAATAACCTAGAAATTGGGTTATAACAATGATCTTATTGATAAATCTTAGCCTTATTAAAAACTCATCCTTAATTAGAAATATAATGAGGTTAACCTCAAAAGAGCAATAAGATGTGTGGGATCATGGCCTAAATATATATTGTTTATCAATATTTATGTCATGAAATAATTTTATTTTATTTTAAAAACAACTATATTATATAGGCAACATTTTCCTTTTTGAGTTTTGTTTGCAATGAAAAGAATATTTTGAGTTTAAAAAAATATAGGAGCGAGGCTTTAGCATTTTAAGTTTACTGGGAATAGAAAATGACATTTTAGGATTGAAAAGGAGGGATTTCCCTTAGCATTTTCATGACATGGCTTGGAATTTGACCAATTTTGAAAGTTTTTATAATTAATTTCCCATTTTACTTTCAATCATATATGAAAATAAAATGTAAATTATTACTTTCACCTAAACATATATTGGTTTCAAAATAACAATAAGAAACAAAGCATAATTCAATATAAGATGCAATGTGATCCCAAAACAATGAAGATTTAAATATGTACAACAAGGGTAATGTCGTAACCCAATTTTTGGGTTATTCTCCAAAATAAAATAAAAATGACAAAAATAAAATAAAAGTGGTTTGGTGTTGTTAGAAAAATTGTGGTGAAAATTTTGAATATTTTATGAGCTTAATCATATCCCTGTTGCGCCCAAAAATGAAAAAATACAATTTCGAGATAAACATTAAGTCAAAAATCATAATTATATTTTTTATAAGCCAAGTTGATTTAATCATGGGCTAATTTAAAATATTATTATGTTTGAGAATTAATTTAGAGTCCAATTGAAGAATTTAGTTACGGGCTTAATTTAGTGCAAGGACTTAATTATGCTTTAAATAGATCAAATTAATTTTATTACGGGCTTAATTGACAAAAAGTCAGATTCTTGAATTTAGTCCGGGTTCAATTAAGAAGATTGAAATTTTTGGAGACTCAATTGAATTTTTCCAAGCTAATTGTGCAAATTAGGGACCAAATTGAAGACAATTAAGAATTTAATGCTCAATTGAAGGTCAAATTGCACAAAACAAAAGGCAGGGACCAGAATAAAAAGGCACACAAATTGAAGGACCAAAGTGCATTCACCAACAACCCACTATAGCCGAAAGCAAGCACTATGCTTGGTTGCACATGGCAGCCATGGCATACCAATTTGGCTATAAATAGTCATGCATGAAAGAAGCAAAGAGGGGGGGGGGGAAAGAAAGGAGTCTGGAAAGAACAAATTGGAGAGAAATTTTTGGGCAGAAGAGAGGAGTTCTACATAGAAGGGGAGGAGAAGAAAGCTGAGGAGCACCACAGAGGAGAAAAGAAAAGAGGGAGCTACGGATACAGAGAAGAGAAAAATCAGGAGGAAAGAGCTGCGGGGGCCGAGAGAAAAATGATGAAAAACAAAAAACAGCAAACACAGAGAAGAGCAAAATCTGGGAAGAATTGATAAAAGCTCGCATGCAGAAACGTTAAAGAAAAAAGAAGAAACAGGGAAGGAGCTTTGCGAAACAGAAGAGAAGATTGACAGAAAAAAAATGAAAAGAACAGAGGAAAGGAAAAGAAGAAATTTGTTTTCACGCAGGGAAGAAGGGAGAAACAAAAGAAAATGAAGGAAAAATTACAAAAAAAAATAGTTGATCTTCATTCCTCTCGGTTTGCTCTCTCTCTCGGTCTTCTCTGCTCCTCTCTCTAAAACCAGAGGCTTCTCTCTTTCTCTCTCGGTGCAGTTCACCGGCCACCCCTCACCACCATTTCATCACCATCATATGTGCTTTCACCCCAGCAACAAGACCATTTTCTCAGGCGAAAGTAAAGGGACCAACAGCAACAGCAGCAGTGTCGAAGGAGGCAACCCACTGTTACTTTTCCAACGACACTCCAGCCACCACGGTCCATGATTTCCAATACCACTACGACAGGAAAGACCACCTCAATCCCCTCTACACGACTGTATAATCATGTAATCCTCTAGTTGAAGTTGAACATTCCCATGAACAGTGCTAACTCTGCACTATTCTTCTTCTTCGTTTTCCTTTTTTTTCCGGTTCGGGCCGGGTTAGCTCGACCCGGACCAAGCAAACTGGGTTGTCAGCCCGCTATGGATGACAGCCCAACCCAAAGACACGTGGGCTTCCAGCCCGTTCATTGTGGACTGTCAGCCCACAGTGGCTGACAGCCAGCCCATAACTCTGTGGGCTTCCAGCCCGTGAGGGATGGAAGCCCAGCTTGTTCAGGGTCGGCTGTCAGCCCACCAGGCTTACAGCCCAGCCTGAAATAAAATAAAATAAAAAATAAAAAATAAAAATAAAAAAAATAAAAAATAATAAAAATAAAAAATAATAAAAAATATATATATTTTTTAAAAAAACAATTTCATTAAAAAAAATATTATGTTCATACGGCCGGATTCCAAAGCTTTTCTCATTGTATTATTTGTAAAAAAAATATGTTGCATAATTTTTTTTCTCTTTCATATTTTAAAATGAAAAATTTGGATATTGTAATTGGTTTACAATTATCCATTGGAAGGCGGCCAAAATGTCAAAAATGATTTAATAATTTTTTACATTGTAAAGTACACCCGCGGATGAAAAAGGATAATTTTCATTTTGTTTTAGATTTCATGGTGTAAATTTACATTGTAAAGTACCCCATTTTTACTACGGTGTAAAATTACATTGTAAAGTACATCCGTAGGTAAGAAAAGATCGTTAACTGCGGTGTAAAATTACATTGTAAAGTACACCGGCAAAAAAAAATTAAAAAAAAACAAAAAATTTGTTTCTTTTAAAAATGCGGTGCAAAATTTTAACTTAGAAAAAAACAATCAAACAACAATGCAGCTTACCTTACGTAGGGTGCACTGGGGGTGATACATCTTCCCCTTGCACAACAAGTCCCCTTACCCTAGACTCTCGCAGACCAATAGGTTCCTAGTGACCTTAATACTAGGTGGCGACTCCCGATAATTATAGTCGTAATTTTTACGACTATAAAAACACCCCCATATTTTCATTGCGCATCGTTCTCCCCTGAAATAGGGGAAAAGCGGGGCGCGTCCAAAAATCGTCGTCGCGACAAGTAATATAACTACATTCACAAGCTTCAAGCACTTATTTCTCAATAATCATGGTTTATTTTATTAACTTCATCAAATGCAAAATTTTACCTCTCTATTCACCTATTAACTATATAATCCACTTGATATCATATCTTGGTACTCTTCATTTAGCCCTAATTGTTTATGTGATGATGTTGTATTCATTATTTTTCCTCAAAAAATGATGACCATCTATAGTGAATCAAATTATAAATCCTTTTGTAAAATATTAAGATTGATAAATGGAGTAACCCTTGGCTATGTTATGATATTTAATTTTAGCATTTTCACTATACCATTTAGATAAAGGAGGTTGGATGGGTTCAAATGGTCAATGTATTATACAACGGGCATTTAAAAGGAATTATAAATATTGATTAGTGGATCTAAGAAGGAAGATGATTGTTCAAGGCATTTTCTTTTATAACTTGAAGTTAATGTGTTTTGAGGAACATGATGTTCAAGACGAAATAAAAATGGTGTTGGTGTTTGGTTTTTTTTTTTGTAGAATATCACATTTCACCTAATAGAAAAACATTCATCAAGTTTCAAACTCTAAGGTTTTTAATGATGATAAAAACTTGGACAGTATGATAGTTTCTACATAATTTTTTCAAATGTTATAAACTAGTCATTTCAACATGCGGTATCCTAATGGTTTTCCATCGAATGATTCTTCAACTGTTCAACAATGATCTTGGAGATTTCGAACTTCAAGATTAATTGGTTAGATCTTTTCTTGGGTAACAATTTGTGTCATTAAAGCCAATGTTGCTAAAGCATCATCAAACTGATTTCTATCTCTTACCATATGAGTGAACTTGATCTCTTCAAATTCATCAACTAATTTTATGACATAATTCTCATATAGTTTCAACTTTTTATCTTTAGTTTGTCATTCTCCTTTTACTTGCTATAGCATTTTTAGTGTGTTATCTGAGTTGATTGATGGCTAGAAAGCACACCAAAATAAGGGTGAAAAGCATGATATATGTGCTGATAAAGGGATTGCACATGCACTATGGAAGAGGTGAGGGCTCAAAGGCGCACACAAAAATTATAAATGAAGGTTTGTAAATTATAATCACCCCAAAACATTTCTTATATTCTTAGTGGGGATGCAATGTATAATGGTGTAAGTATACTTACCTAAGATATATAGGTCCCCTTTCTTCTTCATAATATTCTCTTTTTAGGGTTTGGATCTCTGATTTTAACAGCTTCTCACTTCTGCTTACTCGAGCTGCTACTTATGATTTTTACCTTTAGAGATGTTAGATCTTCACCATATCCATATCCCCCTACTTAAAGACCTCAGTTTTGTTCAATATTTTTTGTTTTCTTAGGAAAAGAACAATGAAACTTGTTTGCATTTTAGATTGCCCCTTAGTATGGTCATGCTCCACAAGTGTCTTAGGCTTCAAGTGCTTGCAAGAAAAGGTTGGTTATTTACAAAGATTGTTTTTATAAAAAAAAAAATTGAATTTCAAAGTCATTCCAAGCACAAAAACTATTTCAATGTTTGCATAAACAAACCTGCTCTAAAAAAAATTCAAGTGATCTCATTGTTAGGTTTTATATTGCTTTTCATGGGAGTGTGAAATGATTCTTATTTCTTGCATGTCAAAAAGGATGGGATCAAGTCTTGTGAACAATTTGTAAGGCTTATTTCGAAAGCATTGTCTATCCATTTAGATTGTCTGTATTTGATTAGAAAGGGCTTTATCAGCTTCTAACGTAGTCTATTGTTGGCTATGAAAAAAAAGATATTTATAGGCTAATTGGTGTTTAAGAATTTTCTAGATTAAGAATCACTAGTTCTTACTCGTAGAGCTCATTTTGGTCCATAGGCTACGAAACCTCATAATTGATTTGCATAATGACTTGTCATACTTACCAATATTTTGTTTGGGCTTTCCATAATAGATTTATAGCACTATTATCATGTTTGTTATTTTGATTTGTTATACTGTACTAAAACCTTTTTATGTTTCTGCCTCCCAACTTTGTTTATGCATTTCTTGTCATGGAAGAGTATATTAAAAGTGCTTTTTGACCCTTGTAAATTGTCACTCAGGGTTCATTATCAAAAGAACTTATGAGGCTCAACAGGGACTGCAAAGAATATTTGATAGTTGTAAAGGTATATCAAAGATGACATTCCCTGATTTCAAAAGCGTGCCTCTAGGATTAGCAAGCTTTGTTTTTCCATGCAAAATGAGTTTTGCTTATTTGCTTAACTAATACGTTAACTTTGTTGTGTGAGTTTTTAGAGATATGAAGTCACCTTTTAAGGAAATCTCCTAAATTCGCATAACTTGTTTGTTAAACAAACATCAATTTGACTTTCTTTTTTATACTATTTTCCAAAAATCTTTATGAAATCAATACTGTATAGTTTAGATGAAAGGGTATAAGGTGTGCTTGTTTTATTTAAACAAAAAGCAAGAGCATGTCATAAACACAAAAAAAAAACATGATCTTATTAAAAAGAAAGACTTGCTTAACAAAAAAAATGTCTTATGGCATTACAAGCAAAATTGCCAACAATTCAAAACCGAAACACAATACGTAACATGATCAAAACAAAAGGCAAATACGGAGGCAGACTTCATTTCCAATTCCAACGCACTTTCATGTCAAAAATTTACTTGGCATAACTTTTTGATTCATCATTTTCGCCAAGCGACAGTTCAACTTCCTAAAGCTTAATTGGGCATGAGCTTCTTTAATGCAACCACCCAACTTTAATTAGTTGCATGAGCTTTTTCTTAAAGACTTGAAAGTATGAATAGTATGTCCTTCGGCACCGGCATAATATTCATAATTGAGGTACTACATAAGTGCTTGAGGTTCAGGAGTTCTTTGCCCAATACTTAGTAGTTTTTGATACATTTCATCTAAAAGTAGTGGTAGTAGAGGTAGTTGTTCCAAGTTTTTTTGATGATTTTATTTTGAGAAATTTTTAGCTTGGTCTTTGGCTTGAGTATTGATGTTGGCAATTTGAGATGAAGGGTTGTGGTAATTCTGGAAGTGGTTTTTCCTACCCTTACAATCATCTACAAATTTGTTGATCTTTTTTCTCTTGCCTTCGAAGCCTTTTTTCTCAAGAGGTGTGCAAATACTACCACATTTGATGCCCTACTCAATTTGTTTAGCTACAGCAATAACATCATTGAATTGTTGTGCTGAACTACCCATGACATGCTTATAATATGGTTCTTGGAATGTATTATCAAATAATATCACCATTTCTTTATCTAGAAGTGGGGGATGCACATGTGCAACGAGATCTCTCCATCTCTGAGCATATTACCTTATGTTTTCTTTGTCTTTTTTCTCTAAATTAGACAAACTTGTTCTATTAAGAGCAATACCCATGTTGTTCTTATATTTCTTGTTGAACGCACCTATTAGATCTTTCCAGCTATGGATCTTAGTGTTGTCTAGTCTCATGTACCAATTTAAAGTTGTCCCGCCCAAAATGTCTTGGAAAAAATGCATCAGTAATTTTTCATCATGCACTACTTTAGCCATTTTGTTACAATATATAGGTAAGTGACAGGGCATTATGTTCCAATGTATTTGACAAATTCAAGAGAACAAAACTTTTTTGGTACTATAATAATTGGTACTAGACCATTTTTTATGCTTTTATTGGGTCATATAAGTTTAACCTTTCAATGACCCTTATCCTAGCTTCAAGCATCACCATCTTATCTTGATTGATGTCCCCTAATGACTCATTGATAAATGTTTCTATAACCACTAGGGTTGGCGTAGGTGGTTGTATAAAAGCTAGATTTGATTGAGGATTCTCAATTCTTTATCCTATCACTTGCTTAAGGTGGTTCATTGCTTGTTTTTTAGCAACTGCTACAGGTCTAGTTGAAGGAACCTCATCAAAGGCAATTTTTAGTGCTTGCTCAAGTAAGTTGGTGAGACGTGTCATGCTTGCATTCAGAGAATCCAATTTTTCTTGGAAGTGAACATCGTGGTGAACATGTTCTTCATTGTCCATATTTCTTTGTAGAAGTTGAGTGATATGGACTTTATGGGAATGATTTTTTAAGGACCTATTTTTCAACTTGCTGATGATATGTGATGTACTATGATGGATGCATGTAGATGCAAATGTAACATATACATCGGGTTTAAATTATCAAAGAATGTACAGGACAATTTCTAGGCCATTACATGAAAGGTAAACTTTCTACCTGATCTCAAAAGGTATATGCACTGCCAAGTGATCGCCTTACATAAAGGTAGTCTAGGAGTTTACAAGAAATAGTTAGGGCACGATGTGAGCGTCATTCTCAAGTAAACTCTCAATTCATAGTTAGACATTTCACGAATGTAAAACTCGACTAAAACTCATAAGGCAGAACCGCTACTCCCCACTAACTTAGAATTGAGTTTATTTGTGAAATTAAAATGCATGATGATACCAATTCATACTCGATGTTTATGCATGAATTGAAAGTCAAAATGCATACTAAGCAATTAAAATGTGTGATAAAATTAAATAGAACAATGAAAATAATTAGGTAACAATAAAACAAGCAAAGCTTAGTCCATCAAGACAAGTCCCTAGCGGAGTTACCATCTATCGCGATGATGTTTTTTTTTCACCTCACACTCTGCCATCCTTGGACATGGAGATGGCACGTATAAAAGACGATTTTATAATTGTAAAGTTATGATTATAATTATTAGGAGTCACCACCTAATATTAAGGTTACTAGAAAACCTAATATTAAGTTATGACATTGTAAAGGTACTTGTTAAGCAAGGGAAAAACGCATCAACTCCAATACACCCTATTTAATATAAGTTGTATTTTTGTCTGATTTTTTTATTAAATCATATTTTTTTTCATTGATCTTTTCTAAGACCTAAAATAGTTTTCTTTTCGTGAGAGAGTCTAACTTATTGGATCAAAACCTATTCGTTCTAGGGTTCAAATTTTAACACCACATTTAGAATTCTTTTTTTACAATCTCGAGTGTACTTTACAATGTAATTTTACACCCGATAACTTAAACAAAATAGTTGTGAATTTTTTAATATTTTATCCAAATTCCAATGAATAATGTTAAACTGATTATGATATCCAATTTTTATTTCAAAACATGAAAACAACATTTTTTTTCTTGAAAATGCAATTTTTATATTTAAAAAAAAAGTGAACTAGACTGGACCCGATGAAATGGGATGGACCAGCCATTTGGGCCAAGACTATTGGGTCAAGCTAGACAGAATGTCCAGTCCTTCCTACTCTTCACCATGTAAACATTAGGACATAATTAATTCACTATCTAATGTTCACTATGCAAGTGAACAATAATTAATAGAGGACAAGAAGGAGGTTACCTATCATTATTGTCATGTAGAGGAGGTCGAATTGGTTTTACCAATAATGGTGGCATAGAGAATCGTGGTCCATGGTTGTCGGGAGAGGTGTCGAAAGGTGTTGCAATGTTTGCTATTGTTGAAAGAAAAGGTATGTTGTTGCTGTTATTAGTAGTGGGGAGGACTTGTTGTTGCTACCAACGGTGAAGAGAGACCTTTTACTATTATCAGTAGGCCATTGGCTGGAGAAGAAGTCCTTGTAAGTTGTTGCTGCTAGTATGGAAGAATGCAATGCTAGTGAATAGGTGTTGTTGTCATTAGAATTCTCTCCCTATTCTCTAACTCCCATTCCCTTTTTCTCTCTTTTTCTCTCTTTTCTTCTTTTTGTATATTTTTTTGAGTTTTTTTCTCTTATTCTCTCTCTCTTTGTTCTTCCCTCTCCCTTTCTGCTTCCCCCTTTTTTCCCTGCTCTTGTTTCCCCTTTCTATTTCCTCTTTTATGCTCCCCTTTTATAGACTTAATATGCAGGTTGTAGGACATGTTATTGTTGTATAGGAAATGATGTGTTGTAGTGCATGAAATAGTGTCTTGCAGGTAAGTTAATGGTGGGTTACAGGACATGGCACAAGCATGACTACCAGCGAGGGATCGCCAGGCCATTTTTAAAAAAATTGAAAATTTGAAATAACATTAAAAATAAAAAAATATTGTAAGAATTTAAATACTTAGAAAATAAAAAATAGGTTGTGACAAAAAGGAGTTTTTTCAACGGAAAAATTGAAACTCAAACATAGGCTCGAAGTAGGTGTCATGAACTTTCAAATTTTACAATTATGGCAAGTTGTCTCAGTTGTCACTTTTGGGGTTGATAGACGCATGTATGGTGTCAATCACTCAGAACATACCATACACTAGCGTAGTCAAGGATCATTTTCACGCTAGGTTTGTAAAAACAAATTGAAGGATAAAGACATTAAATATGCTTGCAAAGTTGGTAGCAAAATAGGATTTTTTTTCTCCGGCAAAAATTTATGAAAGGAAATGAATAGTGACCACACGACACGTCGTTATCTTATGATGACTCTATTTTCATGCACCTCCCCCATTTAAACCAATTGACTTGGTAAAAAATTTAAATTGCATCTCTAAAAATTATGATATTCTCAATTTAAACTAAATTATGCTTCCAAACTTAATTTTTTATCGTTTAATCTCTTCATAAATTAATTTGACCAATTTAAAGTATAATTAAGTTTTTACACTTAATTAAATCTTTCAATTTGACCCTAAATTAATTTCTAAACATAATTATATTTTAAATTTGCCCATGATTATGCCTTTTCAATTTAATTTTTAAGTAGATTTATCCAATAATAAATTATTTTAGCCTTTAATATGCATTTTCCTTCAGTTTTTTTAGCACAAGAAAATTAAGTTTAAGCTCTCAAAAATGTACAAAATTTCCACCTTAATTTTACTACCGACACTAACCCTTTCTATTTTATTTTTGTTGTTTTTATTTGATTTTAGGTGGATTTTAGGGAATAACGTAGATATGGTTTATAACACCTCATGTACTAACTTAATGTTTCCCACTCAATTTATCTTGAAAAAAATGCAATAGTAATTTCTTATCATGCACCACTTCCATGATTTTGTCATGGTATGATTTTAGATGAGTGACAAGGCATTGTGTACCAGTATATTTAATGAACTCAAAAAATGAAACTTTTTTGGTTCTACCATATTTGGTAATAGCTCATCTTTGTGGCCTTCACCAGATAATACAAATCTACCTTTTCAATGGCCTTTATTTTTTGGCTTCCAACGCTATCATTTTGTCTTTATCAACATCATCAAATGATTGTGTCTTATGGTATTCATTTTTAAATGCTTTAACAACAATTATTGGTATGGGTGTTGGTGTTGTTGGTTGTACAAAAGTAGAATTTTGCTGACGATCTTGAAGCCTTTCTCCAATTATCTCTTCAAAATGGTTCACTGCTTATGTTTAAGCAGTTGTTGCAAGTCTAGTTGAAGGACTCTCATCAAAGGAATTTCTTAATGCCTACTAGAGTAAGCTAGTATTGCGAGTTACACTATCTTTCAAAGCATCCAACTCTTCTAGAAAGTGAGCATCTTAATGTGCACGTTCTTCTTACTCTATATTTCTTTGACATAGTCGAGTGTTATGAACTCTATGGATTGAAGCCTTATGGGGACCTATATTTAAACTTGTCAATGATATGCATGTTATTTACAATGAATGAATGTATGCATGATTATTTCTGAAAAACAAATCCTTGACTTCCTTATTATGTTAGTTTAATAAATTTTGAGTTTTATCCAAATATGTAGATTAATTGAATTATATACACCTATAAAAGGGTGGATCTTGTCCATTTCATTCATCAAAATAATTCATACAAATATATTTACTTAAATGTTACTAGTCTATTAGCAACAATCCTGATAAAAGAGGAGTTCATTCAAGTATTCTTCATATTTATGAACATTGTTGCTAATTCTAGAAGCTTTTACAAGTACTCATTTGCCTTTCTAGCTTTCAAGTTAATTAGCTTGTCTATTTGCTCAATCTTGTAATGGAATTAATGGAATATAGTGTTATCTTGAATTAATGTTCCATTACTAGCAGCCAATGATTTGTTAATTTTTCCAGCACTTAAACCATCTTCTCTAACTGTTGGATCTAATTTTTAGCCCTTTATGATTCCTTTTTCTCTGTATCGAGCCCTATTATTTTGATGATTAGCTGAGCTTCAATCTTTCTAGTGTATTTTTTCTGATCTCTAAATTGCTCTTGCACCCATTTTAGTTCCTCTTCTTGAGTTTCAAGTTCAACTTGAATAACAAAAGCTCTTTCTTTCAAGGCATTTATTTTTGTAGAAGTACCTTCTCATATCTGATTCATATACCTTTCTTACTTTCATCTCATTTTTAGCCTAAACTTTGTATTGAGCTCTCAAATCTTTTTCCTCATCATTGGCAAGACTAGCCACCCTACTTTTTTCTTTCTCAGCTTCCCATTTTAGCTTGTAGTGATCCTTTTCCCTTTTCATTGAGGTTCTTAATTCTTGGTCTGCATGCTCTCAACTTTCAAAGGTCTTCTTTAAAGTTAACAATTCCTTTTCCAATGTTATATGCTTATTCACCAAGTCATCATATTGATAACTCATTTCATCTAGTTGGCTCTTTACCTATATTAACCCATTAATCTACTCATTTTTTCCTGTTAATTTTTGATTCAAATAAGCCTCATTTGTTCTTCTTTTAGGAGTTGCTCTTCGAGGAATCTTTAACAACTTTTGTTATTATTGAGATCAATCCTTAATTTATCCATTTCTTCTTGCATATCTCCTTCACCAAGTCTTTTTCTCTTAGCCCTAGTGATAGCGAGTGACTCATCTTGCACCTAGTTTTGCTTTACTGTGCTCTGGAATATTTCACAACCCTAGAATAACTTAGGACTTTATTTGGTAGATTTCCTTGCCAATTAGAACAAGTTGTTCCTAGTCGTTCCTAATAACTTTAAGAAGCTCTATAGAGGGATCAAACTAGCAAGGTTTGAATTTGATAGAACCCTAACAAACTTATCTTGAACCTCTAAAGAGGGATCAAAATTCATTTGTGCCTTTCGGCAAGATTTGCAGGTACTCTGCACTATAACTTCACAATTATAAGAAAACCCTTTTATTCGCATGTCATCTCCCCTATCCAGGAATGGCAACATGTGAGATGACAAAAAAAATCAATTGTCGCGACAAGTATAATGCCTTTTTTGAAACAGCCTTTGGTTTCCCATTTGTTCAAACTAGCCCTAATTAAGTATTAAACTTTGATTTTATTCAAATTAGTCCTTATAGAAGTTCTATATAATCCCTAATGTTATGTGACTTTTGCACAAAGGTCTTGTAATCTTTTTATTTTCCCCCTAATTAACCTTCATACTTTAAATTTATTACAACCGCACCATGGATTTCACCAATTTAGCCTTTCCAAAGTTTCGAATATATCGTTCATCTTCAAATTGATTTAAATTAAGCCTTTAAACTTATTTTTTCTTCAATAAGCTTTTTTTCTCTTATTGATGTCTTCTCAAAAAATTAAAAATTAAAAGATGTTTTGACACATTTGAGGCCATTTCATAGTTTTCGATGTCTTTTTATAAAATAAAATTTAAAAATATGCTTTTGATGCAAGTTAGCCATTCATGTCCATTTCATACTTGAATTTAATTTTTTTTTATTGGATTTAACTTAATATATTTTTTCAAAGAAAAACAAAATATAAAAAAAATCAAAATATGAAGTAAAATGGACAAGTGGGCTAAAGTACAAAACTAGACCAATGTTCACAAAAAAATTTAGGTTTTGTACTATTAGGACCTATAAATGTTTTGTACTTTATTGAGAAAAAAACAAAGAAGAGGGGACAAAACCTTGCCACCATATCAAATGATAGAGAAGGAGTGAAAGAGAAAGAAAGAAGAACTCTAAAATTTAAGGAAACTAAAAACATCCATAGATCCTAACACCTTCTCTATCATCAAACAACCCAAAAATGACATCAAAAACCCTAACTGCATATCATGAATATAATTTACCGATACAATATTGCATTTCATGAAAAATATATAATCAAAACCATATTCCTTTTCATGAAAGTATTTAATAAGCTAATCAATTTCATTAATAATTATCATTATTATTAATTACCTTATAGAATCCTATTGATATTTAGCTTCATAGCAAAAAAAAAACATTGATAATTATCATAATTATTAATTATCTACTAGTTAAGGAATCCTATTCAAATTTAAATTTACTATAACTAATATTTTTCATCTATATCTATATATATATATATATATCATAATTATTGAGAATAAAAAAATCAATAAATCAAATACTTTTATTTGAGAATAAAAGTATTATTTAAATTTTTAAATTTAACTAAAAAGACATAAAAATGGTAAATTGTGGGATAAATTAAGAATAATACAATAAAAATGATGTTGTAAATGAAATAATAAAATGAATGGAATAACTAGGGAAATAAGAATTAAGGTAAAAATAAAGAAAAAAAGCAAAGTTTATGGTTGGATATGAACATTTATTTCAAAACATAGAAATATTCTACCTATTTCGAGAAATAGCTAGACAGACATAATAAATTGGTCAAATCATTTTCCACAATAAAGAGAGAGTTTTTGTTACTGTTTTTACTATAACTTACCACATGCAACAAGATAAAAACACATTATCATTCTTTCCTTCTCCTTTTCACCTTGAAGGGCTTGAGACTATGGTTTAGGAGAAAAAGGAGAGGAATTTGAAAGATAAAAACACATCTATATTTTAAATCTAGAAAGATAAAAAAGAGGGAAGATTGAGTTAGAAGGATAAATTGAAGAGAAAAATGAAGCATTGTGGATTTATAATTTAAATTGTGTAATTAGGTAAGATGTTTGGAACCCTTCCATATCAAATTGAAAATTAGTTAGTTCATTTTGAGAAAAAAAATTAGTAAAAATAGAATTAGGGTTCTTAGGATAAAATTAGGGAAAAAGAATATTTCTTAGAAATTGATTGTAGGAACCTACAGAGGTTGTTATGGGAGAAAAATCATGGAAGAATGATGAAGAAAATTGGGAAGTAATGCCTATAATGCTTGTCCATGTAGAGAATTAAATGGAAAATTATGTATTCATGATATTGTTCATTAGTTGTGTTTTAAATGTATGTATGATCATGTGAATATTTAATTTGATTGAGTTGAATTGGTGAAATGATGAAATAATGAATTATTGGATGATTGGGCCTAAATTGATGAAATTGCACAATTTTAGAAAACTTGTAAATTTCTATGGAACTCATGTTCATAAGATGAAAAAAATTAATGAATTAAAGGATGATATTGTAAGAACAAGTTAGATATTGAATAATTATATGCAAATCATAATTGTATGAATGAGTAATTGAGTAGAGTTATATTAGATGTTATGATGCATAAGATGTATCCTTAGATGCAATAATAAGTTATTTAAAAACCTATAAATACAGGGGAGGAGCTGGACATAACCATATGGTGTGTAAGTATTCAATATCTTATAAAGATTCTTCTTTAAAAAATTTCATAACTCTTATGCTTAAATTAGTTGATATATAAAAATATGAATAATGATATTGTTAATAGACATAGAAAAAAGATACACATGATACATGATAGAAGGATTGATTGATATCGTTAAGGAAAATTATGTTGATTAGCAACTGTCATGGGATGACTGGATTATTGGCTTCTAAATGGAAATGTCTAGTTAATTGCTAACAAACATGGATTGATAGGATTATTGGCTTTCTAATAGAAATACAAGATTAATTGGCAACCAAGGTGAGTTTATTGGATTAATGGCTTCATAATGGGAATGCTAAATTGATTGGCAACCAAGATGGATTAACTAGATTGTTATCTTTCTAAAAAGGGAACCAAGATGGGTTGATTGAATAAATGGCTTCTAAATGAAAAATGTTGCATTAATTAGCAACCAAAATGGGTTAACCAGATTAATGGCTTCCAAATAGGAATGCTAAATTGATTTCAACCCAGACGGATTGACCAAATTGATTGGTATTCATTAAGAAATACTAGATTATTGGCTTTCATTTATGGATTTTGGATTCATTGAAAACTAAAAAGTGTATGCTAAACAAGGTAGTCAATTTTTGTTTCAGGCAATACATTGTTTTCTCAATTAGAATTGAATTATTGGTTTTGGAGCGTTTCAGCGTACCGTTACAGGGTTGCATTGTTTATATATATATATATATATATATATATATATATATATATATATATATATATATATATATATATAATTCAAAATATATAATTAAAAATATTAATTAAAAAAAATTAGTTCAAATCCAAAAATAAAATTATATAGAATTGTGCAATTTAATCTAAAAAAAGACATAATAAAATGATTTTTGTGAACAAAATTATGAACAAATATAATATTACGAGAATGTCATCATCAATCTCCCAAGTTCATTACATTCTCTGATTGCTTTAAAATTTTAACATAATATATATAAATATATCAGGAGACTCCTCATAAAATCGCATCTCAATCTAACGGTCAGATTAAGATATATAATTGATATTGTAAAATTATTCATTATTTAAAAAATATTATTTGACCTAAATAGAACGGGCAGAACAAAACCATAATATTTTGGTTAGTATTTGGCTGAAAATTTGGAATGGGCTGAAATTTAAAGTAGGATAAAAACGAAGTGATTTTGTCTCTTTTTTTAACTATACAAAACATTTCGGCCAAAATAAAATTGACAACCTTGATGCCAAATTAATGAGTAATGAAGATAGAGTATTGGAATGTTGGTTCCAATATTATGAATAGTACAAAATTTATTTAAGATTGAATAATGTTTGTAAAGAGAAATTTGGATGATTATATAAAATGAATAAAATATTGGCTAGATGAAAATTTGATTATATTTTTAAGTGTTAAAAGAGATATTAACTTGTGACTTAGTAAATATTATTGATTTTGTTACACTTAACTCACAAGTTTGTGAGAGAAAATTATTAGTTGTTTCTTGTGGGTAGATAAAAGGAATCATGGATTATAAAGTTGTGATATCAAACTTTTGGGTTAAACATTTGGATGCTCTATTTTAAATATAATTTACATATCCTCGTATTAAACTAACAATTACCTTTGATTAATTAAGGTGATATAATGTATTTGTTTTTTAAAGCCTAATAATGCTAAGGTATTGTTATATTTGTCAATGTAATTTGAGTAGTAACTACACACACTTAAATAATGTGTTTGTTGATGTGGACTTTATTACATGAGGGATGAGAAATTAGTAAATATCTTAGTGACATGAATTGATGAAAATGAATTGTGAAATGATAGACATGATGCAATGAAATCTAGGATTATTGGATCAAAAGTGGAGTAATGAGTTTTTAGTGTTTGTGAATATAAAGTGTTATTATATTTGATATAATTTGAATGTCAACAATAGAGATGTTCCAAATACAAAAGAGATCTTGCAAAAAATTTAGTAAAAATGATTTTTAATTATAAGAAATTACATGTAATAATCAAGCTAAGAAATGATTAAAATTGGTAATGTAAGATCCCGATTTAACCACTCCATCAACTAAGTTTGCAAGACAAATTTGATGACCATTTGGGGAAAAAAGTTGACACTTTTTTTATACTATAATAAAAAAAATTACCGATATGTTAGGGTTATTAAAAAAGATATGTTTCTATCGAATTTATTGTTTTAATAGTATAATTTGTATGGTTAATTGCTCTAATAACATAATTTATTAATTACATTATTTTCTTATTTTATTTTTTAATCTTGCTACTTTGCCTCTTTTTATTTTTAGAATATGTTACTTAAGAAGAAAGGGTGTTTGATGTTTGTAGCATACGAGCAATTGCTCTCTAAATTATTTTTTATTTTGAAAATATATGAAAATAATATTTTTATTTTTAAAAAATAAATTTAATATCACCACATCAAAAAAATTAAATTTTCAGAAAAGAAAAAAGATTTTCGCAAAAGAAAAGAATAGCCTCGTTACTCGTTGACCCCTAGAATTCCATTGGCGGACCCTACGCCGTTGGCCCTGCTTATTAGCCGCTCTCTCTCTCGAAAAATTTGTATTGAAAAGCCAGCACACGCTAGCTCACAGGTAAAAATACCACCCACCATAAGCGAGAAAAGAAAATAAGAGAGAGAAAGAGCAGAGTAGATAAGAAGCAAAAACAGAAAAGGCTGCTGCTGCTCCACTCTTAAGAATCGGAGAAGAGAAGAGAGTGTGTTCTAAGCCCCCCAACCCTTTCTCTTACCATGAAAGAGCTGTTCTTGTATCATTATTGGCTCATTAAGCTGCTTGCCATCTCCTTCCTGGCATTCGTTTTTCTGATCAAGATTGTAGTCTTGCTCTGGTGTACACCCCGACGAATTGAACACCATTTTTCCAAGCAAGGAATCAGAGGACCCCCTTATCGTTTCTTCATTGGCAACGTGAAGGAGATTGTGGAAATGATGCTCAAGGCCTCTTCTCAGCCTATGCCTTTCTCTCACAACATACTCCCCAGAGTCCTCTCTTTCTACCATCACTGGAAGAAAATATACGGTACAGTTTATTCGTCCCTTTTACTTTTTCGAGCATCCCTTCAACATTTTAAAATGACTTGTTTTGATTCTTCCTCTTCGATCTTTCGTGTTCTTGATCGATGATGAACTAAAATGTCTTGTTTTGCTTTCTGGCATGCTGTGACTGTGTTTGGTGATACAAATGCACAGCTTTTTTCAGAACCATAATTATTAGATGTAAAACAACGTGGTTTTTCAACCTTTTCTTTGTAAAAACCACATTCGTAAGAGTTTTTGCCTTGAAAATATCACAAAAGCTATTGCTGATGCTGGGTGCTTCTGCTACGATGTGTTTCTTTAGCTCGGCTCATGTGATCCATCCTCCAAATTTTGTTACTTTTAAAAGGCTTTTTACCCCTTCGTTCAGGTACTTGTTTTAACAACTTTTCAGCATTTTCCTGTGCTCGGATGCTTGATGTGGAGCTTCTAGTTTTGGACTGTTCCCCTTCTTGGTTTCTTTTCCTTTTTCCTTTTCTCTTTTTTTTTTCTTGCAACTCCCTGTCTTTCTAGAATTTCAAAACAGATCATTATATATATAAATAATTAATTAAAAATAACTTTATTTTCTCCATGACTCTTCTGTTCTATTGGGAGCTTGTTCACTGATATATAATGAAGCTGTTGGTGTTTGCAATCCGAATTGTTTCAGCTATCTTCTTGCTTCCTTTTCTTTCTTGTAGGGTCTACACTATCCATAGAATTCATGGTGGTCATCTTTCCATATTATTTCTTTTTGCGAATTTCCCACTTGATTGCTCCATGATTATATATTTTTGTGTCACAATTTCCCTACTTACGTGAGTAACAGAACCTGAATTGGGTACTGTTTATTGCAGGAGCAACGTTTCTAGTGTGGTTTGGACCCACGGTTCGACTCACCGTCTCCGACCCTGATCTCATCCGAGAAATCTTTACCTCCAGGTCGGAATTGTATGAGAAGGTGGAGGCTCACCCTCTTGTTAAACAGCTTGAAGGTGATGGACTCCTGAGCCTCAAAGGAGAAAAATGGGCTCGCCACAGGAAAATTATAACACCCACATTCCACATGGAAAATCTCAAAGTAAGTTTTAAATTACTTGGATGTATACTATACCCGGCTCTCGGGCAAACAAAAAAAAACAGAGAGAGAGAGAGAGAGAGTATAAGTGTGTACTTGAATTCTCTTATATCCATGTAGTTGCTGGTACCTGTGGTGGCGAAGAGCGCGATCGATATGGTGGAGAAATGGTCGGCGATGACAAATTCTGACGAGGTAGAAATTGAAGTTTGTGAATGGTTCCAAACCCTAACAGAAGATGTCATTACCCGAACAGTATTTGGTAGCAGCTACGAAGATGGAAAGGCCATTTTTCAATTACAGGCACAGCAAATGGTCCTCGCTGCCGTGGCATTCCGACGAGTTCTAATCCCTGGATACAGGTAATTCATTCATTATTAAAGTATATTTTAAAAAACAAATTTTATTTCTTTGTGTTTGTGGACTATAGAAAATACATTTTTTTTTAAGGTTCTTACCAACAAAAAGAAACATTAATTCGTGGAGATTGGACAAAGAAATCAAGAAATCACTGATGAAGCTCATCGAGAGGAGAAAAGAGAAATCGAGCATGAACAGAACGCATCAGGATGGCTGTCCCAAGGATTTGTTGGGGCTGATGATCCAGGCCTCCAACTCATCTTCTGATGTCACCGTACATGACATTGTTGAAGAGTGCAAGAGCTTCTTTTTCGCGGGCCAGCACACCACATCCAATTTGCTGACGTGGACAACGGTCCTTCTAGCGATGCATCCACAGTGGCAGGCTCGAGCACGTGAGGAGGTTTTGAGGGTGTGTGGATCGCGTGACGTGCCCACCAAAGATGATGTTACAAAGCTTAAGACGGTAAACACCCCCCCTCGCTCACTGCATGTTTCCCTCGAGAATAAAAAAAAAAAAAAACTTCCTCTCTCTCTCTCGCTTTACTGCTTTCTCTTTTTGTTTTGTTTTTTCTGTTTCGTTTTTGGTTTTTGTTTTTTTCCCGGCTTTCCTTATCCTGTATACAGTAGTGGTGGTAGGGGGGGGTGGGGTGCGGGGGGGAACCGGTGAGTGGCATTTCCGTCATTTAAGCTATGCACTGAAGACTAAACTAAACCTTGCTGTGGCGTGCAGCTGACCATGATTTTAAATGAATCCTTACGGCTGTACCCCCCAACAATCGCCACGATCCGACGGTCCAGAGCTGATGTGGAGCTGGGGGGCTACAAGGTCCCAGGTGGGACCGAGATCTTGATACCGATCCTGGCCCTTCATCATGATCAGTCCATATGGGGCAACGACGCGAATGAATTCAATCCCGCCCGCTTCTCTGGAGGGGTGGCCCGCGCTGCCAAGCATCACGTGGCGTTCATTCCATTCGGGCTAGGAGTCCGCACCTGCATCGGCCAAAATCTAGCCATCCTGCAAGCCAAACTAACGCTCGCCATTCTACTGCAACGATTCTCTTTCAGATTGGCCCCTAGCTACCAGCATGCACCAACCGTCCTCATGCTCCTTCACCCCCAATACGGTGCGCCAATCATCTTCCAACACCTGTCCAGCCCATGAAAAACAGCCAGCCATCGAACACTCAAATCAAGGCTCAGGAATCAGTGCCAATTTCCCGTCCTGCCCTTTTTGCGCGAGCGAGCGTGATTTGAACAAGTCGAGTGGAACCACCAAGTATTGTTGTAGCGTTTGAGATCACAGAGCCTGCAGGCAGGTAATATTTGCACCCCTGATACACTAACCCACCTTGGCCATGGTTTCTCTTACCAGATACATTTTACCCCGGCGTGCGTGTTGACCAGTGGTTTTACACACGTGTTGACCAGGGTCTGATCCTAGTAGATCTCTAATCTCAGCCTAGGGCTTGTCATGTATAGGGCTAACAGCTAGGTAGCTCGCTCTCTCCTCTTTCTCTCTTTTACTTGTCTTCCCTCCCGTGCATGTAATGTAAATCTCCGAAACCTCGACAGTTTTGTAACCTTTTGCTTATCTATCGTTTATTACTGGTGATCAAGACATCTCTTCTCACTCTCCTATCATGTCGGGAGAAATGTGTCCAATCATAAACCACATAAATATTTAATAATCCGGAACAGTACTTCTGGTAAATTCGTCTCTTAATTGATCAAGAATTTAAAGCTGTCTTGGAAGCAGGAATCGGTAGGGTATGGATAAAAGAGAAGAAGAAAAAAACAAGGGGAAGAAGATTGGTTTTCTCATTAGCATAATGAACCCTATAAATTTTAGAGTACGTAGCATTTTGTTGCTCGAGGGATTCGAGATGGCCTAGGTAAGCTTTATTTATGAGCTTGCATTGGAATTGGGTTTCGAAGCCAATCAAATCATGGTTACCCGACCATTTTATTGGAGTTTTTCATTGCAATTCACTCACCAATGCAGAAATAATTGATTAAAAAGACTTTAATTATATATATTTTGTGAGTATCTAGGTCTTCATTTTATGACGAATATTCAAGTACTATTTGGTTAATTATTGGTCACCACTTAAGTTTCGCGAAACCCCGCCTAGCCCTCTCGGCTTCTAGGTTGCCTCTACCTCATGATCTTGCGTGTTAATTTATAAATAGGACATTGATCACTCAATCGTTCCAGCAGCCCTACAACCTGCTATATATATATATTCAATTACCATTTAATTAGGTGCAAAATAATTACTTAATTATATGCTATAGCATGCATGCATGCATACACACACACACACATAGAGAGAGAGAGAGAGAGAGAGATACAAAAATATCATTAATCTGGAATTAGTGTGAAGTGAGTGGTTTGCTGGATTGAGGCTGTCCTCGATTCCCATGGCAAATAGCACGATCGATGATAATAAAATGCAGCTTGCAGAGCCGCATTTAAAAGGAGTATATTATCCCAGAGAAGAAGTATAATCCCTCTCGGTGTCCAAACATTCTTTAATTAAATAGATCCGATGCGTTTTTCTAATATTAATACCATGGGGAAGAAGTTTCCTTTCCGTTTCCAAGGTGGGGAGGGGGGACTCCTTTATTATTAAATTCTTAATTTTTTTCGAAGAAAGAACAAGGGGGGCATCTAAATTGGAGGGTTTATAAGTTAGTGTAGCGAAATAGATATAGTGTTACTACAAAGATCTAAAGCAAAGGACAGTCGCAGCACTCAAGGCATGAAATGGTGTTTAAAAACAAATGAAGGGGAGTGTGAGATCCAGCATGCAAACGAGCTTCTTCTCCTTTTTGAATTGTTTTTTTGGGATCTTCTAACGGAGTTGAGGTTAACTCTGATCAAGCGCTGTGATGGTCCCCCGGAAGCATGTGGTTGGGGGGATCTTCTATACTGGTGTGTGATTTCCTCTGCTTTTGTTAAAAAGGAATCAAAGCATGCCCTGAACCATGTGATCCTATATCCCGCGCGCACTTTCCTTTTGGACCCAATATTCTATTCATCATTCATCTCTCTTCTTCCAAATTACCACATCAAACACATCAACATCAATGCTCTCTCTCTCTCTCTCTATATATATATATATATATATATAGATAGATAGATAGATATCACAGACTGTTTATTATTCTTCCTTGTCATGATGTTTATCTGGAATGCCGTGTTACTAGGGGCCATGCTGCTCGTTAACTAGCTAATTCAGGAGGGGAAATCAATGGTACCCTCCTCCAATATTTATCTGTTTTTTTCTTCTTCATTTTCACATTGAGTTTTATTATTTAATAAAGTTTTTATATAGTTGTGTTCTTAGAAAAATAATGCCGGTTCCGGTTTTATAAAATTCAAAGATGATATTAAAACTGGATAGAGTTCAGGTCATGGATTTGACAAGTTAATATATATAGTTGTGTTCATTCCAATATGTTTTAAGAAATGAATACCTTCTTGAAAAAGAAAAAGAAAATGGGACTATATCTTTGCTTACAAGTCAAACGGTCATTTCAGAGCAATTTTATTATAGAGTTTAATTCGAGATTGCAAGCTTTAGAGAGATTTTAGATTCGATCCGTTGAGTTAGGGTTAACGATATTATTAAATAATATGTTAATGTGGTATTTGTCTTAGTCCCCTGCTGGCTTCAGAAGAGGGTTTCGTACAGCAATCCAAAGTACACTTTCTCCTCCTAAATTGCAATCCATGTCCTAATCTTATTAGTGTTTAGGAGTCTCTTTTCATTTCATTTCATTTCATTTCGACAAAATGCCTCCCACATAAATACAGCATATTGTCTCACCCCACCTCATAAGACGACAAAAGCAACATTTTTAAGGAGAAGGACGTCCCCTATATCTTTCAACCTAGTAAAAACAAAAGCCATATCCTTCAATTTATTTATTTCTCCATTTGAGCTTGATATATGGTTTTAATCATGGACGGAGTCCACCCTCCCTCTCCATCTTATACTATTCCTAGCTAGTGTCCTCACCTTACAGGGTGGTCTGATCGATTTTTATTGATCCTGCCATCATCTGTCAATTTAATTTAATCATAATCTTCAATTACCGTACCATATCAATATTATGAATGAATGTACCATGTCATATAAATATTATGAAATCCAAAACAAAACGTGCTGTGATCTCTTGTGTAGATTCAATCAGCTAGGTTATGATCTTTTGAAAGCTGCCGTGCATGCATGCTTCTTCAATTGTGCTATGATTTTAAAAGTTCCGTCATATTTGAATAATATTTGGGATATATATGTGGGATCCTGGATGCAATAATTTATTTTCTATTTATGATTTGTTTTTTTTTCTAAGAGATATAGATAGATAGATAGATAGTTTGCTTTATTTTAATGTTTCTTGAGAGCATGTTTACTACCATGGAGAGTCGTGTTGCTTTTATGGAATCATAAATATCCATAACTAATGACCAATATTAAAAATATAAATGATCTAATAAAAAAAATAAAAAAAAGAAATGAAAAACTATATGCCATTTATAAAAAATAAAAAACCGTTGAGAAAATCATATTGATTTTACTATTACTAACTTGAACATAGAGTTTAGTATTATTTTTCTTATTTATATATTCCTAACAAGTTTCATATAACACCCATGCGCATTCTTTGATTATTATTTTTCATTATTTTCGGAAAGTGCACTTTATAGATCCAAGTGAACGAGTAAAATTCTAGTTATCTCAGACTGTTACAAGAAATACACGCCCTAACTCGAATTCAGACATGCTATGCAAATCTTAAGTCCTTTACCATCGCATCACGCCGCTCGGGGACTAAGTAGAGTAAGCAACCATCTTATACACACAATCGTGCTGATTATTGTCCTTGAACCTCCTAACCTAACTAGTGGAAAAATTCCCATGCGAGTGGCTGCTAATTAACAAACACTAATCACAAGTAGACTTCATATTATTAGATTATATCATATTAAAGTTTGAAACCCCTTTTCCATTTACATTTATAAAAATACAATAATATTTGATGCGGATTGTTCCATTACATAGCCTACAACGTCAAAGAATCAATTAAAAGTGTCAATTTGATCGATTACAATTTTTAATAATGTATGTAATAGTCTGACCAAGGTAAATTTGATGATTAGATTTTAACCACCTTGAAAAATATACAAAATAATTGAACTTCCACGTTCCATTACATAGCCTAATTTGATGATTAGTTCATAAAAATACCCCTAATATCTATTACACGACATTAATTGTTCACTTTTATTTTAGTCATTATACCTATGAATAACGTTAAATATTTGGTAGCCAGTACCTTTAATGTGTGTATGGACACCATAAATTCTTAAAAATAATTTTTCATTCTGCTTAGCCTCTCATATATCTCTCCACTTTTCAATAGATCCAGGAAAACCGAAGCAGAGTTGGAAGAATTCGACTCCTCGAAGAGGCATTTGGAAGTTGGAACCCGCGGATGGACAATCCTACTCGTCTTTAGCAGACAACGATGAGGCTTTGGATCCGTCAGATTGGTCCTGTTCTGCCTTTCCACCAGCAAACAAGAAAGAGGGTTTGGAGCCACCATGCTCCTCCTCTTCATAAAATACAAATACCCAACAATTCAATCATCTGTTGGGTGGTCCAAGTAATAAACGGTTTAGGATTAAGATGTATATTTTAACTTGGTTTCAGATTCGAATCCTGTGATTACTAATATGATAGTCACTGAAGTTTTACATGGTCATTAACTTTCAAGTTGGCCCGGACACTCATGTTAATAAAAAAAAATTAAGTTAAATTTGACTTCAAAATCGACAGGAAATGAACAACGAGCTCATACTCTCCGGAAAGGATCCACCCCCCAAAAAAAACAATTTTTTGCATTTTGTCCAAACCATTTTCTATCATACAATCCAACTCAAGACATCAAATACAGTTACAAAAAAATTAAAAGAACTAAAATAAACTGAGATTACTGAATAAAGTGAAACAATAATTAATAGAATCAAGAAAACACCCGATTGGATGATAATAAAGTTCTGAATTTAAATGTTTTTGACCTAATAATTAAAAATATATATATGCAATGCATATATTAAATTAAAGGTTAATTATACTGTGAATTTTACTTGTTTTTTTATTAAAATAATTAGCAACCAATATAGCAAAAGAGATTTGCACCCAACTTTTTTTTTTTAATAAGTTCTTCCTTTCTAAATCATCCATTTAAACCATAGCTAATACATAAATACAAGGAGATTGACGAAGAATATAATAAATTATAAATTTAATCTTGAATATGCATGAGACACTCTAGGATACTTGGCTGATACTTTTAGGATGCTTTATATGACATGATAATATTATTATTTTTATTTAAAAAATCTATTTTTGTTATAGCTACCAAATTAAAATAAAGACTAGCTAGTCGCAGAGAAATTAAAAGTTCAAAATTATTATGAATCCTTTTCAAATTGTCATATATTATATAAATATTACCTTAATATCACATTATTTTTCTGTTTTAAATAATTATTTTAAGAATAGATTGTTCGCAAACCACAAATCATCAAACTGTTTGATCTCTAACGATAATTTACACCAACCATTAATGAGAAATCTCCAAAACCTTTTGAAAAACAGGGGTTATTATAGCTTTGAATGCTAACTCTTTTCATTTGTATTTTCATATACTCTGAAACTTACATAGTTTTTGTATAGAAAATAAGAGTCATAATATTTTATATAGAGAGAAACGTGAAAGCTTTATAAATGGCAAAATATTAATTTTATCTTGAATAATATCATATATATTATTTCAAGATAATTTTATAAATTTATACAATCAAGTTACTAGGACTAAAATTATAGTTCCTTGTATAAATTATAATAGTCCTCAATTTCTAAAACTTGCTTACAATCAAACCGAGTCACACATGATTCATCATTTTATTTTAATTTTTTTTATCATTCATTACTCTGTGTGTGATCCATTAGATTTCCCTAATAAGTTGGGCAAATATAAATCAAAATCCTAAATAATAGGATTAAAATAATTTATAATAATATATTATCAATTCAACAATTCATTGATTTATATTTAAGGATCAGGTACAATATTTAACAACTTGTCATGATCCTTCTATTATTATGAAAGTCATAACTAGTTAGATATTATTCATAATCAAGTGTGTTTATATCAAATCACGTTTATTCTCGAGACTATAGTCATTGATATTTTGAATCAAATTTAAAGTTTTTTTTTTCTAATATCATTCCACTTTGCGCATGCCATGAATATTGAGAACAAAAAATATTATTTTATGATTCATCTAGGATGATGAATCTCCTTTTGATTACATTATATAATTCATATTATACTCAAAATTTATTTATTTCTTACCTTTGATCAAGTCCATGTGTAGCATGATCAAATATAATACTTCTTATATAACATAATTTAGTGATCTTAAGTATTAGAATCACTTGCATAATCATCGCATGATCTTTTTTTTATAGACACAAGTGATATTTTCATATAAAATTTTTATACAAATAAATTTAGTATACAAGTTATGTGACAAACACTTATAAATTAGTTTTAAGTATTCCTAATTCTTTAGTTTACTAGAACAGTTGCTTCCTTTACATAAAAGAAAAAAATAGGATATGTATCAGTCTCAGTAGGTTTAATTAATATATAGTCTTAACATAGCATTACCAAAACATTTTAGAAACAATGTTTTTAATGCAATATAAATCTCATAATTAATATAACAATTTTATATAAAAAATGTAAAATATTCTTGTCACAATTTATTACACGGATAATTAATAAATAATAAATATTAAGAATAAATAAACTTTTATTAATAAATAAAATGTATTTACATAAACAAAGTGATTATCGTGTTTAACCAATTTAATAACTAATCCCCAAGGGACGTGGCGTGATGGCAGAGCGCTTGTAATCTATACGGTTAGTCTCAAGTTTAAGTCATGACATGAGCTCCTTGTAAGAATCTGGAACAGTCAGGATTTTACTCGCTAATTTGGACTACCAAAATATATGGGGGCTTTCTCACATCAAATAAAAAAATATAAAAAAAACTTACTAAACAAAAACTTATTAACTAGATGGCATACACTCACGTAACCAGCCAGCCTATTATATATATATATATATATATATATATATATAGAAAAAGAAGAAGAAGACAGTTTGATCCCACATGCCTCCTAGTTTTGGGCGCATGCCATGAGTATCGAGCTGGCTTCCTTCCACCCTTAATTGATGGGCAAGTGTCGAAGCTGTTCCATACCAAATTGATGCAATTGCTGTCTCTTGCATGATTTGCAATTTCCATGGGCCATGAACATGCAACTTCTCCCTCCCACACCCAATTCTCAGATTCATCCTTGCCAGCCTTATAATTACTTGGAGATCACCTGCTAACATGATTTCCATCCTGGTGATGGTTTTCTTTTCTTTTCTTTTCTTTTCTTTTATTTTACGGGAAGGAGTGCTTTCATGGTGGTGGCTTGCCCATTAATCGATGCCGAGTTTCTTCGTTATATGAATTTTAAAGACGCATATCCTCGTACGGGCTTTTAATTCATTCAGAAAAGAAAAACCCTCTAACATTGGGTCCAAGATTTGAACTCGACAAATTAATGATGAAGCATGCCCTTCCTTATCTAACAAGTCTAATGAGATGGTAATAGTTTTGTAAATGAATAAATAACGATTAGGGTTAGTCTAAAGTGCATCTCTGATTTTATAATGATTCAATCATAATTGATCCCTAGCATCCTAAAATTTACATCCCAGCTGGACGATAGCTTCCGGCCGGAGACAGAAAATTAAAAAAAAAAAAAAAATCACGTCCCATATGGTAGCATGATTCGTGGAAAGGGGAGGAAGGACGACTTTCTTGTATTTTTAATTAATGAATGCCATTAATCAACTGGGAAGAAGGAAAGGTATCCCACACCACACCACACCACGCCATCGCCTTCAAGCACGAAGCTGCTCCTCCAACATTACTGACCAGGCCTGTCGGATTATTATTATTATTATTATTATTTATTAATTAATGAGAGAGACAAGGGAGAGAGAAGATTCAGAAAACGACAAATGAGAGAGCAATTTTGTTGCGTCAAATGACCCTTCCTTTCAAAACGTGTTTCATTTTCAGGGACTCTCGGCTGTTCCTTTCCGGTGAAGTGTTCAAATTAAGAGCTTTCTTCTTCTTCTTTTATCTCTTTGCTTACCATGGCCCACCGAGTTCATTCTTCTATGGATGTTTTTCAGGTTTTTTTTCTCTAATAATAAAACTAACAATTATTTTTTTGTATCATAGAATAAAATTTTAATTGTCTAAGATGTATAAATCTTCAGTTCTTTATCATCACGTCATGTTTTTGGATACTATTAATAAAATATACCTAAGACTTAGAAAAAGAAAAAAAAAACAGTGAGCCGTGTAATCAATTTCCATGAAAGTTGAAGTTCGTGAGAGACAATTTTGGTGGGTGGCAGTCTCGTAAACATTGGGAAAATGTCTCTATATTATACGAGAGGCAAGCTCACATGGGACGATGAATCAGGAAGAGGTGCGAATGAGACAATGGAAGAGGATTTGGTGGAGCCACATAAATGCTCAACTCAAATTGTATGCCTTCTTCTTCATCATCATCATCACATATCACATGGGAAATAAATTAATGGAGAAGCTTGATCAAATCTCGAATTAAAAAAACAATTTTAATAAAAGAAATGTTTTGTGAAAAGAATATACAAGAAATGCAGCTAGGTTAGCATTCACTGAGCAAGGAATGAGAATGACACCATGGTACTATGCTGGTAATTTCAGTGACATCGCCATGCCACCCTCCCGATCCTTGTTTCTATACTGTTTGTTGGAGAATAATGTTGGGAAGATAACAGCTTCGAAATGATAGAAGAGTCTGCTACGTTATATCTGTAGTTTTCTACACGGGTCTCTTGAGGGAGACGAGTGCCATGTGCATGCTAAATATTTTATGCAATGCTTCAAATAGATATCGACACTAAAATAGGTATTAGATTTTATTTTTTTATTTTTTTTGAATCTGAGAAAATTCCATATTTTCTAGTCATTTTTTACGGACATGGTTAAGCGAGTAAAATCTCGATTATCCTAAATTTTTATAAAATGAGTAAACCCTCACTCGAACGCAAGACCTGCTTGGTAAATTTTAAGTTTTTTTTGGTCACTACACCGTACCCTCTCGAAGACTTTGTTATTACATCCATTTCAACAGTGAATTACTAGATATTTTATTTGTTTGTTTTTTCCAAAATGAGTTTAAAAATTATATGAGGTCAAGTTGTTCAAGTAGATTCAAATACAACAAGAACTCATCTTTCAATTAAGGAGATAATTTTAAGCTTTTCTTATCACGTCTCCCAAATTAATTAGGAATGTTTCTTAAGATGCATGCACATCTAACCCAGCTAAATCATGCTTTCTCTCTAATATCTAGTGTAAATGATGTTTTCCGCCATGGTCTAGGTTGCTACCTGTTTTTCTCGGTGTTATTCCAAAGTTTTTATTTTGGACACTAGTAGCTTCTCTTTAGTGGGCACCAGTAAGCTTCTATCGTATGGACACTTTTATAACCTTAGTATGGCTTCTATATTTTATGATTATAATGTCTATATTATGGACGCTAGTAGCTTCTGTATTTTATGATTAATGGAGTCATTTTTTTTTTATAATGAGGGTGTCTAACCCAGTTTACACGCATTATAGTTAATTCTTAGATTTACTGAATATCCTGCAAATCCAATGAACAGGTAAGATGCTATGAGGGTGACAAAAATACACGGAGAGACTCGAATCCAGACAAAAAGGAAGGGAACTAAGTCTCTTTCCCGCTTCGAATCGAGAAATATGGGCCTAATTGGTGTAAGCTTTGTTCCATGAATATACATGCCTCTTCTTATGGAAATTTTGAATGATAGATTTTTATCATGACTAGTAGACTTATATCCTTCTTCTAGTCTCTGGAGTTATCAAGGTAAGAAGTTACTGACTTAATCTTGTATAAACTTCATTTAGAGCTGATGGAAAAAAGCATAAAGTCACTGATATTTCATATTTTGGCCCCTATATCTTCAGGATCAAAGAAAGTGAAGAAAGTTGAAATCTACTGCTCAAAATTCAACTGATGCTCATTTAAATTTGCCATATTCTTATTCAACTAAACATCATAATTTCCTAACATGTATTTTATTTTATTATCATATGAGCTATTTCTCACTATTTTGTTATTATATTTTATATAATATAAATTACCAATGAGAGTTTTACATTTTCAGTGGTAAAGCTATTAATTTTAGTAGTAAATTGAGTGGCTTGCATGCAAAAAGAGAGTCCGCCTCTACTGCGCCATTGATTGAGAATCAAATCCATGCTCTACAATTTGGCTTACAAGAATTTATGTTATGATTATCTATGGTCTTAAATATTATATACACCTTGTAATCAATGGGATTATGGTGCGTTACGTGATATACTATATATATATATATATATATATATTAGCATATTGTAGAATGTTGGGGAGAGGGAGAGGGAGAGGGGGAGAGAGAGAGAGTTACTACTTAAGCCAAATATATGCAGACACACACGGCTTTTAAGAATCTCCCCGGGCCAGAGACAAGAATCAACCAAGACACGAAACAAATTTACAGGGCAAAGATAAGCAGCACTGGATTCTAAGCAGCATAAAGTAGAGATAGAGAGTCTCTCAGCGACCACTCTCATTCACTCGGCCTTCCATGAAAAGCAAAACATTCTTAAAATAATAAGAGTAAAGTGGACTGGCTGTTGACTAACTTCAAGAGCCTTGGAGAACAAAAGAAGGGGGGGCAGGTGGTGGTGGTGGTGGTGGTGTTCCCAGATTTGATCGAGCATGAATGGGCCGGATCCTGGCCCATATAATTGTGAGTCAGTAACCCAGATGAAAATAATGTATTCGTGATAACACTTTATAGGAAATCGCAGGCGGCCATGGCCACTTTGAGTGAACCTGCAAAATATCTGGCTGGAGATTGATGAGGCTGCCGCCTCCAACTTTGTTGTTTAGGTTTCCAGGCGAGACTTGAGTAACTTAATGGTCACTCTCTGTTGAAAATAATAGATCAATAATAACCCACTTACAAAAACATAAATATTATTTTGTGTATTTTGAATATTTATATATTCATGTTTTATTTTATATATTTTATTCTAAATCTATAGGTCTTTGTCAGTTATTTTCTTTTATTCGTTTTTTCTTAATATGTTTAGTTATATCTTTGTATTAGCATTGGTTGTTTTTGTTTCAGTTTTATTTAATTTTTGAATATATAAATTACAACTAATAACATCTACCTGTTTTTAATATATTTTATAAGGGGGTTATTTAAATAAATTGAAAAACAAATATAAATGAATAAATCTAAAGAATATAATGGCTAATCGGCCAAATAAAGAACACAAGGCTAGAAACGAGTAATTGTTATAAATATAGGGGTAAATTTAGAGATTTAGTCTCATTTCATTTATCAGGCTATCCCAATATAAGAAATAAAAGAAAATAAAGGTTGCATTCACTTGAGTTTCCTTGTTCTGTTTTTTGTCTCGGTGCCCTTGTTGAACATCTACAATTCTCTGTTTCATCGATTTATTTTGAAAGAAATAAATTTAAACACAATGAGGAGCTCGATTCTGTTTCTTTGATATGACAAATTATAGGTTGTTTGTGTTGATTTTTTCTCTCTCCAGTCTTTCAATCAACAGGCCATGCATGTTGGAAGGTGGCCGATAAAGGGATGAAGACGAGGGAAAGGTGACTGACAGGGTTTCGTGTTTATAGAAAGAAGATAGATGGAATACCACTTTAGGAGGATTACCATCTAACTGAACTCCCGACTTCATATGGCAGAAAATTAGCAGCACGACAAGCAGAAATCCTATCCATTGTTATTCTGAGATGTTTTCGGTTTCGGAATACAATAGAATGATTTGCAACTTCCAAGTAAACTAAAAAGACAAGAGCATGAAATCACCAAACATATTTCACCAACTCAACCTCAGGAGTTCTAGTTGCATGAATGTGAGAAAATTCTTGCATATGCTGAATTCCTTGCAACCCTTTCCGACACAAGGATCAAAATTAAGGGGTAAAGAGAGCACACAAAACCACATTTAAACAAATTATACCAATATGAACCTTTTGGGTCTTGGTACAATTAGTTTAGACAATTCGGAAGGCTACAAGACATACCACTTTCATGATGTTAAAACTTCCATGGTAGCCCGCCGCTATTTCCTTCCTCACTCTATGTAGTACTTATTTCTGAAAGGAGGCGGCTGTTTGCTAGAGGACTGTTTGATCTCACAGCCAAGCTCAACCTCCATTAATCTGTGATTTTCCTTTGAACGATCCATGGTGAAGGAAGCACTTATAACATCCCCTTCAGTGACATGTACTGGAGGATGCAAGAGGAAAACCTGACCATAAGCACCAACAAAAAATTAGAATGATAATGCAACTAAAGAAGTAACTTGTTGCTAGATCAACATAATGATTAACACAAGAACATCACAATGAATAGGGAAGACATCCAAGTCTCAGCACTCTTCAGAAAAGCTCCACGATGATAAATAAACTCAAATTAGTTTGAAGCTCGTAACTTCTAGCATTCATTTTTCTTCTCCGTATGATTTTAAAGCACCACATTAACCACTAAAAAACACATAAGAACTTCGGACATTTTATGTACGTTGGTATTTGAGTTTGGAGGAAAAAAGGTTTGTTTTTTAAGTGGTGTATGCGGGAACAATTTGAAATGGGTTTGTTGATCTTAGATTAAAAACAAACTTCTGACACATTTTCTGCATGTTTAAGATTCTTCTATCTTTTGAAATTGAGTTTCGTAGCATGAGATAGATTGGGTTTTATAGATGTAGATATGATTCACATTTTATTAAATTTATTGTATGAAACATTAATGAAACCATGAAGAAAATGGAGGTCATTTTGGGTTACCAAGTGGGGCCAAGATGACCCAAAAAATTTTCATTAAGGTACATGGTTAGAGCAAGCTGATGGAAGTTGAAGATGGCATATTTGCAGTTTGGTCCTTAAAGTTTCAACTGATTTCAATATTGTCCGGGTTGAAGATATAAAACAGCTAATTTGAACATGTTTCTATTTTCCAATGAAAACTGGAAAGGGAATATAAAATTGGAGATGTAAAATGAATTACATTTTTCCTTTCTGAACAAAGCCCTATATATTTCTACTGGATTGCACAATATCATGATGTGTTTAGTGATACAGACCTGCTGACCCCAATGCGTGCCATTATCTACACTAGGAGCCGTTGTCAACTCAATCTCCCGCTGAGCCGGATTAACCTTGCTTCCCTAGTGATCCAATATCAAAATACTAGTTACATGGAAAATTTGGAAAAGAAGTGTATTTAACACTGTAGAGAACTGGAATGAAAGGCTAAAAAAGGATAGCAATAATCTACTTACTCGAAAATGGACATCGAACCATCCACCAAATCCACAGAGCCTTGTGTTTTCAAAAGTGATTGACGATAGGAAGTCTGACTTGACTTTGAGAATGTCATTCACCGTGGCAGTTAAACAATCAATCTCCTTTATAATGGCAGCTGTCCCAATGAGTTGATGTGGATGAAGGTTTTGCCACAATGATGTCTGCAGAAGTTACTTAATATGTTCTTTAAAACTGCGGAGAATGGTGAACAAAAATGGCTATTGTTCATACAAAATGGAGACAAATGAACTAGATAGTCTTCTCTTTTTCTTGTACAATTGACAGCTCAGATGAAATATACACGAATACACAATAATGTAAGCATTCATAGTAAGATGTGACTCATGATTCAGTGTTCAATAGATGATTCCCACATGCTCCATGTTGAATTATATATTTCATTACACACATTGCTATCTGAATTATATAAAAAGATTGTGCCGCCTGATATATCCTTGTGAGCAGCTGTTTTTTTGTTCAAGGAAACCAGCAATGACATTAAGACAAAAAAAAAATAAATAAATAAAGAGCAGGCAGGTTGTTATCAATAAATTCAAAAATATAAACTAGATACATGACTAGAATCCAGAACTAACCTGGAGATAATATTTCATTTGCTCCTCTGAGAAAGGCTTTCTTAAAGCACTCATATCAACACCATAGTATTCTTTAGTTTCTTCCATAAAAGCATCCCAATCATTCATCGCTCCATCATAATCACTCTTTTTTTGATCTCCCAGTCCTGACCTGATTGGTGCCATCCACATGCGAGCATGACTTGGATACCTGCAAAATTGAAAGAATTAGCTGTGTGGTCATAATTTTTTTGACAAAAAATGGGGCTCAAAATGACAATAGTCAACACATAAACCAATTAAAGCATTTGCAAAGAGGAAAGGCACAAGAGGAGCAGCCAAACTAGCAGCAACTAGAAGGAGAATAGTGAGTAAAATGAAAATCTAATGCAACCAAACAATATAATGAGGTAATGTGAATTGCTTACATGACTCCACCGGGCTTCAACCAACGGTCACGAGCACATATCACTGAATCAAACATGGATTCACGAAGAAGGAAGTACCCCATCCACTCTGAGATAATTACATCAACTGCCAACATCCAAGTAAAAAATCAACAAAACAAACACCTTAACCTACAAAAGAAAGTTTGCACTTGAACCAGTAAAAGCAAAAAAAGCAACTAAAATCAGAAAACAAGTTGCAAACCTTTCTCCGGCAGGATGACATCCTCCATGGAACCCTCAAGTACTTCAACTACATCTTGAAGATTATTCGCTTTGACTAGAGTCAGCGCATGTCCTGACATCTTAGTAGCCTCAACTGCATAGACCTTTCGAGCACCTGCTTGTGCTGACCACATTGCGAGAATGCCACTCCCTGCTCCCACATCCAACACCGTCTATAGGAAAAGGTTCTCCATTTAAATTGAGATTATGCTTCGAGAAAAAGAATAAAAAAAATGTGGCAACTTTTTATTATTGATTTAGACATGAAGCCCGCCTAATCTTAGAAGCTCTGAAAAGAAAGTAACATACAACAACTCAGTGATTTAGACTCAAACGTAGTTTTAGTTATTATTCTCTTCTTCTAAACATTTAAGAATCACCACTCCCAAATGTATTAAAACCCACGAGTTCTGAACAAAATATTTAGCTGAAGTTACTGAAGTTACTTGCATACAAAGAGAAATAAAAAGGGTACCTTTCCCTTGAAATGGTGCTTGTTCTCGAAAATAGCGTTGAAGTAAGCGTCCATACGGACTCTATCAGAGAGCATTTCTTTCTGGTGATAAAGAAAGGCGTAGGTGCAGAAATATTGTGCGAAATCGACACCCTTGTCCACCACCATAGCCCCTCCTCCGCTTCCATTGCTGCTGGCTCCACGCTCTCCCTTCTGGTGGCTCCCCATAAAATCGATATTCTTCGTTAGGTGCACGACGTTTTTTAGGGAGTATATATATTTAGGGCAACGTCGCTATGCAAGAGGAGGCCTCGCTGCTACGCTCTAGGTCTTCTTGTGCCTCGAGTTTTTTTTTTCCCCTGATTTATTTAAGGAAACAAAAAATAGGGTAAAAAATAAAACAGTGTTAAGGTTGCGCTGTTGCTGTCTTCGTCAAGGCTTAGGTGTGTTTATTATAAAATATATACTTTTTAAACTATTTTGTTATTGAAAAAACTACTAAATTAATTTTTTTATATAGTTTTAATATATTAATATTAAAAAATATATATTCTTTCTATATATTTTTAATAAAAAATAATGTTTTTTTACAAAAAAACACATATGGTATTAGATCACTGGTTTATAATATTTGTTAATTGAATTAAGAGAAACTTATTATAAAAAAATACAAGTTACAAAGAATTATTTAATTTTGTTATTAAAAATATCTAACAACTCAACTTTAAAATCTTTCATCCAACTTTTTATTTATCTTAGATTTAAAATTAAATTTTTTAAAAAAACTGATATGATCTAGTCAATTAAATTTATTTAAAAAATAACCCAAACTATTATTAAAAAAATTAAAATCAAAATTAAAACAAATGAAGTTAAAAAAAAACATTCATTATCGTAGGGTAATATAGTAAGATCCTATTAAGTTTCCAAGTCTTTTAATGTAGCAAGCTATATATTGTGAGCTAACATGAATGAGGTATTTGTCACATCATTTTTAAAATATATAAAAAATTAAAAAATATATTTTTTATTTTAAATTAAAAAAATTAGTGTTGTTATATCATTTTAACTAAAAATATTTTTTTTCTTGCAAAAAATGGTATTTCACGAATTCGAACTGCTAGATAATAATTTTTTTTGTTTAAAAAATTGAAATTACAAGGCTAATTATTACCAAGAAAAAATCAAGTCTATTTAATTATAACCTTCAAGTTATCGCCTATCGATTTAAGGTTTGAAAGATCCTGAGAACTTGATAAAATTGCAATTCATTGATTTGAGTTTGATTTATTGATGATTTGTTCCCTTGAATTGCCTTGCTTCCTTCAAATAGTCAAATGTCAATAACAATGATATTACACATGCTTTGTTACTGTCTTCTTTCCAAGATCGTATATAACATTTATTAAAATGTTTTTTCCAGGAATAAGATTTCCTCACATCCAAAATACACACACATAGACACAACTTGTTGCTAACTGTATGTGGTGTATTATACTACCCATGTACAAATTCTTTTTTTACAGTAATAATTATCTCTTAATCATATTTTTTATATCCCATAAAATTAAATTATTTGCATGATTACTATCATGCAAACAATGACATGCAGAAGATGTTCTTGTTACTTTGGACCATCCTTTGCGCGGAACTCTAATAATTGTTGCTTCCTAACTTGCAAGGGGCACCACTCATGTTGGCCAAAATATTCTACAGGAGACATCTAAAGAATCTCTTTTGTTTTGACATCAAGTGGGTAGCTCGTGCTGATTTGACACTGTTGTTGAGGTTATTGTTGAAATTGTTTTTATTCAGAAATGTGTTTTTTTTTTAAATTATTTTTGATATTAATACATGAAATGATTTAAAAACACATAAAAAATTAAAATTAAAGTAAAAGAATCATTTTTTTTTCAAAAATATTTATAAAACGAACAGTCATGCACAAACCGAAATTTGATATAACTTCTGAAATGCAAGAAGTGGAAACCACAGGAGAAACAAAATGAAATGGAACTTTTGTTTGTGGCATTGTTGGCGACACACACACACTCCCCGGTCACATTCCACTAAAAATCCTTGCCAGACTATTCTCGAAACAAAGGGGGGAAACGAGAAGAAAAAAGCGCGAAATCCAAGCTAAAACATATTTTTCTTCAAACTCTGAGATAATATATATTTTTTGAAAGAAAAAGAATTTTTTAAAAATATGCTAGTGTAATGGCCATTTGCACGAAAACAACACATTTTCTCCTTTTTAAAACAAAAATAGTTTTTTGCAAATTTTGTATTTTTTTTTTGTATTTTCATCTTTTTTTATTATTTTATTCTTTTATTCGGTGGGCTTGCTGTCATCCCACCTAGTTTGGGTCTTGACTGCCAGCCCACCCTATCTCAGGTTGGACTATCAGCCTAGAGAAAAAATGGGTCTAGGCTGCCAACCCAGCCTATCTCGGGCTGGGCTGTCAGCCCAGAGAAGCTTGGCCCTGGGCTTTCAGCCTGCCCCATCTAAGGTTGGGTTGGGATGGAAGCCCGTCTTATTCAATGCCCAGCCCGACCTGATTAATGTTCATATAATCGAGCAGTTTGCATGAAAAAGATGATGAACAGTAAAAATGGGGATTTTCGAGTATGATGAATAGCATACCTGTTAATATCGTTGGGTAGAGAAGGTCATGGTGGTTCTTTTGGGCGTTGTGACGTCAGGAATGGTGGCATATGGTGGTTAGAGTGGGCGTCGGAACGGGGATGGTTCACTTTGCAGCTACCCTTGCTGCTGCTGCCTCTTTCACCTGAGAAGATGGCAGAGATGCTGGCGTAGTGTTGGAGAGGCTGGTAACGACGTGGTGTTGCGAGGTGCTCTAAGTTGGTGTTGCGAGGTGCCCTGGACTGAGAGGGAGAAGAGGGAGAGAGAGGTTTCGGGTCTGCTGGTTTTTAAGAGAGAGAAAAATCGAGAGAAAAAATGCAGTAGATGGAGAGTGAAACAGACCAATCACAAGAGGGATGAAGATTCAAAATTTTACGTAAAATTTCCCTTGTATTCTATTTGCCTTTTTTTCATTCTTACTCCTCATCCACTGTCTGTTCTTCCTCTGTTTTTCTCCACTGTCAGCTCTTCTTTTTTCGTCCCCCCCCCTCTGTTTCTATTTTACGTGAACTTGGCTCTACAAATTCTTCCAACTCTACATTTTTCTCTCCTCTTTGTCCCCTTTCTTCCTCCTGCCTTTTATTTTTCTTTTTTGCACCTCTGCTCGTCGTTTTTATAGCCATTTGCAGAGGTTACCGTTACAAACAACAGTTGACTTCCCCCTGCGGCAGAGGCTTATTGGTGGCAGTGCAGGTGGTGGCGTAGGCGGTTGGTCAACAGCTGGGGGCAAGTGATGGCGTGCGCTATGTCTGTTGCTTTGAGGGGTCAAAGTGCAATCTAGTCCCTCAATTTATAATTGCTCTAATTGCACCCTCAATTGAATTTAAATTTATGATTTTGTACAATTATACCCTCCTTCATAATTTCAATACTAGCCTTGACTTCGCGTGCCCTTTTTATTTTGGTCCTTGACTTTTGATTTATGTGATATAATCCTCAATTGACCATTAAACTCTCAATTTGTTCAATTTGATTCGCGATTTCGCATAATAGGCTTGAAAAAATTCAAATGGGTTTTCAAAAATTCCAATATTTTCAATTGGACCCGAATTAAATTCAAGAACTTGATTTCTTATTGACTAAGCCCCTAATAAAATTAATTTGACCAATTTAAAGTATAATTAAGTCATCTCATTTAATTAAATCATTCAATTGGACCATAAATTAATTATTGAACATAATTACACTTTTAAATTAGCCAACGATTTAAATCAAATTAGCCCATAAAAATATAATCATATCTTACAACTTAGTTTTTACGTAGATTTACCCGATAATACATTACTTTAGCCCTGAATCTATGCTTTCATTCATATCTGGGCACAAAAGAGGTACGATCGAGTTTTTGAAAATATCCAAAATTTCACCTTGATTTTTTTACCGACACCAGTCCTTTTTATTTTATTTTTTTGTTATTTTCTGGTAGTTTTGGGGCATGACCCAAAATTGGGTTATGACACCATAGATTTTTGATAGGGGTGAAACTACATAAATTTAAAGTTTTTTTTTTGTTAATATAAGGTGTAATTAAACATTAAAAGGACCAAAATGAACATTGAGCAAAATCCTAGCCCAAAACGACATCATTTTGGAGAGGCACAAAGAAAAAAAGATAGGATTAAACATGTCATCTTGTCCACCTTAGTAACCAAATGATATATTGTGTGGTTACTATTCATTGTCTTCTTCCTTGCCCACTTGAAAAGACAATTTAGAGGTCTATTTTGTAGGTGCAATTAATGCCTTTATCTATAACCAAATTTCATAAATCATATGCTAAAATAATGACCTGACATTTTCCTACATTATGGTATTGGTAGTGTTGACTGATTGACACCACAATCATTTCAGCGCTGGCCCAAAAATGATTACTTAAACAGTCTAGAGTTGTCAAAACTAACAACCCAATATATCTATTTTGAGATACTTTTCGAATTAAATCAAGGAATGAGATTTTTGGGTCGGTGCCTATAAAATAGTCTCCCTTCATGGTTTTTGCCTAGTCAATGACTTCTCTTGTATTTTCCAACCAAAATTAGCCATTGTCTCCACCACCAACACCTCTTCAATAGCCATCACAACCTCTCCTGCACGGTTGATCCACCCACGACCATTAATCCTCCTTCTTTCCCTCTTCCCCCTCCTAATGTTAATTTTTTGGCTAACTTTGGCCACCACTACCACCATTGAAGCCCCCACAATCATCAGTAAAATGTCATTTCCATACTAGTACCCTCCATGGCCAGTAACTTTCTTTTTTTCTTTCTCCTTTACCCCTCCTGGCGTTGCTGCTACTCCACAATTCAAATGCATATGAATAGTATTATCCACATGCATCTGAACACACACACACATTTTTCCTTTTATTTATGGGTTAGGCTACCAATGGCCCAACACCTTTTTTGGGATGTTATCGACCTAGTCTATTGGGTCAGGCTCAACTCATAATTAATATTAAAATAATAATAAAAATAATGTTTTTTTTAAATGAAAAGAATCTAGACTTGTGCTAGCTGATAACTAGATAAAACTCATTGACTTACAACATAAAAAGAGTCGGTTAGATTTATTTAGATGAGATTATATATTGTTTTTTATGGCTACATGTCTTGATATCTATGGTGATTTGAATAAACAGATTTTTCTTCTAGTTTGCATGCTGCAAATAAACTTTCTTTATATGGACAAAGTTTTGACACTAATTTATAAAATAATAAATGGTTTTGTGGTGTCATTCATATACTTCTAATTCTTAGATACAAGATTAAATATGTAGTTGTTTAAATATTAAATAAAAGTATCATTATTGTTATTTTTTAAATTATCATCGAATTCATTGTGATGATCGGGCACATGTCATCAATGTAAATATAATTAAATTAAATTAAATTAAATTAAATGGCCTCATGGAATGAGACCACTGTCTAAAAGTAAAGTATTAGATGGTTTTATTCGTTGGCTTTTCAAGATGTTTACTGTGAAGTGGAATATTTATAACCATTCAGAACTATACGCGCAATTATTCTTGTATTTTGTGAAAAAAATAAAAAATAAAAAAAATAAAAAAATAAAAAATATTGCAGTGACCGACCCTGCCCCCTCGCTCCGCCCCTGCAATAGGTGGAAGGATTCTTCTACGTGTAAAAAAGCAGAATATATCGAGATTGAGACTTTTTTAGTGCATTGATTAAACTCACATTAAAATACAAGAGGTATTTCACCTTCGGCAATAAAAATAAATTAAAATATAAAGTTGACTAATAAGAGGAATTATTTAGTACACCTAGTGTGCAAATCCACTGCTGGGCCAGCCAATCATATTTTTTATAATGCAAAAAAAGTCATATATACTACAGGTAATTCTCCAACACTCCGCGGATGGTGTTTGATAAATCTTTTCATTTTTTATTTTTTATTTTTGTTTGGAGCAAGTTTCTTATAAAATAGATAAGATTTAACTCGATTTATTTAATATATTTAAATAAATTCAAAATGATTTTTTTCTATTTTCAAAAAATAATGTCCAACAATAAAATTAAAAAAACAAACATTGAGTCATTTAAGCTTTTCAAATTATTAATCCGGCATGTTAGATTAAAAACACAGCAAATGAAAAAATTATGAAACTCAATTCCTAATAAATATAATATCGAATGAATTATTATTATTATTATTATTATTATTATTATTATTATTATTATTATTGCTAATATTATCGATATCATTACAATTATCATTATTACCACTACTATCAATAAGTAATATTTTGAAGTATAAAATAAAAAACATAAAAACTATGACAAAAGAGCAAGTGAAAAAAATCAAAAGAAAAGCAAAAAATTAAAATAAATATTATTAGTATTGAAAAAAAACCTTAAATTTGATTTAAAGTACAAAATTAAAAAACCATACAAACTTTGACAAAAGAGCTAAGGGAAAAAAAGAAATCAAAAGAAGAGGTATCAATTTGAAAAACATATACACAAATTAGAATTGAATGACTAAATTAAAAATAAAAAAAAAACTCTAACAAAAAAAAATGATCAAAATCAAAAATCAAAACTAAGAGAATTGAGAAACACTAACAAAAAAACAGGGATAACTTTATAAGGACTGAAATTATAAAATGAATAAAAATTAAAATTAAAAGAATAAGGAAGAAAATGAAAAACAAAACATATAAGAAATTATAATTGAAGAACAAAAATAAAGAAAAAAAATTCTACTAAAAGAATTCAGATGAAATAAAATTTTAAAAGAATGAGGAATGAAATTAAAAAAAAAAAGAGACTATTTTGGTTGTCATGAGAGATAAAAGAAAAAAAATCAATCAAAAATGACAATCCAACAATTATAAGAATAAACGTGTCACCATGTGAAAAAAATCACAATTATGCATCCAAGAAGATGGTGGATGACCAGATTTGACCACACACAACATTCACGCCTCTTAATTAGTGGTGTGTTTGGAAAACATGCACAACAACTTTTTGATTAGGAAATATTAAAAAACATAAAAAATACCAAAACACTCCCTAAGCTAGGTTAAAATTGTTATTTTATTGTACATAAAGTTTTAAAATTTGAAATAATTTTGTCCAATAACTTAATATTTTTCTAATCTTGAGGGAAAAAGGTTGATTATTAATTTTAAATTTTGTTAATTCTAGATTTAAAAAATTATTTTTACTATGTTTTTTCCTTCATATACTCATATATCCAAAAACAATATTTTAATAGCATTTAGCTAAATAACCCAAAATTAAAATTTTATCAACTAAAAAATATAAGAATAATTATAATAATTTCTTCATAGAGATTTCCCCCACATGGTTTAGGCCCATTTAAGAGTGCGTATGGGAGTTTTGCTGAAATTTTTTAAAAAATCATTTTAAATAAATATAATTTGGTGTTTTTAGATAATTTTAATATACTAATATTAAAAATAATTTTTAAAAAATAAAAAAAATATTATTTTAATATATTTTAATATAAAAAATACTTTGAAAAGCTATTAAGTTGTTTTAGTATATTCATCCATTAACGGTGGAAAAGGCCGTTATAAATAGAGCAACGGGAAAGAAGCCTCACAGAAGAGGAAGGGGGCAAAAGCACGAGATGTCATCATAATTGCATACCAAGAAAACAGAAAAATCTCTCTTTTCTTCTTTCTTTCTCTCACGAGTGCTGTATATCGTTGCAGCAAAGAATGGACAGCCTCTTTAGGGTTTCAGCATGTGGGCAAGATGAGTTAGAGCAACTGTCAAGAGATGGAAGCCATTACAGTCTCTCGACAGGGATTTTGCCTTCACTCGGTGCAAGAAGTAACCGAAGAGTTAAGCTCAATAGGTTCATTATATCACCTTATAACCGTCGTTACAGGTGATCATATCTCCTGATTTTTTTTCCTCTTTCATGGTTTCAAGATTCTGATTAGTTTTTTCTTCCTTCTCCTTGTTAACCATGAATATATTTTAATGATGTTGGTTGGTTTTTACTTTAACTTGCTAGTTATTGGTGCTTATTTGTTTTTATACGAGGAGATGTCGAGAACAACGCAGTCAATAGGCTATTGCTGCTAGGGAGGAGTGGTTTAATAAAAGTTTTCTTATAATGATTCCATCCCCACTTTCTCCTAGGCCTTTTGGGATTTTTCTTGTCTTGTCTTGTCTTTGTAGTTTTTCTTTCCCTTTTTTACAGTAAATTAATTTTCTTGTTTTACGGACATTCAAATATGTCTTTCAGTAAATTAATTTTCTTGTTTTTCTGACTTCCATATATGCTCTGTTTCATTTTTCAGTAAATTAATTTTCTTTCATATATGCTGTTGTTTTACCAGTTACCACAACCTGTTGTTTTGAATCTTTCTTCTTGCCTTTGGTCATGTATGGAAATAAAATATCTCCCTTCCATTTTAATTGTTGATTTTGTAATAAAGGTTTTTGGAATTGTATTCTAAAAGTGTGTCAGGATCCTATTAGATAGCATTAGATTAGGTTTCTTTTGTTGAATTGTTGTTCAGTCAGACAAAATTAAAGGTGTTCAGAACTGGTGGCCTTGAAAATCTTAGTGTTTGACTTGTATAATGAACAGCTTTCTTCAGTTTGCAGCCACTTCCTGCAATACCCAGTTTTATAAAACAGGAAATGGATCAAGGCTAACTTAAATGCATTCACCATTGCAAGACTAAAATAAAAACTTGTCATTTTAAATGTATTCAACTCTACGGACAGTCAACATTTTTTTTCCGCCAAGTTTTAGTTTGTTTAAAATCTCTTGATATTGAGGCGGATATGACATATGATCGTGCAAATGGCTCAAATGGATCCATATAGCTCACCCCAACTGGTTTGGGAATGAAGCGGGGCTGCTGTAGCTGCTGTTGTCGTTGGTTTTGTTGTTTGGTTTCTTTTCTAAACAATCAGCCTAAGCTTTAAAATGGTTGATCGTGCAGAATGTGGGAGACTTTTCTCGTTCTTCTGGTCATCTATACAGCTTGGGTATCACCTTTCGAATTTGGCTTTCTCAAACAACCACAGAGCCCACTCTCCATCTGTGATAACGTTGTCAATGGATTCTTTGCTGTGGATATTGTTCTAACCTTCTTTGTCGCTTACCTTGACAAAACCACCTACCTACTCGTTGATGATCACAAGAAGATTGCTTGGAAGTATGTATCTTCTTGGTTGGCTTTGGATATTATATCCACAATCCCAACTGAACTAGCACGGAAGATCTCCCCAAAACCATTACAGAGCTATGGCTTCTTCAACATGCTTCGCCTTTGGCGTCTCCGAAGAGTTAGCGCTCTATTTTCTAGGTAAATACTTGTTCCTCAGCTAACTAGCCTTCTAAATACTTTTTTAAAAAAAATCATATTTTGGCTCAATGTTTTTTATTCAGCTCCTCCAGGGAACGTCTGGTTTGTTTTGATGACTCCCTTAAATGTTTCTTTCAATAGATTGGAGAAAGATAGGAGCTATAACTATTTCGGGGTTCGATGCACTAAACTATTATGTGTAAGTGTTCCAAGGTAAAATCAAGATTGATATGAATGAAAATGTATTCTCTAGAATATGCTATGATTTATCAGGATTTCTATTCTCCCTGTAGGTCACTCTTTTTGCAGTACACTCTGCTGGATGCTTCTATTATCTTATTGCCGCACGCTATCACGATCTACATAGAACATGGATTGGAGCAGCCTTAGGAGACAATTTCCTAGAGCAGGGTATATGGAGAAGATACGTGACTTCCATTTACTGGTCTATTACTACTCTAACAACTGTGGGGTATGGCGATTTGCATCCTGTGAACACAAGTGAGATGATATTTGACATCTTCTACATGCTCTTCAACCTTGGATTGACAGCATACTTGATTGGAAACATGACAAACTTGGTTGTGCATGGGACTAGTCGAACTAGAAGATTTGTGAGTAATTCTTAGTCATTCATTTAGTTCAATAGTGTAATGGATTTACATATAAAAATTCCGGCTTTTGACTATCTATAATCACCACCTTCCTTGTAAATTCAAACTCCCAGAGAGATACCATACAATCTGCTTCAAGTTTTGCACAGAGGAACAAGCTGCCTGTTGGCCTACAAGATCAGATGCTTGCACATTTGTGCTTGAAGTACAGGACAAATTCAGAGGGACTGCAGCAGCAAGAGACTCTTGGTTTCCTTCCAAAAGCCATTCGGTCAAGCATTTCACATTATCTTTTCTACGACCTTGTGGACAAGGTCTACTTGTTTCAAGGGGTTTCGCATGACTTGCTTTTCCAGTTGGTACGTCACTGAAGCATATCCATAACCTTTTGCTCTTGATTGTTTCTCCATTTGCTCTCTTTTCTTCTATATCTGTATATTTATGTAGGATTTTTGTTTCTATCATTGAATTTCAAAGGTCTCTGAGATGGAAGCAGAGTATTTTCCTCCCAAAGAAGACGTGATCTTGCAGAATGAAGCACCGACAGACTTTTATATACTTGTAACTGGTGCTGTGGTAAAAAATCAACTCTTTTGCTTGGTTCTATTGTCACATATTTTATGTTTGTGATTTTGGAGTTTAAAAGAGGCTCAATCTTTTGATTCTATCAGCATATTTACCAAATAGCATTTTCATGCAGTCAAATTGCTACATATGATTCAATAATTCAGTTGATTTTTATTGCAGGAAGTAGTTGTTATGAAAAATGGACTCGAACAGGCAAGTGTTATCCCTCAAACACACATAGAATGACGTGTATCTTGAAACGACACGCTAATGACAAGAATTTTCTAGGTGTTCAGCTAAATGATGGATGAAATTTTGTTGGATGAATTCAGGTTGTTTGTGAGGCAAAAACCGGCGATCTTTTCGGTGAAATTGGTGTACTTTGTTACAGGCCACAGCTCTTCACAGTGCGAACCAAGAGATTGAGCCAACTACTACGACTGAACCGTACTTCATTCTTGAATATTGTTCAGGCAAATGTAGAAGATGAGACCATAATCACGAATAATCTCCTTAAGGTCCGTGTAAACTCATTTAACTTGCTGACATTTTATACATCTGTACAACATAGATCTATCTTTTTACACATGGAGCTCTCTGTAGCATCAATTTGTATCAGCATCAGAAATTTTCCCTGAATTATAAATTTTAAAATTTTATCATGATTCCAGCACAGGATTTCATCGAAATCAAAATCTTTTCCAGGTGCTTAATATAAAATCTGTAATAATATTTTACATCTAGCACAGTTAGTTTGCTCTGAATTCTTTGTGGTGCAGTATTTGAAAGAACAGGAGGACCCAGTTATGGAGGAAGTATTGCTGGAAACAGAAAACATGCTAGCTCGTGGTAGAATGGATCTTCCTCCCAGTCTGTGCCTTGCAGCACTAAGGGGAGATGATTTGTTGTTGCGCCAGTTGTTGGAAGGAGGACTGGATCCAAATGAAGCAGACAACAGTGGGAGGTCAGCACTGGTATGTAGAGTTTAACTTTGCTTTGCTTCTTTCTACAACACAAATGATGCTATTCCTTATAATCTATGTACATTAGCATATAGCAGCGTCGAAAGGAAGTGAAAACTGTGTGCTGCTTCTACTGGATTATGGAGTAAATCCTAACTGCCGAGGTATATTCTATTCTATTCTACTGCCATACCCTTAATATTCTATTCCATACTCGTTGACTATTTTTATTATTTATCTATAACTGGTAACGTTGAAGTTATATTCTCTGCGTAGTTTATGACTCCCTGCCTGTTTATAGTTGTTTAGTTAATGTGCAACTATACACTCGCACACGACCGACAAGTTATAGATGGAAGCATGCGTGCCAGTCACCTGTCACCTGTCACGTCTGCATACAATCATTAATCACTTTTAGATCAAGGCCCTATAATTTGGCTAGTTGCATATTGTAATAATAATTTGGAAGTCTCAATAATGTTGATGCCTCATCTCCTTCGGTTTGAATTAATAATGCAATAAATTGACGGCCCGCTAGTTGTAGATAAAATATATTGAGCGTTAACAAGTCAAAACGAATATATTTATCTTATCCAGACTCGTTCATTCTTCTTTCACGGGGGAGGAAAATATATAAACTAGTGGTGCATGTACTCAAATCAATTTCTTGCAAAATGAGGTCACCTGATTTGACATGGGTCGACGTCTTGCATGTAATTAAGATACAACTCTGAGGGTGGCGTCTTTAGTCAACTGTCTTTGGAGTTGTTCAGTCGATGTCAGAAGCTTGCCTTTTGAACCTGGCGAATAAACATGCTCAATGCTTTGACGTAACTCCAAAAAAAAATTATCTTTCTGATACTGATCTCCCCATCAGAGCTTTATTAGGGTATCTTTTACCACATCATTTGAATTCCCCCAATAACCCTTAATCACTCTGAAAGATTTGAGATCGGAAGAGCGGTTGATTCAAATAATTTCAAGTGATTTCATTATTTGGAGGTGCATGCAGACTCAGATGGGAATGTACCGCTGTGGGAGGCGATGCTGGGAGGTCATGAAGCACTGGCCAAACTTCTGGTAGAAAATGGTGCAAGCTTACATGATGGAGAAGTGGGCCATTTTGCTTGCACTGCTGCAGAGCTAAACAACTTGAACTTGCTCAAGGAAATTGTTCAATATGGAGAAGACGTGACAGGCCCCAGGAACAATGGGACCACAGCACTACACGTGGCAGTTTGTGAAGACAACACCGAAATAGTCAGATTCCTCTTGGATCAAGGTGCCGATATTGACAAACCAGATGCTCATGGCTGGTCCCCGAGGGGTCTAGCTGATCACCAAGGGCACGAAGAAATAAAATTGATTTTCCAGACACGCAATGAGGCCAAAAAGCAAGCCCCTGTTGCCATTCCAGAGAAGCAGGGACATGGAATTCGATTCCTTGAGAGGCATGCAAGCGACCCCACAATTCAGCCAGTGGCCCAAGAAAGCTCATTCCCAGCTACAGAAGAATCATTCAGCCAGGCCCGTCCGAGGCGAAGAACTAATAATTTTCACAACTCTCTCTTTGGGATGATGTCAGCTGCCCACAAGGGGGAGAAAGATCAGCTGTTCCCAACCAGTCATGGCAGCCATGGAACTAGTCCTGCTGCTAGAGTGACAATTAGTTGCCTCGAACAGGGGGAAGTTGCAGGAAAGCTTGTCCTACTTCCAAATAGCTTCCAGGCATTGCTTGAGATGGGTTCTAAAAAATTTGGGATCTCACCTGCAAAAGTGATGAGGAAGGATAGGGCTGAGATTGACTCCATTGAGCTGATTAGAGACGGTGATCATCTCGTGTTTGTCGCCGATGGAGGGCAGCAACAGGCTAACAACGAAGACGCATGATGCTATTGTACTTCTGCACCGGCAGGTGTCTTATCCATGTTGTTTTTCTATTTTCCTGGAAATTTTAGCACCCTTATGCAATTGCAGATATATAGATTGCTGGTCGGTGCTGATAATAATTATTTTTTAAACTAATTTTATATTTTACAATAATTAATTATAATTATATTAACGTGTTTTTTTCCTGAGAATTTTAGCATTCAAAGGTAAATACACCGGGTATTTAGCTCTATTATTTTTTAAAGTGTTTTTTTAAATATATTAAAATAATATATTTTTTATGTTTCAGAAATTAATTTTGATATTATTATATTAAAAATTTATTTTTGATATTATTATATAAAAATAATGTTAAAATATTAAAAAATTAATATAAAATACAAAATAAAAATAATGTTTTTAATTTTTTTTATAAAGTAATTTTTTCTTATAAACCGACACATGTAATGTTAAAATATAAGGCAAGTGGATGGTGACCCCGTTAGTGTTTTAATTGATAGAAAACAAAAGAGTAGTTGGCTTTCGAGAAGCCGAATCGAAAGCTATTAGTAATTAGTAAAAGAGCTAATAGTCAATTACTGTAACATATTAGTAAAATGAGCTATAATATAGTTTGTGCCACTCACTCACTGTACCTTTTATATAATTTATATGGTGAAAATTACAAACAAAAGAATGTGGCCAAGCAGAACCCACACGCTGGAATTTCCAGTGCGCAAGGGGTTGTGAAAATGACAAACAAAAGCATGTGGCCAAGCGGAACCTGCACGCTGGAATTTCCAGTGCGCAACCATCAGTGTTTTTTGTTATTTGCTTTTCTTTTTTTTTGTTTTTTTTTATTATTTTGAAAAGCAACTATCTGAAAAATTATTATTTTGAAAAGCAACAAAAGTGTGAAAATGACAAACAAAAGCATGTGGCCAAGCGGAACCCGCACGCTGGAATTTCCAGTGCGCAACCATCAGTGTTTTCTGTTATTCGCTTTTCTTTTTTTTTTTTTATTATTTTGAAAAGCAACTATCTGAAAAATTATTATTTTGAAAAGCAACAATCTAGACAGTTGCTTTTCCTCTTTTTTCCTTTTTTATTTTTTTTATTATTATTCTGATGAATGAAAGTGGCAGAAATTATTAAAACAGTAAAAAAAATGGAGAGAAATCTACGACCAGACAAATAGAAAACAAATTCAAAATAGAAATTATTAGGAAAAACATAGCAATTATTTGATAAACATTAAAATCTGTTTTCGTTTATTTTTCACATATTTAAAGAACAGAAACAAATAAAAATTTCGGTTAAAAAAAAAACATAAAACACATTTTCAAACAGTATTGAATAGTGAAAACTATTTTTTACTCAGCCCGCAACGTAGAACATATATTTTTTTAAAAAATTTAAATTAAATGATTTTTTCAGCTAATTGTTTTTTATCATCTATTATATTTTTTATGTGCTCTTTCTTTTAATTTTTTTATTGGTTTTATTGTCATTATTTTCAAGTTAGATGAATTTTTCCCCCTGATAATTATGTTTTTTTAAGTTATTATGATTTTTTTTCTTTTATTTATTTTCTTTATTCATCATTAACACAATAATAATAATAATAATAATAATAATAATAATAATAATAATAATAATAGTAATATATTCTTTTTCTTGCTTACTCTTTTGTTAATGTTTTTGAGTGTTTTTTTCTTTCGGGATAATTTGATAATTTTAATTGTTTTTGCAATAATAGCAATAGTCATTTTGTATCTAATATTATTGGGGATAAAAGACAACTCAAAAACAAAAAATAGATAAATTTACCTAGGTTATTTACAATTAAAAAACGATACAAGTCACTTTTGTCTCGATTACATTGTTCCTTTTAAACAGCAAACAAGTCATTATTATATGTTTTAATATTCATTGCATATTATCGCCTAAAAATATATAAAGAAAAAAAAAATGACCTCAATTTTTTTGCAGGAAAAAAATTAATATGAGCATTCTTACATACATTTAATATAATAATATGATGAATAAATCTTATAAAATAAAAAAAAATGGTTGTGAATTTTAATTTTATCCTCTTTTGTTCAAGTTTATTTCTTAAAAAAAAAACAAATTGGATTTTTAATATTTAAGATCTAATATTACCTGGGAAAAAATACAATTAAAAAAACAAAAGGTAAACAAATTTGACTACATCATCTACAATTAAAAAATATACGAGACACTTTCCGTTTCGACTACACTGTTCTTTTTTTTACGGCAAATAAGTAATTATAGCACGCAAAAAATTTATATTTCTTTTTTTAAAAAAATGCAATGTTTTTATTTATAATGTGCAAGATCTAATATTACTGGGGGAAAAAGCAACTCATATTGTTTTTCAAATTTATCTAGGTTATCTACAATTAAAAAAATATAAAATCACTTCCCATTTCGATCACACTATATAGTATGTGAGACTAAGTATATGTGTTTAATATTTATTTAATATTATCGCCTAAAAATATATATAGAGAGAAAACAAATGACCTATGATTTCTTGCAAAAAAATAATAATATCGATATTCTGAAATATATTGAATATAATAATATGATGAATAAATCTTATAAAAAAAACTACGCCTTTGAATTCAAATTTATATTTTAGACTCTTTTTTTTCCTTTTAAGAAACGATGATTTTTTTCACATGTATTTTTTATTTTTTAGTGTCCAAATCAGTTGTTCTTTTTTAACTGGGCTTTTTATTTAACCTGAGTATCCGTGACAATAAATTTCTAATAAATCATTTCACCTTCTTAGCAAATTTTCTAACAGATTTTATCAAAAGGTTTTTCGCAATAGCAATATTCAATCACATTTTGGTTGAAAAAAAACCATTTTCAACAAATTTTATTAGTTAAAATTAAACTAATTAAATATGAAAGTAACAATATACAATATTTATAAAATCAATTAATTTTCTACATAAATAAAAAAGCTTAGCGGAACGGGCAAATCAGCTCGTATCTATCTACGTGCGTGCTCGGTGTAATTTATTTGACTTTTGTTTCAAACGGGTGTTTCCAAGATTAAAGAGTTTATTTCAGTTTGTTATCGAGATTTTTTATTTATTTAAAAAAAAATATATTAAGGATGTTTGTTTGTTTGTTTGTTTGTTTATTTTAAGTATTTTTGATATCAAAACATGAAAATAACATAAAAAATTAATTTAAAATATTTTTTTTTCAAACTCATTTTGGAAATACAGTGTGTGTGTGTGTCCACGTATATGTAGCTTTCTGTAAAATGTGCTGACTCTATTATAAAATTATTACATACATATAGTTTCTACACTTTAGGATTTTAGAAGTCTCCTTCTCTCGTAAAACTCGTGATTCGTCACATGGTGGAACCTTTAAGAATTGATAACCCTTTTAAGAGGTAGAAGAAGGAAATGATAGAACTCTTTAGAATAGATAATTATTTTTTTAAGGATACAGGAAGCAAATTTGCCACTTCGAAGTGCCGCCCCGCCCGGCAGCTCCGTTCTGTTTGCTGCAGCTCTGTTCTGTTCTGTCCTGTCCCATAATGTGTACTCTTCAGCTCTGTTAAAAACACTCCAGTTTAGTAATTATATATATATATATATATATATATATATATATATATATATATATATATATATGGACCTGGGGTATAAATTCTAAAACGTCGGGGTAGTTGTTTACCGCATACCATGATGACTCTTAATAAGTCTCTTTCGAAGAACTTTGTCAGGGAATCCATATCATGCCTGTTCTGTTCCCTGACTCGAATCGCATCAACTTCAAAATGAAAATCCCCCACCATAGCCATTTATTCGAGCAAAACAGAGCCCACATACACAGAACTTTCATTTCAATCATCATAATAATAAAAAAGTTTAATCCTTTCAGTAATCCATGCATATTTATATGACACAAAGAAAAGTGGAGTCCATGTCATTCAACTGTTTGACAAGCACACATGTATGTAGAAGCATATGCTGGTGGGCGACCTCCAGTCACGAGTGGTTTGCTACTATATGTTCTTTCCTAGCTCTGTTCAAGTTTCGGGGAGAAATAAATCATATTATTTTTTTTTTCTTTCCAGATACAAAATGTAGCTTGTAACTCCTGTTTGATCAGATCCATTCCATATGTTTAATAAATTCCCTCTCGTCATTATAAAAGATTAACCATTTTCAAACGCTCTTCATGTTCAGAGTCCAATTTCGCTGGAGTATAAGAGCCATGTAGATCCTCCACCATGTACTCCTACAAAATTTTGGAGCAGTTGAAAAAGACAGTTAAGCCCTGTTAAGATCTTACCACGCTTAATTCTGACAACCAATTCAGGCAGGAATGAAGTAGAAGCAAACAGCGAGGATTCAGAGCCTACCTTCGTAAGCTCCCTCTTAATGAGGATGTGGTAATGCCTCTGCCAAATTTTTTGAATGGCCATGGTGGTAGCAAGGAAGCCATATGCGATTCCCAGAATGGCAAAGATGATGACAAAAACCACAACCAGAGCAAAGCACGCCTCCATGGAAGCAGGGAAACAGTCTAGAAGTCCCCATCCATAACAGCAGTTCTGGCAGCCAGCCATCCTAGGATCATTACTATTGAGGGAGGAACAATGTAATATGAGGCCGAAAAACCCAAGCAGCACAAAGAAGGCCAGTACTCCTGTTACAATTAATGTACACAAAGCACAGGCAACAATGGTTAGAAGTAGCCAACACCCTGGATATCAATGCAACAAATGCAAGTCAGAGCACTCAACTTAAAAAACCAAAATCAAACTTCAGCGGCAAGAGAAACCAGAATTCTTAACTCTAAGAGTATATTTCTACTCGAAATCTGTCCTCCCAGCAATTAATGTATATTTCATTTTATAACCTTGGATTTCAGATAAAATATAGATGCTTTAAAATTATTGAAATTGAAAGATGCTGCTCAAATAGCATTTAAATCAATACTTGTGAGCACTAGAGATTCAGATTAAAAATTTGATACTAGCAACAAGTCAGCAGAATGACACTTCATCCCCTGAAGTAGTTGGAGTTAATTATAAGTTAAATAGCAAATAATAATAATATAATAAATAAATAAACAAACTATGAAACCACGAGCATTACCCATGCAATAATAAAATGGTATAGGATGCTTTGACAGAATACGATCCCATCCATCACTAAACGAATTCCTAAAGGTCCCATCTTTGTCCATAAGGTATGCAAAACCACCCATTGCAGCAATGACCTGAAAGAAAGATTTTCTCACATATAAAAATCTTACATATTGATTTCATTTGGTGAACAAGATGATGCAGCATAGTGAACTGAGAAAGGAAGATTTGTAGTTTCAAAAAAATTCCTGCAAGGAGGAGGGCATTTGCTAGCTATTTAGGAATACAGAACACCTTTAATTAGAAGATTTAGGTAGTGTTAAATTGAAAATAATAAAAGGAATGGCCATTAAAAACATTAGGTGAACCAACAAAGGCCCTTGGATAGCACTTATATGTTGATGCTTTCCCCTTCTATAGAGAATTGCAGAGTTAGAAAACACACATTTTTTAGAAAACAATTTTCAACTAGAAAATGCATTTTCTACAATTTTCTTTTACCTAGAATTTTTTTTTGTAGCAAACTGCATGTTTTGGTTTCAGTTAACTAGTTAAATAGGAATACTTGTGTTTTTTATTTAAGAATCCAATTCTAATTAGGAACAGCAACAAATCAAGCATATAAATATAATTGACGCGTTTTGATTTTAGTATGAAAGATTTAGGTTAAATAAAGTGAAGATTTTTGCAAAATTATTTGAGAGTACGATGATTTCAATCTAACATGGAGCCTTAAACCCTTTAGTGTGAGACCCGAAGTTCATTTCTGTTTTTATTATTATTATTATTTTCCATCTCTTTATTTTCAATTCTTAAATCCCTAAAATTTCATATTCTACAACCTAACCTAAATAGCAACCAACTAAAAATATTCCCCAAGACTTGTCCTGCATCAATGGTATTGGGTCCTGGTTACCCCACTATGTTCGCACATCATGGGAGATCGTAAAGAAGAATATTAACCAAGTACAAGCAGGATGAGTTGCCGTATGAAGCATGGCTAATTGATGCTCCAGCAACTCATGTGGAAATTTCTGCACTGCAAAGGAGAGGCAGCCAATGAAACAGTCAAAACAACAGGCAACGATACAAAGACAGTATTATGCATCCTGATTTGAGTAAACACCAAGTCCAAATAAACCTACAAATTGTCCCCTGCAACTTATTCCACATTCAAAAAACCTACAAATTGTCCCCTTCAAGCATCAAAGGTACATCAACAACTATGTGGGTTAGTGAAAGAACAAGAAAAATTAGATCAAAAAGTGAAAAGCAACAAAGTAATCAGAATTTTAAAAATCTAGAATTTGAAGCTTACAAACAGCCACATAAGGAAAGTTAAGAGCAAGCTGAAGAAGCAGAAACAAGAATACAAGATTCTGGAAGCTTAGAAGAGCTAAATCAGAACCTGATAACAGAAAACCAGCAAGCTGAAAAGGCAAAGTAACATGCTCTTGATGATGAGAAAAATCAGGATTTCATTGCCAACACGTTGGTAAGGGAAGAAGCTACCATATTCAAGGTTGAGAATATTTTTCCAAGAGAAAGAGAAAAAAATCAGCCTTTTAATCAGCACATTGAGGTGGTATACTCCTTGGAAACTTGAAGTTTTGAAAGGAAAAGCAGGTTGTAACACAGGAGACATCATGGAAGATTGTAGGGTTGAGACAGAAATTTGGACAAGCTCTTCAATCAATTAACTTTGTATTCCATACAAATTCAACAGCATAATGGAAAGATACATTTAGATGTGATCAATATTACTTCCCCTAACCACAAAGGAAAAGTTGCACAAATCAAGTGATTCATATGCAATGTTGTGGAAGCAATGCAAGACCTCCAAAACTTCTTTTCTTCAATACTTAAAACACAAGGTCAAGTTTTCTCCAGCCAGATAGAATGGTGCAGCCTTGTAATTTAAGCCAGAGCACATATGTAAGTTCAGAAAATTTCCTACAGAGAAGTATTTACTAGCTATTACAAACATACAATAACTTTGATCAGAAAGATTTAACATGTTATTTCGGTTTCTCTTTACCAGTCAAATAGGCATATTTGTCTTTTAATATTTAAGAATCCAATTCTGATTAGGAATACAAATAGCTCAAACCTATAAATATGCTTACACCACTTTAATTTCCAGTATGACATATTTTTGTTGAATGAAGCGCAGCTTGTTGCTAAATTCTTTGAGAGAGTGAGCCTCTCAATCTAGGAATGAGTCCCAAGCTTTTGAGGGTAAGGGTAGAAGATTATTTTGTTTCTCCTCGATTTCTTTGCTTTCAGATTCGTTTTTTCAATTCCTATGGTCATAAGACTTCAGATTCTACAACCTAGCTTGATAAACATACAACTACAAATTTCCCCTAAACTTGTCGTGCATCAATAAGTTTACGAGGTACTTCTTTTCTACAACTCCTGGGTTGGAATAAATAAAGAGTAGCATATGTAAAATAATTTAATTACAGAATTCAAGCTATTTGTTAGTTCAAAAACACGTGATAAGTGCTTCTGGACAGAAAGTCTATTAACTTACGACATCAAATCGTTAAGCTTGAGCCAACCAGAAAGAAATGGCTCTTGAAAATTGGTGGGCACCATTTCGCTCAAGGTAAAAAATCATCCACGAATTGTGATAAAATAAGGTCGGCCGCTTTTCTTTTTAATGAAATGGATGAAAAGAGGCTTCTGGGATTATATACCGGTTAGGAAATGCATGGGATTTCAGCATAAAATAGCAAAAAGAATGAAGAAGACAGGCTTGGCAGTGCGTAAAAGTAGTATGCAGCAGATAAATAGGAATTACGATCAAGTATTTGATCCAAGAAAGAGGAAAGTAAGATGACTCACAATTTGTACAGCAAAAAATACAATGACAATATCCCTTGTGACAAAAAGCCTGAATTTGATCTTGCGCCAGGAGTTGTCCTCTAACAAAGCAACTCGAAGGTGAAATTGAGCCTTACAAGTTGTGCAATGAGAAAAAGCAAATCCTTCCTGTTTAGATTGTCAACCCCCATCAAGTAAAATATCAGCTACTGAATCCAAACCCCCCCAAAAGGAGTAGCAGTTATATCACCAGAATCACTTTACCTTGACGGAGCGCCAATGATCAAGGCATGAACGATGAACAAACTGCTGGGTTCCTTTGCACATGCATGGAGATATCAATTCATCACCTATAAAATCAAAACAAACGTGATTCGTGAATTTCTTTCCCTTTCCCTTTTTTCTATTCTTATAAATCATGAATTAATAATTAATAATTAATAATTTACAAGAAAGAAATGTTGCCTGGTTCGCAGTCGGTTTCGAGACAAATACGGCAACAGGGAACAGAAACGTTTTCAACATCATCATTGCTGACAACAATTTCTTCAGTGGAACTTGCATCAGCCTGATTCTGTAGCAGAGGGTCAGAATCATTGTGACTCTCAGCGTTCCTCCCCAATTCTAGTTGCTGCAGCTCAACCCCTTTCATTGACTCAAACCCTACCACAGAATTCACAATTTCCAAACAAGATCCTCTACTTGCAGATGAAAACTATAAGAATGATGATATTATATTTATCCAAACAAAATTTCTTCTTCTTATTTGGTGTTTTCAGAACCCAAACGAAGACCTGGTAATCTGGCGACAAAAAACTATTCTTTTTTTTTTACGGCTTTTCCTTTTATTAAAAAACAATACAAAAAGTTAAAGTAAACAACTGACCTGAGTTAACCTGTCTATACTGAGTGTTCTTCCGTCAACTTCACATACTCACAAACACTTGCGTTTTATTATTATTATTATTATTATTATTATTATTATTCATATATAATTAATTTTATATGTTTATATATATATATATAAAAATAAAATATTAATTTAACAAGTATAATTAAAATTTAAATTCTTTTTTATTTAAAATATTTTGGTGTTTTTAAATTATATTGATGTATAGATGTCATAAATTATTTTTAAAAAATAAAAAAATAGATTATGAATCTGGAATGGAACCGAAGCGTTCCGGCCAGAATTTTCAGAACGGACTGGAATTAAAATCGAGATGAAAACAATGCCGTTTTGTTTCGGTTTTTTGAACGGAACAGAACAAAATTAATAACTATATTATATGCTCCCGTCTATTATTATTTCACATCACTATATGCTTCGGTCACTAATAGTTTTTTTTTCACTCGTTACGGCTTAAGTTAATTCTTTTTAGATATAAAAAAATTTAGATAATGGTTATATTTTTTATATTTAAAAAAAACAATTGTATAAATATTTAACCGATATAATTTCATTGATTTTATGAGTTTAAAAATAACTTATATAACCTATAAAAACATAATTTTACTAAAAAATAATTTCAAGATGTTATCTTTTTTTTATATTAAGATATTAACATATTTGATTCACTTGTATCAATCCGTGTTAATATGTTAAATTCCTGACCTAAGTTATTATACTATAATAACCTCATAAAAATCAAATAAAACTAATTTATGAAGTCTAATTCATAATCAATTCAATATTGAATAATAAATTTTTAAAAAATCAATTGAAAAATGGACCTTAAAAAGCGACATCAAAATTGTAACCCATGTTATAAGATTGAAATAAAACCATGGAAAATAAATTGAAATAAATTATAAATCTCAATCATCAATCAGTCTAATGTTGATGCATAAGATTAAAAAACAAATCAATTAAAGAAAAGAGCATAAAAAAAACATTGATCATCAAACCAAGATAATCTCATAAAAAAAGATAAAAAAATGTGACTTGAGTTAATCTTAATTCATCTACTAAAACTGTGACTTTGGTTATGAAACAAAGATAACACCATGAAAAGTAAAATGAAAACAAATTATAAAGATCAATTCTCAATCGTTTTGTCCCTTTTAGATCTAGTGATGGATGATGAAATTCGTAATTTTTTTAATTAAAAAATAGCACAAAAAATAACTCGAGTCAACCTAAATTCACCAATTTAACATTGTTCTAAGGGCATGAGACCACAACAACCTAATAAAAAGTATTATTCTCAGATCATGAGGCTCAAATAACATTATAATAAATAAATAAAATAAACCATAGAGTTTAATTCTCATTCAATCCAATATTAAAAGATAAAATTAAAAAAAAAGAATCAATTATGTTCACTTGTCAAACCCACGATTTTTGCCAAGAGAGTATTATATCGTTAAAAATAAATGTAATATTAAATAAAAAAAAGTTATTAAAAATTCAAGGAAAAAATAAAAAAGACAATAAGATATTATTATAACAAATATAACTAGGGAGAAGTATAATAAAACTTTTTTTTCTTAGTTTATAGTAAAAAAATATTTTATTTAAATTAAATCCCTGAAGTTTATAGAGAAAACAAAGAGTTGAAAAAGAAAATGACAAAAAAAAAATTATTGTTAAAACCGCACATCATTATATGTTTTAGTTACTAGATGCTTTAAAAATAAAATTTCAATCATAAGATTTTATTTTACTCCTATTGAGTCCATGGAAGTTGATAAAGAAAACAAAGATTCATAAAAAAAGGAGAGGACAACTAAAGTTTTTGATTTGTTGCATTTCAACTAAAAAAAAAAGGTTGATAGATTATTTTGCACGAAAGAGTTCAATAAAGATGGTTTGTGTCTTAAATCATACAAAGAATATACTCCAAGAAAATTTTATTTAATTTTGATTTTGTAAACTAATTAGAGTGTATTTTGAGGTTAGAATAAGATTATGAATGTTATTAAGATAGGTTTTTAGGTGAAAACATATTTAAATTTGAGATTTAGAATCTAGAATGTTGATTTTAATTTTTCACTCATAAGAGCTAGCTGAAAATTATCATGGAGATGACACATCATCTACCCACCAAAAAAAATATACCCGTTCATTTTATAAAAAAACAAAAGATATTTTGGCTTGGTTTTTAAGTCTAAAATAAACATTCATCTAAAATAAAATGACTATTCACTTCAAATATAGAAAAAGAGTTTAAAATCATGAATTAAAAGAATAAAATAAACTAGAAGAATCTTCAATCGACTAGAAGTGTTGAAGGTAGGCTTGTTAATTCCATTCCGTTCCGCCCGGAACATTCTGTGCCATTAAAAAAAACGAGATGAAATGGCGTTGTTTTCGTGTTGGTTTTAATTCTGACCCTCCATTAAAAATACCGAGAAGAAATGACGTCGTTTTTGTGTCGGTTTTAATTCTGACTCTTTCCGTTAATTCTGGCTAAATTCCTGCCGGAAAGCCTTGGTACCGTTCCATCCATGGTAATCAAACTCGCGAGTCAACTTGCAAACTCATACGAGTTTGTGAGTTGGCTCAGCAAACCTGGTTGGACCTGAAAGAAAAATCGAAATCGGTCAAACCCGGTCAAAATCGGGTTGACTCGTAAAATCGGACCGGATCAGTCCGATTTTACGATTTCATCAAAATCTACTGTGGCGAATTGGCGAAGCCTTCTTGTTCGATTGTTCCTTCAATTTCAAACGGGACCAAGAAAAAAAATGAAGAAGAGGATGAGAAGGAAGAGAGTAAAGGAGAAGAGGATGAGGAGGAGGAAAAGAAAATGGAGAAGACAACAACAGTTTTAGGAAGCCCAAGGCCGAGTGCTTTGAGTCAATTCACGCCCTATAGGCAAGGGAATATGTTGATATTTCTTCTTCCTAAACTCAACAGATAGCGAATTCTGTGACTCATTTCTCACCGCGTCTACATCTATCCCCATGGCTTCACGACTTTAATCAATTCCATAAAGCAACAGCAACATTCTCTTTAGCATCCTAGCAAGGAGCTTACCTTCTTGCCCTGGAACTAGTCTAGGAAAGTTACATTTTCTAAGAGTCGAATCCCTTGTTTGGTTGTTAGCAAGTCAATTCCTTTACCTAGCGGAGGAAGAAAAGAAAATGGAGAAGAGGAGATGAGGGTGGGCGGCGGCTGGGAGAAGGAAATTGGGATTTAGGGTTATGTTGGGTGATTGTGCATTAAAAGTATCATTAAGTCTCTTATTTTACATATGTATTTATTGTTTTTATTTGGGATTTTATAATAATTGATGCGCTTTTTAGTAATGAATTTCTTTTAATGTTTTGACAAGTTTTTGGAGCTTAAATGAATTATTTAAGGAAATTTAAACGTCGAAATTTGGAACAAAGAATTGGAGGAGAAATCTATGGAAAGTTGGAGGGGAGATTGTTACTTTATCTTGGGTCAAAAAGAAGAAAGATTCAGCTAAAAATTAGGAAGAAAATCGGGCACAAAAATCTTCTCCAAGTTGCCGAAATTGACTTTCTAGAACACCTTTCGACGTTTCAGTCATAACTTTTGACTCCGAGCTCCAAATTATATGTTTTTTAATTTTATGGAAATATAACATAAAGGCCTATAAATTTGTGTCTAATAGCCTTCTCCAGAAAACGCTTAGAAATAGGGTTAAATTGCAGTCTAAAGTTAGCATCATATCTGTCTTACAATATTTTTCGAGATTGTGTTTTGCTCTTCTTGTTTTAGATTTTAGTTTTATTTTAGTTGTAAAACTTATTATTTCAGTTTGATTCAAGTTATTTCATGTTTATTAGAGTGTTCTTATATATAATTATGGTTGGCTAATCTCTTTCTTAGATCCAAATCAAGGATGTTGGTGATTGAGGTGAGTTCTTTAAGATATGAATGAATCCTAATGTCTATCTTCACATTTTCTTCATGAATGTTTTATTATTGCAAAGAAATTTTAGAAATCATTTAGGTAATGTTATAATCTTGAATTTTTATGAACAAAACTTAGTTTTGGTATAGAGATTGTTTGATTCAATGTCTTACTTAATATGAAAACACTCGTTTATTCTTAAGCAATAATCAATCTTCATCTTTTTAAATTTCATTGTAATATCTTCTGATCTAATATCACCATCGTTGATATTAGGTTGAGTTATCTTATATATGTTGAAGGATTCACCAATACATCACCACTAAAATTGATTTGAAACCAAGACTTACCTTTTCTTGTCATTTAAAATCTATTTACTCTCTTTCATCTTAAAAAACAAATCCATTAATTATTCTTCTAAGATATTTTTGTTGTTACCTAGCTTAATTTCTAAATCCAGCTCTTTGTGGATATGACCTCGATCTTACCAAGTTAATTGCTACATCGCACACTCATGCACTTGTGAGTTAAAACAAGCCGATCATAAATAGCGGTCAAGCATTGGGGCTTTTATACTTAGTTATTATAATAATAATAATAAATAAGAAAAAGAAGGTAGGTTTCTGGGGGGGTTATATAAATTTATAATAATAATAATAATAAAGTAGGTTTATACGGGGGAGGGTAATAATAATAATAATAATAATTCTGGGGTTTATAATAATAATAATAATAATAATTAGCATAAAAAATATTTTTAAAAAAATCCTATTAATTTAAGATAATAAATGACATTAATTAATTTATATTTCACATCAACAAAATATTTATTTTTAGTTTGTTAATTTTTACCTAATGAAATTCTATGGACATAATTGTTTTATAATATATTTTTCAATTATTTTGAATCATGCATGAACCTTAACTAATGAAGTTTTATGGTCATAATTATGTTATATTATATTCAGAAATATTTTACTTACGATTTTACGATTTTTCTACCTACACGATTTTAGTAGTGATTTTACAATTTTTATACGGAAAAATTCGAGTATGATTTTACGATCCGATTTTTCGAAGCCCTTTCCGATTTGTGTCAAAATCTCGATTTTGGCAACCTTAGTTCTAGTTCAAAATCATAATATTTCTTTTATTTTAGAATATTTTACCATCATAATATTTTGGAATTTTAGGGGTGTTTCGAACTTTGAGATTATATTTGTTTGACTTTTTATTTGTATTGTTTAATTTAAAGTTAATTTATCTTGAATTTAAATTATACTTGTTAAATTAATATTTTAATATTTTCATATATATATATATATATATATATATATATATATATATATGAACAATACAACCCCGAAATGACATGCTAAAACGCTCCAAAACCGAAACATTCCGTTCCAATAGAAAAACTGGGAAAAATGACCATAACGGTATTGATAACCCTGGTTGAAGGAGTACCTAACCAGTCAACCAAAACAATTAAAAGATATAATTAATCAATAAAGTTTGAATACGTGTATAATAAAAATGATATGATGATATAGTCATATTTAGAATTGTAGTCCTTAACACAATAACTAATCAAAAGTAAAATATTAGGCTAGGATTCGAGTGTGTGTTATTAAAAACTTGTATTAAAACTTAATAAGCCTTTTTATCTAATATCAATATGTATATAGGATTATAATTATTTAAGTAAGATTCAAACTTTGAGATAATATAAATAAGGTAGATGCTATGGTAAATAATGGCCAACCTTATATATTTAAATTCCTGTAACTTTAAAATTTTTCTCTCCAAAAGGGTTTCTCTCTCTCTCTTTTATTACTTTCTTTTCTACTTTGTTTATTTTTTTCTTAGTCTCTAAGGTTCCTACAAATTCCTTTCTCTTTTAAAACTTCTTTTTTTCTTTATGTAGTAGTAATCTTATAATATACTGCCCTCATTAAGTGTTAAATATGTAAAGTCCTCACGTTAGTCTTGTTTAGCACTTCGTTTTAAAAATATGTTTGAAAAAAAAATATTTTTATTTTTTATTTTAAATTAAAGTTTTTTGATCTTATTAAATTGTTTTTCATGTGCTAATGTCAAAAATAATTTTTAAAAATATAATTTTTTTTTATTTTGATACAACCAACCATGCTATGAAAAATACACTTCATTTGATTAGAACTAGTTTTTTTTTTTGGTAAAAGATTAGAACTAGTTATCACTTCATTGAAAGTTCAATCCTAGATAAGATTTAATTAACTACATAATATATTGGCATAATCAATAGGACAAAGATTCGAAATCTATTACAGAAGCCATTAAAATTAAAATATATTTCTAAAGAAAAATATGAGTAAACTCACCCCTCCCACACCACATAAATAGGTCAATACAAGTAATGAAGATATGTCACTTTCCATATCTTCCTAGGTTTTAATGGATCGACCAATTGTTTTAAGAAAACCAATAATTTTATACATGCATGCATACATACATTCATGAATCATTTTAATTTGTTGATATTTAAAATAAATTTAAAAAATATTATTTTAATATATTTATTAGCAAAAAACCTGCAAAAAATAATTGTTATCGGTAGTTCCAACTATTTGTAGAGAACTCCAATTTCCAACCAAGTGGAATGAATTGCTGAATTCTTTTTGCAGCATTTCGCTGTCTATTTGAGCAGGAAACCTGTTTAGATACAAGAATTCGTCTCTTTAAAGCTTTGTATTAAAACTTGTGTATGCCTACTACAATGGTATATGTCCACAATTTCGCAAAACCAGCACAATTCGAGGGGGGATGATGGCAAACAGAGAGTAAATGGCAGCCATGGCAATAACTCTATTCCAGAGAGAATTCTTCAAGCCATATTAGCACTTCATTCCTCTTCAATGCAACCAATATCCAAAAAGAGATAAACCATATCAGTGGTTCAGTTGAAAGTGGAAAACATGTCACTCGCTCATATTATAATAGTCTGCAACATTAGCATAAGAAACTCGCACCCGCCATTGCCAAGGAAGATCCAGTTAGAACCAACGCAGTTGATCAAATGAAGTGACAGAAGGAGAGAGCAGGGCACATTGCAGATCATATATAACATAGAAACGAAAGTATACAGCGTGTAAAAGAGATAAGCAAGTATGTTTAGCTGGAAAAGTAATAATAAAGAAAGGAAAGGAAAAGACAAAAATTTAGCAGGCAAAAGCAATTCTGTAGCAGAGATTTCGTAACCCAACTACTTTAAGGATATAAAGAATTGCTATCTGTCATCCATGGTGATAGACCATAAAGTTAAGACTGAATGAAAACCTTAGTTTTAATTTTATGTCTCCACACTTATGTGAGACTTAAGAACTGACTTAAATGTTGCTAAGGAATATGGGCTTTAAATCAGGAATCATGGGAAAATGCACCTTAACAATCGGGTTGAATATCAACACTAACATGAAGGCAACGAGCAAGTTTTGGTGAGGAAAGGGTTGTGTAGAGGGCTGAGAAGGGGGGTGACTTCCACACATAGATTTGAAGTTGACAAGAAATCATGAAACAAAGAGGTATTTTGTAAATTCTAAGTGGAGATCTGTCAAATGTAGATTCAGGGGTTACACACAGCTTTCGAGAGATTACATCTGGAGTATAAAACAGTTCCAGGGTGCAGCCACCAGAATTCTTGTGGTCGCTTGTCCTCTTATTATTTCATATTCATCTGCTTCAAGTAAATATGTAGAGGTAAAGATCCCCTGCCACTAATGTTATTCCATTTTTTCTATTCACTCAGAAGAAGCATTGGTTAATTATTAGCTTTGTGATGTCTGACCTCAGATTCCAAGAAAATAGTAGGATTGAGGGTAAGGAAATAGTTGAAACAAACTCAGAACAACTTGGAACAATGCCATACCATTATGAAACTCCATGTTCGGCCAGGATCATTATAACGAGCAAGCAAACAACCCATCTTAGGCTTGAGACCATCTTTAACAAGACATGATCGCAGTGCTTTCTCTTTCTGACAAACAATAGCCTCATCTGGTTTCCCACTGAATTTTTCTACCGCAGCAATGCCTCCTTCCACCTTTCTTATGCTAACTGTCTCTTGATTAGGATTTGGTAAGCTGTTCAAAAAGACAAAAATGTTGCTCGACCTCTTAGTATTGATTACTATTGAATATAATAATGTATCCCCTTCATTCTGAAAACATGTAATAAAAATCATTAATAATCAATGCTTGCCATCATCTGAATCCACTCCTAAAAGTCTTAGTTTTGAATTTTATAGCCCAGAAGAACTGATGAGACTCGCCTGCTTAAATCTTTCTCCAGGGGAAGAACTACTTGGATGGATACTTTGGACAATCCAGCGTCATTAGCCTGAGTGAACACAGGAGTAGTCATTGGTATTTTCTCCATCGTGGAATTCTTTCCAAAAATATACCTGCAATGATATCCATATTGAAATAGTTATGAAAACGGTATATATTATGTAACTGAAGTGGATAATGATAGATACCCACCCAGTAACATCATTAAATCCACTTGACCCAGACAACTTATCTCCGTTCGTTTCTACCACTATGAATGGGCTGTACTTCCGTACCTGCAGAATTAACTTAACAGGGTATCCAAATTGCTAAAAAATGGAAGCAACAGAATTCAGAGCCAGAATTGCCAATTTAACATTTTCCTGCTTAAATAATTTGATTTTCCTATTATTACCACATCAATCTTTCATTCAGTTGCTCCTCACAGGCCATGTAATCTTGATGCACATCTTACTGCCTTGAAATTAAATTATGACTTGCTGAGGATGTATCTGGCTGTCCTCTGAGATGATGTTGTGACTATTCATTTTGGAACTTAACAGTATCCTATTGCCCTTTCTTTTCTTAGGGTATCCATAAATTCCGTCAAATTTTTACATGATGCAAGATATTACTAAAAGCATAATCCATGATCAAAGAAATGGTTTCTCCCAAAAAAAAGGCAGACTGACCTCATAGTTTGCAGTCCTTTTCAGTATCTGATATTTGGGTGTTTCTAAGTCAGGAGTCTTGTAAATTCTCAACTGTAAGAGTAAGACCTCAATAAGAACTGGCACCGAAGTATGACTCTATTGGAAATTTAAAGGTAAAGAATTCGTACCTGCTCAACTACATTCCACAAACCTTCAAGAGAAAAATAGTTATTATTCTCTATGGAATCCCAGAAGTCCTGCAAATTAAATAGGAAAAAAAAATCAATAGTATTTTTGTCGGTGTCTCATAGTTTATCATTTTTACACTAGCAAGAGAGGTGGACTTTACCGAATGGCTGTTAAACTTTCCAGTCTGTGGATTGATGCCCATGATAGAGGTTCCTGTGAACACTAATTCTGGCTTCCATGGAAAAAGCATGAACTTCATCACCATAGTCCACCTTGTAGTTATCTCATAAGTTCCTGTCTATAGCAACTGGATCAATTAACCAAGCCGTCTTTGCAATATTCAGAAATGGAAATAAGATGGAAGTCGTCTTTCCATCTTATTATTAAAATTAGTGCTGTTTTCTGCTGATTTCAAATACGCTAAACACCTATTAGTATTCTAACTAAGAGCTTGAAACAGAAACCGAACCTCAGAAAAAATTTAGAAAGTAAGAAATGTAGTAACTAAAACCCAGCAGCAAAATCAGTCATCATTAAAGACTTCTGGTTCTTTGAAGAAAAGTAAAATTGTTTTATCTATAGAAGAATTTTTGATGGAGTCATCAGGTGCCCCAAGACATTATTTTATTTTCAAAGCCATAAGTTTTCATCCCTAAATCCATCCCATACAGTACAGAATTTCTCTATGTAAAGAAAGGAAGGCTCAGCTTTAATATGATCAAAGTCTCTTATGACGAGTTGTTATTTCCAAAACAGTAAGGGCTATATGTATCAAGAAGACCAAGGATTGCAAAGCAGCCAGCTTGACTTGAAATATTTAGAGAACTTGTTTTATAGTCAGGATCTCTTTGACTAGCCCGTGAAGTTTGAAAATTCATAATAATTGGGATCAAATTGAACACTCTGCTGGCAATTGCAAGCTCACTTTCTTCTGGTGAAACTGTTGGCAGCATCCCTATTGTGTATTATTTAACGAACAAGGCCAGAGGCTAAAATTTGAACAATTCTTCTAACAAATGCTAGTCTCTACTGTCATAAAAAAAATGGCGCTTCACTCTAGAACTGATATGATGGTAGAAATGCAAAGTGCAATATGTTGGAAAGATGCTTCTATGTGCTGACACTGAAGACATTGGTGTGAACTAGCAGTTTTCTCCTAATGTGACTTTTTTCCACAAAAAAGTGCGTGGGAGATAAAAGCACTGAAGTAGAACGGCTGAAGCAAGTTTTGGGATCTTTTGAGAATTCCAAAGGGCTATTTTCATTGCATGGCTTCGCAAACCAAATCTTAACACCAACAATAATAATCCAGTAAGCAATTGTTGTTGTTAGAGATACAGACCTGTTTGACCCAATGCAAGAAGAACTGAGGCCGGAAGAGATTCTTCAGAAGAGCAATGTTAAAAAGATACCCACTTATACTATCATGCTTAGTGATGGGGTCCCTGAATTTCACAAGCTCATCATACGCCGTCCGGTCAATTCCCTGATCATCGAAGAGATGTGGAAGATCATCATACAAGAAGTCCACCAGCTGTTTCACGTCCACACCTGTTGATTGTGACTGTGGCTGGTTTTGGTCAACCAGGCTTAGCCTAAGGACCCATTTCAGGTTGCTCCGAGTTCTAATTGCTGAATTTCTTGATTGGAAACTGTAGCTCTGTCGCCCACAGGTTCGACCGGCGGCCGGTAGAGGGTGGAGGATTTGGAGGGAAAGTTGAGTGGTGGCCATTTGTTGCTCTCCTTGTGAGCTTCTTGGATATACGTGACGTGGTTTGAGCCGTGATACACTTGTGACAGATACTATCTACTTGACACAAGTTTCCCCTGGGGTTGTAATTTTATTTTAAAAAAATTGGTATGCATCTATTTCAATAAATTTTTCTCTATAAAAATAATTCAAGATATAAAAGTTTATAAAAATATATAATTAAATATATTAATAATTATTTATATAAATAATAATAATAAACTAATTATATAAATAAACCAAAAGGATTAAAACATTGATGTCTATCAATATATTTAATCTTATAAAATAAAATAATATTCTTTTATATCTCAGTAAAAGATAATAGAAACATAAAAAAAATACGAGACTAATTGAATAAAATAACAAGAACAACATATTATGCATAGCTGAATATATTATTAATATTATTTCAAAATAAATATTTTATAAAATAAATTTCATCTATATAAATAAGAAATTTTCAAAAATTAAATCAAAATAAAACATTTTTTTTTATTAAACAATCAAATAAAAAACCCTACAACATTCATTTTCTTGTTCATGAGACCATGATGATCAGAAAAAAATTATAAAACCAATATTTCTAAAAACACTAATGTAGAATAATAAAATGAGAAAAAAACATTTGAACCATATTAATTTTTCAAACTAGTTAATTGTGTCATTAAATCATAAACATCACAAATAGAAAAAATATTGTACACGATGAAGGTATGGAACAGAAACAGAAAACTTGAGGCGTATTTAAGCACTGTCCTTAATGATATTTCTCCGATGACAGAGAACTCTTTATGATTCAACGAATTCTTTCTATATAGGAGAGGGCAGCACACAGATAGCTTGAAAAAAAAAAGACCAACAAACTAAAAGGGAAAAATATTTTGGGTTGTGTGTACTTTGAAAAAGTGTATGATATTTATAGACAGTCATGATGTAACAATCATATTTAAATTTATTATGAAATTAAAGTGGTTGTTATAACAATTTAAAATATAACATGAAATTCTTATTTTTATTAAATTTCTATTTTTTTTCTTTTAGCTACCCCATTTGACTCAGGTGAATAAGGTGGATTAAATTCTTGTATTAAACCTTCTTTTTCACAATAATCATTTATTAGAACATACGCACCTCCTCTATCTAATCTAACTCGTTTAATTTTTTTTGTTTAGTTAATTTTCTACTTCTAATTTATATAATAAAAAACATGTTATAAGCTTCATCTTTACTTCTAAGTAGGTAAAATTATGTATATCTTGAAAAAAATCTATGAAGGTCATAGTTTATTTTATATCTCTTAAGTATCTATATATTAGGATAAGTAAGTCAATTTCTCTTTTAGAAAATGTACATATTTTCTTAGTAATTTTAGCTTCAACACATACTTCATATTTATTCATAAATGAATAATTTCAGCTAAAGATTAAACCTAGATAGTTTATTTTCTTAAGATAAGATACACTAACATGTGCACTAATCTAACATGCCATAGATCAATACTATCAAGCAAGTAGAGTAAGAGGCATTTTCATTCATATCTTCAGCAATAATGAGTACAAAAAGTCCAAGGTTACAATATATTTTCTCTGCAAATACATTGTTCTTTGTCATTACAATCTTATCATTTTCAGATTACACTTTAATCCTAAAAATTCCTAACAAAGCTACAGAGACCAAATTTGCTCTTATATTAGAAACATATAGAGCCTCATTCAAAGCTAACATCTTCCTCGAAGTCAGTTTTAGAACGACTTTGCCTTTTCCAAGAATATTTGTTGTACTTGAATATCCAAGGTAAACTTCTTCATCCTTAAAATGTGTATAAGTGGAGAATAATTTTTTTATTCATATATATGCCTAGTATCACTGGAATCTACCACCCAATTTTTTCTATTAGTCACCACAGTGACTTGAGAAACAACCGCAACAATGATGTTTTCTCCTTCAACCATGTTGACCATAGTTTTAGAAGGATTATTGTTTCTATTTCTATTTTGGCATTAAGGTGAATGGTGGTCAAGTTTACCACACACAACAATTTCTCTTTTTCTTAAAATAGTTGGTTTTGGGTTTAAGCACAATGGTATTGTTACCATTGAAATTCAAATTATTTTCAATAAATTTATTCCCATATATTTTTTTATGTGAATTCCCTTCTATCAAATTTACTATGGTAGTCATCTCTTTCTTCCTGGTAACCTATAATTTCTTTCTATATGTGTCTTCAATGATGATGCAGCTGATAAGATTAATCAATGACAATTTCTATGCTTATGCTTGAGTTGCTGTTTGTAGTCACCCTATGAGTTATGAAGTTTTCCAATTAGTATTCCAATAATAAATGCTTCAGGAAGGTTGATATTTTTAGTTTTCATATCTTCAAGAAGTCTATAGTATTCGTTAATTTGAGTTTTGATGTCTTTGTAATCTACGATTTTCCGTTGGTAAGATTTTTCAATGACAATTTTTTGTTTCCCCACATTTTTGGTAGTATATTTTGCTATCATATTGCTCTATATCTTCCATGCTTCTTTGTAGCTGCAATCTATAACCTAACAGATTTTATCAATTATAATTTTGCTGATTAAATATTAAAATAATGACATACAACACATAAAATTTATCAATTTATAAATTGATTGATTTTATGTGTTGTATGTCATTATTTTAATATTTAATCAGCAAAATTATAATTGATAAAATCTGTTAGGTTATAATTGACAAAATATGTTAAAAACAGTTTTTTTTCCTATCAAAAAGTGATTGAATATTGCTATTGCTAAAATTCTTTTAATAAAATAAGTTAAAATATTTTTTTTTCTATGTAGAAAACTGATTGTAAAATTTATTGCTCATATTTTTATATTAAAAATATATTTAGAATAATAATCAAAAGGTCATATATATAATTAGTTGATATTAAATAAATATCTAAATATATAATTAGTCTCACATATTGATAAGGGAAAAAATATTACAAATAATAATTATTATTATTTTGAATGTCTTATCTATAATAATAAAATATTTTAAGACCAAACAATATTAACATAAAAGCATCTAAAAAACTAAATAAATGACCAAATAAAAAATATTGTTAGATTTTAAAAAATTATTTGAATGGACAAATAAAAAGAAATAAAATAATTTTTAAAATGATCACAAATAAAATTAAAATGTAAATATTAAAAAAATATCCTTAATAACAGTAAAAATAAAAAAAATTTGGTGAGATCATAATTATTGTTAGAGAAAAAAATTCCGTATTTTTTTTACTTTTATATTATTATATTAAAAGTATTTCAGAACAATGATATTAATTTTTTTTTCAAAAAAACTTAGTTCATTTATTTATATATATTGAAACTATAATATTAAATAAATACCAAAATATATAATTAATCTGATATATTTAAGAGAATGAAGCTCACAGATAATTATTATGATTATTTTGAATGTTTTATCTATAATAATTATAAAATTCAAAACCTAACAATATTAACAAAAATAATATTTAAATAAATATTATTATATGTAACTAGCAAATATCAGCTTATCTGTCCTGCGCTCGTTTGGGTTTGGCTTTTCAGGGGCAACCCATGATTTTTTAAAGAGAAATATATTAAAGAGAAATAGAGTGAACCTAGTCGAAGGAAAGCGGGGGCCTTTGGATTCAATTCCTCTAGTCAAATTCTTTCCAGATGAGAGAGAACTCAAAACGCTTGAAGAATTGAATCCATTTTTACCAAATCGACAATTTCTCTCTCAACTGTCATCGACCCGTTAGCTTATAAGAGCAAGTCTAACTGGCGTGCCATCTGAAGAGGCAAACAAATTTTTTTTAGCATATTTGTTCAATTTTCTTCACTCCAATAGCAAAATAGCTTTCCCTTACTTGAGTTGCTATTTGTAACTATTCAAATACAAAACCAATAATACTGTGCTACTATTTTAATATGTACCTTAACCATACGCATTAAGGTTGTTTTATGCTCTTGCAGGTTTCCTTTAAGAGATTGTCCAGAAGATATGTCACTTGATTTGCCCTCTAATTGGTGGAATCGGTTTCTTATGTTTGTTTCCATTTGAAGCTGGCTTGATCCTAGAAGCTGAAGTATAGATGATGCAGGTGTTTAAGAAGTTGATGAGGACCCATCTAATGCATGGACAACGAAATTTTCATGCTGAGAGCGACCGATAGAGAAATGATTTGAAGTTTTTAGCAAGGAGAAAGTTAGATTATTTTAGTTATTTTTAGAATAGAAAATGGTGAGAGAGAGTGAGAGAGAGATGAAGCGATCATTGCTGGGTTTTTTTTTTATGAAGAGATGATATTTTTTTTATTTTAAATAGGGGAGAGTTAGGCAAGCATAGGGAAAAAGGAAAAACGAAGAAAAACTGTTTCAATCATAAACAATATTATATGAACAATATAATAATATTGAGTGAACCGATCTAGTCCAATCCCAAATGGCTCTAGATATTCTAGAGATTGAACTTGTTGAGGAGGGAGGAGCTTCCCAAGATGACGTGATGGGGGAGGTAAATCACGTATGTGGCCTAAGCCTAATCTCTTTAATTCATGTAGAGTTTAGGATGCAGTGTATTAGCTAACTTTTATGATCTATGACCAGGTTGTACATGGAAAAGCATGGACCGCGCAGTTAATTGCTTAAAAAATAACTTTTGTGAACAGTGAAAGCACTATTCATACATGAAAAAAATTAAAAAAAAAAGGTTTCACGTAGACGCGAAGCAGTGTAGTAAATATCCAGTCTACAGTGACTATGGGTTTGCATGCACAGTGGCTCTACAGTGAAAGTACGAGTTATTTTAACTCTTTTACTGTTTCAATCATAAACATTATTATATGAACAATATAATAATATTGAGTGAGCCGATCTAGTCCAATCCCAAATGGCTCTAGATATTCTGGAGGTTGAACTTGTTGAGGAGGGAGGAGCTTCCCAAGATGACGTGATGGGGGAGGTAAATCACGTATGTGGCCTAAGCCTAATCTCTTTAATTCATGTAGAGTTTAGGATGCAGTGTATTAGCTAACTTTTATGATCTATGACCAGGTTGTACATGGAAAAGCATGGACCGCGCAGTTAATTGCTTAAAAAATAACTTTTGTGAACAGTGAAAGCACTATTCATACATGAAAAAAATTAAAAAAAAAAGGTTTCACGTAGACGCGAAGCAGTGTAGTAAATATCCAGTCTACAGTGACTATGGGTTTGCATGCACAGTGGCTCTACAGTGAAAGTACGAGTTATTTTAACTCTTTTACTGTTTCAATCATAAACATTATTATATGAACAATATAATAATATTGAGTGAGCCGATCTAGTCCAATCCCAAATGGCTCTAGATATTCTGGAGGTTGAACTTGTTGAGGAGGGAGGAGCTAAGATTTAAGAATAAAAAAATATTTGGAGGTGGCTGTATCTGAGCTATCACGATTAAAAGTCAAGATTTAGATAAGGGTATATTTGGGAGGGCGGTTGCGGTTGCGGTAGCTTTTTAAAGTGATTTTTATGTCGAAATACATCTAAATGATATTTTTTATTTTATTTTTAAAAAATTATTTTTAATATCAGTACATCAAAATAATCTAAAAACATAAAAAATTACGACAAGATGAGTGAAACCCGCCTAACAGCTAATATCAATTCAGCACAATATCTTCTAATTATTTCCTCCCACAGGACAAAATATCTCCAATTGCACGAGTATATTGTCCTGGTGTTAGGCCACGTAGCAATAAATTCTACCAGAGTTGACTTTGTCAATAGCCATTATGGTGAGCTATTTATATCCATATTAATAATATTTATCGAGGCCGGGGTGAGATTTTAGGTGCTGGCTCTCCTGCTGTTGAGAAAAAAAAAACTATAATTTTCCATTTCAACTTCGTATCACCAGCATCAAAGTTTAATTAAAGAAAATAGAAATAAATAAAAAATTATTGCAAAAATGTGTGAAATAGGTGTAGAAATTGTTATGCATTGTTTTCAATTAACCGTATTTATACGAATTACAGTAAAAAATATATTTATATCGAGGCCTGAAAAAACTATGTGAAAAAAAGCATTTTCCCTCTTTTATCCTCTCTTCCACCGTGTATATAACTAGCGTTGCAGTAATACATGCATGCATGCATGTAGTTTACTTGACTGGTATAAAATAAACCACAAAGTTGTTAAATACGAGAATGAAATTAAAAACAATAGAGAAATAAATAAAAACAAGGACATGGATTGAAATATAAAAGAAGAAATAATTTTTAAAAGTTTACTAGTGACGGTTATTAAGATTGATTTTAAAAATATTTTTTATTCAGAAATAAATTAAAATATTGTTTTTAAAAATTATTTTGACACCACCACATAAAAATAATATATAAACTTTTAATTTAAAATAAAACAATTGTCTTTTTTTCTCCAGAAATACTTTTAAAAAGCAGTAATTAGGTTACGTGGAAATAAAAGCAATTTACGTTAAGAAATTATTCTGAAACGGATCCATGACAAAAAATAATAATAATAATAACGTAACCTAACCTATGCCCTAGTGTAGTAAAATAATGGAACTTGAAAGGGGTGTCCAGAAATATATTAATTTTAAAAATATTATTTTATTTTTAAAAATATATATTTAATATCAATACATTAAAATAGTAATATAAAACTAAAATAATGTTAAAAACAAAGTTGCACCGCAAGCCGGGATCGAAGAAAAATAGAAAAAAAATACGGGCATGAAAGTAGAGTCATGCCCGGCAGTTGATACACGCACATCCAATATTTGATATGAAATTATTATTTATTACTAATACTAATTTTTATGGTAGCTTTTCTCACTCTATAACTAACTCATTCATTTAAAACCTATGTATTTTATTATTATTTTTAATTACCTGGGTAGATGTAATTTATTTGATTTGATCCCTGATTTATATTAGCAGAGGAGGATGTCTTTCTCCAAGCGCGAGGGACGTGAGGAAAGAGGATCGCATGTCGCTCGTCTGCGCAGCTGAATGGTCAAATTACTATTTTCCTAATCGTCCCTTTTTACATTTGCAAACCCCGCGTTCTCTCTCTCTCATCCGCCTTGCTGTTTTTGTCGGTGATTACTAATCTCTCTTTTATTTTCTTTGTTTAATCAGGATCTGGGAATCAGTTAGTTAGAACATCGATTTCCACTGTTGAAGACTCTTTAACATTGTATCGCTTCGATCTGTGCCTGTCGAAAATAATTTGTCAGGCAGAGAAACTGAAAGGGAAGAGGAGGAGGAGGAGGAGGGTCAGAATGTCTTCGATTCGAGTGGATCCCACCAAGCAATTGGCGACGAGTAGTCTTGTGGTGGGTTATGCACTTTGTTCAAGCTTGCTTGCTGTAATTAACAAGTTTGCAATTACGAAATTCAACTACCCTGGCCTTTTAACTGCATTACAGTACTTAACCTCTGCGTCGGGTGTCTGGGTTTTAGGCAAATTGGGGTTCTTGTATCATGATTCCTTCTCTTATGAAACTGCCAAGAAGTTTTTACCTGCTGCGCTTGTTTTTTATTTAGCTATCTTCACTAATACCAATCTTTTGCGCCATGCCAATGTCGACACTTTCATTGTGTTCAGATCCCTAACACCCCTTTTGGTGGCTTTAGCGGACACTCTGTTTAGAAAACAACCCATCCCATCCAAGCTCACCTTTGTTTCCTTGTTTGTTATATTGGGAGGTGCTGTTGGCTACGTGGCCACTGATTCTGCTTTTACTTTGACTGCGTACTCTTGGGCACTTGCATATTTAGTCACTATTACTTCTGAGATGGTTTATATCAAACACATTGTCTCCAATATTGGACTCAACACCTGGGGCCTTGTGTTCTACAATAATTTGTTGTCGTTGATGATGGCGCCGCTCTTCTGGATTCTTACGGGGGAGTATAGTGAGGTGTTTGCTTCCTGGGGATCAAAAGTTGGGAATTGGTTTGAATTCGATGCTTTTTTTGCCGTGGCGTTGTCGTGCGTTTTTGGTTTTCTTATTAGTTTCTTCGGATTTGCTGCACGGAAGGCAATATCGGCCACCGCATTTACTGTCACTGGGGTTGTCAATAAGTTCCTTACAGTTGTCATCAATGTGTTTATTTGGGACAAACATGCTAGCCCGGTTGGTTTGTTTTGTCTTATATTCACGCTTGCTGGAGGTGTTCTTTATCAGCAGTCAGTTACTGTAGCTGGCTCTGCTCCAATGCAGCGTGAGACTGTTTCTGAACAGACAGGTGGTGAAAATGATGGTGATGAAGAGAGTCAACTGATCAAAAAGACCGATGGTGATGGATTAGAGAGGGATTAAAACTGGTAAACTTGCTTCTGTGTGTTTGCTCTTATTTTCATATGTTTTTAGTCTATTCACCAATGATGATGATTTGAATAAAATTATTGCGATGTATGGAGGTTTTGCTTTTATTAGTAGCAATTATGTTAGCTGTATGAGAAATGCAAAAGACATTGCCCTTTTAAGGTATAAGGGATCTCTCGTCTCTGTCTTATCTACGTTGCAATTGATAATTGATTGGTTACTTTACTGATCATTTTTTGGTGTTTCGGCATTATTCATTTCATGAAGAGGTGTTTTTTAATCCCAAGGTTGAGCTTTAAGTCCTTAAGTATAAATCTACTGCTCCTCAGCTCCATTTAGATTTGGGTTATGGCTCAAGAATGATAGCATTAGAAATTTATTTATGTGCACTTTTAGGGTGACATCAATCTTTTCCTTGGATCACATTTAGACTTAGGACCTTTCACATGCCTCATATAATCAAGTTAAACTAAAAATTTAGTTAGTTACTTTGTATTTTTTGATTTATCTAGTGCCTTTTATTGAACAAAATCACCAGATATATGTGAAATGTAGCCAGATTGGGTGTAGAGCAATTTAGGAGTCAACTGCAGGTCTGGACTCTTATGAGCTGCCAATATTTGACTTATCATAATTGATAATGAACTTCCTCTTCCTGTTTTTTGACTCCAGAAAAAAAAGTTTCTGTCACATTACCTTATGTTTGAGCATCTGTTTGTGGGATCAACAAAATATATGGTAGTTAAGACAATAAGAAATACACGAGAGCCTGATCAGTGGCTCATTTTCCCATGTTCAAGTCTCTTCATTTTGTGCATTTCCTATTAGTTCCTCTAATTATTGAATTTGATTGAATTGCTTTGTCTTCGGCATGCATTACAAAGACTGCCAGATGCCATGGGGCATCGTGGTCTGTTTTATGACAGGGTTGTAGGGGTGATACAAACCTGTATAGGTTGAACTTTATTTTGTGTTTCCTTAACCTTGGTTAGGCATACAAAAGCTTTTGTATTTTGTTTTCTCATCTCTGATAAATTCAGAACACCCATTGATATGCGTGGAAACCATTGGCCTGTCAGTCTTTGTTGCTTACCATGGGTAAACATTTGCTGTACGCAAAATTGAACGAGCTTGGTTTCTTGATCAAATTTGTCAAGTGGATATCAGTGCTTAACCTTAGATAGTATTCAATTATCCATTTGGTTTGCCAAGAAAAGGTGTGCTTGAGATTGCACCCTTGATCTTATGTTTGAAAAGGCATGTGAATGCCAAGTTTTTTTTGTTTTTTTTCAATAATTGTCTGGATAAAAATAATAACCAAAGAAACCCCGGCATCAGTTGGACTAGCTCCTAACATTTCTTATCTTTTCTGTTGTGAATAATTTCTATCCAGAACTGTGCCCAGTCTTCGCGCGTGAGGATTAGTGCTTCCATCTACTCTAAAATACGTATTAGCCTTATGCTGCAGCATATGCTTCTTTTGTAGCCATGCATGTGCAATCTTATTTGGAGCTTGAGACAAGACAAGTTCTATATTTGGGTTTTCTGCATTTTTGCCCCCAAAGCATTGCGTGGATATAGTTCTCATTAGCGAAAATTTTTAGAACTCTATAGAATGCTTCTGCTTACCTTGACATCACCAGAAATCCCTGCACGAACAGGTTCCGTCCTTAAAATGGTGAAACCTGTTCCTGTCCCTCACTATTATTTCCCTGTTGTATAGTTTGGAGATAAGCTTAGTTGCACTGTGGCAATCACTGCATATGCGTAGGTTTTTCACAACTCGAATTGGAGTCCCGACGCTTGTACTTAAGAGGCCATAGGCAATTGCCAGCTTCTCACTATGGAGGCTTAGCTCGGTCTCCTTTTCCTCTTCAGCAATGTCAAATAACACCTCTGATTTGTCAGGAACATAACCAGCTTTCTTTAGTTTGCTAATCATGTCCTCCAACATTTCGTTGATCTCCGAGGATTGTTGGTGTGACGAATCCCCCTTCACGAATTCATGGACTGCCCCGTGAACCTCAATTTGGCTGCAACCTGGAGGTTTCTTCATACCTCTTTCTGCCATCAATTCTCTGGTTCTCTTTGCTTCCTCCCATTTCTTCGAAGATTTATAAATATTTGACAGAAGTACATACGTTCCTGAATGATATGGGTCTATATCCAAGAGTTGTTTAGCTGCTCTTTCGGCAGCCTCAAGATTTCCATGGGTCCTGCAGGCACCAAGAAGACCCCCCAAAACAAAATGATCAGGTGCCATTGGCATGCTCTCTATCAACTCCTCTGCGTCAGCTATGCGACCAGCTCGGCCTAAAATATCAGCTAGGCCACCAAAGTGCTCGACGGTAGGCTGAATATTATAGGAATCAGACATGGAGTTAAAATGTGCAATGCCTTCATCGACAAATCCGGCATGGCTGCACGCAGCCAAAACCCCGATGAATGTGATTGCATCCGGCTCGACTCCCTCGATTTGCATCTCATCAAAATACTGCAAGGCATTCTCCGCTTGCCCGCACATCGCAAGACCTAGAATCAAAGCAGTCCAAGCCATTACATCTTTCTCAGGCATCCCATGAAACACTTGTATCGCAGTTTCTATGCTTCCACACTTGGCATACATGTCCACAAGAGCTGTTCCTAAAGCAACATCCACTTCAATTCTCTGCTTCATGATGCAGGCATGGCACCACTTGCCCAGCTCAAGGGCACCCAGATGAGTGCAGGCGAGCACCAGGCTCGCCATGGTCACCTTGTCTCCTTTGATGCCCCTGGTTTGCATCTCACGAAACAGCAGCAAAGCCTCCTCATAATTGCTATCCTCCACGTGCCCATTTATCATGATATTCCAAGAAAACAAGTTTTTTTCCCGGGCATTGTCAAATAAATCCCTTGCCAGCTTCACGCATCCACACTTGCAGTACGCGTCCATTAGGGCCGTGTTGAGAACCACGTGGCACCCGAAACCATGCTCGTCGATGTACTCATGAATCCTTTTCACCATTGCCACATCTCTCGCTCTTGCGCATGCAGCTAAGACATTAACCAGGGTAACCTCGTTAGGCCTCACGTTTTCACTCTTTATTAGTCTATCGAAAAGCCTCACAGCTTCATTGGGTTGATCCCACTGTGCGTGGACCCCGATCATGGTTGCCCAGGAAACTACAGTCTTATCCTCCATTTTATCAAACACCTTTCTAGCTGACTCCAAGCAGCCGCAATTCGAATACATATTCATCAGGGTATTTTGGGCATATGCATCCGAAGCGAAACCGAACTTCGTAGAGTGAGAATGTATCTGTCTTACCTCGGATGAATTTCTGCAAGATTTGAACAATGAGGGAAAGGTGTATCTATCCGGTACCAAGCCCTGGACCATCATTTCTTGATAGAAAAGAAGTGATTCTTGGTGCAAGTTCTTATCGGCGCAGCCTCGAATTATAGAGTTGCAGGTATAGGAAGTGGGATTGGAGATCTGAGAGAAGACAAGACGAGCATACTGGAGATTTCCGGAGTCTTGGAGAGAGCAGAAGGCCACAATTTTGCTGGCGATGAAGGGGTCGAAGAAAAGGCCTGTCCTGAGCATTTGAGCATGGATTTGCTTGAGCTGGGACATGTTGGAGCACTTTTCTATGGAAACAATACATAGGTGTGGTTGATTTGGGTCATTAATGCTGCTTGTGATCATAGCAAAAGGGGAGGCGGTGGGGTTTCTTGGGAGGAGGGGATTTTCTGAAGATAAGGGAGGTTTGATATGGTGGTGGAGAGTGAGAGGAGCAGCCATTACTCCTTGTCTGTTTGATTACAAGTATCCAAAGTTCTCTTTTTTACTCCAGTTTTGAGACTTACGGTGTGTTTTTTTTGGAACAACTTTTGTTTTTGTGGTTAGGTTTTAAAAAAACAGTTTCATAGCACTTTATATGTGGTTTAAAACAAGTTTTAAAGTGTTTGGTTCAAAATGTTTTTGAGTTTGAGACTAATGAAAAACAGTTTTATGTGTTTGGTTAACGAGCTATTTATATTGCTTTTAACTTGTGAAATTACTTTATATATATATATAATTTTTTAAATATTGTAGATTTAATAATTAATATATATATATATAATTTAAGTAAATTAAACATTTTTTTTTATTCTTTCTCAAAATTACTTGCAATGTCATCACGAACAATATGTATACAAAAAAATCATCGGGGATATAATTGGGATTATGATCATATTAAAATAATATTTTTTAAAAATTTGTAGATTAATGATCATAAAAATAAAATGTAAATAATAATTCATGAAAAAACATATATATTTTTTATTTTTCCATCAAACTACTTGCAATTTCATCACAAACATATATTTCTCTTCCATCAGGACTAATCTGTATCTACATATTTTTTTTATTTTTTTAAAATATATATTTAAAAAAAGGGGTTGGCCGAGAGCAGGCCCAGCCAAATTGGATATAAGCCCAACTCTGCTGAACTTGGGTTGGGGCGAGTGCAGGTCCAACCCAAGTCTAGCTGTAAAGATAAAATGGTGCGCTGCACTGTTCACATCTTCTTCGTGACAGTGCATTGCTACTGTGCACGTGAATTAATTCACATGCACAGTAGCTTCTAACCGACCACGACTATAGCTTCAAAGGCCGATGCTGATGGGTAAATGAGGCTGAGGTGGTTCTTCCTGTGGTGGTCTCGTCGAAGATAGTAGCCAGCAGCAACGTTGGAAGGTGTCGCTGTGGAGAGATAGAGAGCTTCTGACTTTTTCCATGGCTGTTTTGGAGAGAGAGAACGTCTAGTGATCTTCTTCCATGGCATTGAATCTCTTCTCTCAACATGGGCACAATCCAATTATTTGTTTCTTCCATGGCATATTGAAGCTTTTGTCTTCGTGTAAAGAGTGGGGACTGGTATTTCATTCACGTGGAATTATTTTGGCAGAGACAAGAATCAGTCGCTGTAGTGGCTTAATGCCTGATTCATCAAACACATGCAAAGCATAAAGAACCTGTTTCTCTCAAACCTACTTCTCGTGATTTTTTATGGGGCCCACGTTAATTAACCTGTGTTTTACCAAACACTACAAACCTGTTTATTTTGTAACCATTGTTTGAAACGTTGGTTGAAAAGCGTTGCCAAACGGGCACTTATTTGCCATCAGAACAGCAGGTGTGTTACTCCATGGCCTGTCCATGCTCCCAATTCTCATGTAAATCCAAATGTATTATGGGCCATTCATCCACTACTCGTGCATTTATCAGGTGTTCGGAAAAAACATCAACGGTTCTATGGCTTAGAAATTGAGATTTTGTTTTCCAGCATGCTTAAAATTAAGGGTGAGTGTCGCATAGCTCTTGCAACGGAGAGCAAGGAATGAAGTTAGGGCATAAAATAATTCAAATAGATGATCATTGTGTGCTATGCTGCAATTAATGATGTTCAATAACCAAAATTTCTAGCATCTCTCTCTCCTTTCTCTTCTTCTTCCTCTTACTTTTTCTCACTGGTTATAAATAATTTGTCATTGCCGGCATTACCATCAACTTGTATACTTGAAGAAATCCAGGTGGAGACCATTCTTATCAAGCTTGTTCTAAGTGGTACAGTGCTATTTTTTATTTTATTTGAACTCGAGAATTGGTACTTGAAATTGGACCCCAAGAAATTAAAAGTCTTGAAGGCTTTTTTAAGTTCATGAGCAAGGATCAAGCATAAAAATACATAAAGTGATAAAACTATTAGATTGATATAGTGTGAAATAGGAAAACACAAGGTCTACTCATGAAACCAAGTACGAAGAATTAAAGGGTATTCTAGCGACCTATCCTACCAACAAGCATTCATTTTGCAAACCCTGCAATAAACAAGGGATCCAATGTTACCAAAGATAAACCAACTTATCATGTACAAGACTCTGTCAACAAGGCATGTACAAATTATGAATAATTGCTTTAACGCACATAAACCTAGATGTGATTTTTGCTTATTTTGATGGTGAAGATGGGCTTAAGTACCTTTATAAATGTAATTAGCATTTTGGAGTAGAAGAAGTTAAGAACTTTGAGGAACTTAAACTAACTTCTTATTATCTTAATGGCATGACTCTTTAGCAACACCAAAAATTTACAGGTTAATGGAATTACAAGGTATCTTAAGGGGAATATATTGATGTTTTATGTGGCGAGGTTTGGGGTTAAGAGGATCCATTATAGAAACTATTTATAGACCTTAAATAGGTGAGCAATCTAGAGGCATACATAAATGACTTTTACATATTATAGAACAAGGTTGAGATTTTTTTATAAAAAAAAGTCTTGGTGTTTTTTTATAGAGGGATTGAATATTGGAAGTAAAAAACCAATTAAGATGTTCAAGCCTAAAGTCTTGAAACAAGCTTCTAACCTTGCTCGGTTACAAGGAAACACACTTTTATAGATGTAACCATTACTACCTACCTAAATATCTATCCCAAGAAATAACCCAAACAAACTCATCATATAAGTTCACCTTCAATAATCATTAACGACTCAAAACCATCATAAAATTGCCTATTACCCACTCCAATCTAAAACTATAATAGTAAGATACATGTTAGACCTATTAGGCCTTTGAAGAATAAGGAACTAAAGGAAAAAAAGTGAAGAGTTTGTGTTTTTGGTATGATAAGAAATTTGTTCCTAAGGAAAAAAAAGAAAAAAAAAGAGGCTTAACTCTCATTATGTTATATATGATTAAGAAAGGGTTATAAAAATGAAATTAGAGAAGATATTTTTGAACATGAAAAACTTACTCCTTAAATTTGTGATGCGAACCTCGTGATCACGCAACCCATAATCAAGAATGAGATCTAATTCCAGAAATCAAAATAGGTCTGATAGGAGTACGACACAATGGAAACCTGTCACAAGGCACCAACACTAGAATGACGCCACGAAGCCAGTAAATCTTCGATAGGTCAAATTCATTTCATTCAAGAACCGAAGAATGCAAGAATCACTCACACATAAACTAAAAAGTTCAGAATTAAGTTTAATCAATGCTGCTGAAATTAGGGTTACATGAGTTTAAATAGTTGTTAAGAAGTAACCCTAATGGACCCTTTATGTGGACTTAAATGAAGTTCACTCAAAACTGACCAAAAATCCTAAATTGAAAAGCACATGATTTAATCCAAGCAAGCCTTGGATCCTAGCTGAAAACAAAGTCTTAATTAAGCCCAAATAAGCCTTGGGTTGTAGTTAACAAAATTAAATAAAGTTCATATAGCTTTTCTTTTATAGTTTTCCATCAAGCCCATTAACCTTATATTGTGGTAGGATTTTTTTTGGCTCATTTGCTTTTCTTACTTCATAGCCCAAATAAGGTTGAATTGGACCCCTCTTGCACATGGATAAGATGTACTAAGGTCTCTTCTTGATACTCTAATAGTCCTTGCAATTCTAACCTAGTTGAAACCCAATGCATTCATCGCCTCTTTCAATGTCTTTGTCTTAGACCGTGTCATTGGACCATTTGGGACATGTAATAGGTCCTTACTAGTGTTTCTAGGCTGGTCTGCATCAATTTCCATTGATGCTTTAAAGAGTATTATAGGTTTTATACATTAATGGTAATTAACAAGGTTGATAAACAATCAATCTTCATCATGATAGACTTTAGAAGTACATATAACTTTTGTAATTCTGAAGTTACTAGAATTGTACAGTGTAACATTATTGTTATTAAGCCACTAATAATGGAAGTTACAAATACTGAAAAAATGTATTAAATAACTTTGTGCAAGGTTTTTAATTTAAAAAACAAAGAATGGATTTCGAAGTTGATATAGCATAAGGAAGTTAATTTATGCTCTTAATAAACTTATTTTTAAAAACAAATTCCTCATACCCTCAATGGATAAGTTATTGTAGAAATTGGTGAGTACAACCATATTTTTAAAAAATGGACTTAAGATATGGATATCACCATGTTAGAATAGCTTCATAAGATGCATTTAAAACTATTTTTAGAACTCATAATAGTCATTATCAGTTTCTAGTTATGCTATTTGGGCTAATTAATGCTCATGCCATATTTTAGAGCTTGATAAATGTTTTTTTTAAAACATTTTGAAACTTTTATCTTAGTGTTTTTTTGGGATATTCTAATGTATAACCATTCTATATCACAATACTTAAGAGCATTTAAAAATGGTGTTTGCATTACTAAAGATTCACAAGTCGATAACAAAAAAAATAATGCAAGTATACTATTTGAGCTATATCATTTCTAAGGAAAAAATACTCATTAATCCATAAAATATTACGGATATGGTAGATTGACTTTTACCTAGAACTATTAAATAATTAAAAAGAGTTTTAGGCCTCACTAGTTATCACAAAAGATTTGTTAAGAGTTATGAAACCATTATAAAACCTTTAGCTCAATTATTAAAGAATAATGAGTTTTAGTGGAATGAAATGCTACAAAAGCCATAAAACTTTTGAAGAAAGTTATGAGAGCAACTCTAATATAAAAAAAAACATTTTAAAGAGTTGAATTGATAAAATGACTTTTTGAATAATGTAAATATAGTTTTTTTGTTTATATGTATTCCAATGGTAAAAGTCATTTAGAAGAGCTATTTTTTGTATAATATTTCTAATATAGTGTAATTATTTTGTATATAATATAATTATATAGTTAATTATTTAATTAATATGAGTAATTTATATAATTAAATAATTATTTTTTAAAAACCCTTCAAATTTGAAGTAAAAAACTTGCAACATTATCATAATTAATATACTAAATTATATTTTTAAAGTAACCAATAAATTTAAATATAATTGATTAAAAATATATTTTTCTTGCAAATAATTCAATCAAATTAATTAAAATTAAAACCTCTATTTTTCATAATTCCTAACCTTTTAACATACACAGTAAAACTAGTGTTCGCATTTAAGCTTATCGCATAATCGATCCTTTTTGCCATTTCTTTAAAATAGTTTTGTGACCATTGGAACTACAAATCAATTTCAGATTTTTGTTTCTTTCTTCCGAATTATGAGAAGAAACTGGGTTTTTTGGTGATTTTCAAATGTGATAAAGCAATAAAACTGTTTCGGGTGATTTAATTAAGATGAAGAGTGTATTTAACGACAATATGTAATTTATAGTTTTTCTTTCCAAACCGCTTTAAACAAAAAATGAATAATTTTAGCTATTTAAATAGTTGTTATGTTAAAAATTAAGTAAAAATTAAATAAAAATACTAAAAGGATAACTTTTTAGTTTTGTCTCTTCTGATAACTATGAAATTGGAGTTGCTCTAACACAAACCTCTATTTTAATATAACCATACTTGAACAACAATTTATGATTGGTATTGATGTATTAATAGCTGGGATAAAAGTAGAGTTAATATAAAAATACCATCCTATAAATTACATCAGAAAGAAAGCCCTTAGACCCTAGAAAATCAAACTTTTCTACTTATGAAAGGGAAATGTTAGCTGTATTACATGCAATAGCTAAATAAAGGCATACCTTAAAATTACAACCATTCAAACATAAAATAAAAGCATAATCACTTTGATCCTTAATGTCTACAATCATCTATCATGCATAATAGCATGTTAATATGCATAATAAATTATATTGTATTCTTCAATTATAATTATTGACTTTGTGTTGCTATAAAATAATATTTCTTTCACTTAAAAATATTTAATCAAATCAAATTTGATAGTTTCCCATACAAAATATATTTTATTTAACATAAATTTCATGAAAATAATTTTTTAAATATTTAATAAGAAATTAATCGCATTAAATAGATATCCTAAACTATTTTAGGATTAATTCAATAAAATTTTCCAGCTTAAAAATCTTAATATTTGTAGAAAAACTATTTTTCAAAATATCAATTAATTATACTACTTAACTAAATAAATCCTTAATTGTATTTCGATACCATAAAACTCAAAAAATTGTGTTAAAAAAATGATTGATTCCTAATCCTATTAGGAAAAGTGATTCTTTAATTAAATAATTTAAGGTATAAAATTCATTTTTTATTTAATTAAAAAATCTAACTAAATACCAATCATATTAAGAAATCAATTTAATAATTAATTTAACCTAGACTTACTTAAAACAAAACCAAAATTCTATTTATAGGGTTTAAAAAAGGCATAAAAGGAGGGTAAAATGATATTTTATATAAAACATTACATGGTCATAAAACAAAAGGAGAGAGGTGAAGGGGTAAAATACCATAAAATCCTAAAACCATTTTTTTCCTCCCCATTCTTCTTCTTTCATGTGCCAACAACATCATGTTAAATTATTCAATTTTTCATTCCCATCACCTAAACTCCACCTCTCATAAAACCATCCATCAAATTTCAACAATCAATTCAACACTTGAAGGGTAGAAATATAAAAAATAATAATCTAAAATTGTGTATATGATATAGCAAAGTACAAAGAATGGCCTTTTATAATGTATCTCATTTCTCACCAATCTCTTTCATAATTTGATCTATATTTATTTAGGCACCTTGAAAGATGAAAAAAATTATTTGAGAAGGTTACAGAGAAAGAGATACATAGATGAGAGAATCGATTATGATAGAAAGAAAGAGAGAGAAATGAATTTTTGATTTTTTTTTCTAGAGGTTATATAAAGGTGCGAGATAAAGATTAAGTGCCAAAAAATATTAAAAATATCAAAATTGGTATCTCTATAATATAAATAGAGATGCTTCTTGAAAGGATTCACAAATCTCAAAATCCTTTAAAGTTACAATAATTTATTTTCAAAGTATAATGATGAAATGTCATTTCTACTGTAAATAAATTAATATGAAAAACTATTTCCTTTTAGTTTACTACTACTACTACAATACTACTACTAATAATAATAATAATAATTTTGCAAAAAAACAATAATAATAAATAGGTCAAGTGTAAATAAACTAATCAAGAAAAAAATTAAAAACAATGAATGCATGAAGATGAGAAGACATAATGATGATAAATACTACGTCAAGTGTGTGTGTGTAAAGTTTTTTTTTTTTTGCTAAAAACAAAAATCTGTGAAAAATTAAAAAAAATACAAAATAATAAATGAATGAATATACAAATAAAAAGAATGATAGTAAATATGTCAAAGTGATAAATATATTAATGATATGTTTGATACTATGTTTTAAAAATATTTTTGAAAAAAAAATTATTTTTTATTTTTTATTTTAAATCAAATTGTTATGATGTTCTTATATTATTTTCATGTGCTGGTATCAAAAATAATTTTAAAACAATAATAATCAAATATTATTTTAATTCATTTTTGAATGAAAAGTAGTTTTAAAAGCAATTTCAATTATACTTCAAAATTAATCCTAAGAGTAAAAGGAATTCTTTTATATTTATAAAAAAGAAGAATATTTGAAAGAAAATAAAAAGTTGCCCGGACTTGTAAAAAAGTATGATAAAAGTCAAAGAATTGGTAAAAAAAATAAAAACTTTAATTTATAGTTTATTGTATGATAAAAGTGAGGTTTTTGATGCGACCATATTATTTAATAATTTCATCCATATTTACATAGTATTTTGCATATGTTTTGTGTATAAAATGCCTTGATATTCTTTGTTTTATGTTTTTAAGGCATTTTTGGATGAAAGATGCAAAAGGAGTAAATTGGAGGTAATTGGTAGATTTGACGTTCGATCGATGTTTTATGCAAAGCGTGAGTTCTAGAGATCGAAATGAAGTGATTTCAGTGACATTCAAGAGCTAACATCCATACCTTTCTTGAAAGGTAATGCAAGAAAAATAAAAGGAGAAAGATCATGGAAATCGCATCCTGCAAAGTCAAATCTCGCGATTCTGCCACTCGTTGACCTTTGTCCATTCAAACTTCCATATCTCGAGCTACAGAAGTCCAATTAATGCAAACTTAATTGGAGTTGATTCAAGACTCAAATACCTATAAACTCTCCAAATTGCAGCTCAAAAGATGTCGTATGAGGGAGATATGAATTTTACAAGGGACAACTAAATTCCGCCAACTTAAGGAAGGACTATTTGGTAAAATACACATTAGGGTTTCTAAGCATATATAAAGGAGAAGAGGAGCAAGGAAGTGTCGGCCACTACAAGAGAAAACACGAAATCTTCATCCTCCAAACCCAAAATCATGTGTTCTTCCATCTTTTTATTTAGTTGTTCAATAAACATGCAAGGCTAGATTCTTCTTCTTGGTTGCAAGGACACAAACACCTTCGGATTTCAAGAACCATGAGATTTATTCTTCCTTATATTTTCAGTTTATGTTATGAATGAATATATTTGTTTTCCTGTGTATATTTTCTATAATTGTTGTTGATGATTGCTAGAGCGGACTCTAGGTTATTGTTGTGAACAATCTATTGCTAAGTTTAATATCAAAACCGGAGTTGTGATATATAACTTATGAAGCAACTTGTGAAGCAACTAAGCTTGATAATTGTGGCGGAACTACATTATTGAACTTAGGGAGAACATTTGAATAAATTGACACAAGTTGCGGACAACTTGTATGTTAATATTGATGAAATTATCTAGTTCTTAAAGCTACCATTAAATTGAATCATTAGTGTGGACACTTTGATAGTTTGGTGGTGAGGATTAGTTATACGGTGGATCCGTTAATTAATCACGTTAAGAAAAGATAAAATTTCAGAACATAAACTGCATTTTTTATTTCAAGGATCGGTTCTAATTTCCATAGGTGGATGTATGCTTATGACCAAGGTTTGTTTTCTTGATAAGTTTCGGTTTTAATTGATTTTTTTTGCTAGTTTAATTGTTGCCATAGTTTAGTTAATCACAAACCAAATCCCCCAATCACATAACGTACAACATAAAAATCTGACTTGAAACTTCCTCGTGGGATAGACCCCTTGCTTGCTCTATAATATCTTGTGTGTTTTAAGCTAGGGTAATTAATTTGTGCGACCGCGACATCACAACAATATTTTTTACTTATAAATAATAGTATACTTGTGTAATACTACCATAAGGTGCACAAACCTTTAATTTTCATGGCTTTTCCCAAAGAAGTTATTTTAGCTACTAGTGCAAATGTCTCTTCATAATCAATACCATATTCCTGTCGATTCCCAAGAGCCACGAGACGAGCCTTATATCGGTCTAGGGAGCCATCAAATCTAAACTTAACTGAGTAAACCCACTTACAACCAATAGGTTTGACTCCAGGCGAACAAGTCATAAGATCCCAAGTGTGATTTTCTTGAAGAGCTTGAATTTCCTTTTGCATAGCCTGCTGCCAGCAAGCCGAGTATAAGAGTGAGGAACAGAAATAGTATCGAGAGTGGCAGTAAACAAGGTATGAGAAAAGTCATACCTATCTGGCGGATGTATAACCCGAGTGGGCCGTCGTGGTGTCGGTACTGTAGAATCAAGTGACGAAGTGGTGTCTAGAAGGGGCACTGGAGGAGGACGTCTTTGATACACTATACCGGTTCAAATCGTTTAGCGTAAAAGGGGACATCATTAAAAGGAGGAAGAGGTGCAGTAGGGGCAGTAGGGGAATCAGAAATAACATGAGATTGAAAGAAATATTGATTTTCAAAGAAGACTACATTCCGAGAGATTCGAAATTTATTTGCATGAGCATCATAACATATAAATCCTTTCTGAGTAGGGCTATATCCCATGAAAGCACATGTGACAGACTGGGCAACAAGTTTATGACGTTCAGTAGGTGGCAGATGGACAAAACAAACACACCCAAAAGTATGAAGTGATTTGTACTCAGGAGGTATACCAAATAAACAAAGATATGGAGAATCATAATTTAAAGTGATCGTAGGCAAGCGATTGATCAAATAAACAGTTGTAGATAATGCTTCTACCCAAAATTTGTAGGTACAGATGACTCAATTAGCAAAGTACGAACAACATCTAAGAGATGACGATTCTTACACTCAGCGACTCCATTTTGTTGAGGGGTGTAAGGACAAAAGCGTTGAGAAATTATCCCTTTTTGCTGAAGATAATTTTGAAAGGCATGTAACATATATTCCCTCCTGAGTCGGAGCGTAAGATTTTGATAGAAGTACTAAATTGCATCTTGACAAGTGCCACAAATCTTTGAAAAATAGAGAACACGTTAGCTTTAGAGTAAAGAAAATAGATCCAGGTAAATCGACTGTAATCATCAATGAATGTCATAAAATAACGATACTGTCCATGAGAAGTAATAGGACTTGCCCCCCAAACATCAGTATGCACAATTTCAAAAGAGGCGGAAGCACGACTACCATGCACATGAAAAGGTAAGATTTTACTTTTACCAAGACGACAAGTAGCACAATCAAAGGATGAGGAAGAATTATTATTATTGCCCAAAAAACCATGTTTCAAAAGATGAGTTAAGACAACGTAATTAGGATGGCCCAATTTCTTATGTCATACTTCATTGTTATTAGCGAGTAGCCATATAAGCAAAACAAACAACATTAGGTATAGAAAGATATAACGGAAAAAGACATCCCACTTTAGGCCCCTTCGCGATCACCATTCCCGACACCGATCCTGCACAATACAACCACCTTGAGAAAAAGCATTTTGAGAGGCCATACCCATATGAGTGGATAGTCGTTGCTCCTCACGCAATAAATCCCTCAAACAAATATCCAAGGAAGGAATCGGATCATGGTTCAATAAATCATCTTAAACATGTTCAAATTCGGACTGAAGCTTCATCAAAAATTGATCGCATTAACTCTCAAGCATGAACCGCTTGAAGAGTCTGCGAGAGTTGTAATAGGAACCTTATTATGAACAATAACGAATACTCGCTCCGGATATTAGTAAAATCAGAATAAAATTGTTCAATGGTTAAGGTACCTTGATTGTAAGTGCTAATTTCCATCGCTAACTGGAATTTCCGAGCACTATTATCTTGATGATAAATCGCGGTGTAAATATGCCCACATATCCTTAGCTGTAGAGAAACACCGAAGATTAGTAACAAGATGAGGCTCAATTGTTCCCAATAGCCAAGAAATCACCTTAGCATCCTGGACCTCCCATTTAGCCAATTCCTTCTCATCGGTGGGAATTGTAGTTGATTTATCAATATGATCAAATAATTCTTTCCCTTTCAAAAACATTTTAAACTGGAATTTCCATGTCGAAAAGTTCTTTCCAGTAAAACGTATAATATTATTTTCCATGATGCAAATTTTCAAAAAATAACAGCCCAAATAATTTATTATAGCAATATCAATTTATTATAGCAATAATTTATTATGCTTCTTGAAAGGATTCACAAATCTCAAAATCCTTTAAAGTTACAATAATATTATTTTCAAAGTATAATGATGAAATGTCATTTCTACCGTAGAGAAATTAATATGACAAACTATTTCCTTTTAGTTTACTACTTGATGCGAACCAGCCCAAAAACACCAACATCGACCCATTACATGTTCCAAATGGTCCAATCACGCGATCGAGGACAAAGGCATTGAAAGAGGCAATGAATGCATTGGTCTTGAAGGTTTCAACCCGGGCAGAATTGCAAGGATCGTTGGAGTATCAAGAGGAGACCTTAGTACATCTTATCCATGTGCAGGAGGGTCCAATACAACCTTATTTGGGTCATGAAATTAGAACAACAAAAAGATCCAAAAGAGTTCTACTACAACATGGAAACATGGGATTGATGGGTTGGATGGAAGAGAATAAATAAACCTTATGGGCTCTATTTAAGTTAGTTAGCTACAACCTAAGGCTTGTTTGGGTTTAATTAAGACTTTGTTTTGAGATAGGATCCAAGGCTTGCTTGGATTAAGTAATGGGCTCTTTAATTTAGCATTTTGAGTGCATTTTGATGGACCTCATTTAAGTCCACATAAGAGGTCCATGAGGGTTACTTTTAAGGACTATATAAACTCATGTAACCCTTACTTCAGCAGACCATTATTGATGAAACTTCATTACGAACTCTTCGATTTACGTGTAAGAGAGATTCTTGCATTCTTCGATTCTTGAATGAGCCGAATCGACTTATCGAAGATTAAGCGGCCTAGTGGCGTCATTCTACTCATTCCAATAGTCTTTGGTGCCTTGAGGCGATTTCCATTGTGTCACACTCCTATCGGACCTTCTTTTGGCTTTCCGAATCTTATCTCATTCTTAGTTGTGGTTGCGTGACCACGTGATCACGAGGTTCAGCATCACTACTACTACTACTACTACTACTACTACTACTAATAATAATAATAATAATAATAATAATAATAATAATTTTGCAAAAAAACAATAATAATAAATAGGTCAAGTGTAAATAAACTAATAAAGAAAAAAAAATAAAAACAATGAATGCATGAAGATGAGAAGACATAATGATGATAAATACCACGTCAAGTGTGTGTATAAAGTTTTTTTTTGCTAAAAACAAAAATCTATGAAAAATTAAAAAAAAAATACAAAATAATAAATGAATGAATATACAAATAAAAAGAATGGTAGTAAATATGTCAAAGTGATAAATATATTAATGATGTATTTGATACTGTGTTTTAAGAATATTTTTGAAAAAAAATGAAATTTTTATTTTTTTTATTTTAAATCAAATTCTTATGATGTTATTATTTTCATGTGCTGGTATCAAAAATAATTTTAAAATAATAATAATCATTTAATTAATTTTTGAACAAAATATAGTTTTAAAATCAATTTCAATCCTACTTCAAAATTAATCCTAAGTGTAAAAGGAATTCTTTTATATTTATAAAAAAGAAGAATATTTGAAAAAAAAAGTTGCCCGGACTTGCCATAGCTACAAAGGCCATTACAGTGAAAGAATTGGTAAAAAAAATAAAAACTTTAATATATAGTTTATTGTATGATAAAAGTGAGGTTTTTATTTATTTATAAAAAAAGTATACTGTATAATACTCCCATAAGGCACAAACCTTTAATTTTTATGGCTTTTCCCAAAGTACAGTCCCCACTAAAATGGTGGAAACTGGAAACAGCCGACAAACTTAAAAATATCCAATCCAGGACGCTAGCCTTCCCTTCCCTCTCATCATGACCCATCACCACTCTGCTTAAAATAATGCCTCATTTTTATGCGCTCTCTCTCTCGTTTACACTTTCTCTCTTTTATTTAAATTGAATTTTTATATTTTAAATTAATTTTATTTAATATTTTTATATAGTTTTCATGTGATAATATAAAAAATAGTTTAAAAATAACAAAAACATATTTTTAAAAACAACAACATCAACACCCCTAAACAGTTAATATATACACACATACACACATCTGACCTTTCGCCTCTTTTTTATTTTATATATGCACCTCTCCACATATATATATATATATATAAAATGTCATCCACCTCACTGGCCACCGTCGATTCCTCCCCCTCCCCGTATATATGGCTATATATCGACCCGCATGCGATGCTTTTGTCATGTATACCTGCATTGCTTATCAAATTAATGGCTCCAATTTTATTAATTAATTAATAGTAATTTAAAAGGGAGAATCATCACTAACTTCCAAGCAGCGAGTAGGTCGAGTCCTCAAAAGAGACCCACTAATCCGTCTCCACGTGGGACACTATAATTATAAAATCAACACCTGGTATTGGATAAAAAGGAGGCAGCAAGCAGATAGCCTCTCTACCTCGTGATGGAGACCAGTCACGAGAAATTATCAACAAATACCGTTGGGTTTTGTCTCCTTCCTTCCGAAATCATCCAGAACATACTCCTCCACCTGGCCTTGCCCGAAATCATCTGTCTAAAGTCAGTCAACAGATTCATCGCCGATGTGATCTCCGATAAGAATTTTGAACTTGCGTATAACTCTCAATCAAGGTCCTCCACGTGGCTCTTCGTCTACAAGAAGAGATGGAACCGCGATGCCATACTTCACGGCTTCAACGACCATTCCAGTCGCTGGTTCAACTTCCGAGTTGACAGTTTACTGAAACCCGTGATTTGTCCAGGTGATCATATTTATTTTCTGACGGCTAGCTCCAACGTTTTTCTTTTTGTTTCCAACACTCGCAGGGAACTTCTTGCCCTTGATCTGGGCACGAAAGCGGTGAAAACAATCCCTCCAAGCCCACTTGGCCCACGTGGCACGTCTTCCTGGCGAAGGTCCGGGATGAAATTGGTCGCTACCGGGTCCGGTCATTTTCAGTTTCTTTTTGTGGATTTGGTGCACCACTCCCCGGTTTTGTTCGTGTACTCCTCAAAAACGGACACCTGGCAGTCTGTCGAAGCGAGGGAAGGCCTTGCTGAGATGCCACGTGTCTGCCAGAAAGAGGGTGGCCACGTGCTTCTCGATGCCATCAATGGACCTTATGAAAGCACGGTGACAGCCGTTGGATTGGAGTGTGGTGCTTATAATAATCACGCGCCGATTGTTCTACGGCCGAAATTCAACCCGAGACCAACCGATGGACTTGACCGGCTACAGGTGTACGGCGACGGGAACATGCTGGTCGTAAAATCCAACGGCGTTGACGATGCGGGTGTGAGGATGCTAAATGACATAGAGTTATGGGGGGGCTTGCGCTTGAATGGAAGCTGGCAAAAATGGGAGCTTGTTTCAATGGTTCCTCGCAAGATCAAGGAGCAGATCAGAAAACCATATCGAGCGATGAGAGGGTGCTTGGAAAGACGAGATGGGATTATCAGGGCTGTTTTGGTGTCTAACTATGATGGCTTGTGGGACATAATTTGGCTATCTTATGATTCGGGGAGGAGTCTTTGGAATTGGCTCCCGCTGCCGGATTGCGAGATGAAGGGCCTGAATATGGCCGGGATTGCCTTCTCCTCCGGCCTTACCTTGCTATGATGATCTTCAAAATAGGTTTCTCAGGCATGCATTTGTTCTATGACTTGTGCTGCAACTTGAATATCAAGTGAATCATCCTTCTCCATTCATGTGTTGCGATTTGTATTTTATCTCTTCAATAATAATTTCTTGAGTGCATGTAGATTGACAAATGACCAAATCCAAATGATACTTATTTTAATATAAAGCCTTTGTTTTTAGTATCTTATCTTAATTATTTGATGTTGGAAAATTATTTTAATTTGGGTTTTATCTATTCTATTAGATATTGTTTAGGGGTTTATTTTATTATTGGACTTGTGTTTATTGATCTCTAGTGTAGGCAAGATCCTAGACATTATATAATGTTTTTTAAGCTGAATTTTTTTGTTACAATGGTGATAATAAACACAAGTTTCTTCATTTTGTTTGTTTATGAAAAACATCAATTCTAATAAAGATTGTGTATTGTCTTGTCAAATATTAAAATTGACTTTATGGTGTCATTCATATATTTAAGAGCTTATTCCAATATCTTTGTTTTTAGATACAATGTTACCTTTGGAACAAAGTTCTATGAAACCTATTTTTCAACTTTTGTGGGTTGTATTTCAACTTTGTTAGGGTTATTTAACTACTTAATCAAGAGGTCCACATTACAGATATTCTTATAAGACGAGGTATAAATGATACTTGAATCTAACATGTAAATGCTTGTCATATGATATTTACACCAACTAATTTGAATAATAATTTCATATGAAGAGATCATTTATATCTATGGAAAGACTTATATGATAGTTATATAAGTGATTCTTAGACTTAAAATCAGTAAGTTATCTTATATAGGGAGTGTTATACTTTGATCTGACTAGATATTGTTCTAATCAATGGTGACAAATAAGTAGATATTAAGTATAACATAAACTATATAAAATAAGGTATTTGAAAAGTAAGAGAGAATTCTTCATCATATGTGAATTAAGAAAAATATTTCATTTATTCTCAAATAGTATTGATTGTGAAATCCTTAGCCAATAAACAATGAGATTGAAAATATTTGTAAATCTTATTCAAAGAATCAAGAATTATAGTGTAGAGAACAAAAAATAATTTAACAAATGAAACATACTTAATTCTATAATGTCTAAATTGAGACATTCTTGATTAAGAGATAATAATTACATTGTGAAATTAGTCAATTAGAGGTAAAGTCAAACCATTTATGATTTTATAATATTTAGAGAATCATGAAATGTTGCTAAACATTGTATTTGATCTTTAAATATCAATCAATTATTGAATTGATGAAAAATTTATTTATTGCATTGATTGAATTCTATTCTATTTAAGATTATGATTTATATTGGAAAACCTAATAGGTCACACACATAAGATAGTTTGTCAAAAAGTAAAATGAAATGATTAATTAAGTTTAACTTGATTGTAAATAAGTTTTAGAAATTGTGGACAATAATGGAATTAATGAAAGATATTATAATTCTAGACATAGAAATATTCAAACGGGAACTTGATTGAATAAGTTTATAAAATCATCCTAAAATAATACATGTGATATTATTTAATAAAAAAAAATTATATTTTTGTCATTTATTAGGTTTTTATATAAATAGAATACTATATCTCTTATTTTTTGTACAATACAAATAATTAAGAAAAACTATGTTAGCTACAGAAACACCTGAAACTCAAAAGAAAAAAATATAGCACTCAAAGGTATAATAATCTCTTTCTCCCTAAACAAATTTAGAAAAATTTTCATTAGTGGTTCATATGTATTACCATTAAAGGTCAAATACTTTGATGACTTGTGGTTTGTTAAAACCCAACTTTGAAGTAATTATTCAAAGCTGAAAAAAATATTTGATCTTTAGATAATCTTTGTATAAATCCTAAACAAATTTAAATATGTCTAACAAGATTCGTTAGACTTTTGAAAAATTTTAAATTTATCATTTTAATACATATATGTCTTTTAAAAAACCAAATAGATATATTCTATAACTATTAATATTAAGGATATTCCCTTGCAAAATTAGAAACTATAAATACATAGCTCATCATTAACCTCTCTTAGACCATGATTGAATATTGAATTTTGAAATAAAAAATTTGATTTTAGTCAACTTCAAAACATGAAACATGAAGATGGATTGGAGAAGACAATATTTATAAAACACATTTTTTATTTTAAACAATGCGTCATCCATGCAACATGCCTCCTCTTTTTTTAGATTATGAATTATTTGTTCTTTGTTTATATTTGTTTGGATTTTCCTTGTAGTTCATGAGGTTACATTCATTTTGGTTTTGAATTGCTTTTATATTTCTTAGTTTACAAACTTTTTGATTTTTTATATTTTATATATAAACTTTACAAAATGTATTTAAGCATATATTTAATGTATAAACCTTATAATCTTTTCTATTTAAGTGTATAAATCTTTTTTTTTTCTAATCAATTTTCTCTATTATATTCTTTTAAGTACACACACCTAATTGAAATAATAATAATAAAAAAAATACATGCATCTAATTGCAAAACAAAATCAAATGTTCATTGCATAAGTGGCTAACACGTCATCATATTGACATATCAATTTAATGGCCACACCATGATGCATTGAGTATAATCTAACTAAAATACTTGATTACAAAAATTTGAAAGTTCATATGTTCAAATAAAAAAATATGAATTAATACATCTCATCTAAAAATTAAAATATTCACACATACAAAATATCAAACTCTGTGGATTTGGATTAACATTTTGAGCTCTCAATTCTTTTTTTTTATATCTTTATTTTTCTCGCATTTGAGTCTTTCATTGAGCTTTTGTCTCAATTTTTTTTTTCATTTTTCATCATTTAATGGAAACATATGATTTTTTTTATTCAAAAGATTCAAATTTAAAATTTAGACAATTATAAAAGCTAAAGATTTTAAAAGTTCACAGAAAACTTTAGTTTTGCTACACTAATCATTTCTTGTCATTATATTTTAATTAGTGATTACGAGCTGATTGGCCCGCTTCGCTGGGCATTTTTATCTATTTAGAAAATTAATTGATTTTATAAATGTTGTATTTTGTTATTTTAATATTTAATTAGTATAATTGTAATTGATAAAATATGACATACATAGTTTTTTTCAACCAAAATGTGATTGAATATTGTCATTGGAAATTTTTTTGATAAAATTTGTTAGAAAATTTGCTAAGAAGGTTAAATGATTTATGATAAATTTGTTGTCATGGATACTCTGGTTAAAAAAACAAAACAACAAAAGAAACCAGGTTAAAAAAGAACAACTGAGTTGGACAATAAAAAAGATCACCGTTTCTTAAAAGAAACAAACAAAGGGTCTAAAATATACATTTAAATTCAAAGACAAAGTTTTTTTTATAAGATTTATTCATCATATTATTATATTAAATATCTTTCAGAATGTCGATATTAATTTTTTTTTCAAGAAATCGTAGGTCATTTTTTTTCTCTTTATATATTTTAGGCGATAATATTAAATAAATATTAAACACATATACTTAGTCTCACATATTATATAGTGTGATCGAAATAGGAAGTGATTTTTATATTTTTGAATTGTAGATAACCTAGGTAAATTTGTTAAAAAAAACAATATGAGTTGTCTTTTTTCCCCAGTAATATTAGATCTGACACATTATAAATGAAAACATTGCAATATTTTTCAAAAAAGGAATATATATTTTTTGCGTGCTATAATTATTTATTTGCTGTCTAAAAAGAACAGTGTAGTCGAAACAGAAAGTGCCTAATATATTTTTTAATTGTATATAATATAGGCAAATTTGTTTACCTTTTGTTTTTTTGAGTTGTATTTTTTCCCGGGTAATATTAGATCTTAAATATTAAAAATCCAATTTTTTTTTCCAGAAATACACTTCAACAAAAGAGCACAAAATTAAAATTCGAAGCCAATTTTTTATTTTATTTTATTTTATGAGATTTATTCTTCATATTATTATATTAAATGTATTTAAGAATGCTGATATTAAATTTTTTCTTGCAAAAAATCCGAGGTCATTTTTTTTTATCTCTTTATATATTTTTAGTCGATAATATGTAATAAATATTAAAACATATAATTATGATTTATCTTTCATTTAAAAGGAACAGTGTAATCGAGACAAAAACGACTTATATTGGTTTCTAAATTGTAGGTAACCTAGGTAAATTTGTCTATTTTTTTTCTTGAGTTGTCTTTTATCCCGTGTTTTAACGGAAGAAATTTTAACGGAATAAAAAAAACTCAAAAACATTTACAACAGAGTAAGCAAGAAAAAAATAAAATATTATTATGATTATGATTATTATTATATTATTATTATTATTATTATCAAAAACAATTAAAATTATAAAATTTTAACGGAAGAAAAAACACTCAAAAACATTAACAACAGAGTAAGGAAGAGAAAAAATAAAATATTATTATTATTATTATTATTATTATTATTATTATTATTAATGAAAGTGGAAGAAATAAATCAAAGGAAAAAAAATCGATGGAAAATAAAATTATTAGGAAAAATGTAACAATTATTTGATAAGCATTAAAAATTTAAACAGGGATTTAAATTATAAATCAAAAGTTGAAGGGCTGAAATAAAATCACATTTATTATCAATTTCAATCCAAGGATAATATTGCAAAAATTCAAACCTATGTACCGAATTTAATGAAGAATTTGGACCTAATCCAGAAATAAAAAGTTGAAGGACCGAAGTGCAAGGTGGACATTTATTTAATTTCAACCGGAAGGACCAAATCGCAGTAAATGAAAACTAATGTAACAGAAGTGAAAGGTGCAGGAAAGGAAATTGAAAGTGGAGGGACCGAAGTGCAAAAGTTAAAAACATGGGGCCCTCCCCTGCACTTTGACGTGCAGGGGAGAGAGAGAAACGTTGTCGCCGTGTTCAACTCGCCTCCGTCGCGTCCACGAACATCTTGTGGCAAAACACGCCGCACCGGGAGGACGACTAAGAGGCGGCGCACTGGAGTCGACGCAGGTAGCTCATTTCCGGCCACCCGCGCCCACCGCACGCGCCGCTTGAAAGGGGCGTCAGGGTAGACACCGTCAGCTGCGTGAACCGCACGTGCCTGACAAATTTTGAAAAATATATAAATAATAATGGTCAGTTACCGTTATGTCCCTGACCTTAAATAAGCTATTTTGTCTTATTGAGGGCTAGAACCGTCTTTAGCCATTTCAAAAATATTAAAAAACAATAAAGGGTTGCGGCGGACCGGTCTGGTCCGTACGCGGTCAATTACGAACGCACCCCTGTCCCTAAGCGATATTTACACCTCAGCCAAAACACTATTTTATCCTATTACCAGGGCTAACATCACCATTACACTGTTCATAGGCGGAAAAAAAAGACGGACGAACAGCCGCGACGCACGACCGCAAAATGGCCAGTCCACAGTGCACTTGTCTCTAGTGCTACAGTACCGACCCCGAGCTCTTTTAGCTCTTTTGTTAATAAAGAATTTTTTATAATTAAATATTACAACTTTATCATCAAATAAAAACAAATCCTAGCTATTATCCTCACCCTTCTTTCCTTTATTTTCTCTTAAATTGCCTAGACAACAAATATTGATTAAGAATTAAGGTATCACCAAGTTAGGCAACACAAATTAATAACTCATCATTAATCACAATTCCAACACAATATTCTTAACTCAAGCAACATCTTTCTTTTCTAGATGATTAACTCACCCTTGTCAATATCTATTCATTCAAAATCAATCCAGTCTTTTATCACTTACAATCAAATATTCATAAAAAAAAAGTCAAAAGAAAAACCAAATCCAACCTGCAATTTACAAGTGTGATTAAAATTGCTTTTGAAAATATTTTTCGTTTAGAAATATATTAAAATGATATATTTTTTTTAAAAATTATTATTGACTTCATCACATAAAAATAATCTAAAACCATCAAAATAATAATAATAATTTAAGTAACAAATAAAAATTAATAATTCTATTATGATGCAAATGAGTGACTATCTAGCAAAGTTGATTATCATTTGATTTTCTTAAATATTATATATAAGAGTAATTTAGTTATTTTGTTCAATTCAAAAATTTTAGTTGAATAATGATGTAAATTGTTATTTTTTAAAGACTATAGGCAAACAAAGCAAGTAAACTACATATTTTTTTAATTAACCCTATATTTTAAAGAAAATGACATGTTTGTACATCAAGTAGTACATGATTTTTTTAACCATATAGTAAGTAATTCTAGTGATAAAAGATTAAGACTAAAGGGTTTGCTCATCCTATAATTTAAGGTTCGAGCCATGTGATTATTAATATGATAATTACTAGAGACTTATATGATCATTAACTTCAAGACCCGTGAGATTAGTTGAAATACACGCAAGCCGGCTCGGACACCCATGATAATACTAAAAATTAATATATGATAGTTCATGGAGACTTATATGATCGTTAACTTCAAGACTCGTGAGATTAGTCGAAATACACGCAAGCTGACTCAGACACCCATGATAATACTAAAAATTAATATATCAAATAACAGTAATAATAATAATAATAATAACAATAATAATAATAATAATCAAAGAGAATAAATATTTTTTTTATGACACAAAAATGGTCCTAAAGGTAACAGTTTTTAAGGTTAGGAATAATTGGGCAATGTACAATAGACGTCGAGGATTGTTTTTGTTTAGGGGCGTAAATGAGAATTGGATTATAAACTAAGCTTTGTTATAAGTATTAAATAAGTCATTGTATGACCTTCGTTGTTTTTTTTTTTCTCCTTAAAAAAACCCCACTTTCCTTGAAAGGGAAAACAGAAAAGAAACAAGAATAAAAAGGGCATGCACCAAAAAATGAAAAAAGAAATTTGAGAAAGAGCGAGGAGGCATAGAGTGATGTTCATAAATAGAAGATAGAGAAATAGACGAAGTGGGTTACGGTTAATTTTAATATATTTTTATAAGATTTGTTGTTTTTAGCTTTTAGGAGGGGGGAGCGAACGGCTTCTGTTTCCTGCAGTCAGGTATGATTCCGTTTCTCGTACATGTTAGTTTTTGCTTTCTTGATGAACTAGGCAGTGCTCTTGTTTCTTCAATGATTTGCTTTCTGTCTCGATTTGATTCTTCTTCTATTGAGAGTTTGGGTTCTTTGATTGCACACCATCAGTTGCTTTAAAGGGAAGATGTATATGTGAGCCAGCCATTATATTAGGGTTAAGGAATTGTTTCAGCATAAACAATTACAAGGAAATAAGCTAAACCTGCAATGTGTTAATAATGACTATTCATGAAGGCAGTTCCACTAATCTCTATATCAAGCATTACATACATGTAATATTGTGCTTCTTAATGATTAAATTATAATCCACGGCCTGAGGAGCAAATATATTCATGGGTTTTTGTTTGTAGTACATCACGTACTTTGTTTAGTACTCCCTATAATGCATGGTCCTTCTTTAAGATCTAATGTTCTGTAGTTTGGCTGTCTATACTTGGATTTTTTTCCACTCTTACCATAGCTGTACAAATTTGCTTTGTTTAGTACCTTTTAGTCAAGCAGTCAAAGGAACCTAGTTGCGCAATGTGCTCTTCAGGATTCCTTTCTATAGGATTCTTGAGTAGATCTTGTCCTAGAACAGATGTAATATTGCATAACTGGACTTTATTTCCTTGTAAAGTAATTCCATATATACAGTGTATTAAGACGCGAGGTCCTGCAGAATTTGATTCCTACAATTTGACAATAGAGATCAATTTAAGAAACAGAAACCAAGTAGATGCGATTAGGCATCCAATAATCTGTCTTGCTAAAAGGACAGTGTGGATAAAATGGTGTTGAGACTAGTACTTGTTTTGTTTTGGGCCAGCATTTGATTGGGTGAAGGATCACGGGTATAGACTTTTAGCAACTTGACTTCATGACACTTGAAATAATGAAAGTCAAGAAGGGTTTTTAGATTATAATTTAGGTTTTAATTACAGGTACTGTATTAATGAATTTGATAGCAGTTTAGTGGTGTGGTAGTTGGGCATGATATTCCCACATCAAGAGACAACTACAAGTAGTGTTTATTTCTTTTCATAATTCATTAGAGGAGAGAATGAGTTCTATGAAGATACTTGACAAAACCATTACCAAAATCTGTATCTGGTTTAGCGTGTAGTTCTTTTTTACGTTGTTTGATCGTTTATGCCCCTAATTCATGCCTTTTGTTCTAAAAACAAAGTTGGGTTTAGCTAAAAAGATTGGTTTTTGATGTTAGTGTATCATAATATCAAACCAAATTCATTCTGCAATACCATGTATGGTTTTGAACAAGTTTGAGGAAAAAAAAACTTTGAATGGCTGTTCCTGTTGAGAACTTATTGCAAGCTCTTTATCTTATAAACTTTCTGCGAGAATTACTATAGAATTCTAAAACTTGAACTAGCAAAGAAGAGGAGGTTAAAGTAATAAATTGATAATGCATACCTGAAGGATCCGCTACAGCTACAGAGAGAAAGAAGACAATGACAATAGATGATGATAGGTCAATTTATATAGGAGGACTCCCTTACAATGCCTCTGAGGATACCCTTCGCAGAGTCTTTAATCTCTATGGCTCCATTGTTGCTGTTAAGGTAATTAACATTCTTACTTATTCTACTTTAAATAAAGCAAATAAACTTTTTTTAGTAAAATAAAATAGAAGTTATTTTTTCTTTGCAACAAAAAATATAAGTGAAATAGATGGTTTAAAACTTTAGAGAGTTGAATTCATTGATAATGCTTTCCAGATTATTAATAACAATGGGCCAAGGGGAAAATGCTATGGCTTTGTCACTTTCAGAAATCCTAGATCTGTAATTGATGCCATCAATGACATGAATGGCAAGGTAGACTTTCTCTCTCCAATTCTTCCCTTTTTTTTATGGAGTTTGAATTTTATATGTTTTTTTAGCTTATGACACTATGAGGATTGTTTATAGGCTATTGATCGTCGAGTTGTAAGAGTAAATGGAGTAACTGGCAGAGGTGGAAAATCAAATTTCACTAAAGAAGATATCCGATCTCATGCAGAGAGGGATAGGGAAAGAGGTCGTGATAGAGACTATGACCATGATAGAGACAAACACCAACAATGGCACGGTGATAGGTCCAGAGAGCGTGATTGCTCTTGGGGCTATGATGATGACAGTGAAAGGGGATATGAGCATACACGTCTTCATGATCGGGCAAGGGATGGTTTCTATGGAAGAGATCGAAGCCGAGAAAGAGAATTGGAGAATAATGAGCAAGAAAAAGAAAGGAAGAGTGATAAGAATAAGGAAAAGAGTCATGCTCTTGATGGGGATCAAGATTGGGAGATGTGTGGAACCATCAGCAATCCTACAATTGTTGACAAGGCCTTGTATCAAAACTCAAGGAAACTGAATGGGTATATTCTCTTTGTTTATGTTGCCTATCTGTCATGTTATTCATTGGTGCTTTGGTATCTGAACATATTTCATATGACACACTTATGCAACAATTTTGTTTTGATGCATCTCAACTCTTAAATTGGCTACCTCCATAGTATCTTGACATGCCATATTCCACCAAAATGAAAAGAAAAACTTTGGAAAGTGACGTGGTGTGTATCGTAGTTAAAAGCCAGGGTTTTCAAGACCCAAGGTTACAAACCTAACTCTAGTATTTCTTTATTTATATTACTCTTAAAATTCTTTATGAGAAATGATTTCTAATTAAAACTAAAACCCTTTATAGAAAACGATTCCTAATCAAAACTTATCTAATTAATAAAATCCATCTAGTATTAGGATTCCTAAATACTGATTAAAAACAAAGAATTAAAATCCAAAAGTAACCAGGAAATTAATTAAAACAGCTTCAAGTTTCATATTAAATGCTTCCGGATATCTTCGTGGACTTCTCTTCAGGTCTGGTCTTATCTATCTGGTTCATAAATATAGTTGTAACATGCTCCACATCAGTAAGTTAGTACCATATTTGTGCTTGTTTACATATCCATTCATCTTATAAAGTTCTTGTTGTGTTTGATATTGTGCTTGAATAAACATTGCAGCTCAAAGCAAAAGTAAATCTTTAACTAGATCAAGTTTATTGTCTTAATTCAATCCATCTTCCCTCCTGCCACACACACAAATGAAGGAAAGAGGAAAACTTGGTACACCGGATTGATAATCCAAAAGCAGGTTTTTAAAAACAAATTTTATGGTTCTGCTTTAGGGATTTTCTCTTGGTCACCGAGTCAGGATATTCTTTGCCATCAGAGAGTTTAGATGAGGTTGTTACTTGCTAGACCATCACAATCCTTGGCAAAGTTTTGTTGGATGGAACAGTCACAAAGGAATGGTACTTTTGCGATTTTGGTTCTGATAAAAGTACTTATGCAAATTTCTAATACCTTGTCATTGAATAAGAAAGGTGGAAAGTGCAATAATAGTGTGCGTTCTTATGAAAGTGATTCATGTAGGAGTGTTAGCTAGAAATGGCAGTTAGTAGAATTTTAAGGCAAATATTGAGGCTGTTTTGGTGGGTGAAATCACTTTATACTTCATGCGCCAACTAGGAGTTGTAAAGGTTGATGTGATATGTCTCTCATGGATACAGATACTTGAAATTTGGCTTTTCAATAATCATAATATGCCCATGGTTGGTGAAAGTTCCATCTCATGGCCATGAACATGTGTCACCAGTCCTAAAAAATATAATTTGTTAGCTGTTTTTGGATTGGTGCTGTTTTACATTTAATTTAATTCTAGTTCAAAATCAATAACCGAACCATTTCAAAAGTTCACTTCTGCTGAACATGTATTGCTTATCAATTGCCTGATAAAGTCTGAATTCCTTTATCTTTTGGGAACATGATGCTGTAAAGATAGTGCTGTATTTTTTCTACTGTCACAATATTAATTGATTAGAATTATCTGTCTCAAATTTCCATTATGTTTTCCAGTTCCATATATAATGACCAGCATAAAAGGGAAATTTCATCAGATTCAAGTGATGGTTACCATGATGAGGTTAGCCTGGAACAATTAAATTTGTAAAATGAGTTACGCTCTTGTTTATAGTTGATTTTTTTTTTGACTTTTCAGTCATTACTGATTTCATCTTATTATCAGGTGAATGAAAACTTGGAGAGATCAACTAAGAAGCATGATGAGCTTCAAAACAAGGTTTGCTTTCTCCTTTGAATTTTAGATGAGAGACTCGTGAGTTTTTCATTTGATTTTCTTATATTTGTAAAGGCTTGAGCCACACATCCAATTGCACAGCTGATTTTAATGGATGGATTTGATGTGATTCATGCTGTTTATTTGGAAATAAATAAAAACATAAAATTAAAGACAAAAAGCTTACATTATCTTCCTGTACTGCATATATCAGTCAATGGTATCGCCTTATAAGTGGGAGTTGAGGTGTTGATTTTGTAGCATCTTATTTTTTGATGCCATCATATCTTTTATGTAGTACTCTTGGTGTGTTTCTCCGCTCCCTTCCCCATACACATAAAATGGATCCCAAGGGAAATTATCATTGTTGGACCTGCTTTTAAGTGAGTGAGAAAGCAATATGCCTCGAGTATATGATAATCTCTCACATGCAATGGGTTTTGTTTAAGCAGTTATGTTTTGTCTTATTTTATTATCTTCGGCAGTTTGTTGTTCATAGGAAAAATCTAATCTATTGGCCTATCAGGTTTCTCATATGGAGAAGAGGTTGGAAAATAAACAACAATTTGTTTCAGATTTACAGAAAAAAGCTCTGGTATATCTTTTATTTCAAGGCAAGCATTTACTAGCTTAGACAGTGTTCCATTGTCTGCTTTTTTCCCTGACTTGGAATTTGATAATCAATGCAGATATTAGAGGGTGCTTTGCTGACTGCAAAGAAGCTCTCCTCGCAACGTAGGATGCAGTTGACCAAGGTAATTGGAAACATTTACCCAATGGGTGGTTGAGTAGCTCTTTTTGGGTCATTGCTTTTGTTTTAATGATTGTTTTCTCCTGCAGCTACAAAAATGTTTTCTGCAAACGAAAGAATGCTCCAACAGACTTAAAAGCTGTGAACAGGAACTTAAGGTTACTTTCCATATTCTTATGCATAACTAACCAAGCAATCTCGACTTAGGATTATTCAGATTCTTTTTTAGTTGTGTGCCGAACATGGTATCAAACATAATGTGCGTGCTTTTGATTGACATGAGAAATGCTTGCAAATTGTTCTGCATCAGTTCCACACTATTCTTATTGTATGTCTTTGTAGTGTTTAGGTTATCGGCAATGCTGCTAGTACAGTAAGATACTTGTGGTACCATGTGCCTTGCATATTCCACATAATGCAGGGGTATAGTTTCTCATTTTATTTTATCTATTCCTGCGACTGACATCATATTAATTTAATATGACAGATTCATTTTGATAATTTTCTGTGCATTAGTAAAGGGCATGTATGCTGCATGACTTGAGAATATTTCATGAGATACGTATATATTCCCTTACACATTATTTTCTAGCTTTAAGAAGGGGCTTGCATATGCATTTTTGTGCTATAAAAGGCTGATAAGATATTTTATTCTCATTTTAGTTGTAGCAATATATTCCTGCCAGCCCTTATGACTACTTTTACGAGCATTGAGATGTGTAGTTTGATATATGATTCCTCAAGGTCCTTTAGTCTGATATAGGTTTTTTAGGTCTCTACTAACAATCAGTAAATTTAAGTGATCTGGTTTTCATATTCTAATTCATTTATGCAACAATTATGTCCATAACTAATATGAATTGAATAATAGAAGCAAATAACTCAAGCATGAGGTTACTTTGAATGTGAAATATAACATGGCACTTAAGTGTCTTACACATTTTATGGAAGCAGCTAACTTTTAGGCTATGAACTGTCATGTAATTTCCAACTTTTAGGAGAATATAACATGGCTACTGCATCCTGTCTCGTTGCCTTGACTAATGGCTCTATCCAGTTAATTTATTGAGCTGTAGCAAGTGCTAGCCCGAAAGTAAATATAAGAAAATTAAATCAAAGCTTGGATGTAATTCTATTCTTTGTCAATACTGTTTTAATTTGACATTGAATAAAATGATGGTCTGGACATACTTGAATTGGAAAACTCCTATTCCTATAATTTGATATCGGATAAATTAATGGTCCTTGCATACTTGAATTGGAACATTCCAATTCCATTGTCATGTACTATTGGGACCATGATTCACAAGACATAAGGGGCAGTAATAGTATTCAGGTCATGGTGCATGATTATGATTTCATTTTTATATTTCTGGAATGAATTTTACTAGTAATTTTTTTCAAGATGTATGCTTTGACATGGATGTCAGATGGATGGATTTGTACCTTGTACAAGGACTTAATTATAATAATAGTATTTTTTAAACTATTATATGTTACGGATAAAAAAATTGAGGATGCCTAGTATTATTGTCACCCATCATACAATTCTTCCTTCTCAAAAATCCAACAAAACATGAAGGTAATCATCCCCCCCTATCATACTCTAATCCAAACTCCCCATCAGGTCTATCTTTTTTTTGTTTTTTTTTTTTTTGTCTTTATCACTAAAAGAGCTGAGTCTTTCAGTATACGACTATACGTACACATATTTTGTTGTAGATTTGGACATTAAATATACTATTTTTTCCTCGGAGGACAAACTTGGTGAACTTGGTCTTAGGGACAGGGAAGTCTTTTCCTTATGACCTCTTAAACATTACAAATTGAACTGGGTTAATCAGTCGTTATATTTTTGTTGCATAGTGTAATTACTAAATGACCTATGAAGAAAAAAAAATCTAATATAGGTTAAGGGGCATTTTGGACTTTTCATTTTTTATTGTGCAATAACTTAAATGTCCTTTAAAGTTCTCTTTGCTGTGGATCTACGGATACTTTGAGGGTGTTTGGGAGGACTTTTTAAAAGTATTTTTGAAAAAAAATGAAAATTTTTTATTTTTATTTTTCATTTTAAATGAATATATTTTGGTGTTTTTAGATCATTTTGATGTGTTGATGTTAATAATAATTTTTTTTTTTAAAAAAAAAATTATTTTGATATATTTTAACATGAAAATCATTTTAAAAAGTTATAGCATCTGCTATTCGAAACAGGCTAAAAGTCATTTTACTTTGAATTTTGTGTAATTCTCCAGTGAGCCTTATGGGTGACACATGGAGCGTTGTGGAAACTTCTAACATTGCCTTATAGGGCAACGTTTGATGTGTCTCGACGCCCTTGTCACAGTGGTTATGCGCGTGCCACACAAGCAATGGCTTAGCGCTAATAACATGTTTTCTCTTCCCTTTTTTTTCTCTTCCCCCCCTCAAAAAACATGTTGGGCATTGAATCAAATTAGGTTCTCATTCTTTAGATTGGAATGCATTTGGTCTTATATCCTATGATGCATTATTTTTTTTTAGTTTAATCATTGCCTGTTTTTATTTTTATAGTAAGTTGATTCTTATTTTTTTATATATTAAGTTTAATCCTTATTTTTTTTATTGTTATTTATATTTTATTCTATCATTTTCTTAATTGAAATTGATTTTCAATTTTATCACTTATGATTTAATTTAATTAATTTTTCTCTTTAAAATTCGGTCCTCATTCTTTTCAAATCTATGTATTTTTTTCTTTTTGATCTTTTTTTTATTGAATATGTTTTTTCAATTTTATCCCTAATTATTTTAGATGGTTAAGAATTTAATATTATTATTTTCTTGGATTTGCCTTTTATACAATAATCTTATCTCATGATTCATGTCATAAGTTTTGAAAATTAGATTGTGTTGACTTCATTCTTAGTTTATTTTTAAAAAAATATATTTTTTTTCATTTCATCCTTCAACATTGAGATAGTTGGAAATTGATATTTGTTATTTATCATATCATGGGTCATAGATTCAGCAAGTTCAACAAGGTTGACTCAAACATTGTTTTCTTTCATTTTTTTTTTATATTTCTTTCTTGATTTCACCATGCACTATTAAGTTGGTTATTTTGGCCTCATGATTAGGTTATAGATTTGGTGTGTTGGCTTGGACATACGCCAAGTCATTTTTTTTTTCAAAATTGTTTTATTTTTTATTTCCGCATTCAACAAGTTATTTGTTTGGAATTGAAATTCATTTTTTTTCTATGCAATTATATTGTTCTTATTTAATATTTACTTTGTTAACATATAACATTATTAAGATATTTTAAGAATATTGTGGAGATATCTTCATAGTATTGGCAAATATTCATATTTTCCTTTAAATCATTGTTGGCTTATTTTTTACTTTATTTGTTGTCAAGATCTTCTTCCTTAATTATATTATTAAATCAATTGGAGTAAATGACTAGAAACCTAGTTTTTTTTTTCTTTCTTTTTTTAAGAGCATTTACATATCATGTTGATATTTTTTTTAAGTTGAAACAAAAATAGGTTAACCCATGGCATAGTGCGGATGACCTATCTAGTTGAAAGCTATACAATTACCTTTAAACTAAAACGTGGGATATTTATTGTGGAGCCAATACAATTCACACCTACACAAATCACTATATTTTGGAATTGAAAGAATATAGACTGAAATGAAAAGGACATCAAATATAGGTGGTGTGCCAGAAGTTTTGGAAAAGATATATTTTGGTCATTTAGCTTTAAAAATAATGCAAATTATATGATTTTGTGCCTCATTTTTTTTTTCAAATTTAATTTTGGTAAAAAGATATATTTTTGTTAGATTTTAATTCCTTGTTAAGAGGAGAGAGAAAGGTCATTGGATTCTAGTGGTAGAAAAAAAATATCATTGACATCGATTTAGGTCCCTAAAATATTCAATGGTATTGTCAAATGGTACAATTTATTACCTTTAAAGTTCATATTAAGAGTTTTCTTATATTTAAAGTTCATGAAAAAATAGATTTGAGTTCAATTTGATTTTTGATTTAAGGTTGATTTTGATTTTTGAGATGATTGTTTTTAAGACCTCAGATTCCTAAAGTGTTTTGAGTTAAAAAGGAGTTGAAAATGAATTTTTGGGTTGAAATACTTAAGCCATGATTTCTCGGTCACCTTAGTAGTCGAAATCTAGGTAAATCGGACAACACGACTACAGCGGAGGTCTTCCGCCCTAGATTAAGAAAAAGGGCCTAGTTGCCTGGGCTTGCCAAGGCAGACCCGTGCATAAGCCCTAATGAGATGGGTCTAGCGGCCATTTTCTTTCTTTTTCTTTATTATTTTTTCTTGTCATCTGATTTTTTTCAAAAATACTTGGGTCGAATGAGACCATGCATTTTTGTAAAGCTGCAATGTACCCAACATCATATAGATGATTCTTGAAGTGTTTTGCGAAAAAAAAAATGAATATAGAAATGGAAAGCTCTTGGAAACTTTATCATTACTGTGGACTCGGTCGAGTTTTGGGTTTTACTAAGCTTAGCTCCATGTTTCCTGAAGAAGATTGAGTGGGGCACTTTCGTGTGATAATGAAAGTGGAATCACTGTGGTGCAGAAAATATCAAGTAGTGAATATATTTGTTTGTTACACCAATTGTTTATCCGTGTGCAGTCTGTCGTCGACGCAGCAATGATAGATAGCGAAAAGGGTGATGATACTGCCTCAAGGGATGGAATCATAACTACTGTACAAGGCATGGCATTGCAGATAAGTCCTACAAACTTTGTTCAATAGATGGTATTGTCACAGCTTCGCCTTGCGAGATTCGTTTCTTTGATGCTTATATGTCTATGTATATTGTATGTTAAGATTACCCGGTGGTGTTTGATGAAGCCATCAATTTGTCATCAAACTCTCCTTTCAGTCCCCACTTTGTTTCAAGTCTACAAATCGTTTGAAGTGTCATAAAAATAGTCTTATTTCCGTTTCCTGGCTCATTCGTTCGCAGCTTGTCATTACAAATCGTTTGATCTTGCTTGCGAGGGGGTTTCACAAAGTTGATTGATTAAGAAATGAATAGGGTGGTGTGGGAGATTAGATTTTAAGAAAGGAAACTCTTTCTAGCCTGTGCTGCGAACCCCAAAGCATTTTGTTTGCTTTAGTTTAGACTGAAAACCACATTTCCCAAGGCGACACCAAAGTGTAGGAAGATGTTGCCTCCTGCATTTTGTTTGCTTTAAGAAAAGCCATAACTCATGGTGCCATTTCTGGAGCCTGTCGAAGATCAAGGCTGGAAAGAAACCAGGCAATCGCTTTCGGTGTCTCTTTCGAATATCCCTTCAAAGTACATTGCTTAATTTATATATGGAAATGATTGGTCGACGAGTGGTTCAGGAATCGCGGTGACAACATGAGGTGGAAAGTCTATAATATGGCACATTTGTGTTTCACCACCTTTTTATTTTGAAGAAGAAAAGTAGCTGTGAGTTGATAAATAAACATTTTCAAAAGTTTTGAAAAATTAATTCAGTATTTATTATACCCTAGAATCGCTCTTTAATTTATTCTCATATTATTTTTATTATGTTTTTGAATAAAAAATAATTCTTCTTTCATTATATAATTTTTTCATCGGGATTAATTAAAATATCTTCACAAGAGAAACTCAAAGCTAGCTTGATTTATTAGAGAAACTAAAACAAAAACCTTTAGCACGTGAGGATATTTCTATCAATTTATATAATAATGCTTGACAAGAAGAAGAAGAATGATGATATAAAATAAAAAAAAAGGATAAATTGGAAGCAAATGGGGATACATTGAAGATAGAGTCTACTATCATATGGAGAGGTATAAGCACAAGAAAAGGCTTATCGTGTAACGAAAACTAGGGTAATTGCTTATCTAGTCGTTGGATTAATCTTAAATCTTTCACAAGGTTATATGATCCTAGGTTAATGTAGGGTTAATTCTTATAATTAATCGAGGTCCAGAAGACCTTCAAATTAGGCTCAGAAGATGTTTCTCTTAATAATATTGTTTTCCTGTATAATTTTATAGTTTAGCCTTAATTTTGGAGTTTATTTTTATTTCCCCTATCCAATCAGGGTTTAGATTTTCTATGTAAGATTTATTTCAAACTTGTTTAAAGGGTTGTAATTCTTTAAAGAAAAATTAAAAGAGAATATTTCAGAAATAAAACCACGCATAAGGTGGTGTTGAGATTATTTTCAAGCAAAATTATATTTTTCTTTATATATAATAAATCTTAATCTATAGTTTGGTTTCATAACCATATTTCCATTTATTTTATTACAAGGATTACCCTGCAAACTTATATAAAAAAAATATAAGCTTATTATTTTTGTTGGTTCATCAATGAACTACTTAAATGTATAAAATTCTAAAGGAGTGTGAACATGTTATGATCTTTAGAAATTTAAACAAGTTCAGTTTACATTTCATATATGAATTTATTATGAATGTGAGCGAGTCAATTTATCAACAACTTGGAGTGGAATTTGTATTTTCTTAAAATTAAACAAGCTTAATTTGAGTTTTTTAAAATACAACTTCCTTCCAAATCCAATTTGATAGTCACTATTATTATGATATTATAAAAAATAAAATTTGTGAGTTTTTCTCTCTCTCTCTTGTCTTAGATTTTTGTTGTTTGATTTTGAGATATCTACCATTTGATTGCAATGACTTAATGTTTTCACTTATTAAACCTAAATTAGGTTGAAGAAACGGCAGGCATTGCACTCTGAATGAAATGAGTTTCCTTTTGTTCATGTCATTACTCTTAGGAACAATTAATTTAAGCTTCAATTCAGCTTCTTATTTACATACTAATGGATGTAATCATTGTAATATATATGTTGTCTTGACAAAGGTGCTACTATGAATTTATATTTGAATCCACTTTAATCTTGATTAATTTGTTTCTTGCAATGATGCGATGGAGTGTAGTGCCTCTTGTAAAAATATTTCAAAAGGTCTTTTCACTCATTGGAATGCACAACTGATCAAATATGTACAAAAAAAATATTAAGAGAGCTTTTTATTTCAAATTGCAAAAATAAAACCTTTATCAAATGTTTATATAATAAACCTTGAGACGTGATAGTAACCAATAAAGAAAGGATAGTGAGCTCGCGCATATAAGGTTATTCAAGCAAGAGGATAACCTCCGATCGCCCCCTGTACACGAGACAATACCTATATTTTCTGAATTTCTTGTCTCCAATATTAATTCAAACATTAATTTATTTTTGATAAACCCTTAAACTATCATAATATTTTATATACTTAAAAATTAAATTTAACATTCATGAAATTAACAACTTTTATTTTGTTCTTAAACTTTAAACAATTATAAAATATTCTAACATCTATATTTTATTAGCTTTTGTAACATCCTATTAATTGCATAAGAATTTTTAACTGGTTATTACATAATGATTGCCTGTAAATACCATGCACTTCTACTATTAAAGGACACAACTCAAGTTTATTTTTCTTATGCACTTGCCAGTGTAGTGTCTTTTATTTGCTCTTATTCTAGCTATTGTTGTTTCCCTCTCACATTGAGGAAGAGCTTGTTGGATCCTGAAAGATACACTTTTGTTGGGGAAATATCCTTAAGAATTTTTACAACAATCTTAAGGATAATTTAATTTTTAACATGGAGGAAAACATTTATATTAAAAATGCCTTTGCCTTCAACACTTCTGTTGTTGTCGTCTTTCCTCTAATTTTCACTATGTAATTGGCCAAACCATTTCTTGATATTCAAAGATTTAGGTCTTTTATGTAGAACACTTCTAAAGGTGGCAGGAAAGAATCTTTAGTGTCCTTGACATGTATGAAGTAACTTGGGTTCATACCGATCCTAAGACCAACGACAATGCTGAAACATGGACACATGAGAATAAGGTTTGTATGCACTCCATTTTAAGAATTCTCTCAAATGAGTGATGTATAATGCAACTACAAAGAAACCAAGGAGATATGGAGCAATATAATGATAGAATTTGTTATACTATAGAAGAAAATGTGAGAAAACAAGAATTTATCATGGGAATTTTTACTAATGGGAGATGGTGGATAACAAAGAAATCAAAGCTTGAATTAACAAATACCATAGACTACTTGAGGACATGAAAGCTAAAAACATCATTTTAAGGAAGAAGGAAATGACCACCAATACAAAATTGGTAGAAGGGAATTCACATAGAAATGTATGAGAATAAATTAATAAAAATAATTTGAAGTCCAATAACAATAACAATATGTTCAAAATCAAAACCAATAATTTAAAAAAAAAGAAAAATTATTTTATGTTTGACAAACCTAGTCACCATGCACCTCAATGCCAAAATAGAAAGAAAAATAACAATCCTTCTAAAACTATTATCAAAATGATTGAAAGAGAAGACATCATTATTATGGTTGTTTCTCAAGTCAACAAAGTAACCAATGAGAAAAATTAAGTGGTAGACTTCGGTGCTACTAGAAACATCTATGCAAATAAAGAATTATTCTCCACTTATATACCTTTTAAGAATAGAGAAGAAGTGGTTTGCCGTGGAGATTCAAGGACAACAAATGTTCTTGGAAATGACAAAATTCTTAAAATTGACTTCAGGCAAGACATTGACTATGAATGAGGTGTTTTATGTCCCTAATATAAGAGCAAATTTAGTTTTTATAGCTTTGTTGTGAAAGTTTGGGATTAAAGTGTCATATCAATTTGATAAGATTGTAATCACAAAGAATAATGTATTTATGGGAAAAGGTTATTGTAACTATGGACTTTTTGTACTAAATATTATTGAGTATGTGAATGAAAATGCATCTTCTTCTTCTTACTTGCTTGACCAAATTGATCTATGGAATGCTAGATTAGGACATGTTAGTTTATCTTATATTAAAAAATGAATTCTTTTGGTTTAATATTTAGTTTAAATTGTTCATCTATAAATACATATGAAGTATGAGTTGAAGCTAAAATTATTACGAAAGCATGTACATCTGTTAAAAGAGAAACTGAATTTCTTAGTTTAATACACATAAATTTAAGAGATTCAAAACAAACTATGACTAGATGGGGCAAGAAATATTATATGACATTGATAGATGATTTTTCTAGATATGTAAAACTCTATTTGCTAAAAAAATAAAGTTGAACCTTATAACATGTTTTTATATATAAAACAAAAGTAGAAGATCAACTAAATAGAAAAATCAATCTTTATTTTATAGGAAATGAAAGGAGCAAATAAGTTTAAGCATTCCAGAATTGAGCCTTCGTTGTGTCTCAATTATGACATAATGTTTACTAATATTGTTGTAGCATGACAATTATTTCTGATTTTGTAAATGATGTGAGCAACATGGAAATTGGTTGTAATGTAACAAATAGTAGTAGCAACCATAGTAGTGCCAAGACAAAGGGTTTATAACCTTTTGCACCGTAATGTTGGACAAAAAAGAAGGATTTAAAATGGGATCATAATTATTCTCATGTTTGAAACAACATGTCAATAATGTTTTAATGGAAAACAATTCACATACACTTCTAAAGATAAAAAAAGGAGCAACATTGAAGAGGTTATGCATGAAGTCATTTTATAGATGAAGTTTACTTTGGTAGTGAATTATATACCTTTTCTATTGAGTTGTATATGAGAAGTAAGAAGGAGATGTGGACTGTAATTTGGACCCTAGAATTGAAGAGGTTATGCTAGTCTTGCCACAATTCCACCAAGTTGTTTTATGACCAAGCCTTGGCTTGCTCATGCCCCTTGATTTTGATCTGCCTCTATTTAAGTTCTTGTTTTGTGCCGTTCCCCAAGAGTCAACATTCAAGGTTGAGCTAGATCCTGAGATCTCGCTTGAATCCCTCCTACGCACCTCCTTAGCCAAAATTAAATCACGAATATCATCATAATTTAATTTTGATTTACCAGCAGAGTTGCTAACAACCATTCTCATGACTTCCCAACTATTTGGCAGTGATGCCAAAATTATCAATGCACGTATCTCATCATCGATTCAATATTAATAGACGACAATTAATTTGTGATAGTTTTAAAATCATTCATATGTTGTGCAATAAACATATCATTTGACATCCTCAAATTGAATAATTTTTTCATCAAATGTACCTTGTTATTTGCTGATGGCTTTTCATACATTCCTGACAAAGCCGTCATGAGATCCACAATTGTTTTCTCCTTGATGACATTATGAGCAATGAATCTTGACAGGGTTAGTTGAATAACCCTTAAAACCTATCGATCCAACAAGTTCCAATCAACAATTGTTATGCTGTCCGGCTTCGTCTTCAATAATGGAAGATGAAGTTTCTTCCCATAGAGGTAATCCTCTATCTGCACCCTCTAATATCCAATATCCGTTCCATCAAACTTCTTGATACTAGATGCTTTCACATCTACTCCAGCCATCGTTTTTCCTCAGACCTTAAGCCAGGCTCTGATACCAATTGTTATGAAAAATAATGACAGTAATGTAAAAGCAAACACACACACAACACAAAGGTTTATGTGGTTCATCAAATTGTCTACATCCACGGGAGCTGTAGAGGATTTTATTATTGCTTAGAGAAACAGTACAATGCTGAAGTTCTTAATTGCCACAACATTAACCACGCTGCACACATAAATATTTATTCTACAAGTCAGTGTATATATATATATATATATTGACTTGTAGAATAAATATTTATGTTCCGTACATGATCGTATTATATCATGTCATCTTGTCCCCACTGCATTGAAGAGTACCTATGCATTATGTTCCGATTCACTAATAAGGAAGATAGAGTTGGGGTGGGGGTCTACGATGTGATACTGTAGTATGATGGGGGGGATACATACTAACTATGGGTAGGAAGCAGGAACCATTATGTAAATAAATTTGGGGGGTTATAGATCTCTTATACTACCATCGATCGACAGAACAGAACGACCAGAAAAAGAAGTGAAGTTAGAAAGCCATATGGTAGATGGTAAATATCTTTTACGGTTCGGGGGGTAATTGACTTACTCTGATCAGTGGGGGGAATCTTTGGCTCTATTGAACATACTGGGAATTGGAGGTAGCATTCTACAGATGTTAAGTCATGGACTGGTTCCTTCAGCCCTTATATATATATATATATATGTGTGTGTGTGTGTGTGTGTGTCATGCGACATAAAACCTAGTAGTTTACATAAAGTAGTGGAGCTCTAGCAATTTACATAAACCAGTTAGTGATGTGTTGGCAGACTAATCTTTATATATATATATGTGTGTGTGTGTGTGTGTGTGTGTCATGCGACATAAAACCTAGTAGTTTACGTAAAGCAGTGGAACTCTAGCAATTTACGTAAACTAGTTAGTGATGTGCTGGCAAACTAATCTTTATTGGAATAATGATCCAATTTTCAAAATGCTCAACATCAACTACTATTAGGACTGAATTGTAGTGCATAGTGTCAGTTTCTTCTATGTTGAAATCATCATAACTTGTTTGCTTAATGTTTTTCCATAACTATGAACTATGAGGATTGTCGTTGTACAATAGGTATTATAGGTAGTTACAACATGTTTTGTAGAATTGTTTCTTACGACATAAGGTTCTTAAATATTTAAATATGCTTTATTAACCATACATTGATGTTAATTTTTCTTTGTTAAAATTAGTTTGTTTGTCCTAACAATCCATGATTTTTTTTTTGCTACTGCTTACTAATGGGGAAAAGAAACATGGTTTGATTATTTATGAATAAATTTATTTGTTGTTTTTGTTCTTTGTTGTTGGTAGGAATATAATCTAGACAATCTTTATTTCTCTTTATTGTCATTGTAATGTATTTTGTAACTTTTTATGATGTTATTGTAGTTGGATTCATTTTGCTAGTTTGTTGCATTCTATTAACCAAGTATTGTAATTGTCAAAAGTTTGTAATTTGTATCATTATTATAGTTTGAATATTGTTGTTAAGTGAGAACTTCAATTAGTAATGAAATTTAAAAGTTTGGTTGCTTTCTTTGAATTTTAGTTTGCTATGTTGAAAGCCGAATGTATACATCCCCAAGGGGTGTGATGTATTGATGGAGGGCTTGCAATCTTCAAATCAAATCTTGAGTTTGAGTCAAGGCGTGCACCCCTTGTAAGAGCCTGAGACAATTGAGGTTTTGCTCGCTTACCTGGACCCATAAAATACGCTTTCTAGGAGGTGAGATTTCTTCTTATGAAAAAAAATTATATGTACACATGTATAAATACCAATATAAAGTCTTGTTATGATATCACTTTCAAACTTATTGTCTCATTTTCAAAAATATTATTTTTTGAAATTTAGTTACAAAATTACAATGTTTCTTATCTTATGAATATCATTGTTGTTACTACATGGGTTATAAGATCCATTCTCTTGGAAAATCACAAAAATAAAGAATTGTTATAACAAACTCTTTAGTTATTGTTATAATGGGTTATGAATTGAGTGTCATGGTTGGTGATCATTTTTGTATATTTTGGTTGGGCTCTATTTTTTGTATGTGAATAACACATTTTGAGCTCAAATATGAGTAGTTTTATTTTTGTGTTAGTAAATATATGCAAGCATATAAACAAATGTGACAATTTATGAGCACTAAGATTATTGAATCATCATTACTATACAATTGTTTGACTCCTTTCCAAAGTGATCCTATAAAAAAATATCTTAAGAAAATAAGTTCTATTGAAGAAAATAATTTTATGGATCAACATTTCAAGTTATTAACCATTGTATTGAAAAACTACATCATGTCAATAAACAAAATTATTGAAATTAAGTGGATGAAATATATAATATACACATGTTACATGTTTTATAAAATATTGTATGATGATATTATTTTGCTCTTATATTTTTATGGAGCTATAATATTCACTTTCAATTGATTATGCCATTAAAAACGATAAATTATCTCTCATTGACTTCACACAATTTAATTTTAGAGCTAGACTTGGCATGAAGACGGGTTGATAAGTTTTTTTATATTAGTTTCATCATATTTATTTTTTCAATTTCATCTATTGATTTCTTTTGGTAGTCAACTAAAACACCCGTGGATTAGCAAAATCAATTGAATTACATTAGAAAAACTTCATACAAATTAATTTTAAACTTAAGTTAGGTAGGAAGTTAGATAAAAAGGTTTCAAGGTTGATGAAGTCTGTTAATTTAATAAAAAGTATCAAATAATTTTTTATACATGAATATTTATTTTTTTGTCATGTTTAAAATAGATTGACCGCAATGTAATGCATACTTATAAACTAATAATTAACTATAACATAAAATAAAGAATTCAAATATCATAATCAACTACAACAACTTGAATTTCCAAGGATAAAAAACAATCAGGGTCCGGATATGAAAATGGGTATTTGGGTTGAATAAAACCAAAATTATGCTTTAAAGCTTTGTTTAAGAGGGATCGTAATTATGTAATAAATTGTGTTGATGATCATGTTAATATAGTGATAATACTGACAATGATGGTGGTGTCGGTGGTGGTGGTGGTGATGATGGATGATGAAGGTGAGTTTCTTTAAAGTAGAGAGTTTGATCTTTGTAAACTAGCATGAAGCACAATTGGTGCTCTCGTACCATACTATAATACTAATATCTATAAATTTATTTAATGAAATCTTACATAGGCATTGGACATGATGTGTAAATATATTTAAGATGAATGCTATGGCATTTCATAGTCTTTGCATTCAACTAGAAATCCAATATTGGTTGAAAACATCATGAAAATTGTGTGTTTTTAAGATGTTTGGGATGTTTTTGCATGCAGTAGCATTGGTTGCTTCTAATAAGGAAGTTTAGGAGTGATTTGAACATTATGAGAAACTATTAGTAGATATTTGCTCACTATAGATTTCATAAACCTAAGGATGTTGAATTTTTAAACACGCCTCGTGAAATTAAAAACAATCCAATATATATTCCTCACTTCAAGGTAACTTCAATGACACACATGTATATGGGCATGTGTATCTATAAGAAATCAAATATTATTTATTGATAGAAAATATTTACTAAACCAAAATATAATGGTTTCATATAGCTTTGACATGCAATTTATTTTTGTTTGGGTGAGATAGAATGATGTTGTGCATTATACACAAATTTTTCTCGAGATAATTGACACTCATAGTATCAAATTTTGTAAGCCACTTGAAGGTATTAATGAATCAAAATGTGTAATCTTATTTTCTTATAAGTAAATGTTATTTTAATTAGTTAAGAATATATAACAAAGTCAATATATGTTTTCATAGGGAAATGCTACGTGGTCGATTCAGAATGTCCTAATAAATATGACTTTTTAGGTCTATATAGAGGTGAGAAATATCATCTGAAGGAATTCTCAATTTTCTCTCTCCTCGAATCATTCTCTCCTCAAATCATTATGTGCTAGAATGTATATTTGGTGTTTGAGAAAAAAAAAGATGAAGAATTTTGTAGAATATACGTTCGTTTCCTTACAAAGCACAAGTTAGAATGGTTGTGGCATTTATGACAATCCAAAACAACATTAGAAGAAAATCACAATCCGACATGACATTTATAGAATTTGATTGTCATCCTGATTTGGTTCTTAATTTTTTTTCAATCGACTGCATACCCATGAAAGTTAGAGGCCTTCCCTTATGAATTGTGTTTATGATAGGATTGCATCAAGTTTAATAGGAGAATGAAATCGTTGTTGTAATTCACATGACATTTTTATGCTGTATTAGTTGCGAAATGCACATTAATGTTATTGCAAAATAAAAAATGATAATGTCTTCTTAGGGCAAGCAATTAACCAGACATTTTATTTGTTAAACATCAACCTTAGCTATTGTTTTAACAAAAAAAATAATTCGATAAAACTAATCATAAATAAAAGTGATTTATTCAAAACCTTCTTATTTTTACTCTACAATCACAAAAATTGTTTTAATACCAAACACAATTTTATGCTGTCTAACCATGGTTTTCAAAAAGATTAAAATAGATTTTTACTCTAAATTATTGTTTTTTTGATGTTCTTAGATTGATTGAATATGCTGATTTTGTAAATATATTTTAAAAATAAATAATACTATTTTTTAAGTAAAAAACAGTAAAATCAATACCGTCGCTCGCATTTTCTTAATCAATTGGTAAAGACTAAAGAGTAAAGAAACTCCATCCTGTCACTTTTTATTTTCCCAAGATTTCATGCGATTTTACAAAGAATACCTGTCGCTTTATAAAGATCTCATAAGATGTTGCGATCTCAGTTCATGCACAGCTCACAATTATCAGATAATCACTAGCTAGCTACAAAATGAAAAGCTAAAACAATCCAATCCCCAAAGTTTTTTCTTTCTGATTAATAGGACCATATTATTGTTATGATATAGAAGGAAAAGCACCAAACACTCTCTTTGCTCATCATGCCCTTTCTTACGGTAGCTCTCTAGATATTTGACAAATATGGAATAGAATGAAACATAGCAGACGACTAAGTAGCAAATAGCTAGTTAGATCGAGATCATGTGCAAATAAAGCTAAAACCCTAACCCTAAACCTAACCCTAACTCTAACCCTACACGCCAGGGAGGTCTAAACCTTGAGAGTGATCTCGCTTCCATTGCTCTCTTCACCATCTTCTCTCAAAGCCGCCAACCCTTTTCTCTCTCCACCATCATTTTCACCACTCTCAACCTTCCAGCTGCTGCTCTCTGACTTGCCATCTTCGATGCTCTCAGACCTGTCCCTAGTGCCCCTGACATCCGACTCTGGGGAGCTATGGACCTGTGAAGTGGGCTTGTACAAGTGGAGTTGGTGGTAGAGGGTGTGGTGGTTAAGTGGTGGTGGAGGTGTCGCAGCTGCAGCGTAGAAGTCTTGAGACACAGGTGGCGCAGCGCAGAAGTGAGGTGGCGGTGCATGAGAAGATGGGTGGGCGCCATAGAGGGTGGCCCCCCCAGTAGCGTACTCAGGGGGGACCCATATGCCACCCAGGACCACAAGTTGCGGTGCTGGACCTCCTGCTGCTTGTGGACTTGGACTGGGTCGCCTTGTATGAAGCCTATATTTCTGGTCACCATGTAAAAAAAGGACATATAGAATTATACATCGATCGGTGTCTGCAGTGTACTATTAACACTAACATATTCAAAGTATTATGTCAGGTGAAAAGAAATTGTACAAGGCCTCTTTCATGCATGCTGCCTGAACCTCACAAATCATAATAAGTTAAGACTATTTGAGAGAGAAAGAGAGATAGAGAGAGACCTGCAGATGGCTTTTAACTTCATCATTGGTCAAACCGTCCACCTTCATGAGTTCCCTGATTTGTTTCGGGGTGGCTACTGTTTTCGAGCATACAAGAAAAGATATATATAATTATAATTATGACAATAATAAAGATCGGTAACACCAAGGTGACAAACATGGCTATCGCTGTTAAGATTATGGTTACCTTGAGAGCCACCAAGCATGTGAAGAGCATTGACAAATCTACGGTGTAAGTCAGGTGACCAGCATCTTCTTGCTTTTCTATGAGTCTGAGTGGTAGATGTAGTAGAAGCTGAAGCAGCAGTTGCAGTGTTCGTTGGATGGCCATCAGGTGAAGAATTGTTACCAGCTCCTTTTGCTTGCTCAATCATAGCCCCACCATTTGCAATCGTATGACCAGAACTTTCTCTTTTTTGACAAGAAAATCCATTCTCAACTTCTGAACATTTCTTATGATCCAATTCCATGTGATTATCAGTTGAAGCAAGAGCTAGGGTTGGGCTTGGACACAAGTTTCTTTCTTTTGAGAACGGAAGGAAAGCTCCTCCATTTCTTTGTTTGGTATCTAAGGCCAGCTTGGAGCTAACATTTAATCCAATATCAGTTTGTTTCGGGGTTGTCAATGTGGTCTGAGGTTTGGATTCATTGCTGTCTTGGCTCCAAAGCTGTGCTGTTGTCATCCAATTTGACTTATCAGAAATGTTTGTTGTATTCTCCAGGGCTTCAGATGGTGGTGTTTTGAGAGGAATGAATTCTTCAAGAACTGGAATGGGCACTTGATTTGCTCTACAGGCTTGTAGTTGCTGCCTCGACGTTTCCACAGCTGAGTTGAAAGATGGAAATTAGATATAGCCATTGATGAATTACAATCTTCTAAACTATATATGGGGTGTTACATTCTCTTAACAAATTAAATATGTCAAAATATGAGTTGATGTGTTCAGAGGGAAGACGAACTCAAGAAATAAAATAACAAACATAGATAGCTAACTCAAATCTCTGTAAAAACAAAAGAATAAAAAAATGTTGAATTAAAATGCTCCCATATATATATATATATAAATCTTGAATCCATAGATAATTTCAGATCAGTAGTTATAACAAAAGCATCAAAAGCTCTCATGAAAAGAAAACCCAAGCGATGTTATAAATATATATATACCATTGGTTAGAAGCTGCATGCAAAGGGGTAGCTCGCGTTTGAAAACATCTATCTTTAGCCTTTCTTCTTCAAGGAGAGACAGAAACTCTTCAAGCTTTTGGGTCTGATCATTCTGTTCTCCAAAAGATTTTAATAGCATAGAATAGCTGTGGGGCTTGCAATCCAGGCTGAGTTCTGATGGAGATGCCATGATTACTAATCTCTGTCTTTTCACGTCCGTCCAGCAAGGAAACTCTCTCTACTCAGCAAACCTCGGGTTGCTGTTAACGTTCATGCTACAGCAGGAATAACATACGCAGGAGAACAAACAACAGCAAATTAAAGAAGGTGGGTTCTCAGACTCTTGCTTTCTAGGTTTCGATCAGTTTTCAAGTGGGGGGGAGAGAGAGGGAGAGAGAGGGAGAGAGAGAGATAAAGGGAGAGGCTGTTGTTTGTGAGCACAAGGAGGATCGTCGTCTTTTTAGGGGTGAGTTCGAGAGGGAATAAAGTAGGGTTCGGAGAGAAAAGAAAAAGCTAGAAGGGGCAGGGGGGGGCTAAAGAGAAATGGTAACTTCTTGCAAGGAGAGCAAAGTTAGAAAAAGCTAAAAATATGAGAGAGGTGGCTGAGGCTTTCTGGAACGGAAGAAGGAATCAGGATTCTGACAGTAGAGGGGTCATGTGATTAGACTCTTGTTTTTTAAACCTTTAATTGGCATATAACTTGCTAGCAAGGAGCTCTTTGTACGAATTCAAATCACCAATTAATATAAAAGATGATTCTTCTTCTTACTGTTATCCTCCTTTTTCTTTATCTCTTTCTTTTTCTTATTTTGTTTTTCCTTTTTCCATTTTCCCATTTCGTTTTGAATTCTTGCAAAGAGACTGTGCATGAGGACTAAGATTCTTCTCCTACCTTTAAAATCTAAAATACCTTATCATAATTAATACTGCCGGGTACTCCTCAAAAGTTAATTTCCTATCATTCGGTTTAATCTTAATAGATGGGTGTGTGAGTGTTCAATTTAACCTCCAAGCCAAGTCCTTGAAAATGATTTTTATTTTAATTTGGATTTCCTGATGAGTAATAATCAACAAACTTCACCTGCACTCATAGAGCGAACATGGAATGAATTGTTGAGATATCCCACGTGGCAATCATCTGATGGGCCAGAAACCATTCTCAGTTCATACCAATTTATAGTAGATGGAGCTGGTGATCGATGAGGTAATCAATAATAATGTCAATTGGGTGTTCAAAGTCTAAAGCTCTTGTAGTGGTGGTGCGTGCAGAAGAAATTCAAAAGGAATGAATGGGATTGATTCGATAGTTAGGATCATATTGATCATGTCATTTGAAACCTCCTCAGCACAAACAAGGGGGTGGATGTCAGCCACGTGTATGGCAAGAAGTACTTCACAGCATCCTGATCACCGAAGTAGGTGGTTCTGTGCATCTTTTTTTTTAACATTTAGGTCGTTTGTCAGTGTGGTTAGCCGAGTTAAAAGCTTTAATTTTATGCTTTTAAGTCCAAAACACCGCACTCACCGAAGCAGCATGCATAGATTAACAAATCCAACACCATGCATGCTAACTTTTTTCCTTTTGGTTTCAAAAGTTGCATAATTGCTCTAAATTTGAGTGCATTCAGCAGAGAAGAAAGAGGGGAATATCTAATCCAGAATGAAAAATTCAGGAATATAATATTTTCCTATAAGGAAGGAATATCTTAGTTCCAAATTCTACGACTCTAAATTAAGGGAAGGGAACACAACCCACGAAGCTTAAAGGGAAAATCCAACCCTAAAGAATAATAAAGCAGCCGGGAATCTTCTTCAGCTATATATACCTAACTTTAATGAAGTGGGCAGGAGGCTAAGAAGATTCTCAGTAAATACAGAATAGTTTTTTGTGGGGTTACCAACAATTCCTTAACACTAGTTGGATCCGGGCACGAATATTACGAGTTAGGTATATATAAATTGCTCAATACTGTTAACCTTAAAAACACTCTAATGTACACCGGTTCAATGAAAATTCACCACACTTTTATTATTGAGTTTTACTGTATATATATACAAAGCATCAGCAGCTAAAAAACATTTACTGTAATTTAATGAGAAGATTTTTACAATAAAGAGAAAAAATTGCAACTTGTAACTGCTAAACTTGGAAAGATATCTGTCTGAGCAATCAGTGATGAAGGATTTGCAACGTTTAAGGATCTGTAGGAGTTTAGGCAGATTTTGTGCATGTTTCCTCAATATGCCCCTGCAAGATAGGGCTACCTTCGGTAAGGCCAATCTTGAGCCGAATATCCTCAGTGCGCTGCCTAGACAGAGGTCTTGTCAACAACTCTGCTAGTTGATCATGAGTGTGAACATGCTGGACAGTGCGAGTACCCTTCTGGACCAAGTCACGGACAAAATGAAGGTCAATCTGGATGTGCTTCATGCGCGAGTGATGAACTTGATTGTAACTGAGGTGAGTGGCACCAAGGTTGTCACATAATAATGAAGGGACAACCTTGAGAGAGAAGCCAAGTTCAGTGAGAAGGTTAAGTAACCACATGGTTTCCGAAGCTGCATTAGCAAGGGATCTATACTCAGCCTCGGTAGAGGATAAAGCAATGGCTCGCTGTTTTTTGGAGCTTCATGATAGAGGGTTGTTACCAAGGAAGCTGGTATAGGTCGAAGTAGATGTATGATCATCAATGTTCCCAGCCCAATCAACATCAGAGTATGTTGTGAGGTTCCAAAAGGTATCCTTTCTGATGTGAATACCGTGAAAAATAGTCTGCTTGAGAAATCGAAGTAATCTTTTGACTGCTGCCCATTGGAAATGTGTGAGTTTATGCATGAATTGAGACAATTTATTCACAACAAAAGATATATCAAGGCGAGTAAGAGAAAGATATTGAAGAATTCCAACTACTCGACGAAATTCAATACTATCAAATGCAACAGATCCATCAACTAGTGTGAGAGATGTACTAGTGGATAAAGGGTGTAGCAACATCCTTAGCACCCACCATGTTCGTCATGGACAATAAGTCATGAATATATTTGTGCTGAGATAGTAACAAACCTGTAAGAGTGGGCAATACTTCCATACCCAGAAAATAATAAAATAATGTAGAGTGCCAATATCTTTCAGGAAAAATTTGGCACCAAGCTGTGAGATAATGGTTTGCACAAATGATGAACTATTTTCAGTGATCCAAGGTCATCCATATATACCAATAAGTAACAGATAAAGAGTTTTTGATGATAAATAAATGGTGAGGGATCAGCTCTAGATATAGTAAAGTCAAGAGCAATTAAAGCAGCCTGTTTAAGAGTGCAATACCAAGCCCTAAGAGCCTGTTTAAGGCCATAGATAGCCTTGCGTAATCCACATACATGAGAAGGTTTAGACTGGTCTTTAAACCCTAGAGGTTGGCTCATGTATACTATCTCAGTGAACTGACCATATAAAAATGCATTGTTAACATCCATTTGTTTTAAAGACCACCCTGCATCACAACAATTATAAGAATAGTTCGAATAATGGTTGGTTTTACAACGAGAATGAAGGTCTCAGTGTAATCAATTCTAGGTTTTTGATGAAAACCTTTTGCAACTAGCCTAGCTTTAAAATGATCAATTGAGCCATCAGCTCTCTGTTTAACACAAAAAACCCATTTACAACTCACGGGATTGCATCCTGCCGGGAGTGGAACTAAATCCTAAGTGTCGAGTCTCATGAGAGCAGTGAGCTCATCAGACATGACGGTACACAATTTGGGCATGGATAAAGCTTAGGTCACACATGTTGGTTCTAGACTTTGTGGGATGCTTGGTGACTATGTTGAGTTGTTTGAGTTTGAAAATTTGATTCATAGATCGGGTGGTCATGGGGTGGGTTCGATGATGCAATGGATTATTGGGATATAAGGAAGGCAAAGAGGAGAATGGGATTGACAGTGATGTCTCCCCCGGAGCCGATGGAGGATCAGTTGAAAATGGCTGAGTAGATGCAGAAGGAATCATGGAATTGATAGTATGTAAAGAATTAGAAGAGACAGGCAAATGATGAGATGAGAGTGTACCTTGAGGAGATGGATCAGTGGTGAGAGCACGAACCATTATGTAAATAACTTTGGGGGGTTATAGATCTCTTAAAAAAGAAGTGAAGTTAGAAAGCCATATGGTAGACGGTAAATATCTTTTACGGTTCAGGGGGTAATAGATGTACTCTGATCAATGGGGGGAATCTTTGGCTCTATCGAACGTACTGGAATTAGAGGTAGCATTCTACCGATGTTAAGCCATGGAATGGTTCCTTCAGCCCTTATATATATATATGTGTGTGTGTGTGTGTGTCATGCGACATAAAACCTAGTAGTTTACATAAAGTAGTGGAGCTCTAGCAATTTATGTAAACCAGTTAGTGATGTGCTGGCATAGACTAATCTTTATATATATATATATATATATATATATATATATATATATATATATATATATATATATATATATATTTGTGTGTGTGTGTGTGTCATGCGACATAAAACCTAGTAGTTTACATAAAGCAGTGGAGCTCTAGCAATTTATTTAAACCAGTTAGTGATGTGCTAGCAAACTAATCTTTATTTGAATAATGATCTAGTTTTCAAAATGCTCAACATCAACTACTATTAGGACTGAATTGTAGTGCATAGTGTTAGTTTCTTTTATGTTGAAATCATCATAACTTGTTTGCTTAATGTTTTTCCATAACTATGAACTAACATTGTGGTGAGAGCATTTTCCAAAGACACTGGTGCAGCAGGGCTATAGAGCAGATGGTGGTTGGAGATTGGGCATAAATGACGGGGCAAGTTGAGAGGAAGATGGGTCATGGTGGTCTACTGTTTTGGTTTCATCAAACAACACATGTCTAGAGCTGTAAATCTGATGGGTTTTGGGCTCTAAACATCAATAGGCATTTCGGGTTAGGGAGTACCTAATGAAGACACATGGAGTGGATTTGGGCTGTAGTTTATGTGTGTTGTAGGGTCAGGTTAATGTGTAGCAAATGTAACGAAAGGTCTTTAATTTTAGGTAATTGGGCTTTTGGCCAAATAGGGCTTCAAATGAAGAGGGGTTGGTTGACGGTTGATAAGATACGTGGCAGTGTAAAATGCTTGAGGCCAGTATGAGAGAGGAAGATTTGCATCGTGAAGTAAGGTGAGATCAGTTTCAACAAGGTGATGGTGACGACGCTAAAAAACACCATTGTGTTGGGGTGTATGAGGAGCAGTCATGTAGTGACTAATCCCATGTAGGGAAAGAAAGGATTTTAGACCGATAAATTCTCAACCATTATCAGAATAAAGGCTTTTGATGCTTGTTTGAAAATGTTTTTCAACAAGTTTTTCTAATTGAGGAAAAATGCTTTTAAAACAGGAAGTGTAATGGTCTATGAAAAGTAAATAGTAGCGGGAACCATCGAGACCAACAATGTGAGCAGGTTCCCACACATCAGTATAAATAATATCAAGGGGAGCATGACTTTGAAGACTCGTGGGCCGAAAAAGGAAGTTGGTGGGCTTTATTAATAGAGCAAGAGGAACACAATGAGCTAATAACTTTTTTGTGTTTTGTCAATAGGAAGGGGAAAATGATTAATAAGTCCATGAACAATTTTGAAGGACGAGTGTCCAAGACGATTGTGCCATCCATCAATCGAGGTCCGTTCATCCACATTAGCAATAAATTTGGAGTTGGAGCCCACCAGTGAGTTTGAAAAATGATAGACCCCACCTTCACATGCACCTCTTAGTAGAAGCACCCCCGAAGTCCAATCCTTCACAAGAAAATAAGAATGGTGAAGTTCAATAAATATATTATTTTGAGATGTGAAATGATGAACAAAAATTAAGTTCTTGCAGATATTAGGAACATAAAGAGTATCACGAAGGACAAATGTGCGTGTGGGTGATTTTAAAGTCAAGGAACCAATATGAGTAACCGACAAACCTAACCCATCTCTAATAACAACTTCATTAGTGCCATCATATTCAGAGTGAATAGATAAATTGGCTAGGTCCCCAGTGATGTTATGAGATGTGGCTGAGTCAAGGAGCCATTATTGGTCTTTTGAGCTGGTAGGAGTAGCATAGTTAGCCGTGAGTTTAGATGAGAAAAATTGCGAGCAAGATTTCGCTATGTGACCAATTTGATCACATAATTGACATTTTGGTTGATACCTCCATGTAGTGGGCTGGTTTGTTGAACACCTGTGATTTTCCTTAAATGGGTTTGAATAAATGGTGAATTGGGCCAAGGATTGAGATGGCCCATTGGGCTTATATGTGTTCTTCCGATAAGACCCATTGTGAGAATGGGTGTTCTGCCGGTGACGATGAGAGTAATTGGTAGAGGCGACGATGTGCTGAGTAGAGGACTCCATCCATCGCAAATAATTGTCATGTCCCACGAGAAGATCATGCAGCTCCTCGAAGGCAAAGAATGTTGCTCGTGCTCGGATTGTCATAGCAATTTCCTGAAATCAGGACCCAATCCATTTAAGATGTAAAAAGTGAGATCATCTTCTGCTATTGGATGATCAATTAGGGCAATTTCATCATCAAGAGCTTTAACGGTATGCAGATAATCAGGAACAGATCGATTGCCTCGCTGAATCAGGGTAAGCTCTTCCTTTAATTGCATGGGTCTTGTTTTGGATTTGCTAGCGTACAGGTGATAAAGCTTCTTCCAAGCTTTATGAGAGGTGCTGGTAGTAGCGATGAGAGGGGTGACAGTAGGTGATGTTGTAGCCAGTATAGCACTCAAAATCAGTTTGTCTTGATGGACCCAATGAGTTTTATTTAACTCAGTGGGAAAGGTGCCTGCAGGAGCTGGGCATTGGAAAATTCTATGAACATAATCAAGGAGGTTATAACCTATAAGTAGTGCTTCGAATTGTGCTCTCCATTGCAGAAATGTTGATGGTTGCAGTTTTTCATTGATTTGTGTGGCGATATTGAGTGCAATTAGAGTGTTGTTTGTGGAAGGTAGGGGATTAGAGGTGGGATTCCGGGTCTGGGTATTAGCTTTATCTGCAAAAGAGGTGGGATTCTGGGTACTAACTTGATCTGTAGAAGTTGCTATTTTGTTAAAGAGAAGGGATCTTTTTGCTCGTTGGAGATGAAGACTCTGATACCATAAAAACACTCTAATGTACACTGTTTCAATGAAATTCCACCACACTTTTATTATTGAGTTTTACTGTATGTATATACAAAGCATCAACATCTAATACATTTACTGTAATGTAATGAGAAGATTTTTACAATAAAGAGAAAATATTACAACTTGTAACGGCAGAGTGCTAAACTTGGAAAGACATTTGTCCAAGCAATCTGTGATGAAGGATTTGTAACTACTAAGGATCTATAGGAGTTTAGACAGATTTTGTGCATGTTTCCTCAATTAAACCTTTTCCATCTTCCTAATACACTGTTTCATGTTGATATTCATGATACAGAGAAGCTGTTTTTTTTATACACATATAAACGAAAATCCAGTAAAAAAGATGGGCAATCTCTGTTTGTGTTGATCATATATATACATAGAAGATGGATCTAATGCAGCTGCTCATCGATAATCTCATCTCCTATGATGAGGTGTGACGATTCAAGTTGGCCAAATTTGACAGCAGAAAAAGAAAAGATGGGCATGGAGTCATCAGAAAGAGATGCCTTTTCCATGATAGAAAAAGGTCAAAAATAATCTATTATCCTCATCCTCCAGCGGTGTGAGAGAGCAGCGAGTGCATCGAATTCCCTGAATTGAGAGAGAAACAACGATGGATGGTCGCTTTCTAAAAGCAGTCTTCTTGTACAAGACTCCAACCCTCGCCTTTTGTGCAGATTTTCTTTGCCCTATCCCTCCCCTCCCTCTGCCTTATGAGATTCTCCTCGTGAAACGTGCCGTGATATTCCTCCATATCGTCCTTGTGAATATCCCTTTTGTCCGCTGCGAAAAATCAAAAATAACGAGCGAATATTCCGTCCCCGTCGTGTTTTTCACTTTCAGGTTAAAGTTGTTCAATATCGACACTAGGTGGCTCCATTGTCAAAGTTACAGATTATACTGGGCTAGATTTTTATTATACTAATTCATAATATTTCAAAGTTTTTTCTTCTTTTTAGTTTTCATCCATCAACTTTTGCTTTTTAATTACTACTTTTATTACTAATTTGATAGCCAATTTATTAAAAACAAACCTCAGAAGAAAATAATAAATTGTGAAACAAGAAGATAATATTCCATGACAAATATCAGGTTCACACAAAGAAAAATAATGCTTCTCAATCCATATATTTTATGAAATTATACCTTTTAATTTCATATATAAATCAAAGACAAGGCTATTAAATATGGAGAGAGAGAGAGAGAGAATCATCAATTGACCATAGTTCAACGACTAAAAAGATCAATTTTGATGCAACCATATCATTTAATAAGTTTTACTTATATTTATTTAGTGTTTTTGTGTATGTTTATATATAAAAGGCCTCAATTTTTTTGTTTTATATATTGAAGGTATTTTTGGATGAGAAATTTAAAGAGGATGAAATTGATAGATTTGATATTCAGTAAATGTTTTGTGTGGAGCTGAGCTATAGAGGTCGAAATAAAGTGATTTCGGTGACATTAAAAAGTTAATGATCATGCTTTTTGAAAATTTATGGCAAGAAAAATATATAAGTAAAAGAGCATGGAAATCATAGTTTTCAAAGTCAAATCTTTTATTCTTCCAGTGTTGACCTTCAACTATTACAACTTGAATGTCTTGAGCTATATAAGTCTATTTGACGCAAACTCAATTATGTTGGATTCTTGACTCAAAGACCTATCATCACACCAACTTTCAGCATGAATTCATATGAGAGAGATAAGAGTTTTCTAAGATAGCATGTGAATTCTGCCAACAAACAAGTTTTGATTTTTTTTTGATTTTTTCTTAAAAACAAATCAACAATGTTTGAATATTTGTTTTCAAAATGCAATTCAATTTGACCTGTAATTTGACACAAGACAATGATATAGCAACTTATTCAATATATATTTTATCTTAGTGGATTGATCTAATTTGATAAAATCGTTTGTTTTAGGTTGGGTCTCGTGTTGGGGTTGACATTCAACCATAAGTCTATGTTATAAATTGAGTTGAAAATCCAAGTACATTCTTTAAAATAATTTCATATATAAGATCTAACAATTAAAGAACATTTTTAATGTGTGAGTTGATAGTAAATATCATGGGAGATATATTACATTCATAAGTGATACCTTTCTATTATTTATACTCATGGAATGTTCTTTTGTAACTTTATTATTAAGAGCTTATGGATCATTCCTCGCCTCTATTTGTGGTATGTTTATTCATGATGACCCAAGATTTATTTATAGGAGTTAGGAGAAGACATTTCCTTTATTAAAATTATTATTTGGATCATATTTTTTTTATATATATAAGATGGATTAAGATGGAGGCACCATGTGTTCTTTACAACATGAAGATAAACTATCATCATAATAGTTAATTATATGCTAAAAGAGCCTATGTACCCCTTATAATTTTATCCATATAGGAAAAAGACATTTTAGGTTTGAGTTAAGCACATTTTATTATCAATGTGTCTAGACACGAAGCTTTAGTTTGTCACTTAATAGGTCAACATTGAGTCATGGATTTTCATCATTTTATTTCCATCTCTTTAAGTCTAGTAAAATTCATATAAATATCAAAGACTTGTCAGTACTTGATAGTGTAAATTTCTCTAAAAAAAGTGTTTATCATTACCTTTTTGGTGATTTAGGGGCATAAGTATTCTAAAGATGGCATATATATCCAAGGAGATAAACATATCTTGAAAGCATCACATCAATAAATGACTCATGCCTCTTTTTCATTCCATTATTTCTCTTAAATGTTATAGCTTTAATATTTAGTTGTTATTAATAGTTTTTTTTGTAAGCTTATTTTACTTCATTAACCTCATAAATACCATTAATTCTAATCACTCATGTTTAAGCCTATAGATCAATCTCCAAAGATAAAAAGATATGACTCCAATCCTCTCATAATTTTTAAAGGATAAAGGTTTATCTTATTGACCATTACCATCTATAAATAGTTACCTAAAGCTAGGACTTTGGTTTGCAAGAACTAATCCCAAGATAGATTGCTCTCTTTGACTTGGAGTGGAAAGAGGTTGAAAAGGGGGTTTAGCTAGTTCTTTTTAATGGCATACCCACCTTTTAAGGTCTTATAAGACCACTGTTGTTTAAACCCTTTCTTTTTAACCCAAATATCTAGAAGATTTAAAGATATATATTTTTTATTTTATATATATATATATTTTTTCATATTACTAGCTTGTTCATATTTTTTTCTTGATCTAACTTGTTCTGTTATATTCATTTTAAGTGCTTTATATAAATCATATATTGCTCGATATTTGAAGGTTGAAGAGTTCATACTACAAGTGTGATGGGCAATGTTACATGATGTCCTAAGTATTGGCTTTCTTAGAGTAGGTGCACTCAAGCATAAGGGTTAGAATCAAGTTTTTTGAGAGGTTTTAGATTAATACTACTATGAAAGATCAAGGTCATTGTGAAGTAGACCATATATATAATTTATGAGGCACTTTTAGGGTGCATGAGCATTGAAGGGTTGACCAAACTTTATAATCTTTTCAAGACGGTTATTATAGATATATATCTCATTCTTCAGCTATCCTTTTCTATAGATTTCTTACTTCTCCTTATATTGCTTTTCCACTCATTTTTAATACATAAATGAAGTCAGAATACTTATCTACATTTACAAATTGCTAACATGCTAAACATGGTAAATAAAATTGTTAAGGTGCTCAACACCTATCTGCTATCAAAGCTCTAATAATATCTCTCTACTACAACATAACTTTTATCCCCTCTCTTATATCCATAAGTATAGCACATTATTTTTTTTCATTCAATTTTAAGTTTCATATAATAATAACATAAGTTGATTTCTTTCAACTTAACCATGATTTACAATTCTATCATTTTCTCTTAGTTTTACTCTACAAAAGAGATTGACCTCCCCTAGTTTCCTAAGGGTTTTTCTAAAAACATTTTGGTAACAATAAAAGCTTTTCTCTTTTTTCCTTTCTATCATTTGTTATTGACATTTAAAGAGAGAGTCTTTATTTTAGATTTCTTAGTTAATAACAAAGTAACCCTATTTTCACTCGTAATTTCAGTTTTGTCCCCAAAAGTTTTTGTTGATTTTTTTCATCTTTATTTAGTGTTCCTTTTTTTTATTTCTATTTTTCCAGTGGCATAAAATTAATTTCTTAAAATCTGATTTTAACTTGTTTTATCTCTAGTTAAAATCTTAATATTTAAGAGAACTCTTAATTGAGAATTTATTTACATTATCCCCTCCTTCGAAAAAAAATCATCATTAAAATGTCAATTTCCATACCTAAATTTAAAATAATTCTGGATGCTTATTTTTAATATGCTATTCTTTTACCCAAATTTTTTCTTGTACTTAAGAACATCTGCATAGTACCTTTACTATTAGGATCTTTTTATCTTCCAAAAGAGCCAGGCTTGAATTCCCTTGATTTTTAAGAGATGAGCCAACAGAATGATTAAATCATATGAGCCAATTTTTGGAGTTTCGAAACACTCGCGAAGCTTAGAAAGTCTCCTTCGCCTCCTATCACTTGGAAGGAGAGGCCAAATAATATTGGTAATGGATTCACAAGATGTTCCAAGATGAAGGACGAGCTCTATCATGAGAAAATTTTAAAGACGAGCTTTGTGCTTGTTTTGGACCTTCAGACTGTGAAACTTTTTATGAAGCCCTTTCGTGGATAAGGCGGATTGTTCATTTGCATCATTACTAGTGATAATTTGAGTTTTTAGGCAATTGAGTACGGGGATGCACTACTAAAAAAGGGTGATTTGCAACGGAATTGTCCTTTGCAAATAAGTAAGGTTGCCGTAACGGATGCATTCCGTTGCAAAACCGTGACTGCAAATTAATTTGCAACGGATTATTCGTTGTAAATTTCTTTGCAATGGTAATCCGTTGCTAATTAGCTAATCAGTTGCAAATTAGCAACGGATTAGCCGCCGTTGCAAATTAGCAACGGATTAGCCGTTGCAAAGTTGCAATTATAATTAAAAATATTATAATTAATTTTTGTATTAAATTGTTTATTTAATTTATGTAATAATTATATTTACATACTTTGATTAATATTATTATTTTTTAGAAGCAAATAAATACATTTCAAATAACATAAAGGAAATTTTATACAAATTCAAAAAAGATTCAGTTACATTTACATGTATATTTGTATATACATATTTCTATAAATAGTTTTATCACTAGCAATATGAAACAAAAAAAAACATAGTTAAGGTGGAAATGATTTACGATGTTGTTGATGAGATGCTGATGGACCAGTATTTGGGGGATGGGGTCGAGGTCTATACATTGTGGAAGATGTAAGACCCATATGTGCCATTGTATATGATGACATCGTGCTAACAGGTGTTGACATATCTTGACTCATAAAGTCAGGCCTCACATTACTTCCATGCTGGTTCGCAAGATAAGTTGTAATGGAGTCAATTTGACGTTGTATATTTTTAATAACAACATCTCTTACTAGCAATTCGTCTTTCAACTCCTGTATAACTGTGCTCGGATATGTGGAATTCATTGAGTTGGAATTTTATGATGAACTCGTACTAACCTTCGATGTTGACATACGAGGTGCACCGTAAACTCTACCCTTGCTTACCCCCCCCCCCCGAAGCCTGACACCAAGCTTCTCCATCAAAAGAAGGATGGACATGTCGATTTGGTCCATACTTTGCAATCATCTCATTTCTATATTTTTCCTACAAACAGACAAGTACTTGTAAAAACAAATTTGTTAAGAAAATATGAAATTATATACAAGTAATTAATTATTAAAAAGTAATAATACTTACCACCACTGTTTTGGACCTGTTATCTACGAATGTGCCGGTTTCATTTACATTCTGATGCAACATTGAAAATACATCATCCCATAGAAGTTCTTTTCCACTGGCTTGTTGTTGCTATGAACATTTTAAAAATAATTAGCAGCATAAATATTAACCAAATATAATTACAAGTGTTCAATCATCTTAATGCTTTCCATACTGGCTCGATATGATGCAAATGACACTGAGCCACCACAATGAGAACTTATTTTACCATCTGTTTGTTTCAACCGATTGCGTTTTGAAGTGTCAGATCGTCTATGAAATTCTTCGGTTGAACAAACTTCCTGTATCATTTTATTCCAATCTTCCTTTTGTATCCAAATTGGACCATTATCAATGCAGTCAGTAATATTTATGGTGTTCAGTTTTGCCAGAGCTTTAGAGCGAGCTCGGGTCAATAGTTGGTTCAAAGAGATTCGAGCTTTAACTTCCCAAATATTCCGAACAATATCTTCATCTTCCTCGGGAAGTCATATTTTTTCTATTAAATACATATGAAAAGTATAATCATAATAAATTCATGATTAAAATTATGGAAATAGTTGCGTGAATTCAAATTAAATAAGGCAATAAAGTCGACAATCTTTTTTTTGTCATACCTTGAACTCTTTGAACAATTCATCCTTATACATCGAATCTACTTTGTCTCAACTGTGCCATGGCCCCTTGAAATTACATCTCAAAATGTTTTCGATTTCACGCCCACATGATGCGTTATTAAACCTGAAATATTATAATAACAATTCTTCCATACAAACTCAGTTGTCGTTTTTTTGTTAGTAGATTGATTTCGGTGTTAAAACCCTTTCGTTTAATGCAAACATTGTTCCCTGCTGAGTTTTGACCACTACTTGATTGGTGACAATCTTTATTTTGATCGTTATTATCCTCTTCATTTATTGTTTCGTTAGTTTCGGTCTCCTCCTCATCCATATGATCACCATCTACTCCAGGATAATTATCACTCACCATCAAATGCTAATACCTGGACATGTAATTATCTTCTATATTTGGAAATGAGCTTGGGACTTCGGACATGTTATTATCATCTACGTCAGTACGGTTAATAGGGAGAGAAGTTGTTGCATGCCTATTCTTCCTGTATGAATTTTTTTTGATCTGGATGCAAACTTACCAGTTTTCGAATCTAATATAGATTCACGCCGCAACATTCTAAAACAAATGTGTTCTTATCAATAACTGTTTGCAATAACTAATAATCATGACAATTAAGCAATTAAAGCATAACGCTAATCATCATAACAAACAACAACAATATTAAAATAAAATTAACAAATCCTTCTTATGTCCGAAGTCCGAAGCTCATGATCAAACATCATAATACTAATCATCATTATCATCAACATCAATATTTCAATCAAAATAACAAATCATAGCATAACAGCAATCATCATTACCATCAACATCAATATTTCAATCGAAGTAATATATCCAAGCATAATACTCATCATCATTACCATTAACATCAAATATTTCAATCAAAATAACAAATCCAAGCATAACGACAATCATCATTACCATCAACATCAATATTTCAATCGAAGTAACATATCCAAGCATAATACGCATCATCATTACCATCAACATCAAATATTTCAATCAAAATAACAAATCCAAGCATAACGACAATCATCATTACCATCAACATCAATATTTCAATCGAAGTAACATATCCAAGCATAATACGCATCATCATTACCATCAACATCAAATATTTCAATCAAAATAACAAATCCAAGCATAATACTATTCATCATTACTGTCAACATCATACATATTAGGAATCCAAATTAAAAATACAAGCATAATGGCAATAATCATTACCATCAACATCAATACTTTAGTAGGGAATAACAAAAATACATGCATAATATTAATGATCATTATCATCACTCCTAATTACATCATCATCAACATCTACACCATCACCAATGACATCATTGTCAGACACAATTTCTTCATCCGAAGCCATTTCATGCTCTTCTCCCCAAATTCCCTCTACCCGAGGCAACTCATGGTGATTGATTTCTTCATAATAAGATGAGTCAGCAAGTACATTTACATCATCAAGTGACGGCTCAGGCAACACACAATATGGATGAGAAATTTCATCTAATTGATTAACATCAAATGATTTAACATTGTTGTTGTTTTCAGTAAATTCCCCTATATGTACATTATAAAGACTTCTAGCTGATGTCTTTATAACTGCCCACCATTCTGATGATTCATTATTGGGTGGACATGAATAGTACATTGTTGACATTGTTGCGCCAAGACAAAATCTTCATTCCCATGTAGCCTAGAAGTATGTTTGATTTCAACCAAACCATTTGAGCGATGCTTTTTAAGTCCACGTTTTGTATCATACCAATGACACTTGAACATAAATACCTTGCATTTATTCCCTAAATATTTTAGACGAATCAATTCTTGAAGCATTCCATAATAATCAATCTCATTCTCATTGTAGCTACTTTCTTTAACACAAACCCCGCTATTCATAGTTTTTTTTATATCTTCCATAACTTTGAGTATGAAATTTAAACCTATTTACATAATACCCATTATAACATTTCACTGAATTGGACGGCCCCATAGATAGTGCAAAGATTTGATTCTCAATTCTAGTTGATTTGTATTGAACCTAGCATAGGAATAATAATAACCATGGATGAATTTAGTAAATTTCATATAAAATATTTAATATAACAAGATTCTTATTGAAAATACTTACATGATTTTTCAACCAAATTGGAAATATCTGCTCACATAGTTTTTCAATTTGAACATCGGTAAATTGTGGTTGTTCTATCTTCAGCTCTTGACGACATTGCCTAAAATTGTAATTGTTAGGTGATATTAAATTATTATAAATGAAGATCAAATTGAATATATTTGATACTTACTCCATATAGGGTTTCAATTCTTGACAATTGAAAATGACATAGCCATGTGCTATTTTCATTTTTTCGTGCGATAATTGCCTTCTATAAAATTTCTTGGACAACTTTCTCCTAGGATAGGAAAAAATTGAAAGTTGTCCACCTTCACCTTTAGATCCACCATCGTCATTTATTGGAACTCTATTCTATATTGTTTGAACGTCATCACCAAAATAATACGACGTAAAATTTGTAATTTCGTCAATTAGGTAAGCTTCACATATAGAAGCCTCAGTGTGAGCTTTATTGCATACTTTCTTCTTTAAATAAAACATATACCTACATCATTTTTGTTAATTAATTTGCATTGAAATAAAATATAAATTGAAATTTTAAAACAAATTACATTGTATGAGATCATACCGTTCAAAAGGATACATCCATCGATATTGAACGGGTCCTCCAGCTTGTGCTTCATAAGGAAGATGTATCGTTAAGTGTTCCATGGAGTCAAAGAGAGATGGAGGGAAAATCTTTTCAAGTTTACATATTATTTCAATTATATTTCGCTGCATCAGCTCCACGTGGTTGACATTTAAATTTGTAGCACAAATGTCCCGAAAAAAAACTGACAATTCAGTTAATGCCTCCCATAGTGGTCTAGGCAAGAAAGGTCGGAATGCGACAGGAATAAGTCTTTGAATAAAAACATGACAATCATGACTTTTCATACCTGAATCCTTACGTTGAGCCTCTTTTACACACCGTGATATATTTGAAGCATAACCATCAGGAAAGGACAACTCTTTCATCCATGACAACACTTCTTGTTGTTGTTTCTTGAATAGATAATAACTACCTTTCGGTTTGTAAACTCGACTATTGCCATGTTGTTGCAAATGTAAGCTTGGCCTCCTACAAAACAACTGAATATCTAACCTAGCCTTTACATTATCCTTGCTTCTATCAGGACAATCCATGACTGTATAGAAGATATTCTCAAAACAATTTTTCTCTATGTGCATGACATCTAGGTTGTGACGGATTACATTAGTATGCCAATATGGAAGCTCCCAAAAAATACTTTTCTTCACCCAATCATGATACACACCGAAATCGGGAATTTTATCACAAGAGCTATAAACATGTCCATCAGTAAACTTTGACACTTCATCTAACATCTGTAAACCAGTTCGACATGGAAAAGGAGGGAGCTCTTCAACTACTCCATTCATAAACTTATCTGCCTGGTATCTATAGGAGTGGTTCATGGGTAGGAATCGTCGATGACATTCAAAAAATGTAGTTTTCCCACCATGTTTCAACCTAAAAGCCTTGCTATGCTCCATGCAATAAGGGCAACATAATTTTCCATGAGTACTCCAGCCTGATAACATAGCATATACTGGAAAATCACTAATGGTCCACATCAAAGCTGCTTTCAATTGAAAATTTTGTTTACTATATACACCATAAGTTTCAACACCAACATACCACAACTTATTCAATTCATCAATCAAGGGTCTTAGAAAAACATCAAGCTTCTTTCCAGGATTCTTTGGGCCGGGAATGATCATTGATAAAAACATAAATGGTCTTGTCATGCACTTCCAAGGAAGCAAGTTATACATTATCACAGTTACTGGCTAGCAAGAATATGCATTTGACATCATATTAAATGGACAAAATCTATCTGTGCATAACCCTAATCTCACATTTCGAGGATCTGCCGCTAAGTTAGGATGGATACGATTGAACTCTTTCCATGCATATCCATCTGATGGATGCACCATTACTCCATCATCTGACATGTGAAAGTGATGCCATGTCATATCTTTAGAATTATGTGGAGACATAAATAGCCTCTGAAGTATCGAAGTTGCTTCTCCGCCTTTCTATTTGTGCCTTGAATAGTAGGGTTTGTAGGTTTATATTGTGAACTTCCACAGAAGTCAGAAATGATTTTCATTGCATCCACCCTGTAATACAACATACAGTAATTCGGACACACGTCATATTTCTCATAACCAAGTCCAAGTGGCCGCATAAATTTTTTGGCTTCATAAAAATTTGAAATCAAATTTAAATCATCAGGCATACAACTCTTAGCAAATTCTGTAAATTTGTTGAAGGCATTTTGAGTTAAATTTAAATTTGACTTCATATTAGCAATTATACAGAAGCCGATAATTTTGATTGCTTGGTACACCCTTCCTACAAAGGTTCCTCGACAGCTTTCAACAACTTAAAAAATTTACATCCCTCTACATTCAGAGGTTCCTCTATGACAACAACACTGCAAACCCAATCATTATAGTATACATCATCATTCCCCACTGCATCTAGAACCATATTTCTATACGGATTTGCATCACCCATGTCATTCACAACACGACTAAGCCCTCTTGATGAAGGTCCACCCAATATATCCGTGACAAAAGGTTCCCCATGTACAGTCCAATTTTCATAACAAGGTAAAAACCCTCTTGTCAATAAATGCTTACAAACATCATCTTATTCTTGGAACTTTTGATTTTTGCATCTCACACAAGGACATCTATTTTTTCCCTCATATATATTTTTATCAATTGAAAATGCGAAATTGATAAATCTTCTAACACCCGCAATCCACTCTCGGTCGTCCATATTAATCTAGTAAACATTATGACATACAAACATTTTAGAATGTTGTTTCATTTTGTATTACGCAGGAGGCAAATGAAAAAACATAATGCTTTGAATAACTGAAACATAAATTAAGTTTCTTATATTTCATCACTATAGATTAATGCGTAAGATCATTTTCATATAACAATTATTTAGACTTTGCACGTTCAAATGGATTTACCCTAAGGCCCCTTTCTTTTTGTATTTTTTTTAATTATGACTATGAATTCCATACTACATTCATTAGGGTGCAAAGGGGACAACTCTGTCTCCCATAAGTGTTGTTTTTGAACTAGTTTACATTAGATATTAGTTCTATAATTTTCTATATTTTTTCTATATCTTGTTCGAAGTTTATTTGCTATAGGTCCACATTATTAACGATGTTAATGGACATTAAGTTAAAAGTCAACTTATGAAATTTATTCATAACAAAATCAACAATCCTTTGTGTCATTGTTTCTAGTTCCTAACATAAAGGCTATACCATGTAATCAATAGTTTCTTAGTAATAACTAGGTCCTTAATTCTCATCACAAGGAGTGACTAAATAATCAACAATTATTTTCTTGTAATTTATGACTAAATAATCAACAATCATTTTCATGCAAACTAATTCATGTAGCAACCTAATTTTTGTCCATCAGAAGAAAAACAAAAATTTGCAACGGTAAGCAAGAGCATTTCAGGATGATTCCAGGCAAGACAAAGCAAAATAAGTAAAGAGAATATATGTTATTGCATTGATGGTACAATTTACATGTTAAAGTAAGTAACTATGTTTACATGATGATACAAAAAATAAATAGAATATCTCCATACCTCTATCACAGGCTCAATGGCTAAGAAAGAAGAGAAATCCTACAGAAGAAGCACCAAATAATCTGCACCATCCAAGAGCCATTGTTTCAATATAAACGCAATCAAATGATAGTTAACCAGTTGTACATGAACAACCATTATCCAAGTACAGACAAAAGACCAAGCATGTAATAAACACGAACCAAAACATAAACAAATAAGAAATGGAATCACAATCACACACATAATAGAAACTTATGCATGCATCTACATAACCCAAGTTGTTTATCTGGAAAGAATTTCCCCTTTGATGTTTTGATGGAAATTATTCTCCATGAGTAGCTAATCAAAGTACCACACATAATCAACCTTCACTAAAAAAATGAAAAGATACCGTGATGCTAACTGTCGGTTGATAGAGATGCTAGTTAAGAAGAACGGTGAGGGGGCAAGTTCCTCTTACCATGAACCATCAAAGAGTGATTATTGCCTCTGTCTAGCAATTCATGCACCTCGAAAAGGGATCATTGAGGTATTTTTTTTGTTATGTTTTCATCTTACTTGGTGAATGAGTGTAAGTTTCCTTAATTTTAGTACTTTAATTTTTTTTTCTCATCATATTTTACTGCACTTGATAAATCATAAACCTAAAAGGTTTTTTCTCTGATCTTAGTGCTACATCTGGCTTATTGGCTTAAGCTATAACTAGAAAAAGCAATGTGATGGTTTATAGTCCTTGTCTCCTAACTGAGATACACAGATACAATTGTTAAATGACCAATGTGCATGTGCATTTTAAAGGATTGAAAAGAAATGATCAGGTGAAACTTTGTTGTCTTACTCATATGTTTGATACAAAGGTTGGAAAAGAGAATTGAAAGAGGTGGTTAGATTTGATACACATACAGATCAAATTAAATGGAGCACCAAAAAATATGGCATCATAACCATTACCCTTCTCTTCTTTAAAACAAGGCTAAGAGTATCCTCAAGTTGTCTTTTCTTGTGTTTTCTTGCTTTGTCTAAAGCACCATCAGCCAAAGCACCAATGTAGCATACAAATGAGTTCAAATGGAAAGGCTGCCAAACCAAGATTCATTTGCAAATTAGATTCAGCAAAAGCATAGTCTAGAGCACACCAACTAAGTAATAAAATGAAGAACAACCATTGAAAACTAATGCATAGCAAAGAGAAGCTATGCAACAACCATAGTGGCTCAGAACTATATACTTTATGAATCTTCTCTTTTGTAGTCACTTTTAGTAATGACATACTACAAATTCAGGGGTTCATAATAGCCCGACAACTATCTCTCATGAACAAGAGAATTCATAACAGATAGATATTCTACATTTGATGTCTATGGCCATACATATATGAGCACAGAGGCATAAATGATTGTGCCCCTCCCTCTCTTCTCTTCTCTTCCTGCACCAGTAGCCTCTCTCTCCTCTAAATTTGTACTCGGTACCTTGTTAATTAAGAGAACCAGACTATTTGGGTCACCATCTCAGAATTGACAACCATATGATGAGTTGTGCAGTCATTAACTTTCAAAATTCTAACAAACCACACAATTATTACCCAACAAACAAACACAACCAAAAAGAATTACGACAAGTGAAGATGATCACATTGTAATTGTTCCTCAATGCATGGGCATATTCTACTTACAATAATGTAGGCATCAAGCAAGCAAATATACAGTATTATATGAATATTCCTACCAACACTGCCCCTCAAAATGGTGCATAACAGCACAGGTGTCTCTCAAGCACATCTAGCAAGAAATAGAGATTTTATCACCACGAAAGTTACTAAGGACATTGGCCAACTGATTTTCAAATGGTGTATAATGCAAATAAGTTATTCCTTAATGAACCTTCCCACTGATAAAATGGCTGTCAATAACACTGCCTCTTATGGCCTTATTAATCTACAATTCGAATTAAAACCTACGACCCATCTCACATGGTTTGAAAGGCAATCAAGCAAGTCAAACACATTTAGCTAGTATGAATCTTTAAATAAAGAGAATGAGAACCTTGAATAGACAAGAAGAGGTCCCAGCATGAAGGAATTTTCAGTGGTCCTTAAGCCAGGATCTTTTGGATCTGCATGGGCAATTTACATGGAAACACTAAGTAACCATAATGAATGTGAAAACATTCTGAAAAAAAACAAAATCAAATGGGTGACCAAAATAATGCTAATCTAATGTTATACTGTCAAACAAATTAAAAAAAAAATGACTTCTCTAAAAGCTCTCGGCAAAATCAAATGGGTGACCAAAATAATGCTAAACTTATGATAATAAATACAGACATGGCGTCAAATTATGATGCATTACCAGTGGAAATGGCTTCAAGAAGAAGAAACCGAAATAAAATTTTTTTTGTTAAAAACTAAGGAAATAAAAAATTGAAATGCTTACCGTATGAAAGGAGATCGGTGTTGTTGTGGTGATGGGTCTACTGTTTAAATCAATCTCGACGCCGACAAGGTTGAACGGGAGCAAGAGTTGGAAATTGATTTCTCTTATCATTGTTCACTGTACAGAACAGAGAACGAGAGAAGGAAGAAGATGTAGGGAGGAAGACAGATTTGATCTGAGGAGGAAGAGAAATTTGATCGTACTTACGAGGAGGAAGAAGAGCGCCTGGCCAGAAAAGAGGAGGAAGAGAGAGCGAGGGAAGAAGAGAGATTGAGGGAAGCAGATGGTGAGTTTTGATCCGCAGGGAACAAAACACACCATTTTGTTCCGCAGTACACAAAATGCACCATTTTGATCAAAACGGTGCGTACAAGTAATTTGATGATAGATGTAATTTTTTTTTTCAACAGATTATCCGTTGCAAAATCCATTGCAAATGGATAGATTTTGCAATGGATTATCCGTTGGAAACTGATTTCTTTTTGCAACGGATATTCCGTTGCCAAAAAAACAATTTTCAATGGAAAATCCGTTGCAATTTCATTTTAATTAGCAACGGATTTTCTGTTGCAAATACTTTATTTTGCAACGGAATATCCGTTGCAAATGAAAATTGCAACGGATATTACGTTGCATAATAATTAGGATTTTGTGTTGCAATATCTATTCATTTACTTGCAACAAATCTTTTAATTTGACATAAATACACAAATATATAATTAAAAAGTCAAAACAATGCAAATTTATTTAAAGAAACAAAATTAAAAAGAAGAGCATAAAATTTAATTTTGAATGCAATATTTTTTTTATTTTATAAGATTCATTCATCGTATTATTAGATTAAATATATTTAAGAATACTGAAATAAATTTCTGTCTCTAAGAAAATCCTAGGTCATTTTTCCTATCCCTTTATATATTTTGAGGCGATAATATTCAATAAATTTTTTAACATTATATTAGTTTTACATACTCTAATTTGACATAAATATATAAATATATAATTAATTTGATATGTTTTCAATAATATCCGTTGCAAATTTAAATTGCAACGGATATTTTGTTGCAAATTGTTTCTTTTGCAATGGAATATCTGTTGCCATTAAATTTTGCAACGGATAATCCGTTGCAAACCCAAAGAATTTATAACGGAATATCCGTTGCAAATTATTTTTTTGGAAAAAAAACAATGAATTTGCAACGGATATATTCCATTGCAAATTCTTTGGTTTGCAACGGAATATTCTGTTGCAAATTTTACAACGGATTTTTGGAACTGTTCCAAAAATCCGTTGCAAATCGACCCCTTTTTTTGTAGCGATGGACACGAAGGGCTGTTATAGGCACGTCTATGGGTGGCCTATAAATAAACATTTTTGTATGGTATATGAATGTTTAAGCCCAAACATTAAAAAAAAAACATCAGTTTAGCAAGAATGAAGGATTATCAACTTTACTAGATAGAGGAGGTTTATAAGACCTACACTACCAACGCTAGATCCCTTAGCTCTTCCCCCTACTCCCCGAGCATTAGCACCAACCCTACAGTTCCTATACAATGACTTTAACATAGAAAATTCATCATTGCCATGCCTATTTTGCCTTATGTCTACTGATTACCCAAACATAACCACAAGAGTCTATTCATTCCAATATGCAAGATATACTACAGGAATTTTCAAATTTGTATGAAAAGCTTTCTAGCTAGCCACCTACACGGGAAGTTGACTACGACATTGTCCTTAAGGAGGGAACCAAACTTATTAATGTTTTTCCATATAGGTATATGCTCATTACCTAAAAAATGAGATTGAAAAGAAGGAACAAGCTATGCCGCAATCTAGACTTGTGCAAAACAGTAATACCCTTTTCTCATCACCTATATTATTAGTAAAAAAGAAAGACATGAATTGGCGCTTTTGTAGAGATTATCGCGCATTTAATGCCATGACCATTAAAGACTGATTTCCAATTCCAATTGTGGATGATATGTTGGATGAGCTCTACGGTGCTTCTTATTTCACCAAGCTTGATCTATGGGCAAGATACCATCAGGTAAGAAAACTAAGTGATATCCACCGTATAATGGACATTATAAATACTTGGTGATGTCATTCGGTTTATGTAACGGGCCTTCCACTTTCCAAGCTCTCATGAACTCTGTCTTTCGACATCATCTTAGAAAGTTCATATTAGTTTTCTTTAATGATATTTTAATTTATAGTCAAGATTCTTTGTTAAAGCTAGCGAATGTGCATTTGGACAGCCATAATTGGAGTACATGGGGCATATCATCACTACTCATGGTGTGAAAATGGATGAAAACAAGATCATTGTTATGGTCACCTGGCCTCAACCTACTACTGTTTCGAAATTTCATGGGTTTCTCAGTTTGACAGGGTATCATCACAAGTTCATTAAAGATTACAAAATTTAGGCTATGAAAGCCACTCCTATATTTTCCATGTCAAACTTCAGCGACGCTTTTACTATTGAAATAGATGCATCTAGAGAAGGAATTAGGGTGGTCCTGTATAAATAAGGTAAAATAGCGGCTTACATGAGTCGAGCACTCGGAGTGACTAAGAAGTCTTAGTCTACATACACCAAAGAAATGTTAGCAATCATTAAAGCAATACGCATTTGACAGCCTTACTGTTGGGATAAACTCTATCTACAAAAGTCCAGAAATACAACCACCAACATCCACCATTTACAACCAATAAAAGCCTCTCACAGCCACTATCCACGACCACCATCTACGACCACCGATTGCAACAACTTTCACACCTTAAAGTCAATTTTATCAAGCTTTTATTTTATGTATAAATAGAAAGCTTAGTTAAGGTGAAATAGTAGTGGGAGACATTAGAGAGAAAATGAGAGTTTTGACAGTGTTCAAGCTTTTATGTATATTTTTTGTTGAAATAAAACAGTGTGTTTTATACCCTCTAAGTGTTTACAACCACCACCAGTGGCCTCTTCCACCAACAATTGGTATCAGAGTCTAGTTCATCAAAAAACAAAGAAGTTTTTTGGGGGCTACATTCAATTTTCAAGTTTGTCAAAAACAGTTTTTGATCATCTCTTAGTATAGATCTCTTCAATACGAACTTGTCGGTGAAAAAATCAACTTAACCAAAGTAAGGGGTAAGCCACACTCTCCCTCTGAAACTCTAACATTATTCACCACTCTTAGTCCACGCGCCCCGAGGAAGAAGACGACTAATCTTCACGAGCGCCATATGTGAGCCGTTAAGCCACGTTGTGCCGATAAGCTGAGCCGCTAGCGATAAGCCAAGCCATTCATCTGCGTCGAGCCGAGCTGCTAAGCCGAGATGCTATAACTCAAGCGGAGCCAAAAGCCAATCTGAAAAGAATATTCTCGTTTCAATCACAACGAACCGACCAGTGTCTAGAAGTGATTTGTGGACTGGTTCACCCAATTTTGGCCTCATTCGAACCAAGTCAGATTGGTTCCCTACTCTTTGGACCATTTCAGATCCATCTGAGGTGTCTGTTTTGTGAAAAGAGAAGGCAAAAAGGGTGATATAGTCATTTTAAAAATACAATGACTACAACAAATGCTCGGACACTCATTCCGAAGCTGACCAGAGATAATTTTGATTATTGGTGCATCCGAATGAAGGCATTTCTTGGCTCACAAGAATGCATAGAGATTGTGAATTAAGGCTTCTTAGAAATAACAAAAAGAAGAACAACAAAGCCAAGACCATCATTCATCAAGGTATTGATGAAGCCACATTTGAAATTATCTCTTCTACATAAAATTCGAAGGATAATATGGGAGTCTCTCCAACAAAAATACAAAGGAGCTAACAGAATCAAGAAGATTTGTCTTTAATTTTTGCGAGGTTAGTCTGATTATCACACGAGAATTATGGTGATAATCAATCACATGAGATGAAATGGAGAAGCCCTTTTAGAAGCTCGGATTACTGAGAAAATATTGAGATCCCTAGATCCAAAATTTGATTATATTGTTGTCATTGAAGAATCCAAGGAAGTGGATAAATTGATGGTAGATAAGTTGATGGGTTCTTTCAATTTACAAGCTCATGAACAAAAGCTTGTTAGAAGAAATGGAGATAAGGCAATAGAGCATGTTTTCCAATAGAATTTATCTCTAAAGGAAGACAAATATGAGCAAAGAGGGACTTCAACAATGAATATACCCCTCGAGGAAGAAATCAACAAGGAAGAGGAGGCTTCCAATGATTTCAAGGAAGAAGATCTTGGAATACAAGCTTTAGAGGAAGAGGTGGTAGAAACACCACCAAAGGAGGACGAGGACAACAACCTTTGACTCCCATAGGAAGAGGAGGCAGTTACAATAACCATAATAAGAGAAATATTCAGTGTTATAATTGCAATCTGTTTGGGCATTATAACACTGAATGCCGAAAGAAACCGCTAGTAGAGTTGCATGAGCAAACTAACTATGCAGACGAAGATGCTATCATCAGGGCGTCAGCTATATTATTTGTCCAACAAGGACTAGGCAAAAATGAGGAGCATGTATGGTATTTAGATTCTGGAGCTAGCAATCATATAAGCAGGCAACGGAACCTTTTTAGTGATCTCAATGAAACCATACAAGGACAGGTCACATTTGGAGATACTTCCAAAGTTCCCGTTAAAGGGAAAAGCAACATCTCAATAAAGTTGAAGAATGACGATAACAACTACATTGTTGATGTGTACTATATTTCAACCATCAAACATAAAATGCTAAGTGTAGGACAACTTCTGGAGAAAATATATACTCTTTTCATGAAGGATTGTCATGTTGTAGTCAAAGACAACAATGGAAGATTGATTGCCTTTGTGAAGATGTCTAAGAACAGGATGTTCCCTTTAAACATCCAGTATGATGCAGCAAAGTGTTTGACTGCCATCACTAACAGTGAAGAATGACTTTGGCACCTAAGGCTTGGACATCTGAATTTTACAAGCCTCAAGATGCTTGCAAGTAAACAAATGGCCAAAGGTATGCCTCACATTGATCATCCAGAATAAGTTTTTGAGAGTTGTGTCCTTAGCAAGCACCACATGGCTAGTTTCGCTAAGGAGGTCAACTGGAAAGCGAAGAGGCCACTGGAGTTAGTTCACACAGATGTGTGTGGACCGATAAATCCTATATCAACTGGACATAACAAGTACTTCCTTACTCTTACTGATGATTTTAGTAGGAAGACCTAAATATACTTTCTGAAGAGGAAGTCAGAAGTGTTCAATTGCTTTAAAGATTTTAAAGCAATTATAGAGAAGCAGAGTTGGTATAACATCAGATCCGTAAGATTTGATCAAGGTAGTGGATTCACATCTAATGACTTTGAAGCCTTTTGTACACAATAAGGCATCAAACATCAAACAACACCAACTTATACACCACAGTTGAATGGGATAACAAAAAAGAAGAATAAAATTATTCTTGATATAACAAGAAGTCTTCTCAAAGCTAAGAAGTTGTCTAAACAATATTGGGCTAAAGACATATCTTGTGCAGTATATTTAGTGAACCACTGCCCAACAAAAAGTTTGCAAGTCATCACTTTAAAATAAGCATGGAATGGCCACAAACCAAGTGTGACTCATCTTCGAGTCTTTGGTTGTGTGTCTTATGCAAAGATCCCGGATGCAAGAAAAACAAAACTCGATGATAAAAGAAAGAAATGCATCTTTATGGGATATGGAGATAGAAGAATGAGATATAAGCCCTATAATCTTATCACAAAGAAGGTGATGATCAGCAGATGTTATCTTTGAAGAAAAAACCTAAGAATGGAAAGAGGATCAAAAAATTAAATGGATCAATATAGATTTGATCCTTGAAGATGAAGTAGAAGTATCAATAATACTTGTAGAAGATCCAAGAGTACCAGAAGAGGAGTCATAATCTCTGACACACAGTTATCTTGTATTCAACAGGAGAAACTCACAACAATGGATGAAGAGATACATGTCATTGAGAAGAATGATACTTGGAAGTTAACCATTTAGTTAGAAAGTTAGAAGGCCAAGAAAAATGCAAAAGATGAAGTACGACATAAAGCAAGATTGATGGCAAAAGGCTACAAACAAAGAGAAGGCATAGACTATGGAAAAGTATTTGCTCTTGTACCCGTCTAGAGACAATCAGAGTGATTATCTCACTTGCCACACAACATAGATGGAAGATTTATCAACTTGATGTGAAGTCAACATTTCTAAATGGCTTCCTAGAATAAGAGATTTATGATGAACAATCACTTGGCTACATTGAAGAAGACAACGAAGGCAAAGTATACAAGTTGAAGAAAGTTCTCTATGTTATGAAGCAAGCTCCGCGTGTTTGGAATACCGGAATTGACAAGTATTTTCAAGAAAATGGATTTGAAAAATGTCTATATGAACACGTTGTATATGTGAAGAAAGAAGATGATAGAAACACACTATTTACTTGCTTATATGTTGATAACTTGATATTCACCAGCAACAATCTTACCATGTTTAAAGACTTCAAGAAAAACATGGTATAGGAGTTTGAGATGACAGACATTAGTTTGATGACACATTTTCTAGGCTTAGAAATTACTCAGAAAGAAGAAGGGATTTTTGTGTCCTAAAGCAGCTACGCCAAAGAAATTCTTGGAAATTTCAAGATGGAAAGCTGCAATCCAGTATCAACTCCAGTTGAAAATTGAGTGGAATTGAGGAAAAGTAAAGTAGGAAATGTTGATCCTACTTACTTTAAAAGCTTGGTGGAAAGCTTGAGGTACTTGACACCGAATATACTCTATGGAGTAGGACTTATCAGCAAATATATGGAGACACCAAATCAGACGCACTTGAGTGCAGCTAAGAGAATTCTCCGTTACATCAAAGGAACAATAAGAGAAGGTATGTTCTATACATCAAGTAAGAACTTTAAACTTATTGGCTATTCATATAGTGATTAGAGTCAAGATTTAGATGAAAGGAAAAGTACAACAGGGTTTGTATTTTTTGATGGGAGACATATCTTTCACATGGTCATCCAAGAAGCAATCAATAGTGACGTTATCAAGTTGTGAAACTAGTATGTTGCTGTCAACTCAGTTGTATGCCATTTAATATGGTTAAGGAATATGCTGAAGCATTTGGGATTTCCTCAAGAAGACCCGATAGAGATTTATATTGATAATCGAATGGCGATTGCATTACCAAAGAATCCAATGTATCATGAAAAAAGTAAACACATCCATACACGTCATCACTTTATCCGGGAGCATGTGAAGAACAAAGAAGTTGAATTGATCTCTTGCAAAACAAATGATCAAGTTGAAGATATCTTTACAAAGCCATTGAAGGGAGATATATTTAACATATTGAAGTTCATGCTTGGCATGACATCTCCCGATTGAGTTTAAAGGGGGTATTTGTTGGGATAAACTCAATCCACAAAAGTCTAGAAATGCAACCACCGACATCCACCATCTACGACCAATTAAAGCCTCTGACAGCCACTATCCACGACCACTGATTGCAGCAGCTTCCACACCTTAAAGTCAATTTTATCAAGCTTTTATTGTGTATAAATAGGAAGCATCATTGCTTAAACTATACCACACCAACAGAGAGCACTTTGAGACTACACAAGTAGAGTTACCATCATTCACCGATGACAGTGTTGTCCTTTTGGAACCGCGCACTGTTATCTAAACATTGTGGTACTTTTCTCACCCAAAAAGAAATTAATTCAGCTTATATTTTTAGTATTTGTTGGGACCTATCACTCTTTGCATCACAAGAGCAAATATTTTAATATGTATATATTTCTATGAGTTTTCCATATCAATTTTTACTTGGGGTAACAACTTTTTATATTTATTGGAATATATAATTTTCTATTTATTTCTTAAAATTCTAAGTAATTTTTTTCCTCAACCTCTTTAAAAACTTTGACAAGAACAGCATGTTCTTATTTAGTATTAATATTTTTTTTTAATTCACATAAGGACAAGTACCTTAACTAGTTTTCCCTAAACAACTAAGTATACGTACTTGAAAGGGTACAAGCTAACGAGAATCTTCAAGTATACTCCTTAGGACAAGATCTTCAACTACTTGACAAATAACTAGCTAGTTATAAAACTGGTACAAGGAATCCATGATAATTTCCTTAAGTCTACATTACTTCTCTCTCTTCTCTCCTGATTTTTCCTTCACTGAAAATGTAAGACTTTTTATATGATGAGTAAAGATACCGTCTTATGCTTTTCTTTGGTCTATACATCATTCTTATGAACGATCCTAAACTGATTTTAAATTAATATCCCTTGTCTAGAATTGATTTGGTTTCAAGTGAAAGTATTCTTTACGAAATATTCTTTTTAGTAACTTTTATGAAATCGTTTATTTTTATTTGATATGGGTTTGAAGGGATCGATGTATGTTTTCGTTGGGTTTGCCATCGTGAATCTTGTGTCTCTAGCTCTTGAAGATGAAGTTTGTTAACTAGAGTGTAGGTTAAATCCTGATGCAGCGGAAGAAGATTCAATGTATCAGAGAATCTTATTCTACAGCAGGATTTCCATCATTAACAGAGTCGGTGATCATAGTCTCAAGGAAAAAATATCAGCTCTGAGTTCCTCCCTTCACAGTTAACACGTGTGTGGTTGAAATTATTTTTATAAGTGTTTTTTATTTGGAATTTATTAAAATATTTAAAGATATTATTTTTTAATTTAAAATAAAAAAAATAATTAAAAAAAAACATTTTTATACGTAATATCAAACACCTAAAAGATCTGCTACTCAATCTTAAGCCTTGAATCAGCTTACATACTTTCTCGTAATTAAAGCATAACCAGCTATATTTTGTGTGACAGCAGTTTGTAAGGAACTCTGTTGGAAGAAAGAATGGTGGGTTATCAGTGAATTGAATTAAGCTAGCAGTTGTAGAGGATGAAGTTCAGAGAGAACATCAGCTTGTATACAGACAACATTAAAAAACACTTTAGGCAAATTACTGTAACTGAGCTTGCTCAGATGGCCACATGAATAAAAATATCATATGAAAGATTAAATACTTCCCATAAGAGTCCTAATGCGATCAAGACAATCCTAGAACTATTAATAATTTGTATTCTATACTAGTTGTTTTGAAATAAGGTTAAAAAAAAAACTAGAATGCTAAAGAGAATAGTATTGGTTTGGACAGTCCCAATAGGCCTGGAACTCTTGAAAAGATTCCTGGTGTAAGAGACACGGTTGATAGGTTGATTAGGCTAGTGTGCAAATAGTAGAGTTTACACTTTACATGCATCAAATTTTACTATTTATATGGGTTTGTGAAGCCCACAGAATAGTTTTGGCTCAAAAGCCCGCATATAATTGAAAGAAGAAATCCTAGAAATTAGACTTACATTACCTTAACTAGAATTAATCCCCTATTATCTATTACACTTTTTTTTTTTTAACATGGATGTCTACGTCAACTTGTGTGTACCTTAACTAATCTTACAAGTTCATAGTTAACGATCATACAAGTCTCTAATAACTATCATATTAGCAGCTACAAGATTTGACCCTAAGAATACAAAAAAATAGAAAATAAATCTCTTAATCACAAGCTTTTACCACTGAGCTATCTATTAAATAGTTTTCTGTCGTGTCGTATCTCTGAAAAGAAGTAATATATTCAGGCTACTCTCTACCGGAAAGACCCTTTTAAAAATCTTGGAGAGCAAGTATAAAAAGGATTAATTCACCAAATAGCAAATAGAGTTTAGCGACAGGTAATATCATCTCATTCTATCCGACTTTATTCTCTTTAGATCATGTGAAGGCCACGAGCATCTGTCATGAAGTCTAATTCATAATAACAAGTTAGTCTAATATCTTAAAAAAAAAAAACACTAAATTATGGTAAAGTGAGTATATAGAAAAGAAGAGAAAACATAGAACATTATATTCGTCTGAATCCAATTATTTATAATAATATGTTCAGTTGACAATGAACAGGACCCAGAATTCGAAATTCGAAATTCGATTCAACTTTGTTCAAAAGGAGAGGAAGGGAACAAATAAAAATGACCTTTATATATGATGCATTATAGGCATTAAATATTCTTAAGCGTGTTTTTTCTTTTTCTTTTTGGGCTAAAATATTCTTAAGCTTTACGGAAAGCCAGTGATGGATACATTTACGGGCTTAATGTTAGGTTTCTCAGGAAGAATCACAAGCTTGGGTTTGTTGATGAGACTATCTTCTAAATTCCTTTGTTAATTCATTAAGGATATTGATTCCTGACTTTGGCATTGCTCCTACTTTATTTTTACTTTTTTCAATTGATAATTGCTAGCTCGGGCTTTGGATTCTTGATGCTTTATCTCTAGAGCATTTAGTTTTAACAAAAATACATGTGATGTACAAATGATTCAAGTGAGAGAACAAAAGGAAATGTTTTAGAATAAATCCATTGTATACATGACTTTTGAAGTCAAAACGACACATTTAAATTGTTCAAAGAAATATATATATATATATATATAACTTTATTTTTCTCATACAATTATCATATTTTATAAATATTTTTTTTAAAAAAAGGATATTAATATTAATCGAGTAAAAATTCATTGTCAAATTATGAATTTCTAAAGTTTGGTTGACCTAATATAAATTAAGGAGTTGAGTGCATCTTAATGCATGATTGGAGAATGAGATTAGAATCAGTTTGGTCATCCTCTACTTAAAAGATGATTAGTATCTGAACAAACTCATGTAGAGTATTAAAAAAGACCAGAATTTTAAGAAAACAATTGTTTTTAAGGTACACCATTGTTGAATTGTTATCACATGTGAAGCCAAAGATGAATTCTATCATTTTTCTTCAATATGCAAACACTAAGATTCATTATGTAGTAGTTAAGATTGGTAAATGAAGCAAGTTTAGGGGAAAGTTTTTTTTACATGAGAAGAACTTATTTCCTTATTGACCATGGATTGTCATTAACTCATCTAATAAAAATATAGGTTACACATAATTGATTTATTCTCTTTCCTTTGCTATAAAGAATTTGTTTTCATTATATAGACTCATCATTTTTTTCTTATTTTTAAATTATCATCTATCTTTGTTATGAAAAATAATAAAAAGATGGGACACTCATTTCAATTCAATTGATGGTTTTATATTTTGGGACTTTCCTCTTTAGCACCACCTTTCTTCAAACGCAAAATTTCTTATATGGATATCTTATACGATAAGGATAAGGATAATTTTCAAGCTTTATAGTTTGTTATGTTGGTAATAGATTGCTAACATATTTATAAAAAAAATATTGAGAAAGTTATCTTTGGATATTTTTTTATTATTTATCTTAGTTTATCTTTTATATTAAATAAACTAATCAAATAATTACAGATTGGATATCAAAAGGCAACTTGTTAACCTCTTTAGCTTCTTGATCCCAGCTTGTAAATTATCAAATGTTTTTGGTTCAAAACTATAATTGCTCTATAATTATTGGAAGTAATGGGCTGGTTGAAGATGACTCTAGTTAAGATGAGGTTGACTCATAGAAAAACTTATTTTTTTCTAACCATAGCTTCAATTTTCATAGCAGTTACAAAACAAATTTTGCCAAAATTTTCATTGTGGGTTCAATATTGTGTAAAAGAACCTTAGCCAGATTAGCTACTCTAGTAACCAGCCCTCAAAGGAAAGATATGATTCATTATTAGAAAATGCTTTTAAAATCATATCTATAAAATGTGTAGCCAAATCAATGGTTAAATCACTTGCAATTGCATACATGAATTAGGTCTTTTTAATTGTCAGTTTTGTGTGTCTAGTAATTAGCCATAAGTTTGTTAAGACAATTTTTGTTATGGCTTTATAGGGTGCCATCATCAACTTTATACATATCCTATATGAATTGGCATTCCATTTAGGTCTTTTTAAATCATATAAAAAGATCACTCTTTTAAATTTTTAATGGTGTTCCAATTCCTTTGTGATGAAAACTTGAATTACTGAACTTAGACAAGCAATAAAAGTCTCTAATGATACAGCAAGATAAGGTAAAGGTTTGACCTCTTACTTTGGAAATGATTTTTTTCATCTAAATCAAACATTTTGCAATTAGAATAAAGTTCCCTCATAATTTCCATATAAAGAGAAGGGGTTGTATTAGTTAATTTTCACTTTTTTTTTTCTCTAAAATACTCTTCAATGAAAACGAATACAGTATTACATAAATCATGTATGGATTCCTCACATTCTCCAATTTTATTCTTCCTTGAAAAGTTCATCTTGTATGTCTTTTCTTCCTCAAGTGATATGAAATGCTCCATCTTGGTTGAATGAGTTCCATGTTTTCCTAAACTAGTCATTCCCTAACATTTCTCATCAGTCTTTTGAATCTTGGAAGGTTGAACTAGGGTTTTGTTAGGAGAAAATGTCTTCTACTTTTATTCAACTAGTGAGCATGATGAAGATGGTTTAGGTTTCTTTTACGCTTTCATCTTATAGAAGCATTGTATTTAATAAAAAAAAATCATCAATAAGAATTTTAAAATTTTTCAAGATTTATGCTTTCTAACCTTGCACAAGATCAAATCAACATATTCTTTTGCTAGATCAAGATTCAAACTACTTACTATTATTTTAGAATGATTTAATACATAACATTGAAGAAAAGACTTTGAATGAGTGCTCGGGATATCTAGGATATCAAAAGAAAAAAAAAGATGAATGGTTTTTCCATAGAAAAAAAATTAAAAAAACACAATTTTTTCAATTTTTTAAAATCTTATAAATAGAAGCAAATACAATATTAGATAAATGACTTATGGATTCCTCATATTCTCCTAATATATTTCTCATTGAAAAAGTTCATCTTTTAGGCTTTTTCTTCCTCAAGTGAGGTGAAATACTTCATCTTAGTTGAATGTGTTTCAAGTTTTGATGAACTAATCACTCCCTTATTGTCCTCATTAGTCTTTTGAATCTTGAAAGGTTGGATAGGGATTTTGTCAGTAGATAAGGTCTCTTGCTTTTGTTTATCCAATGAGCTTGATGAATATGATTTAGGTTTCTTTTATGTTTTCATCTTATATAATCCTTATAGATATTAAAACAATATTCATCAATAAGGATTTCTAAGAAACTTCAACATTTGTGATTTTTACCCATACATAATATCAAATCAACATGTTCTTTTGTTACATTACGATTCAAACATCTTACTATTTTTTCGGAATGATTTAGAATGCAAGATCAAAGAACAGATTTTGAATGAGTGGTCGAGAGATATCTAGTATATTAAGAGGGAAAATAGATAAAAGGTTTTACCTTATAATTTGAAAACGTAAGATCTTTTAAATTAAGGTGACACAAAAGGAGAATTGATTTGGCTCTTGCATGTTGTGAAAAAAAAGGCATAATGTAAAAAAAGGCATTGTTATATCAAATCACATTGCTTTCCTTTTTTATTGTCAAGTCTTATTAGGCAAAAGTATAGACTTTAATACGGTAGATCATTTTTTAGACTAAAAACACTTCCAACTAAAATTTTTAAAACAAGATACTTACCTCGATGATTAATCTTTATTCATGAAAGCATATTCTTTTATCTTATCAAATAAAGACATGAGTGTGTTTGTGAGATAAGCATAGCATTTTGATTTTAAAAAATAATTTTTTAATCATTTCTAGTAATTGATAAATATGTTAGCAAGGTGTCAACAATATGCATTGAAAATCAAACTTGATGTTAAGGCATACATTAACATTTATTATTATTGACATAAAATTTAATTCACTCAACAACTATATTATGAAATTCAGAATGAAATGAACAATTGAACTTTTCTTTAAGGAATTGAATAGAAAAGATCATTCATTATAAGACCCCTTGTCTATTTGCACAATGATGTGAGCAATTGACTTCATCTTCAGAGATTTGTTAGAGGGGAATCTATCTTAATACTTTGTACTTGGTTTAACTACTGTTAGTCAATTCAAGTCACAATCTCCCTATTATTGTTAGCATATGCACATTCAAAAATAATTTTTTATTTACCTTTAAAATTAAAACAACTCATCAAGTTCATATGTTGTTGACAATTTTTATAATTGTTTGTATGTAGTCAGCTCTTTCTCAAGTGCTTTAACTTTTTTAAGAGACTTAGGTATCTTTGCTTTCAACAGATTCAAAGTTTATGCTAAATTGTTCTTATCATTCTCCATGTACATTGAATTATTGAATAATTTATTATTTAATTTCTTGACTTGCATAACTTTTTCATATAAAACCATTATAAGTTTCTTACAAGCTTAGTTCATGATTTGAAATAACTAAAGTAATATTTGAATTGTTATAATTACTAATATTACTAATAATATAATCCATGTCAGAACCACATGATATCTCAATAGTTTTTGTGCAAGCAAGTATATATATATATATATATATATGTATGTATGTATATTAAGGTATAAAAAAACAAATCAAATTCATTATCGAATCATGAATTAGAATTTTTAGACTAATCACTTAAGGTAAGGTAACATTAAGATCTTTTTTAATTTATTTTCAAATTAGGACATTCTTTTCTTAAGTGACCATATCATGAACATTCAAAACACTTAACTTTTTCCCTATTTTCAATCTTAATTTATTTTTATTTTTATTTTCTAATTCATATATTTTGATACAATCTTGGCCTTTTTTCCTTTATCAACTTTCCTTTTCTTAAACATGAATTTTAAAATTTCTTAGCTATAATAATTATAACTTCATTATTAAGAATTTATCAAAATAACAATCATGTTTTCCCATATAATTTTTCACTATAAGGGATTTAACGTCCCTTCTAATATGCAATATAGATTCTTATTTATGTCATATATATAAAAACATCCATAAATATAAGTTCAAGCCTTTGTTATTCCAATTACAATTAGCATCATCATATTCTGTTCATTCAACAAAAAGAGTTTCAGGTTCATCCACCTTAACTTTATTGATTGTTATCCTTTCTGATCTAGTGATTATATAAATGCTATAATTTTGGCCCTCTAGTAGGTATAGTTCTCATCATTGAATTATGGTGCTAAACTTAGTGTTGTCATCTTAAATTAGGAAAAGTAGATCTGACTTATATAAATTGAATCTATTTTGATACCACTACAAGCCTATTTTCTTATTTGTTACTTGTTAACGAATGATCTAATAATATTTTGTAAACACTGATCAGTAACCAAATAAATAGAACTTAAAATCTTAAGATATTTTATTATAGAAGGAAAACAATACTTTAAAAGATAAAAAAATCTCTAGGTAGTCAAATCAAAGATTAAAAAAAAATCATTAGTTTAAAGAATTACAAAAAAAATATCTCTACAAACCTTTTATGTTTCTACTACCTTACTTGTTGAGGAAGTGAACAATGTTATGTCTTCTACTATAAAAGTTTTTTTACACCTGATGATTTTTAAATTTTTGTCATCCTAATTGGAACATTTAGTGGTTAATAGTTCCCTCTAGGAATCTGCAAGTTCTCAAGCTCTTTAAGGATCAATTCTTCTCAAGAATTATCTATAAACTCCTTATGTGTCAAAGGTATATGTTGTGTAACTATATGTAAACTTTTTATTTAGTTGACACACATGCTTAAATGTAAATGATACTTCAACATTTTAGAATTCTCCTCTAAAGTACAATTGTTTTTTTCAAAATTAACTTTCCTTGCATGTGTGTGTGTGTACGAGAAGATTGGCAAATAGGAATAGACATATCAATGAAATACATTCATTTTTAAATTACAATTATTATTTTTAATTTAATATACATCGCAATAATCATTAATTGGACCATCTCAAGTTTCACCACAAGTGTCAATGAAAATCCGAGGAGATTTGACACTTGAGTTAAAACTACTAAAGATAATTGTATGAGGCAAGATGAAATTACAAAATAAGGTTGTGCTCCTGGTATGAATGATGTGGAGAAACTCAGGTAAAAAAGGAGACTTGAAAATGAAAAGGAAGTATCTGGACCGAATTTTGGAAGAAGGTAACACTAGATTTTGTTGATAAAATATTATAAATGATGGGAAAATTGTAACCCCATCCTCAATAGAAAAATTTCCAATTTGAGAGAATTATTAAAGGTGAAAATTCCTAGTTAATAGGTGTAAAAACTTGGATGAAATAAAAATAAATCAGTACATGAAATAGCAACAACGAAATGTTTAACAGAAATAACACTTTAGACATTAAATAAGTGGAGTTCTGGTAAATTAAAGGGAAAATCCTTCTCTCCTCGTAAAAAGAGATCGACAATGTTTGAGAGAAAGAAATAATAGGGGAAAAATACTTTTTCTCCTTCGATTCTTCATTTCCACTCAAATTAAATGGAAAAGAGAGTGAAGATGTCATCAGAGTGGAAAGATTAGAGATAAAGAGGGGTTGGGAATTTGGAGATTAGAGAGAAGTTTTCAAATTAATATGGAGAAAGGGCATTCTTGGAAAAGATTTCAAAAGGCTTAGCAAATTTGGTTGGTCAATGTTAATTTTTGTAATTGAATTCTTTTTTTCTTGTATTTATATGGGGATTAAAAATTCTTAAATGGGGAAATGTAGGTTTTATGTGAATTGTTTACATATTATTTTAAAAATATATTAATGTTTTAATTTCTTTACTGGATATATAGATAAATTTAAATTTACATGTTAATATTGTCTATCATATAAAAAGCAATCCCTTCTATAGAGTTAGCTTCGTTTTAGTTTTGGCGTGTAGAAGTTTTTATTTATTTTTTAAGAAACACAATATGATTATAATTATTAATAAAATCCTTTTAATTTGTAATGGTTAAATAACTTAAAATTATATTTATCAAGTCAAATATTTTGACATAGAATATGTATTTTTGATATATAGCTATGAATTAAAATAAATATATACATAACATCATAGAATCCAACCTACAACACGAATCCCTTTGTGACACTAACCATTATATTATACAAACAGCTAAATCACTTTGTAGTAATACTGTTCATGCACACTATTTTCACTGTGTACTTGTAAAGTAAACTTCAATGTTCGTTTGTTATTGTTCACACTATTTAATTAGTTATGTACCCGTGGAGAGGGGTTACATGTGTGAAAAAATTATGCGTTTAACTACTTATCGGTCTCTTTCTTTCCATTGCGAATGACATGTTTTGTCTACTCTCCCCCCTGTGTGCTCCTGTCTACAGCGAAGAGGAGGCTAATTAAATGACATGAGAGGGCTTCTATTGATGCGTTACAATATAGCAAGATAGCATTTCAGCATGAGGAGGCTTCTATTACTGGGTTAAAATAGAGCAGGATAGCATTTCCTTAGTATCTTTGTCCAGATTCCATGATTGGTGCTGGATCACCAAATGGATGATCACCAATTGCAGAGGCTAGCAGATCATTACGAAAGTCCAAGACACCATAGGACTACTGGCAGTCAAAAGGAAGAAGGAACATGTCATAAACTCTGAATTACATTCCGTGTTGAACTCTTAATTTTGAAGTTATTTGTTTTCGTTTAAACTCCTTTCATTAGCAATTGTGCATGCTGTTTTAGAACTATTTAAGTAACCAGTTTAAGAACTGGTAGGGGGGATTCATCATCATTGAAATATATTCAATCGGTTTAATGAAATTCAGTTAAGAGAGAGTATCTCTTAATATTTATTGAAGTCCTTATAATAATTACTGGAAAACTCTTTAATCAAACGCCTCTTGAAAAAACCAAACAATCAAGCCAGCATCAAATGGTATCAAAGCCATACTTTTAAGACAATTTTTTTAAGATTTTCAATGGCTAATGGTTGAGGTCGTGGTAGGCATGGATCGATTCCGGCTGAGGAAGTCCATGAACATGACCGAAATCTTCAAGATGAAATTATTATAGATTTATAGAGGCAAGTTGTAGAATTAACGCAGCACAATATATGGAAGAACACAAGACCACTGGTCATGACTCCGATTCCACTTTTGAAAACTCGTATCACAGACGTACTAATTTCATAGAAGACTGTGGTAGGGAGTTGCTTATGGGAAGCCTGGGAACCGAGTTGAGCTACTAGCACTCTACAAGATGAGGGATTCATTGATTGGCTATACGAGGTGGAATGAATCTTCAATTATACGGAAGTCCCTAATCAAATCAAGGTGAAACTAGTGGCAATCAAACTTAAGGGTCGAGCATTTGCATGGTGGGAACAATTATGATGCTCCCGTAACAAATAAAGTAAATAGAAAATTACAGACTGGGAGAAGATGAAAAAAAAGATGAAAGGTCACTTTCTACCTTTTGGGTACACCCAAACCTTGTTTCAATGTCTACACACATTAAGGAAGGGCACAAGAGTAGTCAATGAATACACAGAAGAATTCTATCAATTAATTGCACTAAATGATCTATTAGAAACTGAGGGAACAGATGGTGGCATGCTATGTGGGAGGTCTACGCCAACCTCTATAAGATCCTCAGCTTTCATACTTTGTGGATTGTCTCAGATGCCTACCAATGTGCTCTTTCCATTGAGAAGTAGCAAACTTGACGGTCAGCTAATTGGAGTGAACCAAATCACCCCCTGGAGAACCGACTACCACCACCAACACAGCGAAGCAACTCTAACCCCATGGTGCGTTGTTTTCATTATGGAGAACAAGGACATCGAGCTGTAGATTGCAGATCACCCATCAATCAAAAGGGGAAGAACCTGTTGATTGAGGAAGAGGATGGGCAAGTAGATACAACAGACGAAGGTCCAATGTATGATGATAAGACTAGTGATGTTCTTTATGGAGATGGTGAGGAAACCCTGGTTGTTCGACATAGTTTGTTAACTCCCAAAGAAGACACAAGGGATGATTGGTTGAGAAACAACATTTTTCACACCATGACATCGACAGTGGCAGATAAAGTCTGCACAATGATCACCGACAGTAGCAATTGCAAGAACGTGGTTTTTGAAGAGGCTATCCAAAAGTTCAAATTGAAAACAGATCATTATCCTAAGCCATATAAACTATCTTAGCTCAGTAAGAAAAGCGAAACTATAGTAGACAAACATTGCCTAGTCTCGTTTTCTATTGGAAAAAATACCTCGACAATGCTAGATGCAATGTTATGTCCATGGATGCTTGTTAGGTAGACCTTGGCAATATGATCAGAAGATGATTCATGATGGACGAAAGAATACATACACCCTCAGCATCAAAGGGTAGAAAATCGTATTAGTACCGTAGAGGAAAGAACACTCGCCTACCAAAGTACATCATATTTCCACCTAACTATCTATGTCCAGGTTCTTGGGATAGTTAAGTAGGAAAACATGATGATTTTTGCACTACTACCCTGTGAAGCTAATGACACGATAGAATCTACTAAACTATACCAGTAGTAGGACAACAATTATTACATAAATTTTCAGATTTGATGTCGATGACTTTCCTCCTGGACTTCCCCCCTGCGCAACATTCAATATAGGATTGATCTCATGGCAGGAGCTAGCCTGCCTAACAGACCAGCATATTGACTTAGTCCTGAAAAAGATAAAGAGTTGCAGCATCAGGTAGTGGAATTGTTACACGGAGGCTTCGTCAAAGAAAGCCCAAGCCCGTGTTGTCCCAGCCTTACTCGTGCAAAAAAAAGTGCATGTGCGTAGACAATCGCATGATCAACAAAATCACAATTAAATATTGGTTTCCAATACCCCGCTTAGACGACATTTTGGACCAATTATCTGGTGCTAAGGTCTTCTCAAAACTTGATCTCAAAAGTGGCTACCACCAGATCAGAGTTCAGCCAGGACACAAATGGAAGATAACTTTCAAATCACAACACATACTATATGAATGGATGGTCGTGCTCTTCGGCCTCTCCAACGCACCTAGCACCTTTATGAGATTTATGCACCAAGTTCTGCAACCACTGCTGGCATTTAGTACAATAATTTGTTGTAGTTTATTTTGACGACATCCTCATTTATAGTCCATCTCAAACCTCATACATGGAGCACCTGCGTACCCTATTTCAGACACTGCGGGCAAAACAGTTGTATATTAATTATAAGAAGTGCACATTCTTTTCTAATATTGTCATGTTTCTTGGGTTTTTGGTCTCCATCAAAATGGTCCAAGCAGATCAGTCAACAGTTGAGGCAATTGTGAACTAGCCAGTACCATAAATAGTGCATGATATTCGCAGCTTCCATGGGTTAGCATCCTTGATTCATCCAACATTTTAGTACAATAATTTGTCCGATCACAGATTGCCTCAAGGGGAACACTTTCTAGTGGACTACTAAAGTTGAGGTTAGCTTCTAGTTGATCAAATAGAAAATGACCATAGCACCATTCTTAGCACTTCAAGACATTGAATAGGTATTCAAGGTCAATTGTGATGCATCAAGAATTGGGATTGGTGGTGTCCTCGGTAAGTCAAGGCATCTTGTGGAATTCTTCAGTGAAAAGTTATGCCATTATTCAATCCTTGAAGCATTGGTTTCACTACTTAATATAGAAAGAATTCATCTTGCTCACCGATCATGAAATGCTGAAATATATCAACGAACAACACAAACTCAATCAATGCTATGCCAAATGGGTAGCGGCTTTGCAAGAATACACCTTTGTACCCCGATACCAAGCAGACACTCTAAATCATGTCGTCGATACCTTGAGTCGACGAGCCACACTTCTCACCACCGTGGGAACTCAAATTGGAGGTTTCAACAACTTCAAAGAATTGTACCCAAACAACCCCTCCTTTGACAAAATCTTCCCATAAGTCACTTATGGGTACCTATATCTGGGCTTACAGCTATGTGCCGTTGTTATTCAGCAACACATCTTATGTGAGTTGCATAATGAAGGTCACTTTAGACGTGATAAGAGCCTAGCCCTCATAGCATCTGAATTTTATTGGCCTAAACTCCATGGTGTTGTTGCACATTTTGTCGCCAGTTGTTGTATATGTCAACATGCCAAAGGAACACTCACTAATGCCAAATTTTAAACACCTTTACTAATACCTAAAGTTCCCTAGCTAGATGTCAACATCGATTTTGTGTTGGGTTTACCACGACCTAACAAGCTGTAGATTCTATATTCGTCGTGGTTGATAGATTTTCAAAAATGGCTAATTTTGTTGCTTGCAGGAAAACTATGGATGTTGTATGAGTTGCCTAAATTTATTTTAGCGATGTTGTGCACCTGCATGGAATACCAAAAACAATCACGTCAGACTGTGACACCAAGTTTCTTAGTAACTTCTACAAAAGCATATGGGGCATGTTGGGTACCCAATTTAACTTCAGCAGCGCGTATCATCCCCAATCGGATGGACAAACAGGGGTAATAAATCAGACTTGCGCAACCTGTCATGGGATACAACACTGTCACAATTAAAGTTTGTGTACAATCGTTCAACTAATAAGACCATCAGCATGAGCCCATTTCAGGTTGTATAAAAACAACATCCCTCCGGTGTTCTGGATTTACTCCTTATTGCACGAGTAGGTCGAATGAGTCCTAGGCAAGCGAAATAACAGCACATCTCCACAACATTCACTTCCAGGTGCATTCTACTATTCAGGACAGCAACGCTTAGTAAAAGTTGCATGTTGACAAACATTGTCGATAGGTCCTTTTTGATGTAGGTGATTTGATTTAGGTTGTCCTCATCCGTGATCATTTTCCTGTTGGTGAATATAAAAAGCTGAAGGAATGGACAATTGGACTGTGCGAAGTACTTCTAAGATCAATGATAATGCCTATCGCCTACGTCTATCTACCCATTTGAAAATGTCTGATGTTATTAATGTCAAGAACCTCAGTCCATCTTTGGTCGACACTGACACAATGGTGAACTCGAGGTCGAATTCTATTCAACCAGGGTGACTAATGCAGGAGCACCAAATGGATGGATGATCACCAATTGTAGAGGCTAGCAAATCAATATAAAAGTCTAAGACACCATAGGACTGCTGGTAGTCCAAACCAAGAAGGAACATGTCACAAACTGTGAATTACATTCCGTGTTGAACTCTTAATTTTGAAGTTATTTGTTTTCATTTAAACTCCTTTCATTAGCAATTATGTTTGCTGTTTTAGAGCTATTTAAGTAACCAGTTTAAGAACTGGTAGGGAGGATTCATCATCACTTAAATACATTCAATCGGTTTAACCGAAATTCAAATATCTATTAATATTTATTGAAGTCTTCATGATAATTACTGGAAAATTTTTGAATCAAACGCCTCTTAAAGAAACCAAACAATCAAGTCAACACCAATCTCCTAAGCCTAGCTTCTTGAGTCACACAGGCTGATTGTTCATAAGCAAAGACACAGGTTCAACCTCGAAGACCAATATACGCTAAGAAAAAATATAGAGCTAGAAGAGTGTAGATGTTCGACTATAATAAGAGGAAGGCCAAAGTGAAACTTGCTTTTCTGAGCATCTTTCAAATTCATCGTTGCTCATCGTTGATAATGTATTCGATCGGTAAACTGGAAATGGATGACCACGATCCCGACCTTACTAGCACTAGAGGTGTACTGGTCAATGAACTCCTTGAACCTACTTTTCTATAAAATCAACCAAGCGGAAAAGGCAGGAAAAAAAAGCAAAGGAATGCAGATGTTTGGCTGTAAGAAGAGGAAGTTGAAAGTTCAAGTTGGTTTTCTAGGTATCTTTCGGCTTCATTGATGCTCATAGGTGTCAGTGCAAATTATTTGACATCTAATGTTATTCCATGCCATGTCCACTTAATTGTTCATTTTATTTATCTATCATTAGATCTACTGAAACTCTTCATGTAGATTATTTATCAGCAATCAACCATGTCTGCATGCTATTCAGCATTCATGCTAATTATATTGTGCATTCTAATCATTTATGAACTCTCAGGGGAACTAGATGAAATGGAGGAACTACACCACCAGGGACTACCTAACGTGGAGAGAATAGCAATAATTGGTTGGTGTGTCTCACCTCTATTTTTCTTGCATGCTTCGTTGATTCAGTATTCTTGCAGTTAATCAATGCATTTTGTCGTGGGTGAGGGTTTTGGGTCTTTTGACAACAGAGTACATAAATCTGTCTCTTTTTTTAACATGTAATTAATGCTCCTTACCTTTAACTAATAGATTTTGTCGTGGATGCAAACCTTGAAAATTGCTTTTGTATTTTTCACATCTCTATTACACAAAAAAGTTGTGCCAAATGAAGTTGCAAATTTCTAAGAATTAATGTCATAAAAAATGGCATGATATTTTTAGAAAAAATATTGTGTGATTCATTTGTGTTAAATATCAAGACAGTTAACGAATTACTTCTCATTTTCAATGTTGGTGTCTTGCTCAATTGTTCTTAATTCTCATAACAGGTGTTGACGTATTTGTGTACAAAAAGAATTAACTAGGTCACTCAAAATATGTTAAAAAATATCAAATCTATAATTGAAGTTTAAAGAAGTTGATTAACATATAATTGTTTTGTGTTTTGTCTTATTTTTAGGCATAGTAAGATAGCTTATTCTGAATCAACTGGTGATTCTTTTCACCCCTAAAGTAAAGAAGTCAAATCAGTTAATTAGTGACTTCTGTTGGTACCAACCAGTTCTTCAACCGACAATAAACCATAGCCTTTTACCAGAGATAGCCTTTTCTTTTTCTTCATTTTCGTCATTAGAATGAATCGGTTTATGAGAATTTAATGTTTATTTTGGGTATAAATCTTCCAACTGGGTATTAGAAAAGAGTGGGAAGGTGGTAATGAAATTGGCTCCAATGCTAGTAAGAAACCTTTCACTAATAAATTAAATGAAGTACATCAATAGACATGGTTGGCCAATAGAAGATGTTTAAGGCATAACTATGGTTATTCGTTAATAAGTAGAGTATGGAAGTTAGGTGGAGTGGGAAAGTGATGAGGTTGATGTATTGCGTCTTTCATTTATTGTTGCTGCTACAATTATTGTTTTGTTGTTATTGCGTCTTTGTCAGTTGTCTCTATTAGTTTCCTTGATCAGTATTGCATGTTTTTCAATTATTTGTGTTGTTGCAATTGCTAGGTTTTTTTAATGCCTATTCCTTGATTTTGGTGGGTTTTCTTATGACAAATAATTTAACCATTATGAGTTTCTGGTTGGTATTAACTAATTGTTGGTTGCTTCGGCTAAATTGTTGCTCCGTTAACATTAAAGGTTGGTCAATTTAATTTGTTGGTGTGTTGGCAATTTCTTTAACTCTATTATTAACGCATTTGTTTTTTTCACCTTGCAACTGAATTGTCAACTATTGTTGTTGGTTATTTGTTGGTTAGATTTCTGATACAGTTATAAATTCTGAATTGTCAAAATTTGTTCCAATTGCTTTGTTTGTATGTGCAAAATTTAATTACATTGGATATTAATGTCTGTGTTTATGTTGCTTTATTGTGTTCTATTATTGCCTTCACAAATTTCTAAATGCTACTTTTTTTCTTCCATCAAACATGTTGAATGTTTATATTTCATTGTGTTCTATTGCAATTTTCATGTGTTTTGTTTTGTAAATGCCTATTTTTGCCCATTGATTCACTTTATCTTACGTTGAATTATTTAAAAATTAAAAAAAAATGATTCAAATTATAATTTACCACCTTTAACATTCTAAATTGTCATTCTCGTTGAAAATGGTGCTTCAGATTCCCTAAGAAATGATATAGCCATTAATTTTTTATGTTTGATGTTTTTTGCAAGCAATTTTTTTCTCCTTCAAAATATTATTTAAGGTTTCCCTTCATTCAATAATTATATTAATAGAGTTATTTATTCTTAGTTATATTTTTATTAGCCATAGATATTTTTTCAGTAGTGATGTAGGCTGACAAATCATGGGAGCCATATTAGGACCGAAAATAATCTTCAACATTAATTACTTGAACATGTTTCTAATTTTATTTTTTATTCACAATACTAAAAATAAATAATAAAAAATAGATACATATATATCAAGTATTGCTTTAAATTTATGTAATCAAATAACAATAATAAACAACATATATACAATGTTTGCTTTGAAACAACTACACAAAAATTACCAAATTAGACATAATATTGGAAAAACATTTCACTTATGCGTTGTTGTTCTTGGCTCATTTTAAAAACCAATACCAATTTGTGTTTGGTTGGTAGAACTTCCAATTAACAAATGCAGTATGGGGAAAAAACCATGCATTCAAAACATATCAATGATCAAGTTAAAGATATAATGTTGTTGAATTTTTGCACTTACACATCATATATAACTCGAGTTGTGATCCACCATCATTTTTTAAAAGCTGATGTAGCCTATCAAATAATCAATAAATTATTAAATAAAAATACGTTAAAACATTATGTCATAGTTGCAAGAAATTTACAAGAATCTTTATTTGTTCAAATTTCAAGTCATTGTTAAAAAAAAGTCTCAAAAATTCATTACCCTCGCTCTTTAAATAATTTAATGTTTCATTACGAGATCCAATAATATTAAATAGCTCATCTCCAATTAATTCTATAGATATCAACTTTGTGCTCTGGCAATTAAATGATTATCCAAAATAATTAAAAAAATAACAACATTCATTCAGTAAAATACATAAATCAAATAATCCTCTGCACACGAAAACACACAACTCAAATTCAAAAAAAATGCTTCTTTTTTCCTTCCATCAAACATGTTGAATGTTTAAATTTTGTTATGTTCTACTGCAATTTTCATGTGTTTATTTTCGTTGCTACCTATTTTTTTCATATATTACCATAAGTTTTTGCTGATTTATGTTAGAATTTAACAAAATATTGTAAATTATTATTTTCAAATTCAACATTCTCAAATTTCCATGCTCAATAAAAATTGCGCAATTGTTTCCTTGAAAAATTTGAAAAGCAATTAGTTTTTCCTATTAATTTTTTTCCCAACAAATAAATATTTTTATCACTCATTCTAATAATAAATTACGGTTTCACTTCATTCAATAGTTTGATTGTTAGAATACTTATTTTATGCCATATTATTTTGGTTGGGATGTAGGCTTATGAAATATGAAAACCATGTTACGATTAGGCCCAATTGTTTTTTGCCATTAGTTACTTTTGATATGTTTTTAATTATATTTTTTTAGCTATACTTCAAAAACATTAGATACATATATCAAGATCTACTTTAACTTTATGAAATAGAAGAAAATAAAACATTAGCATGTTAGCTTCTGAATCATCACACATAAATGACCAAATTATTGATATAGTTTTGATAATTTTTTCACTTATGCGTTGTTGTTCTTGACTCATGTTGCAAACCACCTCCAATTTGTGTTGGGCTAGTGCAACCTGCCAATAAAAATGGCGGTATGGGAAAAAATTCATGTAGTTTCAAATAATTTACAAATATCTGTAGTCAACCACAAATTAAATCGTTACGATGGAACATATCTCAAAAATTAATTAGACTCACTATTTAAATAATTTATTGCTATGTTGTGATGTTAAAGGAGATTCCAAAAATAATCATGCTAGATACAAAAACAAGTGTATTTCTTATATTGGTTTGTTAGACTTCATTATTAGGCTTTTCACCTTTTGAATTGTTTATTTTGCTGTTGTCAAAAAAATTTCTTGAGCTGATTTAAAATGCACTTTCTTGTTGTTTTTGTTGGTTTTTCAAGTGCTCTTGCCTTCTTGCTAATAGGTTGTCACTTTGGGTTAAAACTTGCTCTGATTGGTTTACTAGTATGTGCACAATTTAAGGACAAAATATTAGTGTCTTTGTTTTGCTTCTTTTTTATAAATTGTTATTCTTCATGGTTTTTTCAATTCCATCTTTTTTTGGCATGAAATGCGTTGATTGTCTAGACTTTGTTTAGGGAATTGTTACAATAATAGTTCAACCTTTAATTATTGTTTTTTTCCTTTTTATTATGTAATTTTTATGTGTGTTTTACGGTACCCCCAATGTTTACTATCTGCCCATTGAATTGTTACCCAAATAGTTATAACAATACCAATAATCATGTTTTGTGCTACACAAAACCAATTAATTTTGTATTTGCAAGGGGTCAACAAATATCTTCACATTGCTAAGTTTTATATCACCATTATGAAATAAATCTCAATAATTAATTAGGCTCACAACTCGAACAATTTATTGCTTCATTGTGAAGTCACCGGATATGTCACTTATCATTCGGCCATTACACAGTTCACATCCACCTTAAGTTTATTCTTTTAAAAAAAAATTCCTTAGTCCATTTCATTTGAATTGTTTTTGCAATGTTTGGTTCCTCCAATTTCATATATGCAACCATGATTAGCCAACAACAATGCCTGCAAGGATCACATATATATAATAATGAACAAGATTGTTCATACAACACCCCGCAACTATAGAATGAAGCTCCTTCATGCTCAATTGGTGTGCTAACACAGTCTTCAAGGCTAAACATAAATCATAATCCTTATCCGCCAATATTCAACACTTTCCATTATATCATGGTGAGATTTTATCCTCTCAGACATCAATGTTCTCTCAAAATCAACATGATCATTGCTTAATTGCTTTTACAGACAATCAATCATGCCCATCACATTTAGCATCTTTGTTGTTTGTACAAGATCTTGGTGTAGCTGACTTAACCTTTATCAATCATGATCTTATGTCTTTTATCAATGACCAGCAAACAATTGGGCAAGCTTCATATCAAAGAAAAAGAAATCATTTGTTCTGTATTTATTTTGTTTGCTTATGATTTATATAAATATTTTTTCATGTTTTATTGTCACATCTCACATAGTTTTAATACCCAGGAACTTTGCATCAATACATTGACTTTGGAAACAAAACATTCAAGTGTTGTCATTGCAAGACACTTTTTTGGCTTAACAAGCGTCTCACACATTCAACTCAATCCAATCCAAGATTCTCTCTTTGCTGTCTTAGTAGAAAAATTATGCTTCCATGACCACTGCCAACACCTCATCTTCTTGATGACTTGCTTAACAATATATTTGGTCATAAACCCAAAAGGTTTCGCACAAATATTCATGCCTACAACTCTTTGTTTGCTTTTACATCCATGGAAGCAAATGTTGATCAATCAGTTAATCATCAATCTGGCTAGTATTTTTTAAGATAAATGGTCATTGTCATCATCTTATGAGATCTCTATTACCTTCTATTGAGAATGCTACCAAATTTGCCTAACTTTATATTTATAATGTTGCAAACAAGGTTTCAAATAGGATGTCATAGTTTTCACATTCAACCTCTACTTCGACATTGGATGAGACTATAGTTGGTGATCTTATTCAAATGCTTGGCTGAACTAATTGTTTAGTTAGCTTATTTTTTCATGCTTCACAAAAACTAAAATTGCTTTGTCAAAGAACTAACAACATCATACAATGATCCAACTTCAAATGATATTGGTGGCTTGATTGTTGGAGATATTGGTGATTATCAGTTAGAATGAGATATCATTATTGAAACTTGGTCAAACACTTTATAGAGAATATCTAAGTTGCACCCAAAATTTATGGCACTACAATATCCTCTTTTATTTCCATTTGGTGAAGACGATTATCAAACTAACATTAGTTTTACAAGTCATGATGATCAAAGCTCTGGAAAACATTAAAGAGTGCCAATGAGAGCTTTTTATACTTATCTTATTCAAGAGAGAGTATAGAGAGGACACTCTTATAAAGGGTGGTCGCCTTTACCAATATTTTTTGGTTGATTATTTCGCCACCATTGAAGAAGACAAACTTGACTACATTAGAATGAACAAAATGATTTTCGGTCTGATCTATATCATAACATTAGTGAATATGTGCTTAAAGGAGATGTTTAGCGATCATCAACTCGAAAAATTATTCTTCCATCTTCTGTAACTTGTAGTCCGTGACATATGATCAATAATTACCAAGATGTCATGATAATTTACAGAGCATATGGAAATCCTGATCTCTTCATTATATTCACATGCAACACAAACTTTCCAGAAATCCAAAGAGAACTCAATAAAAATAGGGTTTACAAATATAAAGACAAGCTTGATATTATTACACAAGTTTTCAAAGCAAAACTTTTTAATATGTTAAAGTTCATCAAATCTGGTGTCCCTTTGGGCAAGACAAATGTTGGTAATACAATCATCATAATTTGTTCTTCACATAGTCCCAGTTGTAAAAATTAATAACTCTATTCGTCAATTTTGTAGATCTCTATGCAATTAAGTTTCAAAAAAGAGGCCTACCATATACACATATCTTGATTTGGCTTACCTCAGAATTCAAATTCAAAACTTCTAACGATATTGACTTAATTATATCAGCGAAGATGCTTGATAAAAACATTGATCCTTTATGTCATAAAATTGTCTTTAAGTTCATGATACATGGTTCATGTGGTGTTGCAAAATCAGGTGCACAATGCATGTCAGGAAATGTTTGTTCAAAGTCATTTCCAAAGAAATTCGGGAGCTCAACTACTTTAGGCAAGAATGGATTTGCCAATTATAGAAGACATGAATTCCATGATTATTTTGTGCTTAAGAATAGAATTATTCTATTTAATTACTATGTTGTTCCATACAATAAAGAACTTGTGATGTGTTATAATGCACATATAAATGTTGAGGTACGTTGTCAATCAATGCTCATCAAATATTTGTTCAAATATGTCAGCAAAGGCCCCAACAAGTATCATAGTGTACTGCATGACACAAATGATGAAATACAAGCATTCTTAATTGTCAGTTTATTTTCCCTTATGAAGTTGTTTGGTGAATTTTTCAATTTCCTATTCATTCAATATATTCTCCAATTAAAAGGCTTCAAATTGATTTTCCTTTTTGGAAAAATATTGTTTTCTTAGATAGCGAGTCTCTTCAATCTGTTTTTAGAAAGTCAAGTATCAAGAAAACTATGCTTACTAAATGGTTTGAATGCAACAAACAATTTTCTGATGCACAAGAACTATATTACTCAAAATTTCCACACAAATATATTTAGGATTCTAGACAGGAGTAGACTGTGAGGTCAAAAGGATTAAGCCTTGGACATATAGCATAAATACACCTTGTTGCTGGAGAACTTTATTTCTTAAGGCTACTTTTAAACCATATTAAAGGGTTAATTGGGTTTGCATTTTTAAGAAAGGTTTACGAAGTAATGTATCCAACATTTTAACTCGTTTACAAGGCATACAGACTTATAGGAGATGATAAAGAATGGTCTTAAGCTTTTTGTAAAGCGATTGCAACTGTATCATCGCCACAACTTAAACAACTTTTAGTTAGTATCATTTTATTCTGTGAAGTTATCGACCCTTTAATTTTATTCAATCAGTTTTGGCACTGAATGCATGATGACATCCTTTATAAGTTCAGAACATCTTTTAGAATGACAAACCTTATTCTATTCAATGATCAACTTAAAAATTATGTGTTATATGAGTTTGAGAAGCTTTTCAATGCTTCTGTAGCAACACTTCATGATCATAGTTTGCCAATGCCTAATGAACAATTACTTAAAGAAATTACAAACAATCTTTTAAGAGAAGAGCTTAATTATGATTTCATTGAACTTAAAAGGCAATATTCCTTCAATTTTACTTCTCTCAACCATGGACAAAGAGTTATATATGATTCAATTATTGCAATCATGTTCGATAGAAAAATAGACTTTGATCTTTGTGCATGGCCATGGGGGAATTGGCAAGACTTTTTTGTGGCATTCAATCATAAATCATGTTAGATCTGAGGGGTTAATTGTCCTTGCAATGGCATCGTCTAGTATTGCATCTCTTCTTCTACCAAATGGTCATACAACTTATTCAAGATTCAAAATCTCACTTGTTATTTATGAGTCATCAACATGTGCCATTAAGACAAAAATTCATCTTTCCAACCTTCTGCAAAAAAAATCCTTTCTTATAGTTTAGGATGAGGCACCAATGATTAATAGATTTTACTTTATATTCCTAGATTGTTCAATGCGTGCTATTCTTTCAGAGAATGAAAACTATAACAAAAATATCCCATTCGGAGGAAAAAATAATTTTACTTGGTGGTGATTTTTGTCAAATATTACCAGTTATTCCCAGTAGAACAAAGGAACAGATAATCAATGCTTCTTTAATGAGCTCAACTTTGTGGTCTAGATTTACTGTATTGACTCTTATAGAAAACATGCGCCTCTCTACAAATGGCCTAGCTTCTGAAGAAAAGGTTGATATTAGTGAGTTTTCCAAATGGATTTTAAGCGTTGGCAATGGTGACATGTTCAATTTGTCTTTGCTCAGTGAATTTGATGATTATTTTGTGGTTTTCCCTCAGATCTTATCCTTTAGACTTCATCTGATCCAATTTTAGTAATTGTCTCGACAATTTATCCAAATATTTATGACACTCAAGTTGACCCAAGCTATTTTAGAGAGAGAGCTATAGTGACAGCAACAAACACAATTGCTGATGAGATCAATGATTTTGTGCTTCACAACACACCCAGAGAAAATCGTGTTTATCTTAGAATTGATTTTGTTCGCACATTATCAGTAGAGAGTGACAATGCAAGCTCATTATATCCAATATAATACATAAACCATCTTGAATTCAATGGTGTCCCATCTCACACGCTCTCAATATTGGAACACCTGCTATGTTACTTAGAAATATCAACCCATTTATTAGTCTATACAATGGGACTAGGCTTATAGTTACACAACCTTCATCCAAGGTCATCCAAGCACATATAATAATTGGATCTAACATTGTCAAAAAAAAATTCATACCAAGAATTATCTTCTTAGTCAATGAAATCAGATGTCCCTTTACAATTCAAAGACGTCAATTTCTTTTAAAACCATGTTATGCCATGACAATGAATAAAAGTAAGGGACAACCTCTAAAAACTATTAGTGATTTTCTTAAAGAACAAGTTTTCACCAATGGGAAACTTTATGTCGCTCTCTCAAGAGTCACTTCAAGGAAAGGTTTAAAGATTACTTCCTCTGACAATGATAGGCGCCATCTGCTTATGCAAAAAATATTATCTATAAGGACATTATCAGCGCTCTTCCTAAGGGTTTTTGTTTTACAATCTTAAACAAAAAAAAAGTTTACTTATTGTTTGCTCATCAATATTTTGCAGATTATCAACATCAAACTTTGCTACTAGAAGTGTTTCTTTGAGCTCCTTTATATGTTGCCCTGTTTATCAACCTTAGTAATTATTTTGTAAGGTTTTAATCAACTATACATATAGTTCTAACATTTTAAAATTGCTTATACGTTATGGATTGAACTCCATTTTTATTTATAATTGTTAGTTCTTATTTTCTTGCTTATATCTTTCCTCTAAAGGTCATGGCACTAACAATCCAAAACATAAAGAAATACAACTTCTACACATCTTTGAATGGAAGGGTTTGTCATGTTTGGATTCCTAAACTCAATGGACAAAGAAGCAGTTTTAATTGCCTTTTGGTTGATGAAAAAGTAAGATAATATTGTGTTATAATTTTTTCATCTATTATTTCATTTTTTACACTTTGTTTCTTTAGTTTTAATGTTTTTAATCTCATTAATAATGTTCTTCTCTTTCATCTAAAAGGGTAACGCAATTCAAGCCTCTGCTAACGACAAAAACATACAATCATTTGTTACTTCTATTATTGAAGGGGATTATCATCAGATTTATGGGTTCTAAACCTATGAAAATAAATATACAAACTCTATTGTTGCCCATGAAGCAAATATTAATTTTAAATCTCACACCAAAGTTACAAGGCTTGATCCACTCATACCCCTCATACCGCTTCATTACTTTAACTTCATTGACTTTGCACATATGTTACCTATAGGAAAAAGATTAGGAGTGCTGACAGGTTTTAACACAAAATAACATTTTTCATACATTTTCATTTTTTTTCTTATATTTACTTTTTCCACTAATATTTTTTATTTTTTATTTATTAGATGTGCTTGGTTGATTAAAAGTTATTCAACCACTTGAACAAATTGTTGTTATGGGTATGACAGATAAAAGAGAGTTTATAATTGAAAATATTAGGTTGGTTATCATAATCCCATACATTTTTTATTGATATTAATGCCTTATCTTTTTAAATTCAATCTTATAACAGGGGTAATTAACTCAGAGTACCTCTTTGGGGTGATGTTGCAAAAAGCTCTGATGATACTGATCTAGATGGTCAACCAAGTCCATTTATAATTGTTTTTGCTAGCTTTCAGATCACTGAGTTCAAAGGGGGGGTTTTCAAATTTTTCCCTTTAATTTGTAATGATTGTTATTTACACCTTCACTTCTCTATCTTCTTCTTATTACCATTAACCAAATTGTTGCCATATTTATTTTTCTCATTTATTTCATATTTTTTTAGATTTATTGTTCATTCAACTCAATTTGACTACGATCTTAATATATATATATATATATATATATATATATATATATATATATATTTCTTTTTGCTGTTAGAAAAACCAAACCTTGTTAACATTGTTGCCTCATTATGGTATTTCAACCTAGAAATTCTAGAAATTCTTCCATATAAACATTTGTGAGCTTCTTTATTTTTTTGGTTGTCTTATATCAAATATTACTTCTTAAAGCTATTTATATCAGACAACTTTTATAATCAGCTATAACGATGTTCTTATTGAGGTCCATCAACTCCCTGCTTCAACAAATGCTTAAACCATTGATCAGTAGCTAAAATAAAATACAAAGACAATTAAAGAAATCCTTTGCATGGATTCATGCCAATACAAAGTTTGTCAACAATGATCTCCAACATTCTTTTACCACATTAGCTTTGATTTGGTTTTTTGTCGAACATTCAAAAATATATATTAGTTTTTTATTCTTATTTAAAAAAATGCAGAACCAAAGATTTACATGCAAGGCCTCAATAGATGACTATGATCTTGATCGAGGTAGGTGGTATCATAGTTGCTCAATATTCATAAAGTCGCTATCTGACGAAGGAACAGGTTTTAGATGCATGGAACACAATGAAATAACGTCGATTCCATGGTTAGCCAAGAAAAAAATGTTTTTCATCTCCAAACCTAGATTGTGCATGTTCTTCATTTTCTTTTACATTGCGCCTTTTATTTAATTATCTCATTTCTAATGTCTTCTTAGGTTTAAAGTTGATTGCATTTTGATTGATGGCATTGATGTAACAACATTTCTAATGGTTAGAAAAACTGCTAAAAACTTATTTGGCTCCTTTACCCACAATTATATCTATGATAAAGGGTTTATTAATTCCATTCCACCTCCTATGATTGACAAATTATAGAAACCAAAAATATTTTAGCTGAGATTCTTAACTTTTTGCTCAATTATAAACTATTGTGATATCATTGTTGCCAATGTTTCTGATGACATTGTAGATGTTGAACCTCCAAAACAACATGTTGAGTCAGAACTTCATGATATTGATGTTAATTTAATAGAAGAAGTTGTAGCATCTTCCTCTAACAAAACCCTTTCTATTAGACCCAATAACTCCAATAAATATTGTACCATCAAGAGCTCACGTTGAATACTCCTTCACAATGACAAACTATAGAACATCTACTATTTGAAGATAAAACACCTTTTAAAAGGCAATATATTTCTTCCTTTCTTTGTACCTATTACCTTTAAATTTCAATAATGTTGTTTCTATATGTTTTCTTTAATAATGCTAAATGCACAATTTGTTGGGTTTTTTAAAATTCATAGCTTTACAACAGATGTTGCAGTCGCACCTCCAAGTGTATTTTCATTGCTTGATGACAATGCATCAACCATGTCTAAGAAGGATGATCCACCAAAAAAACACCAATGTCGATCTGAATCGCACAAAAAATAGGTGCTTTTAAATTGCTCTTCAATTATGACATTTTGCAAGCTATACAATTTCTTTACAAGGCCTTTCATGCTAAAGAAGAAGAAAAAATCACTTAACACTGATGTATCTTTTTTTAAAATAAGCATTAGAAGGCCTTTTCATGCCAAAGAAGAAGAAAAAATCACTTAACACTGATGTATCTTTTTAAAAAAATAAGCATCACTATCATTGCAAATTATTTTTCATTGATAAGACCTCCCCATAAACACTGACTCTGCTTATTTTGCATGTCTCCTTGTGTTGTTTCAAGGTCACTATCCTCTCTTGAAAAGCAATGATACTTTATGACACTGTGATGAAATTATTTTATTGTAATAAATTAATATGTTTATTTTGTTACGGTTTCAACTCTTGAATTGGTAAGCTAATCCATTTTCTATTTTAGATGTAAGATATGATTGATGTAATAGTTTAGCGGATCTAATTATATAACAGTTTTATTGCATAATATCTATGCGCTTTAAAAAAAACATTCTTAGAAAAAATTCCAATGGATTATTTCCTTTTATGAACTTCAATTCAAGTGACAATTCATTTTAAAAAAATAGGGATGATATTTTAGTTTATTATAAGAGAGTTTTTGTTAGTCCTTATTCCTCCAACCTTTCTCAAAATTAGCAACAAGTTTTTCTAGCAAAAGCATATGAAAATATTTTACTATGCCAAATAAAAGCTTAAATTATTGTTTTTAATCTCTAATCCATTGAGTGTACACATTTATGCAACCAATATAGAGCTTTTTAAAGCACAATGATATCAAAATAAGCTTTGTCATGTTAGGTCCCTTCAAATGAATGTTGCAGAATGATTTAAAAGTTTTCTAGAAAACAATTACGCAATTTGAATTATAGCTAAAGCCTTGAATTTAAACAATGCCTCCTTGTGTTGTTTCAAGGTCACATTCCTCTCTTGAAAAGCAATGACACTTTATGACATAGTGATGACATTATTTTGTTGTAATAAATTAATATGTTTATTTTTTACAGTTTCAACTCTTGAATTGGTAAGCTAATCCATTTTCTAATTTGGATGTAAGATATAATTGATGTAATAGTTTTGTGGATCTAATCATATAACAGTTTTATCACATAATGTCTAAACGCTTTAAAAAAACATTCTTACAAAAATTCCAATGGATTATTTCTTTTAATGCACTTCAATTCGAGTGACAATTCATTTTAATAAAAGAGGGATGATATTGTAGTTTACTATAAGAGAGTTTTTGTTAGTCCTAATTCCTCCAACCTTTCTAAAAATTAGCAACAAGTTTTTCTAGCAAAAGCATATGAAAATCTTTTACTATGCCAAATAAAAGATTAAATTATTGTTTTTAATCTCTAATCCATTGAGTGTACACATTTATGCAACCAATATAGAGCTTTTTAAAGCATAATGATATCAAAATTAGCTTTTTCATGTTATGTCCCTTCAAATGAATGTTGCAGAATGATTTTAAAGTTTTCTAGAAAACAATTATGCAATTTGAATTTATATCTAAAGCCTTGAATATAAACAATGTCCCCTTGTGTTGTTTCAAGGTCACTATCCTCTCTTAAAAAGCAATGATACTTTATGACATTATGATAATATTATTTTGTTGTAATAAATTAATATGTTTATTTTGTTACGCTGTCAACTCTTGAATTGGTAAGCTAATTTATTTTCTATTTTGGATGTAGAATATGATTGATGTAATAGTTTAAAGGATATAATCATATTAACTCATTTAAAATAGTTTTAATCGATAATCATTTCATTAATTAAATTTTTAATTAATCAATAAAAACATACAAAGCATTCAATTAGTTTGCAGCATTAAAAAAAAAACTAGTCAGAACGCGCGGCAAGGCGACTCGTTTCTTACTAGATGATGGTGTATCTCTGGCTCATTGCGCCACCTATTATGTGAATTAACTACTGCAGTCCAATATTAGCCCTTACCTAGAGTATTATACACTCTGCTTGTCATCTGATTCTTGGTATTCTGACCCTTCTTTTTGTCATCCCTGATCTCGTCTAAGCCGGCGAGCACTCATCGGAAGAATTGAGGCTTATGACCCCGGCTTTACCCTTGCAGCTGAAATGAAATGCATAGCATCTGCATAATTTTTTGCTTTTAATAGAGAAGCAGACTTGAGTTGTTAGATAAGATTTTAAAAAATGAGTTCTTAGTTAATATAAAAAAATAAAAATGATAAAATTCAAATGAAAGGATTGAATTCATAAAATTTTAATATCATATAAAAAAATTTAAACTATTAAATAAAATTTCAAAATATAATTTATATTATTATTTAATAAACAACCCGCCAAACCGTGGCCTAAGCTTTATTAAGCTGATAATGTGGCGGAAAATGTATGATTTGTCAGAATTTGGGAGCTCTAAATGTTTTGATTTCATGTCCTTGTAAGAGCAACATTAATGTCAATAGCTATTTTGAAGAATCAAATCTTTAAAATGATTTTTTTAATAGTGTATATATAATTTTCTTTTTATGTATGTTTCAATAGTAAAAGTCATTTTGGAGAGTTTTTATTTTTATAGTGTAATTATTTTAAATATAGTGTAATTATTTTGTATGTAGTTTAATTATATCATTGATTATACAATTAACAGGAGTAAGTTATATAATTAAATAATTGTTTTTAAAAAACCCTCCAGCAATATAATTATTAATTGTATATATTTATTGTTAAGGTATTTGTCAATAAAAATAAATATTTTTGATATAATTATATTATTTTCTAATATATATATTACATTAATTATACGATTAATAGGAGTAAGTTATATAATTAAATAATTGTTTTTAAAAAACCCTCCAACAATATAATTATTAATTTTATATATAAATATTTACTCTCTTGTTAAAGTATCTATAAATAAAAATAAATATATTTTATTACATTATATATATATATATCTAATAACCTAAAAGGGATCAGCCTATTTCACTATTCATTGGACATTTGTCCTCCCTACTTCTCATGTGTATGTGTTTTTTGGTGTTTTTTTTTTCGGGTTTTCTATTTCTTTTTTTTTACTTTACATTTTTCTCTTTTTTTTCATTGTATTCTTGCTTTTTTTTATGATGATTTTTTTCCTTTTTTTTCTTTCTTACCATTTTTTTATTGTGTTTTTTCTAACTATTTTTTTCATATTTTCCCATAAAAAAAAATTTTTTTGGTTATATTTTTTTTTCTTTTTCGACTTATATATATTTATTTGTTATTTATTATAATTATATAAGTTTTGATTTGTTTCAATTTTGTCCTTTGAAAGTTATTTATTATAATTATATAAGTTTTGATTTGTTTCAATTTTGTCCTTTAATTTAATAATAATAATAATATCCGTATAATTTAATAATTTTAATTGTTTTTACATAAATGACAATGATATTTATTTTTTTTGTTAAAATTTCTAGGATATTCTTAGTCTTTCATTAATAATAATAATAATAATAATAATAATTTAATTATTTTTCTTGCTTGCTCTTTTGTTAATGTTTTTTTTCTCTGTATAATTTAATAATTTTTATTGTTTTGACAGTAATGGCAATGATATTTATTTATTTTTGTTTTGTTAAAGTTTCTAGGATATTCTTAGTCTTTCATTAATTATATGTTCTAATATTTATTGAATATTATCTCATAGGAATATATATAAGGAGAAGAAAACATAACCTAGGATTTTTTGAATAAAAAAAATTAATATCGGTATTCTTAAATACATTTAATATAATCATACAATTAATAAATTGGGTAACACAAAAAACAAATTGCCTTCAAATTTTAATTTTGTAATTAACATAATAATAATAATTATAATAATAATAATAATAATAATAATAATAATAATAATTTAATTTTTTTTCTTGCTTACTCTTTTGTTGATGTTTTTTTTTCTCCGTATAATTTAATAATTTTTATTGCTTTGACAGTAATGGCAATTATATTTTTTTTTTGTTAAAGTTTCTAGGATATTTTTAATCTTTCATTAATTATATGTTCTAATATTTATTCGATATTATCTCATATGAATATATATAGGGATAAAAAAACATGACCTTGGATTTTTTGAATAAAAAAATTAATATCAGTATTCTTAAATACATTTACTATAATCATGTAATGAATAAATCGGATAACATAAAAAAAAATTGTCTTCGAATTTTAATTTTGTACTTACACAATAACAACAACAACAACAACAATAATAATAATAATAATAATAATAATAATAATAATTTAATTGTTTTTCTTGCTTACTCTTTTGTTATTGTTTTTTTCTCTCCATATAATCTAATAATTTTTATTGTTTTGACAGTGATGACAATGATATTTTTTTTAATTTTCTTAAAGTTTCTAGGATATTTTTAGTCTTTCATTAATTATATGTTCTAATATTTATTGGATGCTATCTCATATGAATATATATATATATATATAGGGAAAAGAAAACATGACCTAGGCTTTTTGGAATAAAAAAAATAATATCATTTTAAAATTAATATTGAAATTTGGTACTCTTTTGTTTAGATTTATTTCTTAAAAACAAATTTACAATATTTTCATTTTTAATATTTTAAATATAATATTGATGGGGAAAAAATTAAACTAAAAAAAAATACAGATTTACGTAGGTTATCTGCAATTAAAAAATATACGCGTCACTTTCCATTTTGATTACATAAATTTTACCAATTATAATTATAATAAATAAATATTAAACTAATAAAATACAATACATATAAAAACAATAAATTTTCTATATAGATAAAAAAAAACCACCGTATCGCGCAAGTATACCACTCATAGTATCAATGTCCGAGCTGCTACATGTGCAAATAACATCCCATTGCAGTATTAAAATGAAAAAAATAGATAAAAAAATTATTATTTTACTTTTACATGGGAATCAGAGTGATGCTCGGCTTTGCTGGACCTGGCAGGCTCAGTTTGCTCGGCTTTGAACACATATCGAAAGCGAGTGTATTGTGGCACAAAAATCAAGGGGTGGGGGCAATTATTTTGTGGCTGTGATCTTTTTCCATCAACAAAAGGTAAAAAGAAAAAAAAAATGTTGTCTGAATAGAAATACTCAAGTAGAGGGCTTCGTTTTATTTTTCTTGAAATAGAAACACTCTTCAATCATGATTTTCATGCTATAGGGCGATCAATTCATGAACATTCAATCAAATAGAATTACACTCTTCAATCATGGTTTACAGGCGCGATGAAAGATTGCAGCCAAGAACATTCAACGAAGTATTACGATTCCTGCATGTATTTTGATGGACTAAACTCCATCAATCTAAGTTTGATAGTGGAAACTATTGCTGGTGATTCTCTCCCTGTGTGATTGAAAATAAAGATAACTTCTTTATCACTTCTCAGGTCCACAGTCTTCCCTTCGAATGATCGGATACAACACATGGAACTGTTGCTTGGTGACCACCTCTGAGGGGTGCAGAAAGCATATGCAGAGATGGGATAGTTTTGGCAACCTCATTCAAAGATTCTCATTTTTCAGGAAATACAAAAAACCCAACTTCTACTGGAAGAAATTTATTTTCATTTTTTATAATTAATATCAAATTTTGATTTGACTGGGTTTGATAAGATTAGCAGCTTGGCTGAATTATAATTTAAAATTGTATTGCCAAAACAATTAGAAGAATAAGAAGGAAAAAAAGGTAACCCAGATATATATATGAGCCAATTACGTGGCCCACTGCACGAGCTTCACTGCAAAACCCCACTGGAACATCATATAAGAAAGGAGGTATAAATACCAGCAAGGGTATTTCCCAGTGGTAGATGGAGGGCGTCCCCCCTTTCAGGACCGTGGTGCTGAGTGTTCTTAGTTTTGAGTGTTCTAGTGGTATCCGTAGGTTGTCTCCTTTTATGACATTTCGGTTTGATCCCTGTCTAATATGTTTATTATTTCTATAGTATATTACATGTTTATTGGATTTACAGGATATTCAGTGAATTCGAGGAGTAATCGAAGTACGCACAAGCTCTCCAGACATCCTATTAAAAAAAGATATAAATTTCATTTAACTTTTCATTATGTTTGATGATTTTATATCAATAGTAGATAAGTGAGTTGGGCCGAAATAAAATTTTATCCATTAAATCAAAATTTAAGGCAAACATTTATTTTATAAATAGATTGAAAATCTTGTGCTAATAAAAGTTAAGATAAAAAATTAATTTTAACTACATAATAAGTCATGGAGTAGAAAACGCTGTTTGATCATGCGCTATCATAGACCTTTTTTTAACTTAATTATACTTATTTGATCGAAATAAAATAATTTACTAGTAAGAATCTTTTTATCATTGATAATATCTTTTATTTTTTGTCTATATCATTTGTTTAATAAAAACAAAAACATCAATAAAGCATGCCTTGAAATTCAGAATGATTTAAAATAAGGATAAGCAATGATACTTCGATAACTAAAATCCTTCAATCCCACCATCATCTAGTTAGGACAGGCGACGCTTTACTAACTAGAATTTGACGCCCATAAAAGTGGCTAAAAAATAAGACATGTCATTTTTAATAATAAAAAATTTATTTTCAAATTATTTTTCATGTAATAAAACTCTAAGAACCCCGATAAACAAATTAATCAGCCGAAAAAACCTAAAAAAAAGGTATAAAGATACAAATCAAACTAGGAAACAAATTGTCCTGGAACCTTGATCTACTTACTCATGCAAGATGAAGGTTTAAAAGGACTTCAATGGAACTTTCTTTGTTAAATAAAACTCATTGACACCGAAATTAGTTTGTTTTATCGAAATATGGCTAACAAATCACTTTCTTTCTACTTCATTATAAAAACATTGACTTTATCTCTTCTCTTTTAAATCCAAGGATTAAAATGTGAATAAATGAAATGCTAAACTAAAGTTTATAATTTCCAAACTAAAAAGACTAAAAGGTTTATGACTAAAAGGTTCACATAAACTTTCAATTGACTTCTTGAAGATACTAGGCTAGGCTAAAGTGAGCTTTAAGAAGATATTAAATAATTAGGCACAAACCTTTTTTTAATTTAATCCATGTTCTATAACGGCTTGTAGGTGAGCATTCAAACATTACAAATATATTGGAACAAAAAGATTCAGATATACTAGTTTTGACCTTTAACTACTCATTTAGTCATAAATTGAGTTACAAATAGAATTCTAATGTGATTCTAGTTGAATTGGAAACTAAACATTCATATCTTTCCAATGATATATGGACTTATAATTCATTAAAACGATATACAATCATTTTTTTAAGGTTGGGCTTCGATTCTACAATCAAATTGCGAAAACAGCTTCTGTTGTGGCAACTTCTTATAAGATTTCAATTTGACCTAATGATTGGATTAAAAAATATTATTGTTAACATAAAACTACGCAATATCAAAATCATCTCAAAATCAACTTTAGTTCTTCTAAATAAGATTGAAAAATGTGTTTTTCTTACTATAAGATGAAGACTCCCAAGATATTATACTATTAAATACAATTAGATCTTATTTCCTTTTATAGCTAGGATAAATAAGGAGCCCTTGTAATAAAAGGATTTTAGAACATTAAATAAATATTTTTCACACTTGGAAACTATGTTGTCATCCATTAAACATCTTTATAGAACTAGAAAATGTTAAATTAGTTGTTGAATATTCTTAAGTTATTAGAAAAAAATATAATCCTAATAGAAATTCCTCGAGTCAAAAGACAATAAATAACAAAAATTATATTTAATCCAAGATAGAGCATTATATCAAGGGATTTCTTATATATTCTCAACCTAATTCAATTGTCAAATTAAAAGTTTTGTCTATTAACATGAAATTGGACGGCAGATATATTACATTACAATCCCTTTTTGTTTTTGAATACTTATTTGAATAAAAAAAATCCCTCTATCTTAAAAAAAATATTCATTCATTGGTATAATAGATGTTTCATATGCCTCTTGTTTAAGTTTTTGAAAATCTTTTCTAGCCAAAACTTGCCTCCAACAACATTGTTTCATATTCCTTTCTAACATTGTTTTCCCTCTTATCAACACTCTTATGCAAAACATCATTCTCACCATCTCATCGTAGTGCCCGTTTGTTTAAGAGGTGCAAACTGTGTTTTGTTGAAAACGCAGTATGCACCTGCAAGTATGTGTTTGGTAAGCATAAAAAAATTGGTTGGGTTATGGGGTCCACCTATTTTGAAGGGTGAAACGACGTTTCACGGAAAGCAGCAAATTGTTGCTTTCTGTGCGTTACAATTAATTTAAAAATTAATTGTAATAAATAAATATATTACAAAAATATCACAATATAATTTTGTCTCCCAATTCTAATTTTTTTTAAATGATATTTTACGATTGTTCGGGGTTCGCAGAGGTCTTCACGTATGAATTTAGTTTGGATGAAATTACAAGTAGTTTGATGGGAGAATAAAAACAAGTGTCTAATTTACTTGAATTATTAATTATATATTTTTTATTATAATTATTAAATATTTAAAAAACTATATGTGTGTGTGTGTGTGCACGCGCACACGCGTGTTTTGTAATTTCACAAGTTAAAAGCAAAATGAAAAGTTTGATAACCAAACACACAAAACTATTTTTTTTTCAACCTCAAACTCAACCAAATTTTTAACCAGCTTGTTCTGTAATTTCACATGTTAAAAGCAAAATGAAAAGTTTGGTAACCAAACACGCAAAACTCTTTTTTTTTCAACCTCAAACTCAAGCACAGATTTAACCAAAGCAAAATTTCCCTCTATCTTAAAAAAAATATTCATTCATTGGTATAATATATGTTTCATATGCCTCTTGTTTAAGTTTATGAAAATCTTTTCTAGCCAAAACTTGCCTCCAACAACATTGTATGATGGTAGTAATCTAATCATTCATTGTTTAGGCATGGTTGCTCCTCTTGTTCAAGCTTTTAGAGTTCTTTTCTTTCCTTTCTAACATTGTTTTCCCTCTTATCAACACTCTTATGCAAAACATCTTTTTCACCATCTCATCTTAGTGCCCGTTTGTTTAAGAGATGCAAACTGTGTTTTGTTGAAAACGCAGTTTGCACCTGCAAGTATGTGTTTGGTAAGCATAAAAAAATTGGTTTGGTTATGGGGTCCACCTATTTTCAAGGGTGAAATGGCGTTTCACGGAAAGCAGCAAATTGTTGCTTTCTGTGCATTTTTAAATTAATTGTAATAAATAAATATATTAGAAAAATATCACAATATAATTTTGTCTCGCAATTCTAATTTGTTTTAAATGATATTTTACTATTGTTCGGGGATCGCAGAGGTCTTCACGTATGAATTTAGTTTGGATGAAATTACAAGTAGTTTGATGGGAGAATAAAAACAGGTGACTAATTTACTTGAATTATTAATTATATATTTTTTATTATAATTATTAAATATTTAAAAAACTATATATATATGTGTGTGGGTGTGTGTGTGCTCATGCAGCATGCATGACGCTGCGTGTTTTGTAATTTCACAAGTTAAAACCAAAATGAAAAGTTTGGTAACCAAACACACAAAACTGTTTTATTTTTAACCTCAAACTCAACCACAGTTTTAACCAACTTGTTCTGTAATTTCACAAGTTAAAAGTAAAATGAAAAGGCAAAATGAAAAGTTTGGTAACCAAACACGCAAAACTATTTTTTTCAACCTCAAACTCAACCACAGTTTTAACCAAACACTTCACTACTTATTTTGAACCGCAATAAAAAACATTTTTTTTTAAACTGTTTTTTTTTCAACCTCAACCACAACAGAAACCGCAATACCAAACACATTCTTACTCTCCTCTGCATCCTCTCCTCAGAATTCCCAGACATAAAAACACTTAATTGATATTTATTTATTTATTTTTACGTATACACACACTTAACCAAGTAAAAGGAAAAAAAATCCAAACCCTTAATTCAAACTAATTGTTTTGAATCAAATCAAATTCAATGCTTTAGCATTACATTTAAAAAATATTTTTGAAAAAAAAAATATTTTTATTTTATCCTTTAAACTAATGAAAAAAAGATGTTTTTATATCATTTTCATGTACCGATGTTAAATATCGATTTAATATATTCTAAACAAAAAACATTTTAAAAACAATTTCAACTATATTGTCAACAGATATAATTGATTTGGACGCACCCTTAACTTACTCTAACTAGGTTATCTTTTCGTGTCTTAGAACAAAAAAACTCAAAACTCCTTGAGTCTTTTTGTTTTCATAATAAGTAGAAATAGGAGCTTTGAAGGCAAGAAATATATGTCTTGAGCTTCACTCCTAGATTTCACACTCCAATATCCAGCACCAGCTAACTGCTTAGGTCATTCTATTTGGTGTGTTCTTTGCGGTGGATGAGCGTGTTCAAGAAATTTAGATTTCCTTCGACGTCACTCTTCTCATGCCATTTGGTATGATTTTCGTAGTATGGCCACCAAAAAAGGATGCCATTATAGAACAACCAAAACCCTTGGTGTAGAATTTTGAATCGACAATGATGAGTTGAAATTTAATAAATCTATTTTCTTAGCTGTATGAATATATTAAGTGATTATTTGGAAGTGTAGTTAAAATTATTTTTAAAAGTGTTTTTCGTTTAAAAACATATTGAAATGATATTTTTTTTATTTTTAAAAATTATTTTTAATATTAACACATCAAAATGATCTAAACACACTAAAAATATTTAATTTAAAATAATAAAAATATATTTTTTACATAATCACATGATCAAGTCAAGGAAAGCAAATTCACGCAAAGGTAAAACTTAGGTGAACTATAACTTGGAAAAGCTCTCAGTACTGACCGTCCATCAGGAATACATATATGAAAAATAAAAATAAAGAGTAAATTTGAAAAAAGTAATGCCATGCATTTAGCTTAGGGTATATGTTTGTCCATACATTTTAAAAATGTTTTTAAAAATAATTGAAAGTTTTTAATTTTATATTTTAAATTAAAAAATAGCATTTGTAAATTATTTTTATATATTAATATCAAAAATAATTTTTAAAAAATAAAAAATATATATATTATTTTAATATATTTTTTAAAAAAATATTTTAAAAAACAATTTAAAAAACAACTAAAATATTTTTTTATTGCAGGAACCACGCATACAACGCGGTTAGGTTAGCTGGCAACAAGCGAACTTTATCTAACAGGGACCATGATAATAGATGTACAGTGCTCCCTTGCAATGCTTGTAAAGTAGGGGGAAAAAAAAAAAAAAAGCTTGCAATAATCCTTCTCTTGTCATTTTGTCAGACCCTTGCTTTTTGCCACCTGTCTATTATGTTCAAAACTTAAACGTCAAGCCATGCATGTCATCCACCAAAATCACGGATTATGTAAGTTGTTGTTTGATTGACACAGGAGATCAAGCTAGTCAAAATCAAGATTTTGATACGAATTGAAAAGGTCTCTGAAAAATCAGATCATAAGATTGGATCGTAAAATCATAAGATCGTACCCGAATTTGTCCGTACAAAAATCATAAAATCATAGCTAAAATCGTGTGAGAAGAAAAATCGTAAAATCGTATGTAAAATATTTCTGAATACAAAATAACATAATTATGGATATAAAACTTAATTAGTTTAGGTTCATACATGATGTAAAATAACTTCAAAACACATTACAAAATAATTATGTCCCTAAAAGTTCATAAGTTAAAAACTAACAATTTAAAACAAATCTTTAGCTAGCGTACAAGTAATTGTATATTTTTTTTATAATTGTTGTATTTGAAATTAATTAATGTTATTTATTATCTTAAATTAATAGATTTTTTTTAAAATTATTTTTTATACTAACTATTTTTTATGCTTATTATTATTATTATTATTATTATTATTATTATTATTATAACACCTCCCCCGTATATATTATTATTAATAATAATTTATAACAAGTGAAACCCCTTGTAAAGTTAGTATAAAATTAAAACTTTTACTAACTGTAAATGGCTAAATCTCTTCTTCTTCACGCCGCCACCCACTTCAACCATCATCTTCCTCAGGCCTCATCCATTTCTAAGCCTAAACTGCTTCAGTTATCCTCGCATTCCCAAGACAAAATAGAAGCAGCAAGTCTATCCTCTCCTTCTCTTGCCTAAGTTCTTTCTTCTGTTTTTGTTTCTTTGTTATTCTTGCTCTACAAATTCTTTGACGACTGCGAGGATAACAATTTATGGTTTTGTGAAAATTGCGATTTCTCAAATGCAAAATTGAAATTAAGAAAACCCTTCGCACTGTTTTGCGCACAGTAGAATATCATGAACTCGTAAAATCGAACCGGAATTGAAATTAAGAAAACCCTTCGCCCTGTTTTGCGCACAATAGAATATCATGAACTCGTAAAATCGGACTGATCCGGTCCGATTTTAACCGAGTTTGACCGGTTTTGGTTTTTCTTCCAGTCCAACCAAGTTTGGTGAGCCAACTCGCAAACTCGTACGAGTTTGCGAGTTGACTCGCGAGTTTGACTACCATGCAGCAGATTAACAAACAAATCAATATCTAGAGGACAAAATAAAGAAAAAATTATGTTTAGCAAGGTTGTTGTTAGTTGAGATTCACGGATTAAGGCAACTATGCACCTAAAGGCGGAATTGATGCAAATACAATAAATAATGCAATCTTAAAAATAATTACTTTAAAGTAAAGAGATAAGGGAAAGAGATTGCTAACTCGATTTTTAACGTGGTTCGGCAAGCCTACGTCCACGCCTCAAGTACCAACCCGTACTTGAGTATTGTACTCTTTACTAATCCAAGTAACAAGATTACAATTTCCGCTTGATGAATCCACACCAAGACTTTACACCACTTGAAGATATGCCCTCTTCAAGATTTTCCTTTCCACTTGAAGATGTCCCTCTTCAAGATTAGCCGCTTTAGTGCAATCTGCCATATCAAGCGGTCGACCGGTTCACAACGGACAAAACCAAGCGGTCGACCGGTTCATGCAGAAATCTATTTTGACAAATTATCTTTTCTGAATTTCTTGAACCGATTGATTATGACTTAAACCTTTTAATCATCAAATCCTTTTAATGCATGCAATGTGAAGTGTGTGAGTTCATTTTAATTTGTGCTATCAAGATAGAAATTGAGATTTACATAAAGCACTAAAATGAACACTTATTCTAAGTCTTCACTTGCTTGCATCTTGGACTTCTTGGAGTGATTTCTTCGTGTACTCCGTTATGCTTGTTGATGTATTCTTTGTATAAAACCTGTTTATAGCTTAATCTCATCCAAGCATATTATTAGCCCATTTTCTTTTTATTGTTATCATCAAAATATATAAAACATACAAAGTATGACATTATATGTCAACACATTGTTAGTTTATAGGATCAAATAACTATAATGTTCTGAAATAAATATGATTGGATATTCCAGATGCATTTTATACTAAATTATGTTGAAAGATTAAGGGTGTGTTTTGTATTGCTTTTGTTTTTGTGATTGAGATTGAAAAAAAACAATTTTAAAAAAAGTGCTTTTACTATTGTTTAAAATAAACAGTGAAGTGTTTGGTTAAAACTGTGGTTGAGTTGGAGGTTGAAAAAAAAAGCAATTTTGGGTGTTTGGTTACCAAGATTTTCATATTGCTTTTAACTTGTGAAATTACATTAAAATATATATATATATATATATATATATTTTATAAATATTGTAAATTTAATAATTTTTGACATCAACACATCAAATTTATCTAAAAACACAAAAAAATTAATTTAAAAAAAATAAAAAAAAAATCATTTTTTTTCAAAAACTTCTCCCAGACACCCCTTTAGAATCACACTCAATTAAAAGTTGAATGAATAATAAAGATGAGATTCTGTTAACGTTAAGATTACATTAACTTTATTATGATAATTATTATTATTATTAATGAATTTAATTTGCATATGTCATTTTTTATAGGAATTTGACTACATTAAAATGAATAATCAAATTTAGAGAAAACATGATTTAATGGTTTTACTGAAATAAAAAACAATCCAACGAACGTATATGAGAGAAAGAAAAACAAAATATATGGAAAATAATAGCCTGAAAAATAATAATAAAATTCAAGATGGAAAATTCTGAATAGTAATAAAGAAAAATCCCAATACCTTTCGTGCTTATTTCACATTTTGTTTTAAAAGTATTTTTAAAAAAATAAAATTTTTATTATTTTAAAATTGATATTAAAAGTATTAAAAAAAAATAAAAAAATAACATTATAATATATTTTTAAATAAAATTGATTTTTAAATGATTTTTAAAAAATAAAAAACATCATTTTGATGTATTTCGGCACGATAAGCACTTTGAAACGCAATCGCAATCGCAAAAGCATCAATTTCCAGTTTTTTTTAATCGGCGTTTTGGACATAATTTGGTGTGGGTCCCACACAAAAAAGTTCTTTTTTTTGTTAACCAAACACCAAATTACGGTGCGATCTGTGAATCGCAGATCGCACCACAATGCCAAACACCCTCTAAGTCATTGGTGATTTGTATGAATTACCGTTAAAGACTAAATAATTAGATGATTTTTTTTTGACAACCCGGACTTGAAGCGTGCATTCAAAGTTAGAAAGAACAAATATTTAGCTGATATTCGCATAAACTTTAAACAACATTATATGTATCTAACAAGATCTTTATAATTCTTGCATAATTTTTAAATTTATCATTTTTATTGCGTGTATGAATTTCAAGAACCCTACAATGGTATCAGAGTCTAGTTAGACAATTAAAGCATTTTTATAATATATAGAGGTTATATGATCATGTTTGATTAACAAGTGAACACATTGCATAACAGTATGACATGTTTCAATGTTATGACCGATCGTTCTTGAATGATAATCATTTTTTTCTTAGGTTTTATATCAACAAAGGTAAAGGTAAGGTTGTTGGAGTAGATCATGAGAAATTCATCCTATTTTAAGCAATTGTTGGTGTAGTTTCTTAATTGGTTTACTAATACAAAAATGGTAGATTGGTGGGAAATTGATATAAAGAATATGGTGGTGCTTAGTAAAACATTATAACCACAGTGCTTGAATTTTTTGGTGAGGAATAAATTTAATAAGGTTTGGTCATGTTATTTTGGGTAAAATAGAGGTAATATGACTTTTTGTGCTAACTGTAGTAATCGTTGTTGTAAAAGTTATAAGATATTAAAAGTTATTTCAAAAGTTTATTCCAAATTGAAAAGGGAAGACTTTCATCAAGTGTTTATATAATAAAACTTGAGATGAGATAATAACCAACAAATAAAGCCCATAAAAGCTATACCCGATATCCTCATTTTGTCTAAGCTATTACTTGGATCTTTCATCTTATGGTTTATTAGTTGAAATAACAAGACAAGTTATATTCTTGGAGGCAAGAAACTTGGTATTGAGTTTATGGTTAAGAAAATCTCTCTCTATTTATTGCAATGTTTTAGTCTCTTATTGGAATTGTGGTGGGGTATATGTTATCATTTTACCATCTATTTCTTCCTGAAAAATATCATGACTTTGAGTCAAGATTTGATCTTTGCAAGGCTTGCCCGCTATGATATTATAATGTGAAAATCTAAGAAAATGGTCTTTAGCTCGGTTGAAAAACCTTAATAGGTTGAACCAAAGCCTTCAAAGTAGAAAAGAAATGATTAGGGTGAAGCCTTTTCGTTCTACAAATCTCAACAAACTAGATTCAATGTGAAAGTGTAGTTATTTTCACAAGTTTGCCTAGGTTAATTACCATTGAAACCCCTAATCATAACCTATTATGCAATGTGCACAAGAGCATAAATCTATATCAAATAAATAAATAAATAAAAATACATTCATAAAAAAGAAAGGAAAATGTAAATAAAAAACTAGATAAAATCTAAACATAATTAATCAACAAATTAGACATATAAAGCTTAGACCTGATAATCAAGATTGTCCTTGATGAAGTTGTCATTTTGTCATATCTAACATCATGACAAAACTAAATATGAAAATTAAAGATAAATAAAGAGTTGTCACATAGATTATAGTAATTAAAAACCCTAACTACTCTTCATAATTAAGTGGTTGTTTATAATAAATAAAAGACTCGTCGTCCTAAATATCTTATATAAGGTAAGTTGCTTGTATGTTTTTAATTTGTAATAATTTACATTTAGGGTCTTTCTGGTAGTTTTACTAAATTCAATATGGATTTATATAAAATAATTTGTGAGAGGGCCTAATCTGAAAGCTCAATTCTCATTTGTAAAACATAGATCTTAGACCCAAGAGGATGGTGAATATTGAATTGAGCTTTTAAGCCTATTTCCTTCATTATATCCCAAATTAGACATGTAAGTCATAATTTTTTGAGGTCAGGGTGATCAAGTCCAAATTAAGTACCAAAAAAATATAAAAAAATATCCAAGCACACATTTTAATCAAAATAAAATTCATTAAAAAAAGGTAAATAAAAATAAATGAACCAAAAAAACAATAAATAAAATAAATTTGGAACTAGATATAAAATAAAGATCATGCTCCTTCTTTTTATTATTATTTGAAAAGTGATTCTAATCATTATTTAATACAAAAACTAAGTTGAAAAGATATTGTCAAAACACCCATCAACTCAAATACTCGGATTCATTAAAAAAAAGGCATTTTTATGGATTATAAATAAACAATTATGAGTAGAGATACCAAATTAAAGATTCTAAAGACCGATTCTAGGCACAATCACAAATACAAAATCAAAAAATATTATTATACAAAATCTTTCCTACCATTTTTTAAAATAAAAATAAAAGAACATATTCAAAAAAAATACTTCTTCATGAATTTAACGAACCATAGGTGTGCAATCATCTAACAAAACATGATATTTATCAGTACATTTAAACAAGATGATGACTAATAGCCTATTTGTTTTACATTTCAAAATTTCGAAATATTTTTATTTTATTTTTAATAAGAAAACCCCACAATTAATTTTTTTTAAAATAAATCAAATTATAATTCATTGTACATCTCATTTTTTTTAATTGCATGAATCCTAATCTATTATGCAAATATAGTCTATTTCCTTGAGGACTCTTGCTTTTGAGGTAATGTTTTGGAATGTGATTGAGGTTGAATTTCAAAGTGTTTTTTGTTAACAAATATATCAAAATAATATTTTTTTATTTTAAAAAAAAAATTTGATATAATCACATCAAAATAATCTAAAATTATCCAAAAAATAAAAAAAAAATATTTTTTGTTCAAAAGATCATTTAAAACTCAGTGTGAAACAGGCACTGAGTCTTCTAAGCAATTACATGAATTATCATTGTAATTTGTTGGAAAGTCAAATATGTAATATCCTTTGTATCATTAACAAGTATTTGTTTCTTGTTTAGAGTTCCTTAATTATAGTTAGTTTCCTTAGAGTCCTGCTGAATTGTAATAGCTATGACAGCTTAAGTATAGAAAGTGATAGACTTAGAGTCTGTATATATTTGCACTCAAACATCAATGAATACACAACACAAAAACTTTGTTTTTCATTCAATCTTTTCATGGTATCAGAGCAAGAGTTGAGATCCTAAAACTCATCTTTACACTTCAATCTCTCACGTAGACATATTCTCGTTCTTTTGATGTCATGGGTAACGATGAAGTCCTACAAACACCTCTGTCAAATTCTGGGAATATTGCTGCCTCCTCTGGTTCGTCAAAATCATATTTTTTTTTATCAAATTACTCCAAATCTGACATCTCTAACATCTCGATTCCTTACTTTACCCATCACTCGAATCATCCATGATTGGTTCTAGTCTCCAAATCTTTGAATGGAGATAATTACTCTAGTTGGAAGAGGGCTATGACTTTAGCCTTGAACTCCAAAAACAAACTTGGATTTGTCAATCGTTCTATCGAAGTTCCTTCAGATAAAGATGACCCTGAAGGCTATACGACTTGGTCGCGATGTAATGACATGGTTCATTCTTGGATCGTGAACACCCTAAATCCAGAAATTGCAGACAGTGTTATCTACTATCCAACCGCTCATGAAGTTTGGGAAGATTTACGTGAGCGATTTTCTCAGAGCAACGCACATCGCATCTTCAAAATTCAGTGAAATATCGCTTATCTTCGTCAAGAACAACTATTTGTCTCGTCCTATTACAAAAAGTTGAAGGGCTTATGGGATGAATTGGCTTCATATTCAGACACAACATATGGAGCACAAGCAGATCAACAGAGATTAATGCAATTCCTAATGGGTTTGAATGAGACTTACTCTGCAATTCGCGGTCAAATCCTTATAATGAATCCCTTACCTTCTATCCGCCAAGCCTATTCTTCAGTTTCTCAAGAAGAAAAATAGAGGCTCCTCAACGTTACACAAACTGAACTTGGTGGGAGCGTTGTTATGGCAGTACATCATAACAACTGGGGAAAACCAAGACCTTCACGGGACCAAATAATCGGTCCCCAGCAAACCGCTCGTCTCTGTCTCAAGATAATTGACCGCAATGAGAACGACGATTTGACCTAGATCGACATCGTTTTGGAATTGGAAAGGGAAGAACACAATTCACTCACTATGGCGAAATGGGCCATTGGGTTCACAAGTGCTTCCAATTGCACGGGTACCCATCGGGACTCCGAAAGAATAGAATGCATTTAGGCCCAATTTCATCCCATAATAGAGGATTTTTGGCTGCTAATCAAGTATCAGAGGTATCACAGAACAAAGAGGTAAGGCCTACAGTTTCACTATCAGAAACCCAACTCAAGCAACTTTTGTCACTACTTAACAATCAGGAAGACAATTCTAGTTCCAAAGCAAATGCAGTAACAAAGTTAGGTTTGTCAAAACTCAAGTCTCAAAATTGGATTATAGACAGCGGGGCAACGGATCATATTACCTCTTCATCCAAGTTGTTGAATAAAAAAAAAACTACTCATTACCACTTGTGTTACTGCCTAGCGAAGACAAAGCGAATATTATTGCGAAAGGATCCTTGCCTCTAAATTCGGTCTATTATCTATATGATGTGTTATATGTGCCTACATTCAAATTTGATTTAATGTCGGTTAGTCGTTTGACAAGGAGTCTCAATTACTTAGTGACTTTTTTGCCTTATTGGTGTATTTTGCAGGATCTGACTACGAAGAGTAAGATTGGTTTGGGTAAACAATGTAACAGACTATATTATTTGGTGGCGTTAGCAACAGAAAAATATTTGACCAACCTTTCCTCATCCACAAACCAACCAACATGCAACTTAACCATTTCATCCACCGACCTCTGGCATAGTCAATTAGGGCACATATCACCTTCTCGCTTAAGTTTTATTGCTAAGAATTTTTTAAATTTTTCTGTTGAGTCAAAAAATGCTTCCCATACATGTCCTTTGGCTAAGCAGAGTCGTCTTCCTTTCGGCACTAGTACTATTTCCTCTATAAAGTCATTTGATATTATTCATTTCGACATTTGGGGTCGTTATCGACATTCTTCTATTTTTGGTGCTAATTATTTTCTTACCATTGTCATTGAAGCACACTAATTTTAAAACATTTTTTAGTTATGTCTTCAATCAATTCAAAACTTGCATTAAAATTTTTCGAAGAGATAATGGTAGTGAATTTATCTCACTTCGTTCTTTTTTTCAAGAAAATGGTGTCATTTTTCAACATTCTTATGTTTATACTCCTCAACAAAATGGGGTTGTGGAACGCAAACATCGTCACATCTTACAAGTGGCTCGTGCCTTAAAATTCCATGCTCAACTTCCTTCACAATTTTGGGAGGAATGTGCTCTCACCGCAGTCCACATCATCAATCGGTTACCTTCACCAATTACCTCTTTCAAAACTCCTTTTGTACTTCTTTATTCAAAACCACCCTGTTATTCTCATCTTTGAGTATTTGGTTGTCTTGCTTAAGCCACCAACGTCCACACTGCTCACAAATTTGATCGTCATGCACTGCCTTCTATCTTCATTGGTTATCCCCTCAGTCTGAAAGCATACAAATTATTCAATTTATCAACTAAAAATATTTTTACTAGTCGGGATGTTAAATTTCATGAAAACATTTTTCCCTATGCCTCTACCAAGACTAAACCCACTGCATCTCTGTTGGATCACAATTTGGTCCCAATTCCCTTATTAACCCATGATCCTTTTGACCCAACCCATTATCCTATCCCCACTAAAACTCCACCGCCTCCCATTACCCAAACAGACCCCATTACCCGAACAAATCCCAATTCACCTCTCACACCACACATTACCTAAGACCCACCATCTACAGCCTCCATCGAATCGGCGTTGTCTGACCCATCATCACCAGCCAACCCATCCACCCTCTCCACCCACTCTCTTCCCTCACCCGAACCATACATCCTCCCTCCCGAGCCTTCTTCTCCACCAATCAAACCCACCCGTCGATCCAACCGCCCGACTGTCCCACTAATTAAACTCAGAGATTATATCTGCTCCACCGTTCACTCCAACCAATCGACTACCCTCGTTCCAGTTCCAACCAAAGGTACACCCTACCCACTATCAAATTTCATTTCATATCATAGATATCATCTTGCTTATCAATCCTTTGTTACCCAAATTGGTAATGTCATGGAGCCCAAATCTTATTCTGAAGCAGCAGGTAACCTTGAGTGGCAAAAAGCAATGAATTCAGAATTATGGGCTCTGCAAACTAATGGCACTTGGTCCCTCACTCCTCTTCTGGATGGTAAGACTCCCATTGGTTGTCATTGGGTTTTCAAGATCAAGCATAAGGTCGATGGTTCAATTGAGAGGTGTAAAGCACGACTTATGGCAAAAAGGTTCACTCAATTGGAGGGGATTGATTATCAGGATACTTTCTCTCCAACAACCAAGATCATCTATGTTCGTTGTTTGTTGGCTATGGTTGTTGCCTGTGGTTGGTCCCTTCATCAACTCGACGTGAATAATGCCTTCCTTCACGGTGACCTCGACGAAGAAATTTACACGTCTCCACCGTCGGGGCTACGGAGACAAGGGGAGGAACACTTGTTTTGTCATCTCCATAAGTCATTATATGGATTGAAATAGGCATCTCGGCAATGGTTTGCCAAATTCTTGGAGGCTATTCGTTCAGCAGGGTATGAACAATCGAAAGCGGATTACTCTTTGTTCATCATAAGAAGAAAAAAAAAGCAAGTCTTTCACTACTCTTTTGATATATGTTAATGATATTCTAATTACTGGCAATGATCCCATGAGTATAATTGATATCAAGAAATTCTTGCATAATAAATTTCAACTTAAAGACCTTAGCAAATTGTAGTATTTCCTTGATATTGAGATTTCCACATCTAGGACTGGTATTTTTATTTCTCAACGGAAACATGCATTGGAAATCATTAAGGATGCAGGTTTATTAAAGGCAGCCCCCATCAATACCCCCATGGAACGTGGTTTGAAACTGTCTGACAAGAGTGAGCTGCTAAAAAATCCAGAACGATATAGGTGATTGGTTGGGAGATTAATATACCTCACGGTTTCTAGGCCAGGCATAACATATTCAGTCCAAATATTAAGCAGGTTTATGCATCAACCTCGAAAGGATCATTCAGAAGCTACTTTACGGGTTGTGCATTATCTAAAATTTGTACCTGACCAAAGCCTCTTCTTCTCCTTAACCAATGATCTTCGGCTATGAGCTTACTCTGATTCAGATTGGGCAGGATGCCCTCTTACAAGAAGATCAACTATAGGATACTGTGTATTCCTAGGGCCTTCGTTAATTTCATGAAGGTCGAAGCGCCAAAAAACAGTCTCCCTTTCTTCAGCCGAGGCAGAATATCGTTCAATGACAGGAGCTTGTTGTGAATTGACATGGCTTCGTTACTTACTTAAAGATTTGGACGTGTTGCATCAAGAATCTGCATCAAGAATCTGCGTTATTATATTGTGACAATAAGGCTGCAAAACACATAGCAGCGAATCTTATTTTCCATGAACATACAAGACATATAGAAATGAATTGCCATTTTATAAGGGACAAGATTCAAGACGGTTCTGTGGAAACAAGATTTGTGAATTCTGAAAATCAGCTAGCTGACATTTTGACGAAGGCTTTGGGAAAGGAATTCTTTATACCAATGGTTCGCAAGTTGGGATTGCAAGACATCCACTCTCCAACTTGAGGGGGAGTGTTGGAAAGTCAAATATATAATCTCCTTTGTATCATTAACAAGTATTTGTTTCTTGTTTAGAGTTCCTTAATTATAGTTAGTTTCCTTAGAGTCCTGCTAAATTGTAATAGCTATGACAGCTTAATTATAGGAAGTGATAGACTTAGAGTCGGTATATATTTGCACTCAAACATCAATGAATACACAACACAAAAAATTCTCTTTTTCATTCATTCAATCTTTTCACAATTGATATCGTTTTCCCAATCAATCATAACTCTTAGGATGGTTGTTTTAGGGACAATCCTACAAATAGATTTATAAAGTAAATCATATTTATTTTGGTTCAATATACTTTTTTAATTGATACAAGTTTAAAGAAAGTATTTATAATCTTCATTTCTTGATGTTAACTGTTTTCAATATTAATCTAATGGAATATAAACAAAAAAAAATGAAATCATATATCTCATAATTATTTAAGGAATTACATTTTAAAAAAATAGAAAGGATAAACTTGGGGCAGAGCAATCATTGGAGCTAACGAGCCAGGAATCAAGCCCTGGCATGCCTACTAGTTTGTACAGAAGCTAGGAGAAAAGTATTGTCGAAACGTCGTTCACATTGATGACATGGCATGTAACATTAAAGGCCCCATGAGCCTCGTTGGTCCTGGAGAAACGCGTTAAATAAATTTCAAAGAAGTTTTTTTGTCCGCTTGGTTTTCAAACTCAAAAGGACATCAAAACGCCTTCCTTGACTTGTTCAACACAAATATAACATTTATTTTTAAAAATATTTTTGGTATAAAAATTATTTTTGATACCAGCATGTAAAAATTATTTAAAAATATCAAAAAAATAATTTAAAATAAAACAAATCATTTAAAAAAAACTCTTTTAAAATTCAGTATCAAACACTTGGAAGCTTTTCATAGAATTTTAAATCCATGCATCCCTGTGAAGTTATATAATTCTAAGTCCTAACGTCTACATATTCCTTGCGATGTGGGCCGTCCTAATGTGATGGTATTTTTTTTAGCAAATTGTCCTTTTTATAGGCTTCGCTTTCTAACGACGATGATTGAGAAATGTAGCCATCTAAATTGTCGTTGATCCTTAAGTTCGGACACGCAAATGGATTTATTGACCAACGCGTCCTTCAAATCGTATCATGATCGACCTTTGTGTTAACTCGGTCAAATGACACCGAATTATATTTTAAAAAAAAAAAAATATATATATATTTTTTTTATTTTTATATTAAATTAAAAAAAATAGTACTAGATTTTTAAAAGGAAATTCATGCTATTTATGGCTTAAGTTCTCCTCAAAGGTTCCTTAATTACACTAGCATTCACGGGCTCTACTACTCATGTCTAGTTGCATGTAGATCCTTAATTTTTTGGTCAATTCATTCTTTTAAGAATCTATATAATTTGTTAGGTAATGAAGAACACTGCCAGATAATTATCTCAATCTCAATCCTTAAAAAGGAAAAACCGAAGACTAAGATTTTCTAACCTCAAAGTAACATAACATGTTCTAGGCAACACCATGTCTATAAAATAAAATATTAGGAGAGAATGGTAAAATATAGAATGTTCGCTCCAAATATTAACCATGCTTTAAAACATGTCAATCACTTTAGTAATTAAATTCAATTTAAAAACCTTTCCTAAATTCCATAGATTTTTTTGGAATAATTTGTGAGAAACTCCTTTGAGCTCTCAAGGACCTATTTAAGCATAACATCCCAAATAAAATTGCATACGTTTACTCGTTTCAAAAGCTACAAAGATTGTATTTCCAATGTTAATGTAGAAATTATAAGCAACGCAATATCTAGGGAATGCCATGGCATTCCTTATTAGAAAGACTTTTAAGACTACATGGTTTAGCCTCTCATTGAGTGCCATTTTATTTAGCTCTAGATTTCAAATCCAAGGTTTATCATGATTTTCAATTTCCAATAATATTTTTTTTTTAAATCGATATACTTTTTATCTATAGAAAAGTAGTGGCTAGATCTAGCCTTTTGTCAAGTCGATCATGCTTAGTCTACTAAAATTGATTGATTTGTTCTCTACAGAGAAGTCCTAATATAAAGACATTTATTGTTGTTCTATCCTTAGAAAAGGTTTTAGTACCCTTAATTTTCATAAATCACTTTAAATTTCTTGACTTACACTAATTGTTATTGATATTCTTCAAACACCTTTTCACAACATAAACCATCCATTGATTGGGCTATTATGATCTTTTTTAAATAGCTAACTAGGCATGTTTTGCTTAAAGGTTAATAGCAGATCCCTTTGATGTAAGAATGTTGATATTGCCTTGTTATAATAAAGGTTGTCGCACCCCATCACGAGAGCGCGGCGTCGCGGCAACCCTCCCTGCAAGGTGGGGTTTTCATGTGTTGGGGGTATTATCTTTATTTTTGTGGAAAAGGGAGTCGTCATCTAGTATTATGTTTACTAGAAAACCTAAACTAGTCTTTCAGAGATTCTAAGGTAAGGAACTGGTTGCGTAAAAGGAAGGTTTTAACACCCCTAGTACGCCCTACCTAAGGTAAGCTACTTGGTGTTTTTGTTTGTCTTATGATTGCTATGATATTGATCTTTCAAAGAATATAATGGTTAAATGATGATGATGTATTATCCCCACCGAATATTTTGAATATCAACCTCTTGGGATTTATTTATCCAAACACCGACAATGAATAATAGCATATTATCCCCATTGAATATTTTGGATATTAACCCTTTTAGGATTTATTTATCCAAATACCAACAGTGAATAATATAAATCACCAAAAAAAGGTTTTTATAATTTTTGGAATATTGGCCAATACCCTTTGGATTTTACAAACATGTAAAATCCAAAAATACGAGAAATGATTTTTCTTTGCGAAATCCATTCTAAATACATTTTTCTTCAAACTTTGAGATAATATATATTTTTTGAAAAACAAGGGATTTTTTTTTAAAATATGTTAGTGTATTGGCCGTATTTTAAAACCACATTTTGTTTAAAAGTGATATATTTTTTTATTTTGCAAATTTTGTATTTTTGTATTTTTTTTTATTCTATTTTTTCTTTTTTTATTATTTTTTCTGGTCTTCGGTGGGCTGGCTATTAGCCCACCTAGTTTGGGTATGGGCAGGTAGCCCAGCCTATCTCGGGCTGGGCTAACAGCCCGGAGAAAACTGGTCTTGGGCTGCCAGCCCCGGCGTGGGCTGGGTTGGACCCACTACAACCTTGGGACGGGCTTCAACCCACTTACTTATACAGGCTCTAGGCCCACTTTAATTTAGACTGGGCTTTCAGCCTATTTATTTTTGGGCTGGGCTTTCAGCCTAGTCACTCTGGGTTGGAAGCCTACCTTTCCTGTCAGTTGGGTCGGGCGTTGTGCCCGACCCAAACAGCCCTGCAGGGGAGTGAATTAATTCACTCCCCGCGCATGCAAATGGGGAAGAGGAATAGTAAATGGTTTAATTTTCAAGTGTGATGAACAGCGTACCTGTTGATATTGTTGTGTAGAGAATGTAAAGCTGGTTTTTCTGGTAGTGGTGACGTCAAAAATGGTGGCCTGTGGTGGCCGGAGTGGACGTCAGAAGGTGATGGGATGTGCTTGCTGTCGTCGGGGCTCCTGTTGTTGCTTCGCCAGAGAAGGTGAGTGTGCTGCTGGAGTGGAGGTGGAGATGATGGTGATAACTAGGTAGTGTTGGGGAGTATATAACAAGGGTGAGAGAGAGGAAGGGTGGTTGCTGGTTTTCTTAAAGAGAGAAAGGGGCCTAAAACCGAAGGAGACAAGCAGAGCTGGTTGCCGAGGGATATTGAGCCAATTTTGTTATGTAAATTTCTACTCTATAATAGTATTTTCAACAGTTTTCTTCTCTGTTTCAAGACTGCCTTTTCTTCTTTGTATCGTCTATCCCGTTTCTCTGTTTCGTTTTCTCTCTTTTTTCTTTCTTTCTTTTTTTCTCTTCTTTTTTTATCGTCCTCCTTTCTGCATGTGAACGGTGCCATTTTATAGGGAACACGGCAAACCTTTGTCATGCACATTGCATAAGGTTGCTCCCCTCTGAATTTTGCAGAGGACTGGTACGCATAAGGTTGCCTTGTTGCATTTGCAGGGGGCTGAGATGCACGTTGTGTGGCTATATATTGCAGAGGGATGAGGGCTGAAAAGAGCCATTGCAGCCCTCTGTTTCTTGCGTTGTTCAGGTGTCGGAACAGTGCAGGAAACATGCAATTTTAATGTTGGGGTGTAAAGTGCAATGTGGTCCTTAAACTTATAATTGTTTCAATTGCAGTCCTAATCAATTTTAAACCTTTTAATTTGTGCAATTGTATCCCCGTCAGCATTTTGAGAGCATCTTTAGCTTTGCGTGACTTTTTTATTTCGGTCCCTGATTTCTGATTTGCACGATTTAATCCTCGATCGAACATTAAACTCTTAAAATTATTCATATTTGTCCCCGATTTTGAATAATTGGCTTGAATAAATTCAAATTGGCCTCTGAAAATTTTATTCTCATCAATTGAGCCAGAATTAAATTTAAAACTTTATTTCTCATTGACTAAACCCTTAATAAAAATTAATTTGACCAATTTAAGTCATTGCACTTAATTAAATTCTTCAATTGGATCCTAAATTAATTCTCAAACATAATTACACTTTTAAATTGGCCAACGATTAAATCGAACTGGCGCTTAAAATTATAATCATATCTTTTGACTTGATGTTTACGTAGATTTATCTGATAATAAATTATTTAGCCTGTAATCTGTATTTTCCTTCATTTTTGGGCACAAAAGAGGTACGATCGAGCTCTCGAAAAACATCCAAAATTTTACCTTAATTTTTCTACCGACACCATCCCCTTTTATTTTATTTTTTTTTATTTTCGGGTAATTTTGAGGAATGACCCAAAATTGGGTTATGACAAAGGCCATGAAGCATTTATCTTCTCAATTATAGGTTAAGCTAGTGGTAGAAAAGATGGGTAGGCCATTTAATTGATAGGAAATTACTTCTCCACTAATGGGGTAAAAGGTACTTCATAAGTGATCATTCTTGAATTAGGTTGGTCATACTTGAAAATATTGAAATAATCATAAAAGGTTTAATAAATATTTTTTTAACATATTACATGCATCAATCTAACAAACTAGATAAAAGATTAAATTAAGTTAAAAATTAAATTGCTAGTATACTCTTTAACAATTAATCTAGTATTTTAAAGAATTTTAAACATAAATTTAAGCAAAACAAAGACTAATTAACATAAAGCCTTAAAATTGTTGATCAAAATATATTACATGACTAGGGAAGTGAGTAATTATGTTTAGTTCATAACATACAAGCTCTTAACAACATGACAAATTTGTTATCATATCAAAAAGAGTTGGCATGCTTACAAAGCAATATATAAAACTTTGCATAAAATATTGAAATAAATTCTAACATGAAAATTAATTAATTATACATAGAAATTATATATAAATTAAAAACATATAAAACACTTAATTAACGAAGCTCTTAAAATATTATAAATCTAAAACTTTTGTTGTTGTCAATGATAAATTATTTATTTTTAAGGCTTTTATTTCTCCTTATTTGGTACAAAAAAAGTTTTCTTCATTAAGCATCCTAGGATTTCAATAATTCTTTCTTGTTTTAGTGCACTTGTAAATAAATCCAACAAACTTAAAATAATTGTATCCAATGTCTCTCTACATAGTTCTATGTCATGAGGAAAGTAAAAAAACATAAGTTCTATGTCATGAGGAAAGTAAAAAAGAAAAAGAAAAGGAATAAGCTTAAGAGACCATACGAGTTCTATGCCTAGGCTTGAAGCTCGAGCACAGGTCAAGTAAGGCTACGTTATGGGTCATACATGCATGCATGCGAGTTTAAACTCAAAACTCATTTTTCTATGGTTTTAGATTTCTTAAAAACATGTCAACCAAAACTTCTTTCCTTCACTCATAATTTATTAAATCATGTTAAAGAGCTCACGTTTAAGATTAAATCACAATCAAGATTAACCCTAAAATAATTATACCTCATTTTTATTTTGGCCTTAAACAAATTTCCATATTTTAACCATTTTTTAATATAGCAAGTGCCAATTAACCATATTTTAAACAAATTTCCAACAAGAATTTCATTGACAACATCAATTTTTAAAATTACAAATGTTTTTAGTTAGTATTGTTATCACAAATCTTTTATTATCATTTTCTAACTTGAGTAAACATATAATATGCTAATAGACATTTTTCAACTTCAAGTATGTGTATGTGTGAGCCCCCACCCCCCACAATTTCATTCAAAGAATATGATCATAACTAGATAATTGGTCCATACACTACAGGTCGAACCAATAACATTTTAAACATGAGAAAAAATATTTAGATGACAAGAAACTCTTTGATAATAAATTAAACATGGCTCCACGAGTCAACCTTATAACCTCCCATCTTTAATCCTTGTTTAGCTTAAGCTTCAATTAAGTAGTTTAACCTTTACCCTTATATAACCCAATAAACTTGACTTGTCTAAAGCCAACTTAGATAACTAGTAAAATATTGTTTGAATTTAAGAAATGATATTTATATAAAAAAAAAGACAATGATATTTTAGATCGACTCGGATTAACACGAGTTAACTCGCTTAAACCATGATTTAGGTCATTGGGTTTTATAACTTGTTTGTGAAACTATTTTTTTTAATTATATGACAAAATAAATTATGAAACTTAATAATTAGCATTCTTCATTGAGAAACAAAAGTATGCTACTTATGATTTATAAAATAAATTAAGAAATATATGAAATGGATAAGTCAAAATAAATTGTTACCACTAATTACAATTTAAAACAAAAGGCTAATATTTATGGTAGATGTAAAAGATAGAAACACATGTAAATATTTTATAAATTAATTATCAATTGATGCATAAAAGGTTGTGATTAAAAAAAGTAAGAATGAAAAAGAAATGATCATTATTGATTGCTATAGTATTTTAACTGAGTAAAACAAAGAAAGAAAACAAAAAAAATCCCTCCTTTGGAGGTGCATATTTTAAAAAATTAGTAAAGTTGATTAAAAATTTTGGTGGGATAATATAGATAGAAAAATAATTGTGAAATGCCACAAGTTATAAATGTCACGATCAGAAAATATACTGAGGGAGGCGGGTGATAGAAGCATAGTTATTGACTATGTTTCATTCCAGCCGGAATGTTCCGTTCCGTTCAAAAAACTGAGACAAAACAGCGTTGTTTTTGTCTCGGTTTTAATTCCGGTTCGTTCCGGAAATTCCGGCAATATTCTGACTTGAACGCCTTGGTTCCTTCCGGACGTGCCGTTTCGGGTTCAAAATCAATTTTTTTATTTTAAAAAAATTATTTTTGACATCCATACATCAAAATAATTTAAAATACCAAAATATTTTAAATAAAAAAGAATTCAAATTTTAATTATGCTTGTTAAATTAATATTTTTTTCATGTATATACATATAAAATTAATTATATATGAACAGTATGACACCGAAATAGCATGCCAGAACGCTTCGAAACCGGAACGTTCCGTTGTAATCAAAAAACTGAAATAACAACCGGAACGGTATTGATAATTACAAAACACCTAATTGGCGTGGTCTTTCCACTGTGCTCCCTCTCACAGATGATTTTGGATTCGAGCAGTGTATGGGCGAAAATGGCCCTCGGCTGCGCGACAGAAGGGGCTGGGCAAACTGGGCTATTTTCGTTTTTTTCTTTTCCCGTCCTTTTTTTAAAAAAAATATTCAGTTGTGAATAGTGCATTGACGATTTGGTCCCTGGTAATAAGACAAAAAAAGGGTTCCGGCTGAGGGGCACAGACGTAATTGCGCGCAGCCGGACCGGTCCGGTTCGCCGCAACTTTTGATTTTTAATTATTTTTTGAAATGGCTAAAGACAGTTTTAGCCCCTAATAAGACAAAAACAATGAATTGGGTCCAGGGACAGGACAGTAATTGACCCTATTTTTTAATTTAATATTCGGTGTCTGTCAGGGCGTGAGCCACACGCGCCAGGCGGTTTTTCGCCTCACGCCCTCTTCAGGCGGCACGTGCGGCGTGATACTATGGCCGGAAATTGGCTACCGACGTCCAACCTGAGACGTCGCCGCGTGGTCTTCTTCCCGCGGTGGCGCGTGTAACCGAAAAAGGTCCGTGGACGCGGAGGAGGCCGGTTCAAGCCGTCAACCACGTTTCTCTCTCTCCTGCACGTCAATGTGCAGGAGAGTCCCCCATAGTTTTTGACTTTGCACTTCAGTCCCTCGGCTTTTGATTTGATTTTTGGTCCTCATTTCTGTTATATAAGTTTTGATTTAGTTCGATTGGGTCCTCTGATTTTAATTAATTGAATGTCAAAGTTTCACTTCGGTCCTGCTACTTTCAATTTCCGGATTGGTTGTATATAACTCAATTAATTCAGTACACAAGTTTCGATTTTTGCAATTTTGTCCTCTGATTTCAATTGAAAATAAATATAATTTGCATTTCATCCCTTTGACTTTTAATTTTTTAATTTAAGCCCTTGATATTTGATTTTCATTTAAGTCCTTATACTTTTATTCTTTTATATTTCTAGAATAATCCCTACTTTTATCCATGTATATATAAGTGTATTTAACACAATAATAATAATAATAATAATAATAATAATAATAGGAATAATAATAATAATAATAACTTAATTATTTTTTCTTCTTGCTCTTCTATGTTTTTTTTCTTTCTCTCGATAATTTTATAATTTTTTTTTGCCGGTAATAGCAATAATAATTGTTTTTGTTTTTTTATCTTTTGTGAAAATTTCTTGCATGTTTTTAGTCTTTTATTTTTTTTATTTCATTATTAACATAATAATAATAATAATAATTACATTGTTTTTCATGCTTGCTCTTTCTTTAATATTTTTTTTCCCTCCGGATAATTTGATAAAAAAAACTTTTTACAATAATAGCAATAATAGTTTTTTTTAATCTTTTGTTAAAGTTTGTAGGATATTTTTAGTCTTTCATTTATTTTTGTTTCTTTCATAATAATAATAATAATAATAATAATAATAATAATAATAATTTAATTGTTTCTCTTACTTATTCTTTTGTTAATGTTTTTGATTTTTTTTTCGAGGATAATTTAATAATTATTTTGTCGTTTTTAAGGGGTTGATTCATGATTACACTGTGCACATTGTGGCTAATTTAAAAAAAAAGACAAAACTAAAAATACCCCCAGAAAAAAAAATCACAACACGCCTGATCACCAAGCCTATTTTTTTTTATGATCTTTTATAACGTCATTTCCTTATTCTAAAAAATATTATTTATACTTGTGTAATAAATTTTATTTAAAAAATGATACATGTTATCTCATAATCTATCATTTTTATTAATTATATCATATAAATTTAGTATTTTTGATTTAATTTTATTAAATTATATAAATAAAAATATCTGCAGACAACACACGTATAATATAGCTAGTACTAGCTAATACCCCGCTACTGTCATGAGTGACACCATATATTTTTAAAACAAAAATATTAATTGTATGTGTGTTTTTGTTATAATATAAATTTCATCAAAATAATAAATTTGCACATAATTACTGTGAAGTGTAAGTTTTCTATAAAATATATGAATTTTAAATTTATATAAATTTATTTTTAGGAGGTTTTAACTGAAATAATCAACAAAAATTATTATCATCATTAGAAAAGCAAGAAGATTTGTATATTTGAATTATTAAATTCATTGTATTAAGATTTGTTCATTTTATAATTTAATTTAAATCATATTTAAAAATAAAATATAAATTGTGAGAAGACTTGCAATAATCATATTACTGTGTTAATAATAAACAAATAACATAAATAAAAACTAAAAAATATTCAAAATTTAACAAAAGAAAAAAATTATGAGGTAAAAAAGTTATATGATGTATATAAAAAAGCAAATTATTATTACAATAGTCAAAATTATTCTTAATATTATTGTCAAAGAAATTGAAATAAAGAATCATTTAAAAAATATTAACTAAAATAAAGAACGTAGGAGAAAGATCATTAAAAAATGCAGAGGATTCATAGAAAAAAACTGATAACTAAAATTATCATTATCATTGAGCAAATAATAAAATCATAAAAATTATTCAATACAAAAACAAATCAAAATAATAGAAAAACAAATTGAATAAAGGTAAAAGGAAGCAATATTAATTTTAAAATGATTACCAATAAAAATTCAAATTTTAAAATTGAACCGATAAAAAACCCTAAGAAAAAGAAACTAAAAGCATAGATGCATAAACACGAATAAAAATTAAACATCATCAAAATATTAAAAAACAAATGAATTAATATAAAATAAAAAATCAAAAGAATAAGGGCTGAAATTAAAAATAAAATATATAATTAATTATAACTGAAGGATAAAAGTGGAAAAAAATGTAGGGTCCAAAATAAATAAATGATTATTATAATAGTTAAAATTACTATCAAAAATATTATCGAGCAATTCAAATAATTAAATTACCCTGGAAAATCATTACAAAAATTAAAAGATTTGTATAAAAATAATTAAAATAATCAGTAAAATTGTCATTATTTTTGCCAAAATAGCAAAATTATAAAAATCATTTAATTAAAGAACAAATTAAAATCATAGAAAAAAGGAACAAAATGTGTAATGTTAATTTAAAACTAATTATCAAGACAAATTTAAATTTCAGGATCTGAATCGATTAAAAATAAATAAATAAAGATAAAAATTAAAAGCATAAATGCATAAATATCTAAAAACAAACATTGTAAAAAAATGAATTAAAACCAAATCAAAAATTAAAAGAATAAGGACCGAAATGAAAAATAACATATATAAAATTAATTGCAATTAAAGGATAAAATTGAAACAAAAACAATTGGAGGACTAAAAATAAATAATGAGAATTGCTGGCATTGAATAATAAATTAGAAGAAGAGGGATCAAATCAAACTTTGCATATATTACCAATTCCAATTGGAGGACCAAATCAAATAATTCAAAACATTGGTATCGAAAAATTGAAATAAAAAAATAAATGAAAAATTATAAGTATAGGGACTGAAATATAACTATTTTATATAATCGGTTTTAATCGAAGGGCACAATTGAAAGAAATAAAACTTTAATTTCAATAAATCAGTAATAAAAACAAAATAAAAACATCGGGATCGAAATAAACATATATCAAACATCGTGGACCTGAGAGGACTTTGCGCCTCGAGAGAGAGAAAAGGGGCGTCGGAAACAACTCGTCCTCCGCCGCTCACCGGAAGCTGTTTGACAGAACGCAGCGTCGCCGGCGAGAGAGGACGTCCCGACGCATCTTTCGTTTGTCTGAATAGAATTTTTACGGCGGGAAGAAGGAGCACGCACCACCTATATCACGCGTGATGGCCGGATGATGCGGGCGCGTCCGGACGACGCGCCATCGATTAAAACGAAAAATATTAAAATAATAGGTAATGACCGAGGCGCCTCGACCCACGGTTATTTACGTAAAACCGTTGGGGAAAAGACGGAGGTACCTCGCTTATCGTGGCGCTATTTTGTCGTTTATGGGGCTGTTTTCTTCTTTTCACTGTGTAGATAAAGCGGAAAAACCGGTTAAGTCCCTAGTTCTTGTGTTTCTATTTTGTTTTTTCGAGGGCTTTTTCATTAATGTATTTTTCACACCGAAAAAAAGGTGGACGAACTCGCGCGACGCACGGAGAACAAATATTCAATCTACAGTGTTTTGTGTGCATGCGTGCACAATGAACGTTTATACAGTAAAACCGGCACAACGTTTATACAATAGATATAATCAGTGAGTAGCAGGAAGCTGTGGTTGCGGGTATCAGTAGACTGAGAGAAAAGGAAAGAGTAAAAAGCAGGCCAGCCTGTTCCCCACCCTGGTTCCGCTGATCATTGACTTCCTAAACGGACAAATCTTACACCACCTAGCTTCCATTCCCCTCCACGAACACACATTCTATCACTCGCCACGTGGCAATGTGGTATCCATCATTGGTCAATCCCACACATGACGGTCCTACCGCCAGACAAACGTGGTGGGACCGAGCTCATACATTATCATCATGAGTCATGTAGTCGGTTGGACATTACACATTATTTACGAGCCTCATCGAAAGAAAATTATGCGATGTGCACATGTGGGGTCTTACGGAGCAGTGGGTGTTTTGGAGTTCAAGATTGGTGAGTTCTAAAAATAATTATTTTTAAATAGCTTTAACTTACTAGTGTTCAACATTTATACGCTTTTTTCCGGTCACAGAGCTGGCAAATCACGGTAGCTAGCTACTACGCTAGAATTTGGTGTGCAAGAAATTAAAAAAATAAAATAAAAAACACCATATGATCAGAAGACAAGACACGGTGTTGAGAGCTACCGAATTTCCATGTTCATACTAGAAATATATCTAAATAATATTTTTTTATTTTTTTAAAATTATTTTTTATATTAAAACATCAAAATAATCTAAAACACCAGACAGTAAAATCATGAGAAATTCGGAGGCAAGAATTTAATAAAACCCAACTAAATCCATCAAATGGTGAAATTCCAATCAGTTCATGAAATCCCCGTCCCTCCAAAACAATGCAGACTATGAATCGCCCCACCTTTGGCAATCGTTGCAAATGAAGAAAAAAAATTAAAATAATAACCCTTAAAAATGAAAGGAAAAAAAAAAGAAAAAACACGTGTAGCACCACCCTAAACCGCCATCCTACCAGATGCGCACTCTACCGCTGATACTTACGCCGAGTGCACATTCTACCCTTCAGCACATGCATTTTCTTCGACGGAGAATTTCTATGGCGTGACAGTGCTTGGTGGCGTCCTGGACTCTGGTGGAGGAGTTTGACCGTCGGATCCTTTAGATGGATCATCGGATGATTGCCGCAAACCATCATCCGTCTCTCCTCTGTTCATATCCTCAATCATCCTCACAACCTCTTGCATTGCTGGTCTTTGATCAGGAACAGTTGAAACACAAGCCATTGCTATTTGCAACAGCTGCACCATCTCCTCCTCGATGTTATGGTACCTCATCAGCTCCACGTCAAAAACCTCGGCTGTCCATTCCTCGCGAACCACCGACTGGACCCACCTGGGCAAATCAATACCTTCCTCGCCTAACGAGGATTGATTGGGCGCTTTTCCGGTTAGGAGCTCGAGTAGCAGCACACCAAAACTGTACACATCGGATTTGTAGGTGACCTTGCGGGTTTCTACAACTTCTGGGGCGCGGTAGCCTGCTACTCGGCTAGGTGGCGTGGAGGTGCCGAAGAGCGGGTTGAGGCCGAAATCTGATAAGCATGCGTCGTGGTCCGGTCGGAGGAGAATGTTAGATGATTTGATGTTGCCATGAATCACCTTGCCCGCAAGGTGGAGGTGGGCTAGACCTCTTGCTGTGCTCGTTGCTATTCTCATCCGGTTATCCCAGTCCAGGGGAGTGCGGCCTGACCCTCTGCTACCTGAAATAAAGACACGCTTGTTAGTTCCGGCGACCCGGTAAAAGTATTGTTCTTTCTTCAACAGAGAGAATAATATTCTACCCTAACACCATGCAACGTATAATGCCACTCGCAAAAATCTCGACGCAAAATGTGAAAGCAATTACACAAATTGCAAGACGTTACACGACATCCGCTGATTCTTCTTTTTCTGTGGGAAAAGAAAATCGGGACAGCATGATTTGCCCAAACCACCCTTAATCCTAATAAAATACTTGAAGGCCCTTATTTTAAAAGTTTTTTTGACAAAAATTAATTTTTTATTTTATTTTTTAAATTAAATAATTTTTTATATTTTTAAATTATTTGCACTTGGTATATAAAAATAATTTTTAGAAAAAAAAAGAGATTATTTTAATACATTTATAAGCAAAAATAATTTTTAAACGAAAACACAATCACTATGACAGCCCAACCAGTCACGAAGTCCCAGTCCCACAATAAGGAAAAGAAAGAAAGCAAAAGTGACTCCTACTATACAGCTAGCCCATGTGACTGTAGTGCTGGAAAAGCTATAAGAATTCATGAATAGGCGTGCCAGACTCCATTGATAAAAGATACTCCTGGATTACAAAGAACATAATATTCCATGCTTTTTATTATTACTATTACGATTATTATTATTATTATTATATATATATATATACAGCACACCAGAAAATCTAAATTTTGATGAAAAATAAAAGTACAGTTCTTGCATGATGAGTTGTCGATGACGGGCAATGAACTCCTCTGCGTTCATCTAATTAGTTAATAAATACTATATGCCTCGTCACCGCAATGATGTCGGTCGGTAGCTCCGTTGTTAATCATGGGCGTCCCCAAATCATAATTGTGTCGATAATGTAGGTGTAGCATTGAAAAGAGAAAAAGAAAAGGCAAGCAGACAAAACGACAACCATGACGCGCGCGTCAGCCTGCGTAGTTCGCACTCTAAGAATGTTGGTTTTAATTTTGTTTTGTTTTGTTTCTACTCTCCCCTTCTGCCCTTTTCGTCCTCTCCATTGAATGGGGGGGAGAGAGAGAGAGATTAACCATCTGCTCATTAGCCGCAGCTACAGAATTTGCCCGTAATTAAACGAGATTATAAGGAAGGAGGGAGGAATGATCTGCTCGCTGCATTTCTTCCTCAACTAAACTTTTATCCATAGAAAAAAAAAACAGTAATTCAATGACAGCTAGCGCAGGCAATTTAGTCAAGCCAGTTGCATAAAATTTTGACCGAGCATTAAATGAGGACAAAAACTCCATTTTGAAAGGAAAATGTGGTCGAAATTTTGAGTAAAAGTATCGGATGATGAACAGCAACGGAAGAAAACAATAATGGAGACTGAGATTAGAAGTGTAGAGATCAGAAAGCATACCGTGAAGAAGAGAGGACAAGCTACCGGCAGGCATGAAATCAGAAACCAGCAGCTTCTCATCTTTTGAGTAATAGTAAGCTCTCAGTGGAACCACATTATCGTGCTTGATCTTCCCCAAAGCCTCCATTTGAGACTCGAACTCTCTTTTAGTGACCACCACATCTTTCAACCTCTTCACCACCACGGTAGTCCCTTCCTCCAGCACAGCCTTATATGAAGTGCCTACGCTTCCTTTCCCCAGCACCTCCGCAGATGCCCTCAATAAATCCTCCAAATCGAAGCTGTAAATCCCTCCTTCGAAAAACACCAGCTTGTTCTTCTCAGCCTCCGCTGACCCACCAGTAATATCGTCCTTTGAGGATGATGTCCCTGCCTCCACGGGCACAGCGCGTGCCGCCGCTGTTGGCTTCGGAGCTTTCGCGGGCCGACTCCGCTGTTTCCTCCGGAGACATAAAATCAAAAAGAACAGCAATAACAGAGCAACTAAAGCAGAGCCCACTGCGATTAAAACAATTGCAATCGTGGAAAGTTTCTTGGACTTTTTGTGCGATGATGGGAGCGCGGGTGGGGTTTCTGATGGGGATGGAGCCGGGGATGGGAAAAACGGGTTGCAAGAAGGTAATGGGGTACCACAGAGTTGTAAATTTCCAGAAAAAGAGGATGCAGGGAACTTGGACAGAACCAGAGGGATTGAGCCGTTTAGACTGTTGTTGGAAACATTAAAATCTGTCAAATTTGACGGGTTTAAACTTGGTAAGCTACCCGAGAATCGGTTGTTCTGCAAAAACAGCCCTGTCAAGTGGTTCAAATTGTTGACAGAAAATGGGATTGAACCGGTGAAATTGTTTGACGAGAGATCAAGACGAGATACCCGAGTTAATCGAGTCAAGCTCGGAGGAAAATCACCCATAAACACATTGTTTTGGAGATACAGGCTTCGGAGGAGGGTAAAATTAGAGAAGTCTGAGGGGATCTCACCAGAGAGACGGTTCGAGCGAAGACTCAGGACTCGGAGTTGACTCAGCCTGCCAAGTGTGTTTGGCGGAATGGAGCCCATGAGCCCGACACCGGGAAGCCGGAGACTATACACGAAAGACTGGTTAGCATCGCACTCGACCCCGAACCAGGTACAGACAGAGGCATTAGGGTTCCATTGAAGGCGATTCTCGTGAGGAACCTGAGAAAGAAAGGCAAGGAGGGCTTGCTTGTCTTGGACAGGCTCAGAGTCAACTCGGCCATGACTCAGTAATAGCAGAAAAGTTACAAGGATGACAGTAAGAGAGTCAAAAACTAATGACATCTGATTGATGGTACGTTTATCAGGAAGTCTCCGAAAACCAGCCGAGCTTATAACGTTCAGCTCTCAGACAGTCAAGGGTGGTTTTTGGTTGTTTTCCGGTGAGATTCCATGGGAAGAGGAGAGAGAAGAAGAGAGTGGAGAAAGTACTGCTGAGTAGAGTACGTGGTGAGAGAGAGAGAGGGGGGGAGGGGGGGTTGGGTTTTGTAGAAAGTATCACGAGGTTAAAGCTTCGGGCAGGCAACATGAGTGAAAAAATAAAGCGGAGTGAAATAACAGAAACCAGTCTTTGCTTGCCGGCTTCATGGCTCTGTTTGTCAATGCGACATGTTGTTTTTTATTTTTGAAAATTATTATATTTTTAATTTTAATTCTAATTTTAATTTATTTTTTTAATCATTTAAAAATACCCATATAAAAATAATTATTTAACATATTAAAAAAAACACTTTAAGAATAATCACGTGTTTTTTTTATTTTCTATGTTGCTTTTATTTACAGCAAGATAAAAACAAATAGAATCTAATTCAAGTGTACAGAAATTATCAACGTTTTTTTGCTAATATAAAGAATTGAGAATTGAGAATCGAGAATTGACAATTTGATGCATAAACTTTATAAAGTAAATAAAAAATCATATGCGCCAATAAAATATCATAAATATATTTTTAATTTATTTATTTTAATTAAAATGAAAGGAGAGAAAAAAATACAAGTCAAAAATAGACTAGGTGTTTACCCTAGATGACCAATGCTTCTAGCTCATTAAAAAGAAGGTTAGGTCAATGTAACATTCATGTTATACCTATTATGTGGATACAAGAGATTCATATGAGAGATACACTTATATACCTACTCAATAACATTACCTATAATTATTCACATATATTTTCAAATTAACAATCACCAAAGCATTTATAATATGATTCTACAATTGTAAGACTTAAAATAGTATAACATCACAATCTCATATTTATAATGAAAAAAATGAATTCATTGTCATTAATATAACTTCATCCTAAAAAAATATTATTCCTTATAGATTACATTTATGTTTATTACAATGTTTCTAGGACTATCATAAAATACAAAAGTCATATAGCTAAAAGAGAATTCATTTATAGTTTTGTGAAACATATGCAAAACTTGTAAGAAATAAACATACTAAAAATTTAGAATAAAAATTACATCATGACATTTACAAATCATACATTTATTTCAATTTACTTTCAAAATTTTCAGAAATATCATTGTCATATTTTTTACCATAAATATTTTCTTCATCAACCACTTGTAGTCGTATTACAGTAACCCAGACATTTTACTCCAACAATTAACACATAAGCCCTAATCTTTGGGTTAACTTTTTCTTATAGTATTTGACTTAAAATGATGATTTTAACACAAGAATACTAAAAACATAAACTTAACAATAAAGGCTATTATTTCTAACCTCTTGCAAACCTTTTTTATAAGTTAATTTATATAAACAACAATCAATCCTTCATTTAGCCTAGCTTTCATGCCTAAGATATATGTTATTTTGCTAGTATTTACTCATGTGTCTGACTATAAATTGCTCATTATCTCTACACTTGTGGTTGATACATTAATTTTATGATCAAAACTTTATTTTCTCATGTCTAACTTGATGTTAACAAATTTATAGTGTCACTATTGTGGCTGACTCCCCATGCGTAAAATGCATCTATCTTGCTCTCTAAGGAACCTTGACTTATGCACTCAAGCATTTTATCAATAACATTTTATCATTGTAAACCTCACCCTTATGAGCGACTTAATACACGCAACACATGTCTAAAACTAATCTCCACATTGAAACTTCTTGTGTCCTTATCTTTCCACAACATATATGTACAAATAGCTATTCTTAATATTGAAAACAAAGACTTATATAAATAGATGCAAATTAAAAAGATTGAGATGACAATCACCTATTTGTTTCTCGTATTGGTCCTAGTTCTACTTTCCTGAGATCCCACAGCCAATGTCTCTCACGCATCGCCCAAAGTTTTAAATCAAGTTCATTTTTCAAATAACAATAATGAACTTGTCAATATTCTTTTAATAAATATGATTACTTTTTACTCAGTAATACACATACTCTTACATTATCACACATTAAACTTAAAATTTCAAACTTTAAATGTTCCAATATAAGCAATAATATCATATAAGCTTATTTTATGCATACAAACATATTATGTTTCTTTTTTCACTAAACCATCACCTATTTTCCTTAAACAACCCAAAAAGTATCAAAGAAAGTCAAAACACAAAATAGGACTATCAATAAAATAGTCAAAAAGGTCTTATTGTTTTTAAATTGATTTAGTTGTTTCTCAAAATGAATTCTCCAATAATACAAACTCAAACACTACAAATTATAATATTAAAGGATTCAAGAAACTCATCTTTCCTTCTAGTTTGTTAGGCATAATTAATTTTATCATATTTTTTTAAATTTATTCCACCATAACCATGCATACATTTCAACAAGATATAACCACTGTTGTGGTCAAACCTATAAAATCAATATAAGTTTCCTTAATTAAACCTTATACTAATGTAATTTAGACATGTTTTCACAATAAACCTAATTTACCCAAATCTTTCACCATTGACCCTAATTTAAAGATTTGAGGATTTCATCTTTTATTCAATAAAATATGTCCATACTAACGACTTACACTTTTTCTTTGTATGTTCTTCTCTAATCATATAAAATCCCATGAAAAATACCCTTACCCATAAAATTCAAAGTTAGTCAAACTTCTCACGAGTTCTCACCCAAAATATTTCTTTAAAATTTGCTTATTTCTACCAATAAAGCATTATCTTAGGGTTATATTATGTAATCTTTCAAAAGAACACATTTTCTTAATTTTTCATAAACCCTAATTCTCAATAGAATTAGAGATTTTTCTTACAAACTCATAATTTAACATCAACACACATCATTTGAGTTTAATATGTATCCTACCTTATTCTTTTAACTAAATTAAACAAAAAAAATCCCTTTTATTGTGTTTCCTGATTAGATGTGTTTATTTTTTATTTTTTAAAATAAAGTTTTTTTAAAAAAACTTTTTACTCTTCTCTGAATCCCTCATGATAATGATTTCCTCTAAATGTGAGAATAATAATTTATTATCCAAATTGTTTTGAGTAATTCGGTTTTTTTTTAATTATACCCACCCTTATTTACGATGTACACAGCGACGAGGATGAGATTTCAGTGAATTAAACAACTATTTTATTTTGAGTTTGATAAGCACGAGTGACGTCAAAAGATGTTATAATAACAAATGTACCATGTGTAAATATTCAAATATAAAAAATAAATTGATTCCGTGTAAGTTGTGTTTAAGTCATATAAATAACTAATTTATTATATTTAATGGAAATAATGAATAAATATAATTAATTTTTATTAAAAGGTTAACCTTAATTTTTATTAAATTTATTATAAATATAATTAATTTTATAAATAAAAAATTTAGTTTCTCAACTATTTATTGAATTAATCGTTTATTATATACAATGTGAAGCAATAAACAAAATCACCACTACATCTATAAAAAAAACTATTACATTATTTTATTTATAGAAAAGTAATTATTTTCTATAATTCTTATTGAATCATTTTCTTTATATTATTTATAATATACATAATAAAAAATATTTTCAAGTTTTAAATGATAATAACTATTTGTATTTTTGAATAGTTGCTTATTTATTAATATATTTGATTAATTTAGTAAATAATATTATAATTTAATTTTATGAGTTTCAAAGTGATAAATTGCTTTTGTTACATTATACAATATATTAAAAGAGCTCAGTGTTTTACTATAACTTGTTAGGTGAAACACTATGGATTGTAATAATATATTTTTGAGTCAGTTTAGTTTTCGGGTTGGTCGGTTCGGTTGGTTTACCATTTTTTGATTTTTTATCATTATTCGCTCGACAAAGAAAAAAAGGCTTATGGGTGGAGGGGCTCAACGGTAATTGCATATTTTTGGTCCGGTCCGGTCCGCCTATCTTTTTAGTTTTTTATATTTTTTTTTAAAATGGCTAAATACGGATATAGCCTCTAATAAAAATAAAATTGATGACTTAGACACAGGGATATACCGATAATTGACCATAATGTCTTATTATTTTTTTCTTTATACTGTCGGAGCATGTGACACACGCAACTGACAGTATTTCGTCTCATGTCCTATTAAGGTGACGCGTGCGATGTTCTTTGGTTGAAGGAAATGGGAGAGTGATGTCTCTCTCGATACACTGCCGCGTAATCTTTTTCCTGGTACGGTTCGTTTTGTCACACGATGGCTGGTTAAAGACGTTTGCCCTGTTTCTCTCTCTCTTGCACGTAAAAGTGAGGGAGAGGCCCTCGATTTTGTTTCTTTTTCACTTTGGTCCCTGAATTTTTAATTTTGTGTATGGTCTTGATTTATGTTATATAAATTTTGATTTTGATTTAGTTTGATTGGGTCCTTCGATTGAAATTAATTAAATGCCAATGTTTCACTTCAGTCTTCCTTTTAATTTTCGGATTTGGGTTAAATATCTTAATATATTCAATACAAAAGTTTCAATTTTTTCGATTTTGTCATTTGATTGAAATTGATAATATAATTGATTTTCATTTCGGCCCTTATACTTTTAATTCTCAATTTTAATCCCTTTATTTCTTTATATTTTTGGAATAATCCCTACTTTTGTCCATGTATATATAAGTGTGCTCTTGGCTTTGATTTTTAATTTTTGTTATTTTCTTATTTGTTGAGGTGATATTAAAAAAAACATTAGCTCTTAAATTTTATTTTGTATTTATGATCATTTAAATATTGATAATTATGTTTTTTTCTCCCTTGGTTCTTTCTTTTAGTTTTTTATTGGTTTTATTATTTTTATTTTCAAGTCAAATTAATTTTTTTTACTTGATAAGTTTTTTTTTGTTTTCATCTTTTGTTAAAGTTATTAGGATTTTTTTTAGTCTTTCATTTATTTTTATTTTTTTCATTATTAACACAATAATAATAATAACAATAACAATAATTTTAGTTATTTTTCTTGCTTACTTTTTTGTTAATATTTTTCATTTTTTTCCCTCTAGATAATTTGATATTTCTTTTATTGTTTTGACAGTAATAACAATGATAATTTTATAATAGGGTGTGGTTATCTGTTTTATTATATTAAATTTTACATATATAGATATTATATTTTAATTTTGGACCAACAAATCCCATTAATTTTTTTAATCCCAATAATTATAAAAATTGTTTACTCAACCCGCAATGTAGTGGGGTCAGTTTTTTTAATTATAAAGTCAAATGATTTTTTTTTCAGGCAATAATTTTTATTTTTTTATTTGCTCTTTTGTTAATGTTTTAGGTTTTTTTAGCTTTTGATTTATTTTTTTCCTATTATCAATGCAATAATAAGATTAATATTAAGAATTATAATAATAATTTTAGTTTTTGTTCTTACTTTTTTTTTGTTTTTTTCCTCGACTTAATTTAATAATGTTTATTGTTTTGATAGTAATAGTGATAATAATTTTAGAAGTTAAGATTTTAATATTATTGTTGTTATGATAATGTATACTCATCTATTTTATTATATCAAACTTTACATGTTAAAATATTATATTTTAATTTCAAGAGTTATAAAAATTATTTGTTCCGCTCGCAACGTAGGGGAATTAACTAGTTTGTTGCTATAACATGTTTCAAAGTATTTTATACTTTTCAAATATATTTTTTGAGAAATAATTTGCTTTGAATTATGGTGAAAATTAACAAATTATTTCTCAAATATGCATATAGGATAGGACAAGTTTTCGTGAAGATGTGGTGTTACTGAAATTGGGGCATGAGCCCGTATAAATAGGCATCTCCTGTGCTTTGTCATCTTGCGTTGAGTATCTTTAAATGTCACAGGTACTTTTATAAAATATTTTTTAAAAAAATATATTATTTTTAAAAATAATTTTAAATATATTTTCAAATAAACAATTAAGCCAGTATTGATCACTCATTTAGCACTATTTAGGAGTGTGATTGATACTGTTTTTAAAAATATTTTTCATTCAGAAATGTATAAAATAATATTTTTATTTTATTTTTTAAACAAATTATTTTTGACATTGAAAATAATCTAAAAACATAAAAATGATCTAAAAACATAAGAAAATTAATTTAAAGTACAAAATAATTTATTTTTTTTAATTTTAAAAAAATACTTTTAAAAAACAATGTCAAACATTAAACCTAAATACAAGGACATGATCAAAAGTCATTCCATTAAACTTTTGAAAAATACAAGTCCTTTTCTTTTCCATTAATGACAGTATTTTGGAATGTTTTGCCTCCTCTGCAACTCAAGCACATGATCAAAAGTCATTCCGATACCTACAAAATAATTAACATTGTGTCTGCGTTGTTTTAAAGTATTTTAAAATTTATTTTCAGTATTTATTATGTATAAAAGAGATAATACATCAAAAATGAATTCCATTATTATTATTATTTATTAATTAATTAATTAATTAATGTAGTTTTTCGGACCAGTATTTTGACTAATCACGCAAATTCTAAAATTAAGAATTATATAACTATAGTTAAGTTATCCCTAAAGTATAAACAGATTTCATTATTTTATATCATATATAATAATAATTCCTCTCTCTCATTTTTAATGTTTAAAAATCACCAATTCTCATCGACAGATTTCACAATTCTCTCCACGTATCAAATAATTTAAAATCACCAAAAACATTTGATTTAAAATAAATTATTATATTTTTTCTTATAAAAAAATGGAAAACAGACCGTTCATGGAAGGGAAGCGAGACACAAATCTAAGCATATAACAAGCCTGTGGATAATATGAAGTCGTCAAAATCGTATCCAATCTCCCACCATAGAATTTTTACCAGCCCATCAATAACAGACATCCCATCTTGACCTGGTCAATATGCCCAGAGTTCTTAAGCTGGGAAGGGGGGCTGTAACAGGCCACAGCCTGGAGATTTCGTCTACTCAATTTGAGCTTACGGGGCTTTTTAGGGTTTTATTAATTGAGTTAAGAGTCTTATTGACACGTGGCAATACCACACACCCCGTAGACAAATACAACAGGACACAGCTGGCGAGACTGCTGGGTCTTGATTTTATCCTTCTGGGGCCTGAACAACATGACGATGAAGGCAATGGGCATCCAGGACCAGGAGTGTTTTATACGGTGCTTGAAAAGTTTTTTTTTAAAAAATAAAATTTTTTATTTTAAATTAATTTTTTTATGATATATATAGATCATTTTGATTTTTTTTGGATATTCATACAGGAGCGGGAACCACATTACCCGGAAAATGTACTTTGTGGACCAGGACATGCGTAAACCTCCGGTTGTCCCAGGCTCTTACGAGGAAAGATTGTTTCTCTGGCTCGAACTCAGGTCTGTCGAAGCAGAACCCAAGCGCCAGCCGCTAAACCACCCCGGGGACAAATCATTTTGATTTGCTAATATAAAAAATAATTTAAAAAAAAACAAAAAAATATCATTTTAATATATTTCCATATAAAAACATTTTCAAAAACCACACCTGAACGAACAACTTCAAGGTAACTTTCCAATATTTGGTGATTTATTTAATATTTTATTGAGATTCCCGCTTGAACTTGTTCTTATGTCTCTTCATTGTTCCATTTGGTTATGTGATACAAAGCTTATTATAAAGAACAATGATACATACAAGTGACACTGTCAAGCTCACATTTTCGTCTTTACATACAAGATGGCTATATTCTGTTTCAATCCTTGTGCATGCAACATATAGCTGTTCACTCCATCATTATAGTAGGGCTACATACGTCAACCTCAACAATAATCCAATCACTCTTTGTTTACACGTGTCAACTAAATAAAAGAATCAAATGGGATGACAAACATGTATTTCCCACAGCAGCATGTGTGCATCAGTGCTTCTTAACTTTGGAGTTATTGTTACTTAGATACTAGAGATAGGCATTTTGAAGTTCTAATAGTGCTTTCAGGAGTTTTATTATTATTATTATTATTATTATTATTTATTTATCAAAATTGTTGACTTCTTCAACTTCTAACAACTAATGGTGGTCGAGGTTTGGAACAGTAGGTCCATACACGTGGGTTGCCATAAGCTTGTGCAACCACGGTTTTTTCCCCCCCTTTATTTATCTTATTTTTCATTTATTTAGAGTCACGGGTTGGAAGTAAGTCCTGAAACCTCGAGTCATCAAATGAGTTGTCGTCTCAATATATGTATTTTAAGAAAAACTATGTCACCTTGAAATTTATATTTAATTTCATGTGGGTTGCCCCTCGTATATATTTTTATTTTAGATAATTTGGCCAAACTTTCCCACTTATTTTGCTTACATGTGACTTTATATTTTTTTTAACATGATATTAAATCTTAAATATCATATATAAAAAGGTCACAAAAGTCTTTATTATAGTTGTCATTATAACCATCATTGTAAATAATCAATATTTTGATCTTATCGATGATATTATCGTTGCCACAATCATTATTGTTATAATCATTGTTATTACTACAACAATAATCATTATGATAATCAATTATTTTTATTAATATAATTGAAATTATAATTAGTATTTATTGTTATTAATATAATCAAATCCATAATTATTAGCACCATAAGCACTATAATTATCACAACAAATTACAATTGCCATTATCATTATGATTACAAATGTCACTATTATTGTCATGATTATAACATATAAAATTATTATTACTGTTACTGCTTAAACAATAAAAATATTAAATTATCTCGAGGAATAACAAAACTCATAAACTATAACGAAAGAAAAGTCAAGAAAAAATATATTATTATTATTATTATTATTGCATAAATAATAGAAAAAAATAAAATTACATCAAAGAATAAAAAAAACCTAAAAAATTAACAAAATAAAATAAAATAAAATAAATGATAAACAAAAATAAATATTATTAGCTAAAAAAATCATGTTACTTGAAGATTAAATAAAAATAATTAAAAAACTAAAAGAAAGAGCAATGAGAAAAAATAATAAATATTAATTTTCAAATGATAGTAAATACAAACTAAAATTTAAGAATTAAAGTTTTTTTAAAAACACATTACCTCAATAAAAGAGAAAATAATAAAAATTAAAAACCAAAACTACGATCATATATAAACATGCATAAAAATATAGACTATTTCAGAAATATAAAAAATAAAAAAATAAAAATAAAAGATTAAAAGTATAAGGGAAAGAATGAAAATAAAGTATATAATCATTTTCAATGGAAAGACAAAATTGAACAAATCAAAACTTATGTGCTAAAAATATTAAGGGATTTAAAATCAATCCGGAAAATAAAAGAATAAGAACCAAAATATCAATGAAATATATAATCAATTTCAATTGAAGAACACAATTGAAATAACTCAAAACTTATATCACGACAATAAAGACCATATCAGACAATTAAACAAACATGGACAAACATGAAAACACCACAAACAAAGAGGATTTCCGTGTAATTTAGCCTATAGGGGAGAGAAAAGTGAAAAACAAAGTTCAACTTACCACTGTCGGATGACACACACACCACTACGAGAAAAAAGACATGATAGAGTATCCAGTGAGATGCTAGATGAACATTTTTAACAATCTAAGCCACACACGCCCCTGGAAGGAGCATGCGACAAAAAAAAAAACCTTTAGCGCGTCTCAAATGCCCCAAAGTATACAGAGAATAAAATATATGAAAAAAATATAAAATTACCTAAACACCTCTGCATCCAATTCTTGGATTTGATCTTATATGACGGTATATCCGTATTTACATATTTTTCAAAAAAATTGAAATGCATGAAACACCTTGCGGGCAACCCTTGTGTTTTATCTTATTTGAGGGTAAAATAGTTATTTTATTGTACACTAAAATGTGCAATTACCATGAAATGCCAGCTAACAATGATTTTTGTCTTATTAGAAGGTTTTATGGTTATTTAATCGTGCAAAGAAATATAAAAAAATAAAAATACTCATGATTCCAAGGCTATAATTATTATGCGGAGAAGGGATAAAATCATAATTTCACTATTACAATCTATAATAATTTGCGTCTATTGCTATAGTAATTTCGCTACAATAAATGTGCGAGTTGATTTAGCATATTAGGTAATTATATCAAATCAAATGAAAAGAGTTGAATCGTCTTTCCAATTTCCTCTTTTTTTCTCCTTTTTATGATGATAACCAACTAAATATCTTGAAAAAGCAAACAAAAAATTAGAGGATCTATCAATTGGGGTTAATTCCCTTAAATACTCCACTTGAACTTTGAGTGACCACTTGTTTCATTTCCATACCTCTAGCTATATGATAGTGTTTGTTTTTGTTTAGATATTAAGGCTTTGATGTTGTTGTTGTTGTTGTTATAATAGGTTGTTGATATGTTTCATTATATCAAATTTTGCATGTATAAATATTATATTTTATTTTTGAACTAGCAAAACTTATTATTATTTTTTTTAACTCTAGATAACTTGGCCTAATTGTTCCAACTATTTGGGCTAATAAAAATCATTAGTTTCGTATGTTTTCTGTGTGCGTGATATTAAATTTGAAATATTATATATAAGAAACCACACAAATAATTTTTTTAACAAAAATACATTGACTATGAGTTATTTTGATTATTATTCTCATTGTTTTTCTCATAATTGTTAAATTATCATAACTATTATTCGTTGTTATTAATTATTACTAACAATACTATCGTTGACACCATTATTAACTTTAGAGAAAAAAATTAATTTCTTAAGATTTATTCTTTGTATTAATATATTCAAATGTTTAAAAATACTGAGATTAAATTATTAATTTTTTTAAATATAATTTAGTGTATTTTTTATATATATTTCAATGTGTTAATATTAAACAAACATAAAAATAATAATTATCCTTATTTTAAATGTCTTATCCATAATAAAATGGATAAATAAAAAACCAATTTTTTTGAAGTCAAAAAATTTGGTTTTGGCTACGGCAAAATGCAAGGCAAGTTGCTCATATATGTTTTAATTGTATATAATTTGGCTCAAATTTTTCACCCATTTTGTTTTTGTGTGGCTCCGTGTATTTTTTTTATTTATGTGATATTTGCTCTGAAATATCATATATAAAAAACTGTAAAATTTATTTTTTAACAAAAACAATATCTACTGATGAATTATTTCAATTATTATTCTAATTATTGTGATCATGATTGTTCTATTTTTATATTTATTATTGTTGTCATTACAACCATTATTAATTATTATTGGCACTACTATTGCTAATACCATTATTATCATTAGAAAAAGAAATATATATTTTTTAATTTTAAGATTTAAAAATATTACATGACAAAAAATATTATTATCTTAAAAAAATTATTTCACTTGAAGAGTAAATTAAAAAAACAAAGAGGAAAAAATAAGAAAGAACAATTTTCAAATGATTATAAACACATATTTTATTTTTATGAGGATCAAAATAAAAAACAAATGTATGATTAATTTTACTCAAATGACAAAATTGACAAAAAATCCAAATTTTTATACCAAAAATATTAAAGGATTTGACACGAATTCTAAAATTAAACGAATAAGGACCGAAATGAAATAAAAATATGTAATCAATTCAATTGAAAGATAAAATTGAAACAAAACAAAACTTCTTTACCGAAATGATTAAGGGATTTCAATCTAATTCCAAAATTAAAAAAAATAAAGATTGAATTGAAATCTCAGTTTACAATCAATTGTAATTGAAGGATTTTATTAAAACAAATCAAAACTTCTATAATAGAAAAAAACACTTAAAATGTGAGGGCATATTCGTATTTAAATATTTAAAAAAAATGTGAAATTGCAGAAATAGCTCCAAGGTAAGGGTAAAAAAATTATTTTACTAATAGAATCAAAATGTTAAATTAAACTGACACTGCCGGTGGCATTTCTGTTTTTTTTTTTTCCTACTTCTGTGTGGTTTGTGTGGTTCATTGGTTTCCACGACTCCCATATTTTCATATCCGTGGTAACCCCGACCACTCACTTCATTTCAGAAACCGCCATCTCTCTACTACCTTCAATGGCGTCTATGTCCAGATTGGTTCTCCAAGACTGCAACTTACTGCCATGTCAAGCTATCTACAAGCCAAGCTCTTGTTTCCCATCCAGGAGACTAAAAACTCATCAGGGTATGCTTCATTACATTCGTTGCTCTTTTTTTTTTCTTGCCTCTTTAGCTACAGGTTTTTGGCTACTAAGGATTGCTTGCTTTGTTTTTGGGTACATGGGTTTGCTTTGTTTATCCACTTCCAAACATGTATATATGCTTTCACCAACATTTCTGTTGTTAATATGAATAATATAAGATCCAAGAGGTGGAATTTCTGTGCCCGGGAATGGAAGAATTTGGACAACTCAAAACAAGCCGAGGAGTCCAACTGTGGCTCTCACAGCCCTTTCATCTTCTTCAATCATTCACTCTTCAAGGTATCTTCTGTAACGGAGTGCTCCATCACTTGGTTTTATTGTGAATTCATATTTCAACAATTTGGTCCTACAGTAGAAGCACTAGTGGCTGATGACTAATATACGAGGGTCATTCTTGTAACATTCCTCCTAGTTACTTCTAGAAATATAGCTGTCATGCTGTTATCTATTCGAAACAATGAATAAGAGAACATAAAACAATGTTTTTTTAGATCGTTGATGTTAGAAATAAGTTTTAAAAAATATATCATTATGATATATTTTTAAACTAATATATTGTGGAAAAAAACCATCATCACACTACCAAAACCATTATTGCTTTTCAAAGTTATTTTCGTTTAGAAATGAATAAAAATATATTTTTTTTAAATTTATTTTTGACACCAACACATCAAAGTAATCTGAAAACATAAAAAAAATAATTTCAAGCAAAACATAGTTTAAAATGTAGCCAACTTGGATGACATGAATTTCAGATGAAAATGAATGAGTCAAGCTGTTTTCTCAGATTGCTTTGTTCAATATAACGGAAAATAAAGTGACTCTTTAGGAAATGAACGTTTGCTTCTATATTTTCATTCTATGATATAACATGCTGGCTGCTTCATATAGGAACCCCCAAGTTTTGTGTAGAGTTGCCACAAATTCACCTGGTGACGTTCCTGACAGCAGCACAGTTGGTGGGATGAGCCAGTATGAAAGGATAATTGAAACTCTGACTACTCTTTTTCCTTTGTGGGTGTGTTACATGTTAAATTTAAGACCATATTTTTAGCTGGATATAACTGAGAAAACATGATTTTGCAGTTTTAAATGTTCATCTTTTAAACACTGCTTTTGCATACTAATATTATAATTGTTTGAACAGGTCATATTGGGCACCATCCTCGGTATTTGCAAGCCAGCTGCGGTAACACAGAAGTCCTCTTCTGCTATTTTTAAGAAGAAGATTGATTGTAACTTAACAACTGAATGTTGCTGTCTTCCTGCAGGTTACATGGTTGGAGACAGACCTCTTTACCCTTGCCCTTGGCTTCCTCATGCTTTCAATGGGGCTGACTTTGACATTTGAAGATTTTAGACGATGTTTAAAAAACCCATGGACTGTAAGAGACAACTCATTTTTATCATCTTAAAAATTGAAGAAGAATAAATGTTGATCCATTTCTTTTCATTTTTATGCTTAAATTATATGTTTAATTGTTGTAGGTTGGTGTAGGGTTTATTGCTCAGTACTTGATCAAACCTCTGCTAGGCTTTGCGATAGCAACGGTATTGCTTCAATATTTTCTTACAATATGAGATCTTTGATTTTGAGTGTTTTTTCTCCTTGTTCTTGAATTTTATCTTCAGCATAAATAATTTTTTTGTTGAAAATAGTGCAATATTTAGCCAACCATATAACTATAATATTGATATTCTCCACATAACTCATCAGGGACATATGTCCTCTAACCTAGATGCTTTTTGGGGAACCTAAAGTGGTTAAAAATTGTTAAATGGATCAATATTGTCTGGAATTCTTCGATCAGTGAGACATTGTTTATTCATATTCTTTCCATTTCTTATATAGGCAAGATTTACCGATCATGATAGATAGAATGATAGTCTGCACTTTCTTTTTGGCTGCATAAATTTTGTTCTCTTGAAGTAGATCGTAAATCTCAGGTTTTACATAATCATTTTCTATGGAAAGCGTACTAAGCATCATGCATATAATGTGCTTCAGGTTTAGTTAGAGAGATCTTTTCACTGAAGGGTGGAGTGGTACAATAGACTGGTAGCTTTAATATCTTGATTGATTGATATACAATTACTTGCTTTAGAGAGCTTGGTCTAAAGAGAATGATTGATATGTAATCACTTGATTTAGAGAGCTTGATCTAGGGAATTGATTGGTAGACAATTGTAATTATGGTCTAGGAGTGATTGTAGAATGTAATTATGTTGATATTTACTATTTAAAGAGAAGAAAGTTATTTTGACACGATATTATAGAAAAAATTCTAATATTTTTGCTTAACTCTCCGGGTTAGTATTTTTTTGGGTTTAATTGTGAGGTACTTTGCTTGAGCTTCTCTCTTGATATTTTATCTTTGTTTGGGGTTATAAGCAATTTCCAAGTGTAGAGAGACTCTTTTGACATCAAGGTCTATTTTTCCACTAGTCGAGGTCTTTTCTTCTGGTTTATCATGAAAATAATTACTCCATTTGAAAGTTTCAATTCAAGTTGAAGGGCAAAAAATTATTGGGTCATATAGATGATCATCTAAAGCCTCCATTGATCCCTTAGAGATTGATTCATGGAAGAACAAGGATGATCATGTTATCTCTTTGTTAATGGGTTTTTATTGAACCACATATGATGAATAATTTTTGATAATTCACTATTGCTATGGAAATGTGTACTTTTTTAGAGCATTTATTTTCATAATAATGTTGCTTGAAAGTTTCAGTCGGAGTTAAAAATTAGCAACTATCATCAAGGATTCTGTTATGGATTTCTTATCTTATGGAGTGAATATATTGGGATAATTCATTCTATTGTCCACAAGGAGGCCATAGCGGCCCTACAAGTTGTTCATCTCAAGATTTGAAGAAATGGGTTTCTAATGAAACCGAGACCATGATTTGAGACTGCAAGTGCCAGTTTAATCAAGTGAAATCTTGTTCCATCTTTAGAGGTTTGTTTGGAGGAATTGTTACATGAAGAACAAAAAATAGTCACTCAGCATGGCCTTAATTCAAAACCATGACGTATGCGATGTTAATGTGGCATATGCTAATAAAACAAAGGAAGATTCAAGTAACAAACTCAATGCTACAATTACAAAGGGTTTGGACATATTGAAAAACATTGTTTGGACATAATAGAAAACACTGCATCAAGATATTTTGCAATTTTTGCAAAAAGGAGGAGCACATAATTAAAGATTGTTGAGTGTGACCTCATAACCTACATGCTCTAGTTCCTTATTATGCTATCCAATCCAATTTTGCGGTTGTGTCTTTGGTTCCTTGTCCAAATCAGCAATATATAAGTAGTTCATCGACTCTCACATCCAACCCAAAATGGTCTAATAGATGATTGTTTTTGCCTTCTTTAACTTTGACATACAAGGTAGAGGGAGTATTTACTTCTTCTATATTTACTTTTTGGATGGTTGATTATGCAAAATCTAATCATATCAGAAATAAAACATATGCTTTACTTAGTGTGTAAATTTGATGTTGATGAACATATTCAGATAGTCAATGACAATGATCTTTCTATCATTGATATTGAACTTTCAAGTCTTCATTTAACAATGTTTTTGTGTCTAGTTTTATCTGCCAATTTAATTTCGGTTGGTCAAATGGTAGATAGTAACTGTAAAATTCAATAAGAGGAAGTGATAGAAAAGATGCTTAAAATGGGATGTCTCTTTCCTCTTTAGTTTTTCACTCTTTGGCTTGTTTCTTTTAGTTGCAGTGTGGTGATTAATAGTAGTTATGTATGACATACGAAATCGAAACATCCCAACTATGGTGTTTTGACTTATCTTATGAAACTTGATTATTTGCATTAAGGTTTTGTTTTCATCTTTCACCGTGTCTTTTTTATCGTGGTTCGTATAAGCTTAGTAAAAGCAAGTCTTTACCTATTCCTTCACATGGTAGCTGGGTTTCTACTTGTTTTGAGATCATTCATACTAATATATGGGGCGTCAGTCCTATTATTTCACATACTTAGTATAAGTATTTTGTGATGTTTATTGCTGATATAGCTACATCTTGACGAATGCGCAACAAGACTCCATGAATTTTGAAAATGGAGGAAATAAAATATGGAGACACCATCTAGTAATTAAAGAAAAACATTAATTCTAAAATGGACACTGGTTTCAGAAATTCAGGCAATTTGTTAGTTATGCTCAAGAGAAGATAAATACTACCCTTACCACATCCTTTTGGTTAAAAGGTTATGATTTTTGTGTTTTTCAGAATATATTCCATGCGATTATATTCTAAGCTTGTCAGTAATTTATTTTAAAAGTTGACGTCGATACCTAAAAATTAAAGACTTGTTGAAAATTATATTGACATTAATCCCTAAAAAGAGAAGATCTAATCTAAATTAATGTTTGAAAGAAATTTTTGATGTAAAATCTTAAAAATGATTTCATCTTAATGAAAATTTAAAGAAATTTTTGATGTTAAACTCTAAAAGTATGAGCTTTCGTTGATTTTTGAATTGAGTGAGAAATTTTAATATTAATTCATAAAAATAAGAGATTTCATCGAAATGAGAACTTTAATGAAGATTTTGATCATAATTTCTAAAAATAAAAGATTTTGTAAATTATTTTTTTTTTGAAAATCTTGACCTTGATGTCTAAAAACAAGAGATTTCAATTTTCTATGAAAGTCTTTATGTTAATCCTAAAAATAAAAGTTTTGTTGAAATGAGGATTATTGATGTTAATCCCTAGAATAGAGGATTTTGCTGATTAAAACTTCAAGAAGGATTTAATTTTGAGGATGGCTAAGATTAATCCCAAAGCAACAAAAAATTAATTAAGCTAATTTTTTAATCAACAACTTAACTAAACAAATTAAACCCTAAAATAAGAGGTTCCAAATATCTTTTGGCTTAAAATCTAGACAAATAGCAATTGTAGACAACATCTTAAGTGACCCTTCCTGTTTTTAGAGAGTATAAAGTATCAACAAATATTGTAGTCGGGTTAACTTTGAGGGTGACTACACTTTTGAATACATTGGTAACCTCAAAATTGATTATCCCTTCAGCTGAAAGCTGAAAATTCTCTAAAGCATTGGCAGGAAAAGAACCACACCATATATACCTAAGGTGAGAATTCTCAACTGAACCTTGTTGACCTTATCTTGCATCTTGTTCTTAAACATGACCTCTAAAGCATTCCAAAACCAACCCTAACTATTCTATCACTTAATCATCTAACCTTCCACTTCCAAGCAAAATTGGAGGGAGCTAGTTCCCTAGGCATGTAGAAGTTCACATTTTCTAACAAAAAAGAATCTTATTCAATGGTATTTCTGGTCAATTGTTATTCTTTACTGTTGATGGTTTTTAGTGATACAGATTGAACTGGTAATCTTGATACTAGTCGTTTAGTTACTAGTTGATTCATGTTTCTTGGTGATGCTCTTATTTCTTGGAAGAGTTTGAAGCAGGACTGAGTTTCTATATCCCCAACCACGTCTGAATATCTTGCTATGTCATCTAATTGCTCTAAGATTGTTTGGCCTAGAGTTTGCTGGGTGAAATGGGTATTCTACTAATTTGGTCTTTCATGAGTGAGTCAATCACATTTAAATAGATGTTATTTTATTCATGAAACACTTGATCGACATGTGATTACTCTACATTTCCACTGAGTCCCAACTGATGTGTTTACAAAGGCTCTATTTTGTCATCAACATCAATTCATGGTTAACAAAGTGCTACTTCATGATCCACCAACATCAATTTGAGGGGGAGGTTAGCTATAATACCTTGATTGATTGTTATGTAATTAATTGATTTAGAGAGCTTGATCTAGGAAGCTAAATTGTTATTTAATTACTTGATTTAGGGAGCTCGATCTAAGGTGATTGATTAATAGGCAATTGTAATTGTGGTCTAGGAGTGGTTTTAGGAAATAATTATGCTGACACTTCACTGTTTAAAGAGGAGATCTTTAATGGAGAGACATTCAGACCATTTTGACATAGAATATAGAGCATTTTTTTTTTATTATAAAAAGGTCGATAATAACTTATGTTGTCAATTATTATTGTCCTTTATTCTGGATGCTTATGTGAAACTGCCATACACAACCTTTTCAATTTTAATATATCGAAGAAATTTGTTGAGATTATTATGCATCTTTAGTCTACTATCTATGTGTATTTCAGACTTTGAAATTGTCAGCACCTCTTGCAACTGGTCTTATTTTGGTCTCTTGTTGCCCCGGAGGTCAAGCATCCAATGTTGCAACCTATATATCGAAGGGGAATGTTGCGCTATCAGTTCTTATGACAACGTAAGAGTGACTTATATTCATCCCAGTAGTTCTGTTGGGTTGAACAACTTCAGCATTATTTTCAATGAATTATAGTTTGTTTTACTTGCTCTGTGCTATGTTTTTTTATGCCAGTGTCTATTCTTTGCATATGGGGTAAGGCTCATGTTAGTAACTCTCTTTCATTTCTTCTGTTAGAATATTATATTGCAGTTGGATTTGACAAAGAATCAAATCTATGGAACATTTCACAATATTGGCAAATATTATTAATTTCGTTTATACAAGGCTTCTCAAATTATTTTCTTCTAGGTTACTATAATCAAGACTGTAATATGTCGAGTTATATTATCTCGAGAGAGAATTTGGGTGTAATTATAGATGACTGTCTGCCACTTATTCATTGGTCCTGCTTTTATATATCGATATCCTTGAAAACATACTCAAGCAAGCAAAGAACAAAATTATCTTGTGAGTGTTCGTTTAGATGACATAAATGCTAAGGTTGAAGAAACCATCTCCTTGCTATTTTATGCTTCAATGTACGCTTAACTGATTGCTCATTTTGCACATCACCCACATCAAATATATTACTATGAGTGACTGCAGCATATAATGACATATAATATCATAAAGGCTAAACATAAATACTTGTTAAAAGTTGAATTCCATTGTTACTTGTTTCCTAATTTTCGGCGGAATTTCTCAGATGTTCTACTATTGGAGCCATTATCATGACACCTCTCCTCACTAAGCTTCTTGCTGGCCAACTTGTTCCAGTTGATGCTGCAGTAAGTTTGACAGTCTACAAAATTGCCTACCTTGATGTTCCATAAGCTTGTGCAAATGATACATCCATAGGGATTGTAGATCAAAGAGCATACATCGTGTGCTTATATTCTTAAGGATCATAGTTTCTCATGCATTGACAAAATATGGTGAAGTATTCATTCAACAAATTTAGATGAACATAAATGTTAGAAATAATTGGTTAGAACCATCTAAAAAATAACTTAGTGGGTTACTAGGAAGGTTTGAAAAATGTATTGGCATTAACCACAAATGGAACTTTCATGTTTGGCCTTCAACTTATAATCATAACCTTCATTTCCTGCTATTTTTCAGGGCCTAGCTATCAGCACTTTTCAGGTTGTTTTGATGCCAACTATTGTTGGAGGTAACTTGAATGTTTTATGAATTGGAGTTGGCTGGACTACAGTTTGACATTTCTCTAGTGGCTTGCCATAGAGGGATTTGCATAGACATAATGAAGTAACCCAAATTCCTTATTCATATGACAGTTCTTTCAAATGAATTCTTCCCTAAAGTCACTTCAAAAATAGTCACAGTTACACCCTTGATTGGGGTTATTCTCACAACCCTACTATGTGCAAGCCCTGTAAGTTCCTAAATTAGTTACTGAATCTTTGTTATTCTGTTAAACCTAATTCCAAGATTGTGGCAGCATTGCTTTTATTAAATAAATCAAATGTTAATATTTTACTCTTTCTTAGATTGGTCAAGTGTCAGATGTCTTGAAAGCCCAAGGAGGGCAACTGATAATGCCAGTGGCTCTCCTACATGTTGCTGCATTTGCTCTTGGTTACTGGATGTCAAGAATGTCATTTGGTGAATCCACTTCCCGTACCATATCCATAGAATGCGGGATGCAGGTAAATATGAAAAATATGTGTTTCCTTGTGTTTTCTTCTCAGTAGCTGTTATCATAGTATTTGACTGCATGCGATGCTTATAATTTAAAGCATGAGTTAAAAAGTAATCAAAACATCAGAAAATTATATATAGGCTACAAGCTTTGTACCACTTTCAACTCCTTACTTTGCTAGATGGTCTCGAGTGTAGAAAACTGACAGCTCTAAAAGTCCAGCTTAGGATCTTGATTGAAATCATGATGGACTTATATTTCCAAGGACAAAAAAAAGCACCACTCTGAATCTTGGCAATAGCATTTGAAGAGTCTAATTTAATATGAGGTTCAAGTTTGCACACCAAGACCCACCGAAACTAACCTATAAGTTTATAGGATTTCACAGAGCTCTACCTCTGCCTCACTGGAGTCCATAACACCAACCAAACAAGAGAAAATACATAAAAAATCACCACTACAGTTTCTAAGAGAACCTATACCTGGTTGATCTAGCTTTTATTATCACAAAAGGGTCTGTCTTGTTTTCAAAATCTATCTAGTCCCATCCCACAAACCTATCCGAGATGCTAGCCGGAATTGATCAGAAGAGACATAAAATAGTCTCGGAAAAGCAGCATTATAAACAAATTGCCCAACCTATGTATCAAACTAGAACTTGGTTGCACTGTGCCATCACCTACAGACATACAAATCCCTTGGCTAATAACTTTCAGAAGCATGATCATCACCATAATAAGATAAAATGATACCTTTTCAAATATAAGAGAGACTAGTATTATTTAAGGTTGACAATGTTAAGTTGCAAGCTGGATTCTAATTGGAATGAATTTATTGGACACTTCTAGTTTCCATATCCATTTAAACAATAAGGCTTTATCTTAGAAAGAATTGAGCCAATTACCCAACTTCCATTTTTTTTGGAGCACCTCATTCAAGGCCACCAAGTTCACATTTATCTTCATTTCCACTCCAAATAAACCAACACTGTAAAGAAGCAATCTTATGATCATCCGACAAAAAGAGTGATAATAAAGGGGCAAAATAGAGAGCGCATATGTAATTAGACATAACCTGCCTCCAAAGGATAAAAGCTTCCCTTTTTAACTAGGTACTTTTTAACAGAAATGGTTTGAATAGGTTTCAATATCCTTCTTGCTATTTACTTTCTCAATATATAGGACAGAATACCTCATACATTGATTACAATATCTTCTATATATGCTAAGCTATATCTTTGCTTTAATTGCCTACTCTAATTGAGTAAATTTGCCAATCTCCCATTATCTGCAACATACTTTCCTTTCTTAACTTATTTTACTGTCATCCCCCCTCAAAGTGATGCTGGTTTGTCCAGCAACATCAATTTGTCAACTAGAAATTGGTGTCTCTGTCAAGTAAGTGTCTTGGTAAAAATATCAACAACTTGAAGGTTGCTACCACATGAGGTAGAGAGATTAATTTATCTTCAAAGACATCTAGAATGAAGTGACAGTCCACTTCAATATGCTTAGTTCTTTCATGGAAAATAGGATTAGCAGCAAGATGTATGACACTTGTATTGTCCCCATAAAGAGGAGTAGGTGTAGTTTGTGGAAAACCAAGCTCTGAAAGAAGCCCATGTAGCCAAATTACTTCTGAGCAGGCTTGAGACATAGCCCTGTATTCAGCCTCAGTGGATGACTTTGAAACCCTATCCTGTTTCTTGCTTTTCCAAGAAATAAGTGCTGGCCGAAGGAACATACACCATCCAGTAGTTGATCTTCTAGTGTCTGAACAACCAGCATAATCAGCATTACAGTAGGCATGTAGATCAGGAGAAGTACCGGTAGGATAGCATAACCTTCTTTGTAAAGTGCCATGCACGTACCGTATGCACATACCGTATGATCCAAGTGAAGATGTCTAGGAGAATCCATAAACTGACTCACCTGTTGAACTGCATAAGAAATATCAGGCCTAGTATTTGTTAGATAGATCAGACTCCCCACAAGTGTTCTAAACACTGTGGGATCAGGTAGGAGTTCTCCTTCATCCTTTCGAAGCTTGACATTGATTTCCATTGGAGTATCCATCGGTTTTACATCCTTGAGTTCAGCTGCAGCCACCAAATCCATGGCATATTTGTGTTGTGATACAGATAATCCATGTGTACCAGCCTGAATTTCCAGGCCAAGAAAATAGGCTAGATTACCAAGGTCCTTCATGTGAAAGGACTGTTATAAGTGCTGCTTTAGGTGCTGTATTAGGCTTAAATCAGTGCCAGTGATGAGACTAGGACAAACACAACACCATTAGCAGTAGTACGCAGGAATAAGGAGGCATCATACTTGCTTTTTATAAACTCAAAATCAATAAGAGTAGAAGGAAATTTGGCATACCAGGCACGAGGGGCTTGTTTAAGTCCATACAAGGACTTTCGTAACTTACACACAGCAGTAGTAGGCTTAGAAAACAGACCAACAGGAGATCGCATGTAGATATCTTCAGCTAGATCCTCATGAAGAAAGACATTCTTCACATCCAATTGGTGTAAACACCATTGCTGTGAAGCTGCAGTGGCCAGAATAGTTCGTATTGTAGTCATTATGACCACTGGTGCAAAGGTTTCTTCATAGTTAATACCATATTGTTGATGATTCCCAAGAGCTACTAACCTAGCCTTATGTCTGTCCAAGCTACCATCAGCTATAACCTTTACTGAATATACCCATCGACAGCCCAAAGGTGTAACATCTGCAGGGCACTCAACAATATCCCAGGTGTGATTAGTGTCAAGGGCATGAAGTTCCTCCTTCATAGCTTGTTGCCAACAAGATTCTTTAACTGCCTGTGAATAGCTAGTAGGTACTGCAGTAGCATGCAGTGAAGCAGAGAGAGCATACTGAGAATCTTGAGTCTTAGAGGGGTCAAACCCATACCTGTCAGGAGGAACAGAAACTCGAGCAGATCTCCTTAGAGAAGGCATTACAATAGGTAAGTCATTTACCTCACAGACTGTAGGATGCCTGGGACAGTAGCAGAAAGGGGCTGCACATGTGATTGTCTACGTCTATATACTAGCAATGGATTTGAAGGTACCTGTGGTAGGTTATCAATGTTGGAAGACACAGATTGATCAATAGTAGCAAGAGTGTAGAGTTTCATCTTCACTACTTGTGTTAAGATTAGGGAATGAAGGTAGCAGGGCAAGTGTGTTGGATGATGTTGAGGAAAACATAGGGAAGAAACACTGATTTTCAAGAAATACAACATTTCTAGAAATATGAATGCGATTGGTATGAGGATCAAAGCATAGATAACCTTTTTGATTGACACTATATTCTAGAAATGCACATTTCATAGACTGGGCAATAAGTTTGTTTTTGTAAGGTGGAGGCAGATGCATGAAACATACACACCTAAAGGTGTGTAGATTCTCATATGTGGGCTGACAGTGATGAAGTCTAAAATATGGAGAGTCTAGACCTAATTATTGTGAAGGAAGTCTATTGATTAAGTATGTGGCAGTAGCAAGGGCTTCTGTCCAGGACTCTGGTGGTACTGAAGTGTCAATAAGTAGGGTTCTCACAACATCTAAGAGGTGTCTGTTCTTACGTTCTGCTACTCCATTTTATTGTGGAGTATAGGGACAAGATCTATGATTAATGATACCTCTGTTTTGTAAGAATGACTGAAATTCATTTGACATATACTCTCCTCCAGAGTCTAATCTAAGTATTTTGACAATAGTTTGAAATTGAGTGTGGATCAGTTCTAGAAAGAGTTTGAACATAGCAAATACTTATGATTTCTTTCTTAGGTAGTAAACCCATGTATATCTACTGTAATCATCTATAAAAGTTACAAAATATTTGTAACCTGCATGAGATAAAACTGGACTTATTCCCCATACATCACTATGTATAACATCAAATGGTTTTACTGCCCTACCGCCTTCAGAAGGAAAGGGTAATCTTTTACTTTTGCCAAGCTTGCAAGTAGTACAATCAAAAGACAGATTAGAAGAGGAAAACATCTTATTTTTTATTAGACCAAATTTCAAAAGATGTGACAAAACTATATGATTTGGATGCCCAAGACGTCTATGCCACATTTCTTGTGATACTTTTGGAATAGTACAGAGAAGAGAAACAATAGGAAAGGAAACTAAGCTGTGTGGAACAGAAAATTGCAAGAGAAATAGACGTCCATGCTTAGACCCCTTCGCTATCAGTTGTCCTGTCATTTGATCCTGCACAATACAACCTTGTTTAGAAAAATGAACCTTGCAATAATCTTCTACAAGTTGCCCCACAGAGGTCAGATTAACAACCAGTTTTGGAGAAACAAAAACATCCTTCAAAGGAGGTTTATCACCAATAGCCATAATGGGAAGAATACTCCCATTAGCTGTTTGAATATTTGAAGTTCCACAATATTTTCTAAGATTTTTTAGACCTTTCAAAGAATTTGTCATGTGATTAGAAGCACCCAAGTCTAATATCCAAGAAGAAAGTGCAGAGGCATCATTACCTTGTAGGCCAAGTGTGGTGAATGCACTTACAATCATTTATTGTACCATTTCTCTGGTTAAGGTTGTCTCTATAGAAGACACATTACTGCTGACCACATCGGCAGTGTTGGCTGTGTGCTGACTCTTGTTGAATCTTGAAGGTGGTCGAATGGGACACTCCTTAATAATGTGTCCAAGTTGCTTGCAATAATTGCAGACTTTGTTTGGCTTAGTCATAATATCCTTTAGATACTCAAAAACCTGGCTTCCTCATTCTGAACAAAATCTTCTTTTCTGAGTAGCTATCCCTTCACAACCTCCCATAGTAACGTGTGAGTCCAAGGAATCCTCGTAGCTGCATAGTATTTCTTGGTAGAGGCCATTCCTTTGGATATAGTAGACACACCATCGTTTGAGATTACATGCCCTAAATATACTAGTGTGCTGCCAAAGACACACTTACTCTGTTTCGCCACCGGTTCATGAAGTTTAAGTAGTTCAAACACTATCTTTAAATGTTCTAGGTGTTTCTTCATGGATTTACTATAGATTAAAATATCATCAAAGAACACCAACACAAACTTCCTAAGGTGCCTTTTAGACACATCATTCACTGGGCTCTGAAAAATAAAAAGGGCATTCTATAATTCAAAGGACATGATTAGGAACTCATAATGATATTATGGGTCTTAAATGTAGTCTTAAACACATCTCTAGGGGTCATCCTAATTTGGTGGTATCAAGATCTTAGATTCATTTTGGAAAAACTAGTTCGTGGGCAAGATCTTAGATTCATTTTGGATAAAATAGTTGCCCCCGCCAACTCCTCTAGCAATTCATCTACTTAGGGAATAGAGAATTTTTCCTTGATAGTAACCTGTTGAGGGCTTTGTAATCCACACAAAGCCTTCATGAATTGTCCTTTTTCTTTACCGAGACCATGGGAGATGGAAAAGGGCTATTGCTTTGTCTAATGATTCTTGCTTCCATCATCTCAAAAACCATTTTCTCCAACACATCGTTTTGCAAACTCGAGTACTGGTAGGGTCTTGGATTAACAAGGTGTTCCCTCTCCTTTAGTGATATGATTGCGATCATAAGCTTTGGGGGAGGTATCCCTATTGGTTCCTTGAACATCTCTTGGTAACTCATTAGCAAGTCTTCTAAGCAGTTTCCCTTTGTCTTAGGAGCTAAAATGACATACATGAATTGCATAGTGCTCGCATTGTTAGGAACAAGCCTTAGACTGTATAGATTAATTTCTGCCAGCTGAGAAGAACCTCTAATAACCCATTACGTTATTCAAACCTAATAGTTTGTAGCTTGCAAATGTAGAACTCTTTAATAGCCCCTTTTTTCCTTGTCAATCAAATGACATCCATATCTCCTTGTAGTTGGATACAATAACCCTTAGCAAAGCCAATCGTTGGATTACCATACCATATCACAATTATTTATGTCTATAAGGAATACATCAATCATAGGTTTTACCCATGGTTGTCAAAATTGCGAGTTGACTCGTAAAATCGTCCGATTTTAGGAGGCAACTCATTAAACCTTGTCAACTCGGGTAGAAAAATCGATTTTGGTCAACCTCGTTCAACATCGATCAAAATCAATTAAAATCAGACCAGATCGGTATATATATAATTTTACAATATATATACAATTTTACGATTCGACCTTACGATCCGAGTTTCCAAAACCCCTTCCATGTCGTGTCAAAATCACAATTTTGAACAACTGAACAACTCATCATTTCCCCATTTGCAGTCTTATTGCCAAAGTTTTGATGCTAATGATATCACATTGTAGTCTTTGGGTGACTACATAGTTGATAAAATTGTAAGTGTTATCCGAGTCTACCAATATAAAGAATGGTGTTTATCCACTTTGCCAATCACCCTCATTGTGTGGAAACCCACTGCACCTTCTAAAGCATTCAAGAAAATATGAGGATTGGTTTTCTCATGGCCAAGTATCTCCTCCTCAACTGTACACTCTTTATCACTATTATCGTTGTCATCAATAAATTTTTCATCACACCAAAAGCATAACCCCTTTTATCTCCTCTCTTCGAATTCCTTGCTCATCAAGGGTTTTGTAGGCTTGATAGTGTTTTGCGTGTTATATCTTGGGGCAGGAGGGGGTAGTAGCCTTGGTTGGGATGATTTTGTGGTGTTGGAAATGGATGGAAAATGGCCTTTGAAGGCGATTGTGGTGAGTTTATTTTGGTTTGGATATTCTATGTTACGGTGTCTGAGGAGAGTATTTTGCATGGTTTGGGTGGCTATGTTTATATGAAAGGATGATATCTTGTAGTCTAGTGAGGTTATAGGCTTGCTTTAATGCTGTAGGCTTAAACATCTCGACGAGGTTCTTTATCTCAACCTCTAACCCTCCAATGAAGAACACCAATGCTTGTTTTTCATTGATTTCTGCCCTATTCCACAATACATCAAACCCTTGACTGATGTCTTCTAGACTACTTGCCTTAGCTCCATCAGTTCCTCTGAAGGATCTTATAACCTCCAAATCTAGCACACATTGCCTCTACATAGTCACCCCATGTTATTTCATGATTTCTCAAGCTTCTCATAAAGTTCTGGTGCCAATAATTGGCAATTCCATCAAGATAATAAGATGCCAGCTTAAGTCTTTCAGAATCCCTTATTTCTTCCCTATCAAAATATTGGTTACACTATATAACCATTTGTGAACATCATTGCCATCAAAACTGGAAAATCCTGTTTGGGTTTGTGTGACCTAAGCTGAATTGGTTCCCCCTCTCAGGATGCACAAGTTCTTGCTACAATACTTCCATTATGAACTGCTTGTTTGTCCCTGCTAGTACTAGCCTCCCCTATAGGGGAATGTAATGTTTGGATAAATGAAGTTTGTTGATAAGCTAGTCCACTAATGAGACTCTTAAGTTCGTCAAACTTAGCCTCATGGTTAGTTTTTGTAGCCTCCAGCCTCATATTTAGTTTTGTAGCCTCCAGTTTATGGTTGTAAGATTCCATCATTTTCATCAGATGTTGATTGCCTCAAAGGAACTTTCCAGTTTTAGTTATTGGATCTCCTGAGACCTAGTTTCTGGAGCCATGTTCATACTCCAAAGATTGATCGCTCTAATACCACTTGTAGAGTGTTACAAAATGATCACCAATCTGAATAGTATCCAAAGGTGCCTTGTGTTGCAAATTAATATCACTTATCAACAATGGCTTGCACTGCGCAGTGTGGTGTAATTCTTAGAAAAGAACGAGGAAGAAGAAGAGGAAGATGATAGGGATTGAGAGAAGAGAGCACCAGAGAGAAAGAGAGACAAAAAATGTTAATTCATCATTTTACTCATGTTTCCTCCTTGCTGACAGTTAGTTACATATATTCCCAGAGAATAGACTAGGAACATCCAACGGATTAATATGCTACAGTATCTTCCAACAGGCATTTCATTCAATTTTTAAGGACTTGCTCCATTCATCCTTGTATAGTTGGTGACAATGACCAAAATATCAAGGAAATTAATGCACAAGTACCTAAATATCACATTCCTAGTTAAGAGATTCACGTTCCTGGAGGAATTCATACTTTATAGAATCATTCATTCCTTGATGAATAAAATACAAGAATCTCAAACCTTCCCTGGAATCTTGAAAAAAAGCCAGTTGCAATTTAGGGACATCTTGTTGTTGGAGCACTGTGTTTCCTATGGTGTCCATTATAACGAATATTGCACCTGAAGTTGGTTATTTATACATACATTATACTAGGTCCTCCGAAGAGAGCTGCTTTATTGTATTAGGAATGGTGATGTAGCTGCTAAACGTCAATGAGTAAGCAGTAAAGTCATGGGCAACCACATCTTAGTCATCATAGATTTAGCACTGTTTCACTCTGATACTTATTGTTTAAAAAATTAACCTATGACCCATATGGTTTTCAAATGATGCCAATTATAATCCTTGAAAAGATAACTGAAGTTGAAGGAAGTCCTTTTTCCAAATTTGCTTCCACTCTTTTATGTATATTCTCTCATTTTTCTTGTGAAATTCTGCAGAATCTGTACAAGATATGATTTCCCATAAAATTCATGAAAACCAAAAAGAGAAAAAAACAGATTATTTGAAAAGGGCTTGTTGTCAGCTTCCTATGCTTGTTGTCAGATTATTATTATGTTTGAATGAATGTTCAACATCATTATGTTGTGGCATGTATGATGATTGACAAATTGGGTTGTTGAAGATTCATACTTTAATTGGTTGGCAAGTTTTGTTAGTATCTAATTAAGACATGAATACCAAGCAGCGTGTGGACACCATACCAGTTTAAAATATTGACGCGTTCATTTTCACAACATTACAAGGAGCTTCTAATATCTCTAGGTCTGTATTGGCTTGTTAGCTGATTTAGTTTTTATCAATTTGTAATCAATTTTCTCCCATGTATGTGCAGAGCTCCGCCCTTGGCTTTTTGCTTGCCCAGAAACATTTCACGAACCCCCTGGTGGCTGTACCCTCAGCTGTTAGCGTTGTTTGCATGGCGGTAAGACTTTCACTTAAATATCTCGGAGTTCTGGATCCTTGGCTTTTTTTTTCTGCAATCCTTTGCTGGAAAAGAACACCTTTAACTTCGATGCAACCTGCATGGAACTGAGCCTTTGTCGTTATTGTTGTTTCACCTGTCTCATTTCTTGCCCCAATCTGCCTTGTAGCTTGGTGGTAGTGGTTTGGCAGTATTTTGGAGGAACAGGCCAATTCCAGCTGATGACAAAGATGACTTCAAGGAATGACAGGTTTTGTGCCAGTTGGCTGCTGATAGACTGCCCTCTACTTGTTGCTGGCTTCGCCGCTCTTGTTTCTGCCTTCAATAATTTGAAATCAGTTTTAAGGTGAATTACAAGTTTTGTAGAATGAGATATCATTGAGAATTTATGACATGGGCGTGTGACCCTCGTCTTTAACGAATTTCATTAGAATAAAATTTTGAAGATCACCCTCTGCTTTCTTCTTTCTTTTACCTACCGGTTTTCATTTTAATAAATCAGCTGATAAAATATAACCTTAGAAAGCTTAAGCTACGTAGCAGGAAAAGCTCTTCCCTCTCTGAAATTCGTTCTTTTTGGTCCTTTTACTAAACTTTGTCATTTAATATCTCATGATTTGGTGAGGTGTTTTGAAAAAGATGTTAGATGGTATGCTTTGTCATCTTGTTAAACATCATCATTTACCTTTCAATGAAAACAATTTGATCTCTTATAATAATTTGCAATTCATTACAATATTTAAGGATATGAGTACACACACACACATGCATGTACATTCTTGTCACTAAGAATCAAATATAAATATTATTGACTAAGTTGCCATAAGATGTATATATTAATCCTAAAAGTTGATAACCATAATGATTATGATTAGATAGTAACAAAATATTTGGTATTACCATCAATAAGTTTAAGTGAGGTACCACTACATAAGGTAAAAAAATTGTTAATTAAATAGAAATGAATTAATTCAACTTTGAAGGCCTTGCAAAATGAAATTAAATGTTATAGTATTTTAACTATTTTTTCTTTCACTTAGAAGTCAAGAACAAAAGAACAACAACCAACCAATTAGCTAGTTGATTAGGTATTTGATGATGATGATATTGAATGCATAGTTGCTCAAATCTTTCTCAATGTTATGAGAGTGTCTTGCAATGAGATTGTTGAATTCCACGTATATCTTTTCTTATGTTGACAACTCGAGATACTGAGAAATACTTCTCTAGGTAAATCTTTTTTATGACATTCCAAGTCCCAATAGAATCTTAGAGAATAGAGAAAAACCATGCATTTGTTGTTCATTTTAAAGAAAAGGGAAAGCTTTCAACTTAAACTATTCTTCCTCAACTCCATTCGATTTCGTGCCAACACAAACCTTATAAAACTCCTCGAGTGAATATAAGGGTCTTCTCTTGCAAGACCATTGATGTTGGTAGTAAATGTATAAAACCAGATTTGAGCTCAAAATTGACATTATTATCTTTATTTATGCACAATGGTTGATTTTCCAAGTTGGAGCAACAAGGTCCTTGAGTGTTTGTTGTCATGCAACAACATGGTATTGACGTGAGCTTCCTTTCGTAACCTACGTAAAGTGTTTTCTATTTCGAGATTCACCTGCACTTGACTATGGTTAGTAGAATGGGTTAAAAACATAAATTGTCAAGAAACTCAAAAGAAACCAACCACACAAAAGATAAAAAAAACAATGCAAATTGCATGAAAATCTCATGCTACAAAACTATAACTACCTAAAAACCTAGAAAACTTGCAATTTCAAGTTGAGTTGATAAAGACTCCGTTTGTTTGCAGGAAAGTGGTTTCCTTTTGGAAAGTGGATTCCATGGAAAGTGGATTCCTGGAAAGTAAATTCCTGGAAAGTGAATTCCGATGTTTGACAGTATTATGGAAAATGAACTGGAAAACACTTTCCAGTGTTTGTTTGTGTTATAGAAAATGAACTGGAAAATAATTTATTAATAAATTATTTTTTTTCAAGTTTATCTAATATATATAAAAAATTTAATATAAAAAATTTAATCACTTAAAATAAAAAAAATGAAATCTAAAAAGTATAATATCATATACATACATATTAGTTCAAATTACAAACATAAATATGCTAGACCGAACCCCCCATAAATCACTTTTAATGGCAAAACAGTTTTTTTCTCAAGCATGTTATTGTCCTTGAAAACTTTAATAATCACTCCAGCAATGGCAAACCTATTCAGTCTATGTCATTCACCTAGGTTTCTTTTCCAGAACCAAGTAGATGGCAGTCAGGCAAAGACATGAAAATAATGAATCAAAAACCAATCAAGTATATTATAAAAATTCATATTTCCACCAGTTGCATTATAAAAAAATTTCTTTTGTTAAGAAATTAGACACTCCTAAGAAAATGTTATTGATTTCATATCTACACTAACCATCAAAATTCTCGTAATGGTCCTGTGACAAACTTGGAGTGCAGTATTGATCTAATTGACTGGCAGATTTAAGAAGATAAGTTCCAGAACAAATGTACTAACAAAGTAGGTTTGATGCAATCACAAGCCTAACTTTCTATTCATACAAATTTAGCATTTCCCTGTATTTATACACAGCACATGTCCGGATAGATACTGAACACAATGTGTGTGGACACTTTAAGCACAAAATCACAAGAAACAAGAATTAAAATACATGAGGGTACTGGTGAGAAAGAGCAGATGAATTCATAGAAACAGAAAGCTCTGCTTGTGATGCTAATTTTCCTGGCATTTGACAGTTGGTATCTGGGAGCTTTACAGCATTTGCAGGGTTAATACTCCGCCATTCACCTCTCAGAGAAGAGGAATCTTTAACCTTCTCATTATCAGAAACCTTGTGATGGAAGACTGCCTTGGCCACGTCTGAACTATGCATAGCAAAGTTTGCACCCTGAAGACAACGTTGCAGCGCGGAATTGGAAATAGATGCACACTTGGATGAAACAAATGGATCTTCTCCATTTCTCTAGCTTAATTTTTCTGATGGTATCCTACTTGACATCAATGGAACCCGACTTCCAAAAGCACTAAACAATGAACCAGTGTCTTCAGTAGGAACTCTACTAGAGGCACTAAATTGTTTAGGATTTGTTAATTCCTGGAAATCACAACTGCCTGAATAGGAACTTAAATTGGGAATACTGGGAACCATGGAATCTGGCATCCTTCCACGCCCTTGTGATCTCACATCATGTCCAGCATGAGGATAAAAATACTGACCTGAGCTAACCTCCAACTGCATTTAACCATAAGAGAAATGTTAAATATGAAAAACAACAATAATCAAAACCACACCTTCCACCATACAGTAACTTGAATCAAAATCTCAAACAATAAAAAGAAAACATCACATCATTCATGTGCAAATTCTTGACAACCAATAGGGAAAAAATAAAACCACAAACACAGAAACCCACTAATAATATTAACAAAAACAATAAGGTCACCCAATTCACTGCTGCAATCTAACTTTCCTTCTGCAATTTGAATGATCATAGCATTCCAACAACCCCAAAAAACCCTCTCCTCGTTTTCCCTCATTCTCCTTTTATACTCACCCTTATATGAATCAGACGACAAATAGTTCTTCAATTTATTCATCTCTTCAATATCATTACCTGTGACCACCATATCATCTACATAAATAATGAGTGCTGTTAATTTGTCTCCCACTCTTTTCAAGAATAAAGTATGATCTGCATTACTCTGTTCATATCCATACTTCTTCATGGCAAGTCGGAATCTACCAAACCAGGCTCGTGGAGACTACTTCAAACCATATAAAGCTTTCTGCAGTTTGCATACAACATTAGAGCAGTTCTGAGCATCGTAGCCTGGTGGTAACTCCATATACACTCTTCCTGTAAATCACCATGTAAAAATGCATTTTTTACATCATACTGTTGTAAGGGCCAACCAAAATTTGCAGCCAGAGATATCAAAACCCGAATGGTATTGATCTTTGCCACAGGAGCAAAGGTTTCCTGATAATCAATCCCATAGGTCTGGGTAAACCCTTTAGCAACAAGCCGAGCTTTATACCTATCAATTGAGTCATCCGGCTTACACTTAATAGTGTATACCCACCTGCAACCCACGGGTCGTTTGCCCTCTGGCAACGGAACCAACTCCCAAGTCTGATTTTTTTCTAGTGCTGTCATCTCTTCAGTCATTGCCGTGGCCCATTTTGGATCTGACAAGGCTTCTTGAACTTTAGTAGGAATATGGACGACAGTCATATAACTGACAAATCCTCGGCAAGCCTCTAACAACCTATGGGTAGATACATACTGAGCAATAGGATATTTCACCTTCTTCACAGCTTCGGGTGAGAACCTATTAGGTGGTACTCCTCGATTACTCCTTGGTGGCAACTGATACCTGTCAACCTCAACATGCTCATGTTCACAAATATTGTTAGTATTAATCACAAAATCTATACTTGCCTTAGGAATAGCCACACGAGGAGAACGAGGAGAATTGGGAGTGGGTATTGTTGATGAAGTGAGAGAGGGGCTGTCGGCAATATCCAAATCCACACTAACACTCGGCTGGACCTGGTTGACGACTTCAGTGGTGGCTTCAGCAGTCCCTTCTTCATGTTCACCGACAGTGGTGTCCTGAATCGGACCGGTTGGAATAGAATCCGGAAATAATTCTAACCAATTCAAAGCTTCCATCGTGCTCTCCCTCGGAAGCAAGGAATGAGATAGCGGAGAAGCAAAGAACATCTCATGTTCAGAAAAAACAACATCCATGGTAACATAGTACTTACCAGTAGGAGGATGAAAACATCTGTATCCCTTCTGCAAGGGATGATAGCCCACAAAAACACACTTGAGAGCACAAGGATCAAGCTTAGTATGCATATGCTTCTGTAAATGCACAAACACGACGCAACCAAATACCCGGGGTGGAAGTGTAAGATGTGAAGGAAGAGGTACAGAGGATGCCAGTGTATCTAACGGTGTCTGAAATTCCAAAACACGAGTAGGCACACGGTTGAGAAGATAAACAACTGTAGTAATGGCTTCCTCCCAAAATTGTGGCCCCGTATGTGCACCAATGAGGGCAGCCCGTGTAATTTCAAGAATCTGTCTATTTTGCCGTTCAGCCACACCATTTTGTTATGGGGTGTAAGGACACGTGGTTTCATGCAAAATACCATGAGTCTGAAAATAAGTGTGCAACTCTTGATTAACGAATTCCCCACCATTATCAGACCGAAGCACTTGTAAAGATGCAGAAAATTGTGTCTTAATCATTTGGTGAAAAGTGCGAAATATTGCGGCTACATCACTCTTATGTCGCATCAAATAGAGCCACGTCATTCGAGTGCAATCATCAACAAAAAAAACAAACCAATGAAAACCAGAAGAAGTAGTAACAGGAGCAGGTCCCCAAACATCCGAATGAATCAATGAAAATGGCACAGATCTTTTATTAGTACTATCAGAATAAGTAGCACGGTGGCTTTTTGCCAAAATGCAAGTATCACACCGAAAATTAGAAGGTTTGCATGTTGAAAATAAAATAGGAAATAGATGCTCTAAATAACCAAAAGAGGCATGACCCAACCGGTGATGCCATAACCAAATCTGATCCTCAGATGCCCGAGATGACCCTTTTGCAGATAAGGACCGCCCCACACAGACATCGTCCACATAATACAAGCCCTCTCTCTTAGTACCATGCCCAATGATCTCCCCGCTATAGAGATCCTGAAGAAGACAGAAATTGGGATAGATTAATACTAAACAATTTAATTGAGCAGTAACTTGCGGTATAGACAAAAGATTATTAGAGAGAGTAGGAATCAACAGGGTATGGTCCAAGGATCAAGAAGGAGTTAAGTCAACTCTTCCAGCACCAGTAACAGGATATGATATTCCATTTGCATTAGCAACAGTAACACAATTCGGTAAGCAGTTATCACGTAACAAAGATGCATCGAAGGTCATATGGTTCGTTGCACCAGAATCAAGAATCCAACCCTCATCTTTTCCGGAACTAGTTGTAAGGAAAGCATGACCAACACTACCTGACTGTTGAAGAAGGGTAGAATCTACCACAGAGTGAGACATGTCCACTGATGTAGTCGGCAGGTCAGCCACTGGAGCACATGGCGGCTGAGTTGCGGATGATGGAGTCACCGAAGCCAGCAGTGGCATGGAGGTACACATCGCCACTTTTCCACTTTTCCAAGCTTGCAAACGCTCTTTATGAGCCGGCCACCAGTCAGGATATCCATGTTTCTTGAAACAGGTTTCCACAACATGTTTGGTGCTTCCACAATGAGTACAAGGACCACCAACAGACATAAGAGAAGGCAATGTGATAGGACGATTGCCAACCTTCTTTACTGCCATAGCCATCTGAGAAGTATCACCTTGATTCATCATAGTATGACGACGAAGTTCCTCACGTCTCACGGTGGAAAAAGCCACATCAGGTCCGGGAAGAGGATCAGTACGAAGAATATCTCCCCGAATAGAATCATATACATCATCAAGACCAGCAAGAAACAAATAAACACGATCCTCGCCAATTTCAGTCATATGTGTATTTATCACATCTGCTTGAGTAAAGGGAATAGGTCTGCGATGATCAAGCTCCTGCCAAATAATTTGAAGATTAGAATAATAGGCAGCGACCGATCGCCCAGCCTGTTTAGTAGCCATAGCCTTACGGGATAAATCATATAAGATAGATTTATCAGCACCCTCATAATAGGTCTTGGACACAGCATCCCAAACATTTTTTGCAGTAGGTAAACGGATAAATAACGTCATCACATTCGCCTCCATGGCACCAATAAGCCAACCCTTCACAATGGCATCTTCCATTATCCACTTGCTATAGGTAGCACTTGTCACTGCTGGTTGAGGAGTGGTGCCATTAAGATATCCCATCCTTCTTCTTCCTGCAACAAACATGGTCACAACTTGAGACCAAAGAGTAAAATTCGGGCCATTCAATTTGACCCCATAAGGAATGGATGTTGGCTCCGGTGCCGTCATGACCACAGGTGGAATAGTAAGAGCATGAGAAGTAGTGGAAACATCATCCATTATTTTCCTGGAACTTTAGAACGTTTAGAAAAATGGGTAGTAAGAGGAAGAAGCAATCGGCTTCTAGGATAGAACTGAAGAAGAAGCAGTCGGCTTCAAGTAGAGAGGAAGAGCAAGCAATCAACTTGCAGTGGAGAACTGGTCGGAGCAATAAGCTCTGGCAGAGATCCTTGATTGAAAAAGCGCCTCTTGAAAAAGAAAAAGCAAGGAGAAGATTGTTACGAAGAAGATTGCTAACAGAGATCTTGCGGTCACTTTGTGGCCTCTTGAACTCTGTCAAGACAAGCTGGCGAAAAAACACCTAGGACTCTTGAAATCTTGGCGGCGTAGGCGTAGCAAACCTTTGGTTCTGTTGCTTACGAAGAAGATTGTTATGAAGAAAGTTCAAAGATGTGCTCTGATACCAAGTCAGTTTAGGGTTTTAGAATTCAATCATTCATATGCCTCAAATAAGAGGTATTTATATAATATACAAGAGCCCATTCTAGGAAGGAAAGCTCATCTCCGTAAGGCCTAAAAATACAATCCCAGAACAAATGGGAATTCCCTAATTACACACTAGTCTACGATTCAATAGTTTTGCTCATACCTCACTTAGTGTCACTCAAGTTTGTTGGCAATAGGCCATGCAAGAAGAAATTCAAACTCTTCAAGACAATCACATTTGGTTGTTCCTCTGGTGTCAAACCTGTTGGGTGTAAATGGGTATACTCCTTCAAGTTTAGGTCCGATGGATCATTGGATCGCTATAAGGCTCGTCTCATGGCTCTTGGGAATCGACAAGAATATGGTATTTATTATGAAGACATATTTAAAATATTGGCACTTGCCGCATCACAAAGGTGATCTCTCAGACAGATGGATGTGAAGAACACATTTCTACATAAAGATTTGAAGGGAAAAAATTATATGTCTCCACCTCTTTGCATGTGTACTACACCTTCCTTGGAGGTTTGTCTGCTATGCCGATCCTTATATGGTTTGAAACAAGCTCCGCGTGCATGGTTTGATAAATTTCGCTCTACTTTGCTTGCTTTTCACTTTAATCAGAGTCAGTTTGATTCATCTCTGTATATTCGTAAGACTCCTGCAGGAATTGTATTGCTTCTTGTCGTAACCCAATTTTTGGGTTACTCCCCAAAATAAAATAAAAATAACAAAAATAAAATAAAATAAGGTTTTGGCGTCGGTGGAAAATCACGGTGAAAATATTGAATATTTTCTGAGCTGAATCATATTTCTTTTGTGCTCGAAAATGAGAGAAAATACAAATTCAAAGCAAAAATTAAGTCAAAAATCATAATTATATTTTAAATAAGCCAATTTGATATAATCATGGGCTAATTTAAAGTATTGTTACATTTGAGAATTAATTTAGGGTTCAATTAGAGAATTTAATTAAGTGCAAGGACTTAATTATGCTTTAAATTGGTCAAATTAATTTTATTTAGGGCTTAATTGATGAAAAATTGAATTCTCAAGTATTATTTGGGCCCAATTGAGAAAATCAGAATTTTTGGAGGTCAAATTGAATTTGTTTCAAGCTAATTACGCAAATTAAGGGCCAAATTGAAAACAATTAAGAGTTTAATTGTCAATTAAGGGCCAAATTGCGTAAATCAAGGGTAAGGGACCAAAGTGAAAAAGGCGCTCAAAGTCAAGGGTAATGTTGAAATTTGGCCAGGGGTACAATTGCACAAAATTGAAAATTTTAAACCAATTGAGGATGCAATTGAAACAATCATAAATTGAAAAACCAAATTGCACTTTCACCTTACCCAAAACATTGCACCGGTCACCACCTTTTTGCACCCCGCTGCTGCTTTACCTGCAGCCCATCGACCAGCCGCCTGAACACCACCGTCAACAACTGCCACCACACCATCTGCTGCAGGCCACCACGCCGACCAAGCTTGCCACCGTAGCAGGCAAAAATCGCCTATAAATAGCATCCATGCAAGCTGCAGAGGAGGGGACGAACGGGGGGAAGAAAAAAACCTGCATGCAAAATAAAAGAGAAGAAAAAAAAAAGAAACAGAGGAGTCGTTTTGCAGAAAAAAGGTGACAAAAAAAAGGAGGGAAAGAAGAGGAACAGAGGAGGACAAACAGAGAGGAAGAAAAATAACCAGTTTGTTTCTCTCTAAAACAGCCCCGCCATCTCTCTATCTCTCCACCGTGGAAGGCCATTCAACCACCCAAAACCTCCCTCATCATCACCTCAAGCTTTGGCCAGCCACCCTCTCCAGCTCCGGCGACGTCACAGCAATAACAGCAGAGAACAGCAGCCAACGACAGCCATAACCGGCGACTTCAGGCCCTCATTCCGGCCGCCACAGACCTCCGTTTCCAAAGCCACAATGACAGGAAGGACCACCTCGATCCCCTCTACACGGATGCATCATCAGGTAATCCTCTCGTTGAAGTCGTTCATTTCATGAACGTGAAGAGTGTTACACGTTCTTCTTTGTTTTATCGTTTCTTTTGGATCGTTGTCGACTCACTATGGTTGGCAGACTCAACCCATAACCTTGTGGGCTTCCAGCCCAGTAGGGCTGGAAGCCCAGCCCACTGTGGCTGACAACCCAACCCATAAATAAATAAAATAATAAAAAAAACTAAAAACAAAAATAAAAATAAAAATAATAAAATATTTTTAAAAATACTTTTGAAAGATATATATACATATATATTTTTATTATTATTATTATTACAAAAAAAATCAAAATATAAAATGTGTTTTTGTGCATACGGCCGAATTCCAATGCTTTTCTCGTTGTATTTTTCGTAAAAAAATATGTTGCATATTTTTAAAATGAAAAGTTGGATATTGTAACCAGTTTGCGATTATCCATTGGTATCTAGCCAAAATGTCATAAATAATTTAACAACTTTTTGGTTTTAGCTTTCGTGGTGTAAATTTACATTGTAAAATACACCCGCAAATAAAAAATATTTTTACTACGGTGTAAAATTACATTGTATAATATATCCGTAGATTAAAAAGGATTTTTAACTACGGTGTAAATTATATTGTAAAGTACATCCGTAGATAAAAAAAAATTATAATTGCGGTGTAAAATTACATTGTAAAGTACACCCGCAAACAAAAAATGTTGTGTAAAATTTTAACCTAGAAAAAAAAACAATCAAACAACAATGCAGCTTGCCTTAGGTAGGGTGCGACAGGAGTGATGCGTCTTTCCCTTGCACAACAAGTCCCCTTATCCAGACTCTTGCAGAGCAATAGGTTCCTAGTGACCTTAATACTAGGTGGCGACTCCTAATAATTATAGTCGTAAATTTTATGACTATAAACAACCCTATATTTCACCACGCGTCGTTGTCTCCCTGAATCAGCGGGGTGATGGTGGTGTGCGAGGCACGTCCGAAAAATCGTCGTCGCGACACTTATGATATATGTTGATGATATTGTGATTACTGGCTCCGATATTGCGTTACTTACACAGTTACAACATCTCAAACCCTGTTTTCACATGATAAATCTAGGTCCCTTATAGTAATTTCTTGGCATTGAGGTCCAAATTACTCCGACTGATATATTGTTACATTACCACAAATACACATCATAAGTAATTTCATTAGTTGGTCTCCAACTGGGAAATTATGTTCGTACTCCTTAGAGGTCAATCTTAAGCTTAGTCAGGAAGATGGCGAGCTTCTATCCAATCCATCCTTGTATCGACAATTGTTTAGCAGTTTGAACTATTTGACGATTACTTGTCCTGACATTTTGTTTGTTGTGCAGCAGGTCAATTAGTTTATGCAGACACCTCGACATCTTCATCTTGTCATTGTTCGTCGCATTATTCGATATTTGAAAGGCGTATCTCCACGTAGATTATTCTTTCCTAAAGAATCTTTGTTACAATTGGTAAGATATAGTGATGCTTACTAAGCTGGATGTGCAAATACTTGTTGCTCAGTTACTGGTTGGTGCATATTTCCAAGCAATGCACTTATTTCTTGGAAGAATAAGAAGCAAGATAGAGTTTCCAAATCCTCCAAAGAGTCTGAATATCGTGCTATGTCTTCTACTTGCTATGAAATCACATGGTTTCGTGGGTTATTGTGAAAACTTGGTTTTCCCCGACTTCATTCTACTCCTCTTCATGTTGATAATACCAATGCGATTCAAATTGTTGTTAATCTTGTATTTCATGAGCATATAAAACATATTGAGGTTAACTGGCATTCCATACATGAATCTTTTGACCGACATGAAATTACACTTTCTCACATTTCCACCAAACATCAAACTGCAGACATTTTCACTGAGACTCTTTCTCGGCATCAACATCAATTCTTAGTTGACAAATTGATGTTTTTTGATCAACCAACATCAATTTGAGGATAGATGTCATGAGATTTGATTATATATCGGTTACAGATTTGATTTTGTATTAATTAAGGAATTGATTTTTCTTTATTAGAACTGTAAATTCTTTGATTCTTATCTTGTATAGAATTCTATCTTATCTATATAATAAGTCATTGTAGCACTACGGTTACGTGAAAACACAGTTCTGGTTTAGCATGTTTTATAGCTATAATTAAAGTATATACAGCCGAGTCCAGTAGCCAATGTTTGGTGGTGTCAAATTCTCTTTCGTTTATCCTTTTGTTTTCTTTACACAGACACGCACACACATATTCACCCGGACAATCATAAGTGAATAATAGAATCCTCGGAAGTTCAATGATGCAAGTTCAGCTTGGTAAACATTTCTTGCCAAGAAATTAGACGCAGAATGCAAACCAATATTGTTTTCATGATAAAAACAAATAAATCATATACAGATTTGAGGGGGTTGCTATGATGTGGGCATCAACATATACGGACACTCTTATTTGTATTACTGGATTTGAATTTACTCTTCTGCTTTTGCTGTTTTATTTAAATCTAGTCTTCTAGGCAACACTCTACTTCCCCTGCCCGCCCAAATCTTGTGCTCTTCTTTAGCTGCATGAACACTAACACTTTCAAGCAACAATCGGGTGCAAATACAGGATTTTTATCACTTACAAATGTAGTTACCTCGTTATCTCCGTTGGAAATTGAAGGCTTTTATTGCAAACGCGAAAATCACTCCAAAAAGTAGGCAAAAACCAACCACCATAAAACCAGCTACACCTAGAAAATCACGTCTATATCCAAACACTTCATGAAGAACTTGCTTCACAGGCAACAAGCGATCCCCTTCGGAGAGCTTCATTAATTGATTATCATCGCCGTACTGGGAGGTCAAAAGACCGTAAAGACTCCAGGCTATTGGGTTTGCCCAGTAATACCAGCTCCACCATATGGGAATTCTCTGTTTGCAACAAATCAATCAACAGGTTTAGAAAAGCAGAACTGTTAATAGATACACAGGAGTGGGCGAGAAATGTCAGGTCATTGAAGACATCATAGCAGATAGTTCAGCTTTTTTCTTCTTCTTTTTATATCATGATATTCAGGTTCAAATTAATGCTGGAAAATCACTTCTACTAGCTGATAGCATACATTCGTAAACGAACCATCAATCATACAACTCAAGGATGCTGATTGGAAGGGAAGGCTCAGATTTTCAGCAGTCATCCTAAGAATATATGACATTTCCATCAATGAGAAGGAGCACGCAGGGAATCAGGCTAGACACGCAATTTGAAAAGCTTTGAATAAAAACTAGTTCTTTACCTTGTGAGGAATCATAAAGCCACTGAAAAGGTTCCAAAGCATATAAAATGGAGCAGCAATGATGGCAGCCACGTTGTGATTTGGTGTGAGTGCTGTTGTCATCATTCCATAAAAGGTGAAGTATAGCATGGTAAAAAACATGAAGTAAGAGTACCAAATGAACTTCAACACAGTCCAGTCAAATGATGCCATGGAGTAGAAAATTGTGCAGTATATAATCGTCTGTCCAAACACGTAAGGGAATTCAATAACAACCTGTGCACGGGAAAGAAATTCAGTGGTCGATTTTGGACAGTGAAGAGGCATTTTTACTTGGAAAGGTGGAAACAAGGCCAGTAACAAAACCTGAGCAAAGGCAAATGGTAAAGCTGAGTACATCCCTGCAGCTCTCTCACGATATGAAACAAATCTTTCAACAGAAACAACAGGTTGAACAGCAGTTGCATTGGTTATTCCAATAAATAGGACTGCTGCGTACATGGATCCCATTGCATTGAATAATTCTTGTACATTCTCCCTGGAAGAAAAGTATTAAAATGTTAAAATATGTACATTGTATTTATGAAAAGACTGATAATGAGAAAACAATAGAAAGACAGAAATAGCAGGTCAAAATTGTTTATCCATGAAAAGGGGCAAGATCCCTCCTCTTTCTCACAATTAATAGAGATTCTTTTCATCATGATCATAGGTCACCAATTTTCGCTTTGCATAACCTGTCTTATATTGCTGTTGCTTACAATTACAGCACGTTTAGACCCAAATCCATATCATATAGTTTTGTGTATATCAACCTTCTACAGTGCTAAATAAAATTGCTCTGATTTCTGGGCTGTAGCCATTAAAATTTCATGTCATTGAAACTAGCTACAGCAATCAGGTGGAAACAGAGGTACAGAACAAAGGGGGAGGACAAAAAAATTCAACTTTCTTCCAAGCTTCTGGGAGTTTATGCTAATTGTGGTACGATTCCCAATATGAACCTGGTAGAAGAATATGTACTTGATTGATTTTACACCATCATCCTCTTCAGCAAATAGATCATTAGAAAATGTTCAAGTACACAAAGAACAGTGGCAAATTTTGCAGTTGTAATACCAAAAGTAACCAAGCATGATTGCACCATATCATTCAACATGCAAGAATTGCATAAAATTATGAGAGATTTAACAAAGTTTTAAGTAGAAAACCTCTTGGAACCAAATCTCCAACATATTGTCCCAAGCATAAACGAGATGATCACAGTATAGAAGAAGCGGACTGCAGTGTATTGTGGGTTTCGCCAGTAAGAAAGATTTTGCTTCCAAAGGCAGGCTAATAGCTGGTCAAAAAATGACTGAGAGTACTTGCTTGGAAAGTTCAAGTCTTTCGCGCTACTGCTTGGCTTGCTTAAATTTTCAACCAACTCCTTATTACGTCTGAAACAAAAGATATCAAAATTTCATGAACTAGAAAGCAGGAGAGAAGAAGTACGGCTCCATCAAATTGAATCAAAACTAAAAATGTTCTGAGAACTGAACGTACTGATGTAGATTTGATCTTCGGTAAATTTCAGCAAAGTCCACACCAAGACGGTTTTCTTCGGCTGAAGAAGTAACGTCAAGCATCCAGGCAGCAGGGTTGTATCCAGGCCTAATCTTTGGCACCCCTTCAATTGCCTACAAAACAATTGTGTATAGCATATGAATGAATACAGCTAAGTTCATATTTGATATATAGCACAAACAAATCATAAATCATGTATGTTAGAGGAATGAAAATGTGTAATCTGACCTCAAAATACTTGATGAGCTCACAAGACCTGGGACCAAGAGGACCAGCATATATTAGCTCTCCTCCACGCTTCATAAACAAAAGCTGTGAAGAAAGGCATGGTTGATCAGCACATTGACAGATATATTATGAACAATATAACCTGAAATGTCTCTGGTCTTTTCGCCAATCTAATTGAAGCATGGTAGATCTTTGAGAAATTACCAGCTCTATCCAGGCTATTGGTATGTCATATGTGGCACCGGATCAATGCAGTTTATATATTTTCCAATTAAAAAGAAAACAAATACCTCATCAAAGGACTCAAAAATGTCTATGCTTGGCTGATGGATTGTGCAAACAATTGTCCGTCCAGTGTTTACTATATTCCTCACAGTTCTCATCACAATGGCTGCAGATCTTGCATCCAACCCTGAGGTGGGCTCATCCATGAACACTATGGATGGGTTAGCAACCAATTCAACAGCAATTGTTAACCTTTTCCGTTGTTCTGTGGATAAACCATCGACTCCAGGTAGACCAACCAATGCTCCTCTTAATGGAGTAAGCTCCACAAGTTCCATAACCTCCTCGACAAATGCCTGAAAAGTTCAACCCTCACAATGTCATGTTTTACCAAACACATCAAATAACACAAAAATGTTTATAATTACCTGCTGTGTATCCATTTTAACTACTGAAGGTAACCGAAGCCAAGCCGAGAATAGAAGCGATTCAAGAACAGTTAAACATGGAGAATGAATATCATTTTGCTCACAGTAACCAGAAATTCTTGCAAAGGTCTCTTGCTTTTTGGGATAACCAGATATATTTATGTTCCCTTCTATGACCCCTCCAGTTTTCCTACCAGCTAAAACATCCATGAGGGTGGTTTTTCCAGCACCACTGACTCCAACCAGTGCGGTAAGCACACCAGGCCTAAATGCTCCAGTAATATTAACCAACAACTGCAATCTGTCTTCTACTATCCCTTGCTGCTTCAACTCCTGGAAAGATATCAGGATGAGATATTTTCTTTTCCAAAATATTCCAGAAAACTTATTGGATACACAGGAGGAGGAATTTACACACCACAGGGATGTCCACAAAGTAATTGATATTGCTGAAAGACATGGAAAGAGGCTGAAACGGCAGAACCATACCTCTCTGCTTGAAATATTTTCCTGCCAGAAGTTACAATTAATAAACACTAAAATTTAATTAATGGTTAATATTTACTATAAATTAGAAGAAAAGAAATCCAGAATAAAGTTATTAACCATTCAGTGAGCCAGAATGCTGCAAGTATTCCCTCAGCTCAATAACAACATTTTCTCCTTTCCTTCTATTGTCTCTCTCTTGCAGCTCCTCCTTGGAAACTACAGCTTGTTGCTTCCCCAAAGCTGTTAAACAATAACAAAGACCTTGGTGTGATTACATCTCTACTTGTTAGTTTGGACAATCAATGCAAAGGAAACATAGGATTCAAAAACTGTTCTCTAAATAGTGATGACTTACGATTGAGGTATGCTAGGAAGAATGTGAACAGAAGATTGAATAGAACTGTATATCCAAAGAGAGCAGCAATTCCAATCCAATACCAGTAGCTCTCTGGAAATAAACTGCGTGATCTCAGTATTGCCTCACCTAATGAAAAGTTTGTGTTGTTCCCAGCTCTCTACAACAGCAAACAAGAAAGAATAATGAGTTTACATATTCAAAGCTTGACTGCTCACTTAATTAACAGACATAAAATAGATGAATAGGATGCTAAACCAAAGCCGATTGCATTTTCGATTTAGGAGCTCCATAGGTTAAAGAGGGGTAACCTCAAGGTTATCATACAAAATAAGGTTTTCCTTTCAACCAATAGAACACATATTTGAAGCACAGCCAAATGAAATTGACAGGAAAAGATTCATATATATTCACATAGTTTGTGCTCTGACTTCAGCCAATGGCTCGTTATAGTTCATCGTTATATTTGTCTATGAATAATTATCATGCTGAACTAAATAAGATTGCACTTGACTTGAACATTACAGTGGGTCGTGATAAGAAAAACCCTTTAATTTATAAGTAACTTAAAGCACAATACTTCCATTCAAACAATATGCTATGTAACACTGGTAACAAAAATATACATCCATGTTTCCTAGAGTCATTCATTTATTACTAACTTAACAATTGAAGGAAAATAGATTTTGAGAAAAACAAATTAATTTTAATGAGTAAAAGCCATTGTAACTAGTTGATTTATAAAGAAGATGAAAACAGATGATCATATAATAACAACCTTATCCCAAGAATGCCCAAGGAATTCATTCACTGAAGCTGCATTTTGAGCATACATCAAAGGAGAAACCCAGAAACCCCATATCCACCAGCTTGGGATATGATCTGTCACAGCAAACTAAAAGAGTGAATAACATGAAATGAAAATAACCATAGATCCTGCAAAATATTGATTACCTCTAGAAATGATGTATCCTCCAAGAGCCATTACAACCAACATGGCAAAAGATCCGAAGGTGTTGGCAACTATCATATGACGGCCCAAGGATCCAATTACACGAAAGAGCGCTATAGACATTTGATGCAGAAAGAAATACAACAAAAACTGTCGAGAAAATCTGCAAAATGCAGCACTAAAATTACAAACTACTTCCAAAAACTAGATCAGATTAACAAATTAAAATAACATAATACATTCCATGCAAACATCAAAAATTGGAAGAAAAATCCATGAAAATTTTAATATACCTGGTAATATTAGGATCATATCCAATCACATAGTATGTGACTGCCACCCAGAGACCAGCTTCCATGAGTGAAGTTGGAATACTTAAGACCCAAGAAGGAAGTGTGTATGCCCAGCTTGGGTAGAAGCGCAAATCCCTGTGCTTGTAGAGCACTGGAAGCTTGGCTACCAACATTGAAACCTCCGTAAAGCCATTAAAAAGAATAATGACCATGGAGAAGTACATCGCCCCAGAAAATAAACCTCCATCATATATCGTGTCACGATGCATGGTTGTGCGGAAAAAAACGCTCATTGTAATCAATGCGACAAGAAGAAGCTGCAAAATAATTCTTAGTGATCGTATAAACTAGTGGTACAAAGGTAAAATCATAACCACATCCGTCTTCGTGATCATTAAAAAAAAACGGAGAACCTAAATTAGGAGAGTGGAATAATAATAATAATAATAACAAATTAGTCCCACAAATAAAAGGGAATGATTATTAACAAGCTCTCATCATCAACAAGTTATTAATAATTTTTTCTATCTAGCCCAGAGAAAGAATTCATTTCGCTTTTCACCAAAACAGAATTTTAATATTTCAGCAAAAAGTCAATAACATTACCTGAATAAATTTGAATACATAGATAAATGAATTCCGTTTCATCAGAAGCTTCTGCCAGTTAAAGCAGATCTTGAAAAGTTCACTCTGTTTCACACCGAACTTAGAAGTTGACAATGCTGCTGGATGATTGTAACGTTTGTCGAAAGGAACTACCAGTTCCTCGGACAAGCTTTTACCAACAAGATATGAGCGAAAAGCTTCAACAAACTTCCGTGGAGGTATGTACCGATAAGGACGATTAGGAACAGACCAGTACTGCTCTTGGTCCTTCTTTGAAATAACCTGTAAAATGAATTAAAATAAGATAAATTTAGCAATAATGAAGAATAAACTCACACCCAAGCCCTGTACGACTTACTTCTTGCAAGAAGTCTGCCACGTTCTTTCTCTCAGGGCACCTAAATCCCATACATGAAAAGAAATCTAGAGCTGCTTCACGGGGTCCCTGGTAAACAATGTGGCCCTCGCATAACAGCATAACATCATCAAATAGTTCGTAAGTCTCGGGAGCAGGTTGCAGCAAGGAAATGACAGTTGTGCCATCAAGTGCTCGGGTTGAATGCCTTAAATATCTGATGATTTGATATGTAGTAGAGCTATCGAGCCCGTTAGATATTTCATCCATGAACAGCACTCTAGCCGGACCAACTAGTAATTCACCTGAAAGTCAAACACGTATGCATGTATAGCATTCAGGCACGCACGAATCCACACGCACGAACAAATTGATAAACATGGGTCAATATACGGACCTGTTGTAAGTCGCTTCTTCTGCCCCCCTGAGATCCCTTTAAGCATTTCATCACCAACCATTGTGTCAGCACATATGTCCAAACCTAAAATCTTTGTCAAATATATGTTAGTACTTCAGAGAAGTTATTAGGGATGATTATAAGTAACTACTTGCAAGATAAATAAGAACGCTATGTTAAGAGCATTTTAGAACAACAGGCTAACATTTGTTATCTATTTTCTTGATTATGAAGGCTGAGTGGCATAAATAAGACCTGAAACATCGCATGCTCCAATTGGTATGAACAGGGCACTGACAGAAGAATGCAGGATAACTTTGACACAAATTAAATTCAGAAAATAATATATTTGTTGGAGCTTCAAAACAATTAGAAAAAACCCAGCAGCAGTCCAAGAGAAGCCCTGCACAGACTTGTTGGAAGGTGTTCTCTTTTTAAATAAACTCAGTTTATCAATAAGTTCAATCCATGCTCGAAAGAACAGTTTCACATTACTTTTCAACGCTATTATTTATATGCCACTTTGAGATTGTAAATTTCTGCACAAAGCATGCACAAGAAATTTTTTCAGCAGTCTATATTATTACCCTTTCAATCATCTAAAATAGCCAAACTCATTGACTACATTTCCATTCTAGAGAGTAATCTTCTTTAATCTATGGTTCTCAAGAATATTACTGAAGAAGCTTCCAATTAACAGGATGGGCTGAATTTTTCGAAATAAAAGATTAGTGATTTTATAAAGACCAAGGAGAATATAACTGCATCAGGATTAATGTACACAAAAACACTGACCAAGATCTAGAGAGTACCTTCATTATGTACTCCACCACTAGGTTAGTCTCCTGTCCCCCCAAAGCCAATGACTGGATAGAGAAATATAGTGAAGATCCAACCCAATCAGCAACAAATTATTAGGCAAGAAAAACTGGATGGAACAATTTTACAAATTACAAGTACCTTCATAAATATATCAAGATCTTCATCAGGCTTTATCCCAGCGAACTTCTCTCTTCTGGCGAGCTCCACAAGCATATCTGACACAAGCATTTTTCATCAGCATCTAGGTAACCGGGCACTGAGGCCTTAGCTCAGATATTCATACGAAGGTGCAGGTGTGAATTTTTGAGATAGATCCTAGGTGACAATAGCTAAGGGGAATCAGGAGAAGAAAGGGATAAAGCAGCACAGCCATGGATATGATGCTTTATATCTTACCATATTTGGAACCGACACCTTGGCAGCATCCTGCAAACTCTAGAGTTTCTCTTACAGTCATCTCAGCCACATGCCAGTCATGCTGACTGACATATGCCGAAGTCCTCGGAGCAACAAACTCATTCAGACTGTGTCCATTATAGGTAACTTTCCCAGACATCTTCAATTGCAATGCCGAGTAGATAAGCAACAAGACAAGAAGACAGAAATCCAGTTTAATGGAACCACAGATATTACTTTCAATCATATGTAACCAGAAAACACGTCATCACATGATTCCATAGCTAAAAGAGAACATGATTCTCCATGTATAGTTGTATGCAGCATAGCTACATTGATGACATGATACATTGACAATGCGGGAGTCCAAAATTGCTCAACGTGCTTACACTAGCACTTCTATTGACTATATACTTGTTTTTTCAACGTTTGACTACATCAACCTTTTTAAAAAAAATTAATCAAATATTTTTGTCAACCTTCTATCATAAAAAAAAATATTATTTGATGATGTAGCATGTTCCTATAAATTATCATTATTACTCCTCTTTCATAATGAATTTTAATTTATCTAATTTTAATACACTAATTTTTTTATTGTTCAATTAAATACTTTTTTAAAAAGGTACTTGATTTTAATAATAAATAATCGTGCATCAAACCAAAAAATAAAATTGATATACTTGATTGACATAAAATAAAAGTTGATAATAAGAATTTAATAGGTAAGAAAAATTTATAGACTCCACTGAAAAAAGGTATAAATCAAGCTAGTGTGTATCCATTTCATTTATTATTACAAGAAACCTGTCATGTCAACCAGGCTGAAAAATATTTTTTTGTCTAAAAATTTATTAATTGATATTTTTGTGGTCTAAAAATATAAAAAAAAAATAAATTTAAAGTAAATAAAAAAATAAAAAAAACATTTTTTTTTTCAAAAATATTTTTGAAACTTTTTTTTTTCTATTTAAACATTACTTGTAAAATAGCAAAATCCTAGTACCTGCAAATCATTTCCAAGACGTCCAGCAAGAGCTAAGAGTAGCGTTGTCTTTCCAGAACTTGGAGGTCCCAACAAGAGGGTCAACCTACAAAAGAATAATTTCACCTAAGACCAGAGAAAATATAACCACCCTGTCCTACTACTCATATAAACTCACAATTTGAGTACCTAGAAGGCCTGATAATCCCGCTAACATCATCCAAAATGGTTAACTTGCTCCTGTCTCCTCTATATATCCGCAAACGCCTTAAAACCGCCTTTTGATCAAAACGCAGATACAAATAGATCATTAAGAATATGGTACACGAGATCTCTTGTCTTAATTAAGAATATGGTACACGAACAGGCTCTGTACCTCAGTCATGTTGAAAACAAAGTTGGGGATGGTTGGGAGAGCCCTACTTCCCACATGGACAAAAGATTCGACAGTCACATTCTGAACACGAACCTCAATCTTCGGAAACTCCAAACGCACTCTGTGATGTTCATAACAAATCGAAAATAGCTCGTGTCAACCCAAAAAATTAAGATTATTTATGTTGAAATGAAGGGTTAGATTATAACGAGAAAGAACTTTGAAAATGAAGGAACGCTATGTTAAAGACCTGTCATTTGAAATTAATACAATCATTTATGATCAGTTTAGCTCAGAAGAATCAACCCCGATAAGCAATTTATTTTTTTATGAAAAAAATCCATGCAGTGGAACGTAATAAAAATCCTACTCGTATGAATTAGGTTTGGTGGATACGCTTTTTAGCGTACTTAAGGTCTTGTAAGTTTGTTTCAACTCCCAAAGACCATTTCCAAAAATGATCAACTAATTACCAGAACCTACAACTCGTCAAAAATAAAAATAAAAATAAACCTAACAAGAGATGAAGATTTTACGCACGCGTCAAACCGCTTTCGCATCCGGTCAAAGAAGCGCTCGGGGTCGTCATCGACAGAGCTGACCAAGCGCTCAAGCACGAGCTTCTGCTCTTGTACCTCAAGCTCACTCAGATCCATCTCTTTATGATCACCAGCAACATTCTTGAAAATGCCTCGCCGTACTCGAGCATAAGTGGGCAGGCGCTCAAGCGCCGCCCATTGAAGCGCCTCCTCGTCCTCTCCCCCCTCCCTATACGACGGCGTTCTCGTAAACGCACTCTCGGCCGAATTCCACATTTACTTGTAATACCAAAAACAGAAACAAAAAACAGATCGATTCTAGATCTAAAACAAACCAATATCCAAACAGAACCCTACAATTCACATTAAGAGAGAGAGAGACACAGACGAAGTGAGCTGTGCCTTATCGTGTCAGAGTGTGGGTGCCAATTTGAACTACTTGTAGTCCACAAGATTGGTAGTTGAGCTCCGCATTAATGGTCTGCTCTCTCTCCCTTCCTCATTTTCTCGCTAGTGAGAGTCGCTTTGTCCTTCGTGGACGTTAAAATGGTTCAGAGATGGCTCATTAATAGCCGCGGGAAAGACAAGCTCGAACGAGTTAATTGTAACCTGTACTCACTCGTTCATACAATTATTTACCCATTCCCCTTCCCCACCATACACGTGTTAGATTAAATATTTATCTTTAGATAATCATCACATGCTTTACTGTTTATATTATTCATCTATATTTTACATATATTTCTATTGACATTTAATAAATTTATTTAATTTTAATTATATGTTTATTTGATTCAGCTAATTTTTGATACTCGAGATTTTAATATTTTCTGTATAAAATGGGATATTAATTATTAATTAAAATATTAACTTTTATGTTTTTTGTTTATATATAGAATAATCATATTTTTATTAAAGTTAAAAATTATGGACTTATTTACATATAGATGTCACTAGTATTTAAAAAAGGTTAATTTTCGAATAAGCATATGTAGAAATTGAAACAACATTTCTTCACGTATTATAAAGAAGAAAGCCATATTTTTCTTTAAATAAAATAAAAAGGAATGGAAACCTCGTTTTTTATGCGAATATATTTTTAATTAAGTAATAAAATGTATTGCTTGATATTTTTGTTTTAAGATAAAATTAGTTTGATTATAGATTAAAAATAAATATAGTTATAAATTATAAAAAAATTATTTATTTTTATTATCAACATTTGATAAATACCCATAATTACTTAAAAACTCTTGAAAATTTGAGAGAAAATTTTTTAAATCATTATTAAATTTTGAGGCTACTATTTATAATTTAACATATAAAAATGAGATTTATTTTTATACTACAATTTCTGTAATTGTTACAATATTTATAAAACATTTTATTTAAAGAAGTCAGTTTTTGTATAAAATCTACTCATATCCCATGAATAAAATGAAATGTGGTGTCAACGAAATTTTTATATAGCTTGACTTAAACTATGATTCACATATATGGATAAATATTTATGAATCCCTTAACTCGGTGGTGGAGTGAGGTAATGATTTGGATTATCATATTCATTGTTTTTTAAAGTATATTTTACTTAAAAATATATTTAAAAAATTATTTTTATGTTTTTTATATTATCATATTAAAAAATGAAAAACATTAAAAAATAATATTAAAAAAAGCAATTTTTTTTATAAAGAAACCTATAATAAGCTTTATTGGTATGATACAAGCTCTTTATTGTTCAAGAAAAATGAACCAAGGATGATTATATATTTTAATAGCATTATTGGTATGATATAAGCTCTTTATAATAAGTCATGACCTTGAAATTGAACATGATATTCAATTTTGAAAAGCAAGGGTGATAATTAAAATATAAATTCATCTCATAGTCATTGTTATTTTTTTATGGTAATGAGTATGAATAAACCTATTGAAAAGAAAGGATAACTATATATCATTAATTATATTTGAAGATGAAGAGTATCGTCTAATAACATGTAATGATCTCTAAATATTAGAAAAAAATCATATGTGATTTGATTTAACATTTCAATAAGCAATTATTCTTACTGTGATTACTATCCCTTTATCAAGAATATTCTAATTTAGAATCTAGACATTTGAGTATATATTGTGTACATTCTATCAAATAATATATATTTTTAACATTAAAGCCACTGATCCTTTGAAAATGACTTTAAATCCTTTTAAATCTCATTTTACCTTGCACAATAATTTCAGAATCAATACAATATGATTTTTTTCTAATTCACCACGTATGATTAATTATTTCTTAATCACTTAAATACCTTTATATAGTTTATATTATATCAAATATTTGCTTGTTTGTTGTCCTTTATAAAGCTAACATATAGTCAAATCAAAACATTATTTTCTTTACAAGATAAATTAGTGGTCTCATGTATAAGAATAACCTACATAACTATCAAGTGAGTTTTTTCATAGAAATTGATTATATCTATATAAGACAAAAAAAACACATCTAGGTGGGAGGGCTATCACATGTATTTTTTATTTTTTGAAAATAGCTAATTACTAATGTGCCCCTAATAAGACAAAATTGAAGAATTGACTGTAGGGATGTTCCAGTAATTGACCATATTTATTATTATTATTATTATTTGTGCCCGGGTGGGGCACACGCGACAAACGGGGTTCGACCTCACGCCCGCTTCTGGCGGTGCGTGCGAAGTCCTCTGTCTTGATAAAATACGCTTTCGGTGTCTCCAATGATTCGCCGCCATGTAGTCTTCTTCATGGTGTGGCACGTTTGGGACAAGAAAGGCTGGAGTCGTGACAGAGACCCGTTGAACTTTGTTTTTCTGTTTTGTCTCTCCTGCATGCTAAAGTACAGGAGAGGCCCCCCATGTTTATGCTTTATTCATTTTTGTCATTATTCTTTTAATTTTTCATATGGTCTAAATTTTTATTATATAAGTTTTGATTTATTTCAATTGTATCCTTCGATTGAAATTAATTATATCGGTCCTCCTTTTAATTTTTGTATTGGGTTTATATACCTTAATTTATTCGGTACAGAATTTTTAATTTGTTCAGTTTTATCCTTTGATTGAAATTGATAATATATTTTTTTTTCATTTTGGACCTTAATACTTTTAATTTTTTATTTTAATCCTTTTATTTATTTATTTTCAAGTCAAGTGAATTTTTTTCACCTGATAATTTCTATTTTTACTTTATCATTTATTTTTGTTTTTTTATTTACACAACAATAATAATAATAATAATAATAATAATAATAATAATAATAATAATAATAATAATAATAATAATTCTTTTGTTTTTTCAAGTTCAAGTGAATTGATTGTAGGGATGTTCCAACTAATTTTTATTTTGTTTTATCATTTTTTTTGTTTGTTTTTTTGTTCAAGTTTTTAGGATTTTTTTAGTTTTTGATTTAATTTTGTTTTTTTTCATTATTAACACAATAATAATAATAATAATAATAATAATAATAATAATAATTTTAGTTTTTGTTCTTGTTTACTCTTTTGTTGATTGTTTTGTGTTTTTTGTTCGGAGTAATTTAATAATTTTTATAGTAGTGATAATTTTAAATGTTAATACTTTGATGTTGTTGTTGTTGTGTGTTATTATAATATGGTATGTTAATCTGTTTCATTATATCAATCTTTACATGTATAAATATTATTTTTTAATCTTAACAATATAAATTATTTGGTCGACCTGTAACGTAATGCGGATAATTAACTAGTTTGAACTAAAAAAAGAAAAAGAAATGAATATTTTTAAGCTAAACTACTTCAACGACTTGATATCAGAGGTAAGAGAAATATTAGTCGAACCTTTCTTCTGTGTGTCTCCAAGTTTACCAAGTCCATCTCCGTAATGAATCTCATTGACTAAGCTTGGACTCTTAATATGCCAAAATTCCATGTCCATTCTTGCCTTGTGCTAAGAGAAGTCTCTTAATTTGTCCATTTGATACGCAACTTGGACCATACTAAACCCAAAAAAAAACATGGGTCAATATATAAAAAAAACTTATTTTAATTAATTGATCATCAATTTTAGGGACAAATCTAACATAAAAAAAAAAAAGTAGACAAAGAAGGAGAGTTCAAAGTTAAAATAATGAGTTTTTAGATGATACAATTTCATGAATGTAAATGTTTACTTTTTATGACAAATCCAACTAATAAAAGAAGAAGAAAAAAACTTGGATATGATTTAACTTAACATTATGTGTATATATAATGGAAAGTTTGATTTTACTTCAAACCTACCTGTATCTAATTCTGTTTCAACTATTACCAAACATTCTTAACATTTCAACCCTGTTTCTAACATCTTCACAAGTCAGTATTGACTGGAGTCCCAACTTTCATCGTGTAATCGTGAACATGAAGCTATAGCCTGTCATTACTTTTACGGAGGACGGTGAAACTACTACGTTCCTTCCCTTCGTTTTGGCCAACCACCAAGATCTGCGTGAGAATTTCCGGAGTCTCGACTGTCAACTCATCACTGTGAAGAACAAGAAAGGGAGAACATGAAGAAACAGTTTATTATTATTTTTATGGAGGACGATGAGGCTAGGAAACATATATGTTTTCTTTCCTTAGCTTTGTTCAACCACCACCATCTGCATCGGAACATCCCTTCGTATAGGCAAACTGGCTGTGCTATTCTTCGTGAATTGGTTGGCTTGAGCTGGCATATTAATTGCTGCATTATCACAAGGCCCCACAAAAATTTGCTCGCAAAAGAAGCTGCAAAAGCCAGAATAAAAGGCTTCCTAGCTAGCTGCTGCTTGGATCAGTGGGTAAAGGTAGTGGCATCGGACTTTTGAGTCTCTTTTTTTCTCTCTCTCCAGAAATTGGCCATCTTCCCATTGCTGTTTGCATCAGACAGATAAACGTCAGCTTCAAGATTTTACTTGCATGCTACTCGTGGACTATGTCTCGTTTTCTTCGCGCGCAATCCTGAAAAAATGCTCTAAATAACCGACCAAAGTTGTTGGTCCTGTCGTTCAATCGATTGAAACAAGTGATTTTGCAAGACAAGTTATGGGAAACTGATGCTCATTTATTGAGGTTTGATGATGACCAGAGAATGTGTGCACTCTGCATGTTTATGATTATAATTAAGTGAGTTATCTTTCCTCCTGATTCATGGGAGTTTATGTAATAATTTGTTTTTGAGCTCTTTTTTTTTATAAAAGGGGTTACATGGTGTAGAAATTAAGAAAACAATCTTGACAAAGCCAAGAGCTCGATCTTAGCTCTACTCTAAAAAACAAAAAGAAACTTGAAGATTCTAGGTCAATATATATTAGAATTGGACAAATTTGCATGAAAGTTAGGTTCAATGAGATAATTAGATTCTTAATAGAGCTGTTTGATTTAATCATGAACCAAGTTAAATTTTAATTATGTTTAACAATTAATTTGGGTCCAATTAAATTATTTAATTAGGTGCAATGATTTTATTATACTTTAAATTGGTTAAATCAATTTTATTAGGGGTTTGATTGTTAAAAAAAATAATTTTTGAGATTAATTAAAAATATTAGGATTTTAGGAAACCAAATTTATTTTTACAAAGTAGATAGGTTGAAATTACAGGCAAACTTGCAAGAAAATCAAAGTTTTGCAGACAATTAATGGCTAAAATGAAGAAATTTGAATCCAAAGACCAATTTATAAAAGACATCAAACAATAGGGACCTAATTGGTTGTAATCAAGGGTGAAATTGAAGATAAATGAAAGTTTAGTGGTTGATTAAAGTTCAAATTGCATAAATAAAAAATCAAACGTGTTTGCTTTTGTGGTTGTAACTAAGTTTTTTTTAAAAAAACAAACTAGTGTATTTGTGTTTGGTTATATATTAAACTCGTCCACAATTTGTATGGGGCCAAAAAAAACTCAAACCAGGAGAAGCAAATATTAGTTGCTCTTTGTTGTTTTCATGGTCCCAGTTGCATACAAGTTGGATTTGAATTCACATGTGAAATTAATTATTGGTGCATGAGGATTTGACTATAAAAAAATGAGGACGGTCGTATGTCATGAATGATCATTTTCTTGTGCTCAATTTGTAATTAATGTTTTTGAATTGTTTTGAAATACTGGAATTAAAAATAAATGTTAATAATAAAGAAATAGTTTGAATGGAAAATAATCACAGTCACACTTTCAACCATCCTTTTTATTTTGGTTCAACAAAATATGAGAGGACAAGTTAAGAGCATATATGTGTGTGTGTTTAAAGTATTTTTATAAGTTACAATAATATAAAAAATATAGTAATCAAACATACATAATTGTTTTTCATTTAATGCACTACTATTGTGAGGATTAATTTATGTTTGGATAGCATTTAAAAAGTAATTTTTTTGAACAAAATTAATTTTGTTTTTTCTTTAAATCAATATTTTAAAATTATTTTAATGTGTTGATGTCCAAAGTAATTTTAAAATAAAAATAAAAAAATATTTTTATATAAAAATATTTTAAAAAGCAAATCGTTCTCTTATTTTTCAGCCTTTTCTTTTCAAGTATTTTTTTTCCCTTCTTTTATGTCAAAAAATGCTTATAGCAAACCTTTCCCAACATCTAATGCACTATGAAATCCATCTTTTTTTGTCACGTGTATTATTTGATTGAGTTATGACTTGAGAATGTTATAATATATATATATATAACTCACGTGTATTATTCGATTGAGTCATAACTCAATCAACTAATACACGTGACATAGGGATGAGGAGCGCACCTATTTTGCTAGCCTTTTCTTTTCTTCTATTTTTTATATCTTTTTTACATTCCAAAACACATTTACAAAAAAATTAAGTACCATTACAATTTTTAACACAATTCTTAAGTACTATCAATTTTTTTTTATAGTTTTTTTTAATTATTATGTAATGGATTTGAAAATAATAATACTAATTGTAGATTGTTTATGAAAACTCTATTGAAATCGGTTGTTTATTATTAAAATGCTTAAATTGAATTGGAAATGATTTTATCACATTTATGATTTCTTAAGCTTTCAATCATTATATATATATATATATATATATATATTATAAAAATGTAATTATTAAAGCCTTATTTCATCAACATATAACTAAGATTAATATATATGATCTCAAAGTATTTTATTATGGATTTATAGATTACTACAATGTTTTCCGATTTTTTTTTAGATTTTGTAACAATTATCATAATATGACAAGGAAAAAAGAGACTTAGGCCATGTTTGTTTCAAGGAAACTGAATTCCAGGAATTCAGTTTCCTCATTTTCCATTGTTTGGTAAACATTGGAAAAGTTGGTCAAAGGAAAGTTAATTCCTTAACTTTTCGGTCAAACTTTCAATTAACTTTCAATTTGAGGAAAGTGTTTTCCTTTCATTATCAAAAGGAAAACACTTTCCGGAATTGATAAAACACATAACACCCTTCTTGTCTTCCTCAGCCCTCTCTTTCCCGATACCAAAACCCAAATCAAAAACCCTCAATCTTCTCTTCCTCAACCCTCTCTCTCAACTCAATCGAGCTCTCTCAAGTCCCACCTCAATCAATCAATATTCTCTCAACTCAACCTTCCTAACTCTTCCTCGGAATCATCTTCGTCAGTCCTCAGCTCGTCAGAGTCAGACTCATCTTCCTCAATCCTCACCTCAGCAACGCAGTCTCAGACTCCTCATTCAATTAGGTTCATCTTGCTTTACTTTAGCGTCATTTACATTTGAAAGTTTTCCAGGTGGGATTGGATACCTGAAGATGGATAGTTTTTCATGTCGAATGGATCGTTTTGCACTTGTAAAACACGAAACATTGAGGAGTGTAATATTCTGAGACGTGAGAATTTAACAAGCTTTCAATATTTTATCTGATTTAATTAAGAATTGATTTTGGATTGATCTTCAAATTCTAAACTTGGTTTTGGCAAACTGTTTAGATCAATTTAGACTTGAAAAGCCCAGAGGCCAGATGTTTGTGAGCTAAGATCTCAACGAAGAAAGATGAGGATTTCTCGCTCTGTTCCTTATGATTTCGGGTTAGCTACTCTTCCTTTTCTTTTAGTGTTTTTGCACTTTTTAGATTTACTTATCTCTTGGTAGTGTTTTTCTTTCTTCCTTTTGCTAATATTTTACAGGAAAAAAAAAGAATATATATCTCTTGGTAGTTTTTTCTTTCTATCTTTTGCTAATATTTTACAGAAAATAAAAGGGATATATATCATCTTTGTATTAGGATTGAGGCGAGATGTTGTTTTTATATTTTCTGAGAATTCTGGGGAGATAAAAGTAGTATAACTGCAATTTCCCGTTGATATCACAGGCATAGTGCTTTCTTAAATTGAAAACTTGAATTGGATGGGTTGATGGTGGTCAATGTTAATCAGAGATAGCTGTCCCTCAAGGCTTTGAGCAAGTCATTCAGGGCTGATACACACAAAATCTAAATTCAATTGGCTTATTTTGAATAATGTTGCTGCCATACATATCTTTAGGCACTTTGAAATGAGATGGAATAAACTCTAGAAGTTAATATATTGTTCACAAGACCCATCTTAGTTACAGAGATGTGAAATGTGAGCATCAAGAACTTTATGGCACTGACCTCTACCCCCACCAGATTGTTTGTTTGTGTTTTTTCTCCCATTCGGCTATCATTTGCCACTATGTTTTTTTGGTTGGCATCGTTCTTCTTTCAGTCGTTTGATGTATTAGTAACTTTCTTGCAGCAAGCCAAAAACTGTCGAAGAAATCCTAAAGATAGACATCAAACCTGGCTGGAAGAAGGGCACACAAATAACTTTTCCTGAGAAAGGCAATCAAGAACCTGGAATCACTCCAGCTGATCTAATTTTCGTTGTGGATGAGAAGCCCCATTTTGTTTTCAAGAGGGATGGAAATGATCTGGTGGTCAACCAGAAAATCTCGTTATTGGAAGCTCTCACAGGGAAAACCATCGAACTGACAACCTTGGATTGAAGATATCTCCCGATCTCAGTAACAGATATTGCCAAACCAAGTCAGGAGTTGCTGGTCTCAAATGAAGGAATGCCCATCTCAAAAGAGCCCACCAAGAGAGGAAACCTTAAAATCAAGTTTGATGTCACATTTCCAACAAGACTTACCGTGGAACAGAAATCTGACCTCAAGAAGGCCCTAGGTGCATCTGATAATTAATTCAGATATCAAAGCTTGGGTTGTCAAGTTATCCATTTAACACTGATGTAAATACATTATGTTTTCCACTGGCCTAATGTAAAGATTGTGCATAGTAGGAAAGAAAGCTTGAAAGCATTTTCGAATTTGTGCATTATTGTTAAGGATGAGCCTGTAATCTTTTAACTATTGGCCAAGCTGCCACGAGATGACTGTGGCCTTCTTCTGATCTAAAGCTGTGTACTTTTTGATCTAATTGTTAGAGGTATGGTAATCATACCATGTGTTTATATTTTATAAAATAAGTTATGAATGAATATACGATATAATAAAAAAATCATCATTATACTTTTTAGATTTCATTTTTTTATTTTAAGTGATTAAATATTTTATATATATTAGATAAACTTGAAAAAAAAATTAATTTATTAATAATTTATTTTCCAGTTCATTTTCCATAACACAAACAAACACTGGAAAGTATTTTCCAGTTTATTTTCCATAATACTGTCAAACATCGGAATTCACTTTCCAGGAATTAACTTTCCCGGAATTCACTTTCCAAAGGAAACCACTTTCCAAAGAAACAAGCAGGCCTTAGTGCAATTGTAAAAGACAAACAAAATCAAAATATTTCTTTCAACCTCAAATTCATTTCTTACAATCAAGCTGGTCTTGATAACTTTAGTGTTTATTTGAGAGTGTAATTAAAGGGATGTTTGACTTTGACATTGTATTTTAGAGTGTTTTTGAAAAAAAAATTATTTTTATTTTCACTTTAAATTAAAAAAAATTGGTGTTTTAATATTATTTTCATGTGTTGATGTCAAAAATAATTTTTAAAAAATAAAAAAAATATTATTTTAATGCATTTCTAAATGAATAGTATTTTCAAAAACAATCGCAATCACATTTCCAAACAAGTACTAAAATTATTTTTGAAAGTGATTTTCATTCAGAATTGCATCAAAATATATTTTTTTTATTTTTTTAAATATTATTTTTAACATTAGTACATAAAAATGATCTAAAATTATCAAAAATATTTTAATTTAAAATAAAAAATGAATTTTTTTTCTTCAAAAACATCTACTTTTCCGAATCCAATTGAATCATCAGGAGCCGAGGGAAATTAAACTAAGGAAAATAAAAGGAATGAAGAGAAAGGAAATAAAACCTCTTTTTTTTTCTTCCCATTCCTTTCCTTTGTACTCCTATTTTTTTAGCACCCCAACACAAAGAAAATTGACTTAATATCATCCCCATTACCCTTACTTTTCGTCTAATGTTTATAATTTTAATTTTTATCAATTTCACCTGTAAACTTTCAAAACCTCTCAATTAAGGACTCTTCCCATCTATCTATTTTTAAGCCTTTGATTTCAAATAGAATTCAAATAAAATAAAGAAAACCATCAAACCTGGGCAGCAAAACCAAAACTGAATGTGCAGAGGCAAACGCGCTAACAATGGATAGACTGGCAGAGAGCTCGAGCGAAGCGGCAGGGGCAGTGCTAGAAATCCTAAGAACCAGAGGCTGGTCTCTTGGCGACATCGATCAACTAAACGCCTTAATCATAATTCAATCTGCTTTATCCGATGACGGCGACCCTTGCACAGTCACAAACTCCGTCGAGTCCGAGCTCCTCAACATGGATCTTAGATCCATCGGATTCAAGTCCCTGCCCGACCCGAACCTCCTCAATAAAACCTCCTATCTTCAAGGCCCCAAAATCCTTCAGGTTATTTATTTATTTCCTCTCTTTATTCTTGTCAAATTTCAAATTATTTTCTTAATTCGTTTCTCCTCTCTCTTATTTTAAATATGTATATGTTTATATGCAAATGCTAATACTTCTAATAATAATAATAAACAGATATCTGCAGTGAGAGATATTTCTGTTAGTAGCATAGAAGGGTTTTCGAATTCAAGCAAACGGCGGCTGTTAAAACTCCGTCTCACTGATGGGCACAACGAGATAACTGCAATCGAATATTCTCATGTTCCTTCAATCCCAAATGATATAGTTCCTGGTTCTAAGGTGATCTACCATTTTTTTCTATTTTTTTCTACCATTTCTTAATGTTTAATTCAATCAATGCTCTTGGCAGGTTCGGTTGGAAAATAAAGCTCCAGTACATAACTGTATTGTATGTTTGAATCCTAAAGTTATAACTGTAATAGGAGGCATTGTCCAGTCACTTCATGAAGAATGGCAAATGAACCAAAAATATTCTGGTATTTCACGTTCATCATTAAGGTTATCACAGGAAACTGATAATGGTGGCCCTCCTCGTTTCGAAAAGTTGCAAATCCGAGCACCCTCTCGTGGGCCTTCTCAGAAAGCCATGCTATTGGGTTAGTCTTCTTGATGTTATTTGCAGCTTGATTTTGACTGTAACAAGATCCTCTTAGTATTATTAGTGCGGTATAACATTATGCTTTCCTGCTCTGTGATTTTGTTCTGGTGCTAGTTGATGGCTACCTAGGTTTTGCTAACACTTTATTTTAAACTTTCAAGTCGACTATCTTGTGTAGATGTTCTAAGGCCTTTTATGTTTTGTCATTTAAATTATGACAGGGGGGGCATAGAGGGTTGTTTTTCCATGCACAACTCCATTTCAACTTATTTTCCATTCTTTTGTTGAATGCGATTAATTGCCTTAAACAGTAAGCCAAATCAATAACCACATTGAACCATGAAAATTCACAAGTTTTACCTTACTGAGGCATTCAGAATTTGAACCTGAAACCTAATTGGAGTAATCTTGTTTACTACGGTAAAGAACTTTCTAGAGTTCACCATTGCAAATCTTAAAACTGCAAAACATTTTGTGCAGTTCTGAATTTGATGACGTTCTTCTGCTCTGGTTTTGTGACATCCCTGAATTGGTTTTGGCAGTGGGAAAATGAACCTCTGTGAACCTAATCGTCAAGTTGTATAATCTTTTATTACTTTCACAGCAGTTTAACTCTACCCTTTTCACATTTTGATAGGAACTGTAGCTTTTAATGCCTTGCAAATTTTTTGGATATATGACAATGTAAACAATTTCTAGATGAGTTGATCATAGATTTAGAAGATGCATTGATGATGCAGAAGGGAACGGAACTATACGAAACATTTTAGAGTTAAAAATATGTCAATCTAGAAATTTGAAAAGAAAAGAAAACAAGAATTCCAGGCTCTCTCAAAGTCAAAGAAATAGAATAATCTGTGTTTTCAAAATGAATTTCCCTGTTCATTATTGTAATCGTGATGTGCATGTTAAGTAGGTTCAGTCTCAAGTGCAAGTGCATGGATTTTAGTGTTGGAAGTAGATCTTATGCTTAGATACTAAAGGTTAATCTACAGATCTTATTTGAGTTGGACAAGCACTTTGCGGTGACCTGTGTGATTCTATATTTGATAGTTTTTGTTGCTTTTCAATTTCTTATGAAGAGAAGGCAAATATTCCAGATTACTCTAAGTCAACCTCCAACAGCACCGTGCAAATTAGCACAGAAACTTCTGGAAACACCAAAGTTCTACCTCTTGATGCTCAAAGAAAAGCAGATAGTGTTGATGGAAAAGTGAGAGGAGCTTCACTCAGAGCAAGTTACAAAGAAAATTCTAGAAACTTTCAGTGGAAATCGAAGGAAGGTGCTTGTTTATTTCTATCTTCTTTTCTAGTTTACCTATATTGTGCAATAAATGTTATGGTGCACCAGATATTATATGATTCAATTTTGTTTTGGAATGATAGAGAAATGACCTTCACCACATGTGAATGGTAATGGAAAGGAAAAGGAATTAGAACCTTTATTTTTGTAATGGACACTGCAGGATTATCACTTGATAATTACAATGAAAGAGAGGTGACCAAATTTGTTTCATTTAGCATGCGATGAAATTGCATGGTTTTTATATGCAAAATACATGAAGGGGAGTCAATAAAAAAAAAAACAGAGAGAGAGAGAGAGAGAGAGAGGGAAAGAGTTGTGATCTGTTATCGATTGTATATTGCGATTTCAATCACTAATGAACTAATTGGAATTATTGGTAGATTACCATGGGTCTTCCTCCAGGAGCAATGCACCACCTACTGTTGCAATAACTTCTGGAAATTCTGAACAAAGGCCAATGGATTCAGAGCAGAAAGTAGATGATGATGACAAGGCAAAAATAGTCTCCCTTAATGAAAGTCTTGAACAAAAGCCAAATGACTCTTCTGCAAGACAGAAGGAAGGTTCGAGTTCAGTTTTATTGCATTTGCAACTGTATTCTTGTTGTTTTGTAATGGCCTAGATGGATGAATTTTATTTTCTAGTGAGAAAGAGAAGTATTGTATGTTAGGGAATAATATAAATCATATTCTGGGGTTTCACCTAATAGCTTAAGTTTTTAGGTGAGATGGTTTCTTAACATGGTATCAAAACCTTATTGACTCAACGGTCACGAGTTCGAATCTCACTACCCTCATTCGATTTGATAAAAATCAAGCACAAGGTAGTGTAGGTCTGTGTGTAAGTTTCAAGTCCAAAGAGTTTTCACTTGAGGGTGTGTTATAGGATAATATAAATTATATTATGAGACCTCACCTAACAGTTTAAGTTTTTAGGTGAGATGGTTCTTTAACATTGTAATCCTCACTTTTGTGTTAGTGAAACATGAGGGACGATGTTTCGAAGCATACACTGAAGGAGTTACTAGATAGATAATCATTTAAAACTGAATGATGAGTTGAAAAAACAAACAGAAAAAAGAAAAAAAGGGCGAGATAGATTCATCATGATATATAGAAGCTGTTTGACACGGCATTTCAGCCGCCGTGCTGTAGAAATTTGGATATATTTTTTTTCAATTAAAATGAATATATTTTGGTGTTTTTAGATCATTTTGATGTGCTGATGTCAAAAATGATTTTTAAAAAATAAAAAATATCATTTTAATGTATTTCGGCATGAAAAACACTTTGAAAAGCTACCGCAACCGCCCTCTCAAACAGGCCCATATAATCAGATATGATACAGCACTTCTGAACTGTTCATTTTTGAATTTCCTTTGTTTCTTTATCTTCTTTTGTTGTGCTAACGCTTAACATCTATATTTGTGGCAGTAATTGAAACAGTTCCTGTACAAAATCAAGCAGCTTCTCAAAAGTTACTTCTGAAAATGAATCACCGCCCAAATCAAGGTGCTTGGCAACCAAAAAGCCAGAAATACAGGGGGAAGAATAAACAAGAAGAATCACAAGTTTTCACTCTAGAGGAGTGGGAAAAGAGTAATGCAGGGCCAAAGCGTTTGACAAACAATGACCTTCCGGATACTAGTTGTGATGAGGATCTTGCATCAAAGCTTCAATACCAACTTGATGTGGAAGATTTTCAAGTTAACATCCTTTCATTTTTATTTTTAGATTTTCTGTTGCTGCTATTGTTTTGGTCCTCAAATCATTCCATTCGTTGTTGTTACAGGTACATGGGAGAACTCATAACACGGTGGTGGAGGACATTAGATTGAGCATGTTTAATTATGAAAGAGATGGCAATAGGGTTCATGAAATGGAACATGGAGGAAGAGGAAGGGGGGGAGGGAGGGGAAGGGGGAGGGCGAGGGGGAGAAGAAGATATAGTTAAATTCAGTGGAACCTTGTTATGTTTGCTTACGATTTCGAAGCTTGGAACTTGCAAAACTTAAACAGGGTTTGTAACCTTGTCCCATAGCTAGCCGTTGTTAACTGGAAAAGAATAGAGCTCATATGAGTTGGGTGCCAAGTGAGGAAGATGATTTCCCTAGACAGTGGGATCTAGCGTCCTTTCTACAATTGGTACATCTTTGCTTTCATTTTACATATATCCATATTTTGGTGCTTTCTTTAATTGGTATCACTCAAAATTGATTAACATCTTTTTTTGTTAGTCTGCTGTGGCTTTTTAATTCATTTATTATTGTTCTCTGTTTTTTTTTAAATTAAATAAAAACAACTTATTTGATTAACTGTTTATCACCTAAAATTCATAACTGTTTTTTTTAATAAAAAAACACGTTTATAATATTTAAATATTATTTTTTGCAAAAATAAAATAAAGTAATGGTTTGGGTTCATTGAAACACACACACACCAAGACTTTGGGGGTGTTTGATATTATGTTTTTGAAAAAAATGTTTTTTTATTTTAATTTTAAATTAAACTTTTTTGATGTGTTGATGTTTTTTTTAAATAAAAATATTTTGATGTATCTTTGAATGAAAATCAATTTTAAAAGTAATCTCAATCTAATTTCTAAACAGGCACTTAGAGACTTTCAAATTAATTTTTATTTATGAATATATAAAAGTAATATTTTTTTTATTTTTAAGTTGTTTTTAACATCAGCATTTTTATATATCAAACAGTCTGAAAACATAAAAAAATAAACATAAGAAAAATAAATTAAATTTTAATAAAAACAAGTTAAATAATCTAATCAAACACACCCTTAATTCTTATATAATAAACTGCGAGCTTTGTACAGAACACAGAAAAAGTAAACACATTTGTTCAACTCGTGAAATAAAAATACACTAATTATTTTCTATATGGTTAAATTTGTTAGGTATATCTAACCCAATCATATACCCAAAAAAATACGAAATGGAAGATTTCATAAATTAATATATAATTTATAGTATTTATTATCATCAGTGAGTAATATTTACATTAAATTGTGATCGCTGTAAGCAGAAACCCAAATCGATAATTATATATATTATTGTTTTTATTATAATAGTATATATTAAAAATATTATTAATTAAACTAGCGAAAACGTTGTAGCTTAAGAGAAAATATTGTGGATTTGGAAATGTGTTTTTTTTGTTCTCAAAGCATTTTCATTTTGTCATCAAGACTATTTATTTTATTATGTTCTTATATATTGTATTAATTAAGATTTGAAACTGGTAATTTATTTCAATTAGCCTGATATTTGTGTTAAACAAATATTCATGTATTAAACTAATGTCCGCTTTGGCAAGATAAAGTTTTTTTTTTTATTTTGTTGAAAATGCATCTATTTTTCTTCTTTAACAATTCACAAGGCATTTTTGAAAATTTGGTCCCCGGAGTTTTTTCTCTCTCACACTTTTCTCTCATGTTTATTGAGGTTTTGACATTTCGGCCTTGGACTTTTTGTTTTGCATTTCAATTTCGAGATTTCATGAGGAGAGAGAGTTAGTGGAAAATAGAGAAAAAAAAGAAAGTTGCTGGGTATTCGAGGGATTTTATTTAGACCTTTTTATCCTTCATTTATAAGAAGTGCATTGAGATGTTTTTTTTTTGTTTTTGTTTTGTTAATATGAGTTTATTTGGGTTTTTATTGTGGTATTTTTAGGTCTTTTCATGTGGAAAAAATTGTTAAGAGCATCTACAACGGGAACTGCGAAAAGGAAAGCTAAAAGTTAAAAAGTATTATTTTAGCTTTTTTTTCTCATATTTAGCAGGCTGGTAACTGAAATGCTATATTTAACACTTCACTTGAAAAGCTATAAAAGCTACAATATTGTTTATCTTTAAAAAATAATGCAAAAAATAAAATAAAATAATCACCCTACCTTGAGCAATAACTAAAATAGCATTTGTCATTGGAGTAAACACTTAAAAAAAAAAAGAGCTATAATTTCACTATTCATAGTGCTATATAGATCATTTAGCTCTTTAATTAGCATTTTCCATTGGAAATGCTCTTAGAAACCAGGTATTTATATCGATGGAGTCTTGGGTTTTATGTTTTTTTATTAACATGAGTGTACGAGCTAGCTTGCATGTACTCCAACTAATCTCATGGGCCTGGAGTTAACAATCATGTAAACCTTCAGTGACCATTATATTAACAATCACGGGGCTTAGACCTGAGACCATAGGAAAAGCAAACTCTTTTTAATCTCAAACTCTTACCACTTTGCAATCAACTTGGGCGACTGGAATTAAGTTAAGAGTAACCAGTATTGTTAATTTGTTTCATTTCGCCCAACACATTTCATACTAGTTACAAAAACGAGATAAAACAATGCAATTTTTACCTCGCTTAAAATTTTGGCATGTTCCAAAATTTTTGCCCAAATTTCACCTGGAATGTTCAGGTTTCGTTTCGGCCAAAAAGTATTTTTTAAATAATGAATAATTTTACAATATCAATCATATCTCTTAATTCGACCGTTAAATTGAGATGAAATTTTATGAGGAGTCTCTTAACATATTTATATATATTATGTTAAAAATTTTGAGCAATCAGAGAATATAATAACCTAGCAAAATTGATAATGATATTCTTGTAGAATTATACATATTCATAATATTTTTCAGAAAAATCATATTATTGTGTATTTTTAAGATTAAATTGCTCAATTCTAAATAATTTTATTTTTGGATTTGAACTAATTTTTTTTGAATTAATATATTTAATTATATATATATACATACATACATAAATATAAATAGTATAACATATAAAAAACAGTATAACCTCGAAACGGCATGCCAAAACACTCAAAAGTTGAAACATTTCCTTCCAATTGAAAAAAAAATCAACCGAAACAAAATTGATAACCTTAAATATAACATATAATCTATTTTCTGTTTTTCAAGGATAGGCACCTTTGGGTGTTTGTCATTCTTTTTAATCTATTTTTTGTTTTTCAAGGATTGACACCCTTGGGTGCTTGTCATTCTTTTTAATGCGTTAGGTGCTCTAGCCCAATTAACAAAGTATCTTGTATGTGTTTTAGTTTTTTTTTGTGATTAAATTTCATTTTTTGGAAAATATATTTTGTAGATTCAGGTTAGTGAGTAAAATTCTAGTTGTCTTAGACTCTAATAAGGGGTGCATGTCCTGACTCGAACTCGAAACCTGCTAAGCAAATCGCAAATTCTTTGTCATTGTGCCACACCCCTTGGGGACATTTTAATTCTTATGTTTTTATCTTTAATTTCAATTAAACTATATAAATTTAAAATCTATTATTTTTGAAACCTAGGTTAGGTACATTTCATGGGACAATGAACGAGCAATATGTTATTCTAATATTTTTAATATAATTTTATCAAAGTTATTAAATACTATTTTCTTAATTAAAACTTGTTATGATAAGATGTTGTCTAAATAAATAAAAATCTAGTAAAAAAAGAGCATGATAATAAGATAAAAGGATTTTAATTAAAGAGATACTCTTTTATCATTGCAAATCATCCAAATATTTTTTATATTTGTATTTATTACTTTGTATTTTTATTGAATAAAGATGATAGAATAAAAAAACTATACTATTTTTTTCAATAAAAAAAGAATTACACGAGTAAATTATTTTTCTCAAAAAATTATTAATTATTATTTTTCTAAAAAAATTATTGCTATATAAATTCTTAAAAAAAAACTCTTGTTGTACAAGATCAAATATATTAATTTATATTTATTTCCCAACATCTCTACTTAATATTAACAACTTCTTTTTAAATTTATTGATATAAAATTTATTTATTCATTATATTAAATAAACATTCTAAGTCTTGAATTATCTTTTATATTATAAAATATGTTCACAATATCAACACATTTTCTTGCATTAATTATTATTATTTAAAACAACGGTTCAAACAAGCAGTCCTAGCGACGATAGTGTTGCATCAATCTGATACGTTGACCCATCCGGACATCCTCAAAACAGAAGGAAAGCCATCCCCTCCAAAAAGAAATGGAAACACTAGTAATCCAACCGTCAATAGCGGTCCTAATCTCTCTTGTAATCGCCATTAAAGCTTACAAAAGAAAATCTCTCGACATAACAGGAGCAGTGGCTGGGTTCATTGTTATGACCCTTCACCTTGCTATCAGTTACAGATTTGGAGCTGTATTGCTCGTCTTCTTTTTCACTTCATCCAAGCTTACCAAGGTTGGAGAAGACAAGAAGAGAAGCATTGATGCCGAGTTCAAGGAAGGCGGGCAAAGAAACTGGTATCCATTTTTATTCATTTGTTTATTCTGGCTTCCAAAAATACAATTAATTGATTTTTATGGGTAATTTTTAGGATGCAAGTGCTATCTAATAGTGGTATAGCTTCCGTTTTGGCTCTGGCTGTTTGGAGATTGACCGGTCGGGAGGACAAGTGCTTGGATGGTAAAGAATCGGCCGTCATCACCTCTCTTATTGGAGGGATCATCGGTCACTATTCATGCTGCAATGGAGACACTTGGTCTTCTGAGCTTGGTGTGCTCAGCGATGCTCAACCTCGCTTGATCACAACCTTTAAGGTGGAGGGATATCTTCTTTTCTTCACACACACACACACCCCACCAGTCAAGTTAATGCCCTTTCATAATTCTAGAATAATGAGACAATGAGAATGCTTATATGTATACTGGGTAGGATCAAAAGCAATGAGATATGAATATACAGTGAAAATAATATATAGGACTACAAGATTGATGAATAAGCTAAAGTAAAATCAAAGATGGTTAAAGAACACGATTGTGTCGTTTGGTTCTGCAATCCCAAAGTTTCTATTTTATCTAGCTTGAATAAATGATGTATGTGCCTTGTGGCACTATCATTCAATAAGATCGCTGCACATGCTCAATTCAAAATTGATTCTCAGTAGAGTTAATATTTGTAGAAAGGATGTGCAAATTTCTTTTTCTGGTTGTGCATTGAGTAAGAGCGAGATTTTTCCATTCCCCACCCCATGACTGGAACTAGTGCTTGCATTGAGTTAGTACATTATCATGCTTGGGGTATTTCACCTCGTATTTCCCGTGCTGGTGCAATAAATATTTTGTTACTTTCATTGAGCATTGTACACATTTACTTGGATTTATTTCTTGCGTTGTAAATTTGAAGTAATTGATGTCTTTCAGTAATTTGTTGATCTTATTACCACTCGGTTCTCTAAAACTATCAAAGCATTGCGTTTTGATTCAGGGGGGAATACATGTCCACTGATTTTCAAAAACTTCTTCGTGATAAAATATTTCATGGAAAATCTTGTCCTTACACTCCCCAATAAAATGGTTTTGTTGAATTTTTTTTTTTTCATATTTTATAAATTGTTCATGCATTGTTAATTGACTCATCTATTCTTTCTGGGTTGAGACTTTACAAACTATTGTATATCTTATTAATCTTCAAAATTCCATAACCTTAAGCAATAGATCCATTTCTTAAATGAAAATCTTCAGATTACGTTTTACTACATACATTTGGGTGTGTTTGTTATGCTCATCTTCCTCCTCATGAACAAACCAAGTTTTCTCCTTAAACAGAACAATGTGTTTTCCTAGGATATGCCTCAAGTCAAAAGTGTTTCTTGTGTTATGATCTTGACAAAAAGAAAAAGCCTGGTTCTCATAATGTTATGTTTAAAAAGAATTTGTTTCACAATCAACATCATCCTTCTCTTCCTCCTCTTCTACATCCTACTCTATTCTACCTTTATTTGATTCACTAAAGGCCATTCTTGAATGTTATAATCCTAGGTTTGTTTATCAACAATGATAGTCTACCAACAATAGTCTACTCGAGTCCAGTTCACGTTTGCTGTTCCTCTCATCAGACAAGTCCTCCAGATCACTATGCGTATCCACCCTCTTCTTTCTTTTCCTTTTTAAATATTTTCTATGTCCCTAATTCTTTTAACCAAGTAGTAGTACACCCACGCTGGCAGAAGGCTATGGATGAAGAACTGGAAGCTCTTACTATTGAGGGCAAGTGGGTGTATAGTGTTAAACTTAAACCTAATGGTTCTTTGAACAGGTGCAAAACTTGTTTAGTGGCTAATGGAAGTTGTCAAGAATATGGAGTAGACTATGAAGAGAATTTTTCTCTAGTTGCCAAAATGACTATCGTGTGTACATTCTTAGCTATCATTAGTTATCGTAACTGTTGTATATCTCAAATGGATGTTAAGAATTTTTTTTTTTATGGTGATTTAGATGAAACTATCTTAATGACCACCTCCAGGATATTCTCAGGCCAGCTCCAATCATGTTATTCAATTAAAGAAATCACTTCATGGTCTAAAACAAGCCCCATGTGCATGGTTTGCCAAATTTAAAAGCACCCTTCTTGCAGCAGACTATAAACAGAGTTCTTATTATCCATTTAATTTTTTCTCATCAAACCGCTGTAACTGTTCTTGTAGTCTACGTTGATGACATTTTAATTAGAAGTGATGATATATTCAAACAAAATTCACTATTTGAAGACAGCCTTACATCAGTCTTTCCATATCTTTGTCCATTGATATCTTTTCTAAAGCTTGAGGCCTCTCACTCTGAATCTGGTATTTTTGTCGATGAACTTAAATACACTCAAGATCTTGTCGAAGTTTGAGATTTTGGCACATTTGATACTCCTATGGAGCTCGATGTTAAATTTTGTTTTGAAGACAGGGTATCTTTTTGATGACCCCACTCATTTTTGGGCAATTGTTGGGAGTCTCAGCTACTTGACTATCACTTGATTTGATATAGTAGTTGCAGATCAAATTATTTAAGTAGCTTATGACTTAGCCATGTCATCTTCATCTAGCTGCTGCTCACTATAATGTTCAGTATATTTGTGAGAAAAAAATAAAACTTTCTTTCCTGCGATCTTAAGTAAAATATAAAACTTTCTTTCCTGTGATCTTAAGTTGACTGTTTATGCTGATGTAGATTGAGTTGGCTGTCCTTACCCCTGTTGTTCTTCAATTGGATGGTGTTTATTTTTTTATAATGAAGCCCTAGTTTCTTGGAAATCTATGAAACAAGATCGTGTCTTAAAATCATGTACTGATGTGAGCTGTCTTATGCTTGTTCTAAGATTACTTGGCTTCAAGGTCTACTTAATAAACTCAAGTTTTCTCTGCTTGATCTGATCCTCGTTATGCTGACAACACTAATGCTATCAAGATAGTGGCCAATCCAGCGAAGAACGACATCAATTTGAGGGGGTGGTGCCAATGATATTTGTAGAATTTGAGAATGAGAGAGACTGATTATCTCATCTTATTTCTTAGAGTGCATCTTTACATCTATATATATATACATCTTTGGACACTGAATAGGAAATAGTACATTAGGAAATAACAGTATCTTTCCTAATTAGTGTAGCTAATCATGGCAGATTTCCTATACTGACATTTACTGAGAATATCCTAGGAAATCCCTAACTTTGAGCCTGATTTCAACACTCCCCCTCAAGCTGAGTTGTATGAGCAGAGGTGTAAATGTTGTGCATGCTCAGCTTGTGACTTAGTTCTTCAAAGTTAGGTCTAGGAAGTGCTTTGGTGAGGATATCAGCAATCTGAGTTTTCGTAGGGATGTAGTCTAGCTGGATGATGTTCTTGTCCATCTTTTCTGAGATAAAATGCCTATCTATCTCAATATGTTTGGTCCTGTCATGGTGAACTGGATTCTTTGCAATGCTTATGGCAGCTTGATTGTCACAATACATTTTTATAGGACTGTCTGTCTCTATTCTCAGCTCCCTAAGCAATCTTAGTATCCACATTCCTTCACAGATTCCAAGTGCTAGGGCTCTGAATTCTGATTCTGCACTGCTCCTTGAGACTACTGACTGTTTCTTGCTTCTCCAAGTCACTAAATTTCCCCAAACATAGGAACAATATCCAGATGTTGACCTTCTGTCTGATACATCTCCTGCCCAGTCAGCATCTGTGTAGATTTCAACCTTTCTACTGTCATTCTTCTCATATAAAAGTCCCCTGCCTGGAGTCATTTTTAGATATCTGAGTATTCTGTTCACAGCATCCATATCTTCTTCAGTTGGGTTGTTCATGTACTGACTTGCAACACTCACTGAGAAGCCAATATCTGGTCTGGTGAGTGAGAGATAGATGAGTCGCCCTACAAGTCTTTGGTATCTTCCTTTGTCAACTGGAGCACTTTCAGTTTCTGCTCTTCTCTTCTTAGCAGAATCCATTGGAGTAGTTGCTGGTTTGCATCCCAGCATACCTGTTTCAGTTAATAAGTCCAGAATGTATTTTCTTTGGGAGATGAATATACCTTTCTTTGATCTAGCCACCTCCATACCCAGAAAATATTTAAGAGGACCAAGGTCTTTTACTTCAAATTCCTTGGCTAGTAGTGTCTTCAATCTGTCCAGTTCTTCTTCATGATTTCCAGTGAGGATAATGTCATCAACATACACTATTAGTATAGCAATCCTGTTTCCTGTAGAGAATTTCACAAATAGTGTGTGATCTGCTTGACATTGTGAGTACCCATGTTGGACTACTGTTTTTGCAAATTTGTCAAACCATGCACGAGGGGATTGCTTCAGTCCATAGAGTGACTTTTCCAGCTTACATACCTTTCTGTAGGTGGCTGGTGTTTCTAAACCAGGTGGCAATTCCATGTATACCTCTTCTTCCAATTGACCATTCAAAAATGCATTCTTTATGTCCAGTTGATGTAACTGCCAGTCTTGATTTGCTGCAAGTGAAATCAGTATTCTGATGGTGTTGAGTTTAGCCACAGGTGCAAAGGTTTCCTGATAGTCTATTCCATAGGATTGGGTGAATCCTTTAGCAACCAACCTAGCTTTTAGTGGCCAATCCAGCGAAGAACGACATCAATTTGAGGGGGTGGTGCCAATGATATTTGTGCTATTAGGGATTGTGATTTGTAATAGATATATAATTGTGGACTTAATTAACTAGCATAAACTAAGGGATTTGTTAGTCACTTACAGGATTTTGATTGACTCTTGGATAACTATAAATAGGGATTTATGTGCACAACAAACAACTTGGTAGAAAAAAAAATTCTTCCAAATTATCACAAGGATACTGTTAAAGAGATATCAACGCAGGATTTACAGTGGTTCTGAGAGCTGTTGGAATTCACTGTCAAAAAGTCTTCTTTGTTACAATAACAACCTTCTTCTGTCCACAAACCATACCTTCTCTAGATCTTGCGAACAAGATGTTACACAAGCTACAGTAGAGCAAGTACTTTTCACAAGGTTTCACACTTCTCATCTACTCTTTGTAATTATAATAGGGATTTAGAATATGAACTCATATTAGCTTTGATGAAAAAGAGTATCTCAGAGTGGTTCTGCCTCCCTGCCTAAATATAAGAAGAAGAGTTATTTGTAGATGGCTTCAGAGAAAACTAGCTGTTTATCAACGCTGCTTATATTCTTGTTTTGGTTTCTTGCCTTTCATAGGACCCTTGGCTTTCTGTGAGACTAGATATGTTAACACTGATAAATTAGGCAAAAAAAATAACCTCCTTAACTGCACGATTCCCTCTTTGATAGAGTTTCTTCTGCATCAACAGCTAGCTTTACTTGTAGAGTTGTGTTAAATGAAAGAATCCCATAAGATCAAGCTTTCATATTTGCTTGAACGCCAACTGCTTTCCTAGGCTTGAATCTGTCCTTGCGTTAACTTCGTGAGTCCTGCAAGACTTGATCTTTATCTGGCAGCTACAAAGAACCCCATTCCATTACAATGCCAAAAATAAATTCAGCCTGATCTATATATGGTTGAGTAGGTAAGTTTGGTTAGCTTGATTTTTTGAGTTTGCTTGAGGAAAACACAATAGCGTTTGACCATCAATATGAATATAATTGCTTCTTGTCATCACCAAAACTGGTTCAACAGCTTGTACGGACACACTGTGGCATGTGTTATCCAACAAATATGCTGGTCATCCATATGTAAAGTTGCGTTCACTGCTTCCTTATTCAGTGAATGATCACAAGCTATATTTTTTTTGAAATGATATATGAAAAATATTCTTTGCTTGAGTGAGATAGAATAAGTGGCATTGACGCTGCAGATAATGTGCATCATCATATGAAATGCAGACTTGATGGAATTGAATTTGTAAATTTTGGAGACTGGATCCTGACTAGGTTCCTATATAATTGATTATCAGCCTGTTCGGAGGGGTACAAATGGTGGTGTCACATTAGCAGGTCTTCTAGCAGCTGCAGCAGCTGGGAGTGTTATTGGGCTTGCATTCGTGCTCATAGGATTTTTCACAACGAAATGTGTGTTTGATGTAGCAATTAAGCAACTCCTAGTTATACCCATTGCTGCACTGGCAGGGTTATGTGGGAGTCTGATAGATTCTCTGTTGGGAGCTACTTTGCAATTCAGTGGATTCTGCACTGTTCGGAATAAAGTAAGCTGCACCTTCTACTATTTATCATTGCGGGCCTCTGGTACTGGCATCATGATGCCATAACCATCTGCATTTAAATGATGCAAAAAATTTGACTGTCTTACGCAGATTGTTGGAAAACCTGGACCAACAGTGAAGAAAATCTCAGGACTTTACATTCTCGACAACAATGCCGTGAACCTTGTTTCTGTACTGTCGACCACATTGCTGACTTCCATTGGCTGCGCATACATTTTCTGAACACTTTCGAGATTGCCAGCATCAAAATGTTTATTTGCAAATGAATTATACATTCTGATGAATGGAGACTCGCTTTTTTTGATCTGGTAGCATGTCATATTGATTACTGGATGAATGGAGTATGTCTGTGGGACAAGGCAATCCTTTACAATATACCCGTGGCTACCTGATGGAGCATGCATTGTTAATAGATGAAACTCATTCTTTTTGTGTTTTTTAGCTGTCATGCTTCCTTCCAGCAGGCCAAACCTCAGGCATCATCAGATTGTGGCACACGAATTACAGAGATTTCAGTGCAGGACTACAGAAATTGAAGAGCTTCGATTTTATTAATAGCTGGAGGAAGGAGGATATGAATGTGGGTGTGCATTTCTTTCCTTTTTTTTCTTCTTCTTGCAAAGCATCAGATCAGAAGATAATCATCTTTTTAATTGCAGCCGCTGCAGAGAGCATTCAAGCAAGCAACAGACCGAGGTGAATAAACTGCAATTAACTGATAAATAAAGTAATAAACAAAAGGCGAAAAGAATCATACTTGATTGATTGTCGTTTCTAAGGCATGAATATATCTAGCTGGTGCAAGCCAAGCTTGTACGCAGCCTTTCTCCTCTAGGCGACTTCTAACCTCGTCAACGTATGACTTCGATGTGCATACATTACTTTCTTTTTTAGTTTAGGAACTGGAGCTCCATTTTGGACAGTGTGAGCTACTTGTACTTGTTTAGGGACCAACGACTGACTTTTTGGCACTGTGAGCTAGTTGTCCTAATTTAGAGACTAGCACTTAGAGACTAGCACCTAGTTTTGGATAGTCTGAGTTACAGCATGTTTTAACATTGTGTTTCAATTTATTTATTTTTAAATCTGATTTTTTTATATTTTTACTTTAAATTATATATATTTTCTTAGTGATTTTATATATTTTCATATGCTAATATTAGAAATAATTTTAAAAAAATAAATAAATATTATTTTAATATATTTACATAAAAAAAATACTATTAAAATCAATCTTCGACCATACTCCTAAATAGAAAATTAGCTGTCATGGCTAGGAACTTGTGCCCGGTTGGGCAGTGTGAACTGATTGGTCCTGGTTAAAGACTAGTGCCTATTTTAGGCCACGTAATTTATTATCCGGGTTGATCCCGACTATGAGATAAATGCATGGTTCTAGGCCGTAGGGTGAATATGGGGATCAAAATTGGAAATTTTGGTGTAAGGTGTAACTTTGAATTCAATGATGTAGTGTTTTGTTAAAAAAAAAAAAGACTTAAAATTACATGGGATTATATTTTATTATGTTTTCTATTAAATAAATGTTCATGTTAATCTCAATAGCAAATAGAATGTCAGTTAACTTTAGGATGTCTTTTGTTTGTGATGTAGTTTGGTTTGTATGTGTACACTCTTTAGGAAATTACTTGTCGTTGTGATTAAAAAACTTATAAACTAAGGTAACCTAGAAAAGACTCCATGAGATATTATGTGGTCTAGCTTGTTTTATTTCTGTAAAATGTAATCCATGTTTTAATTTACTTATTGAATACACACACATTTAATTTATTGTTTCTGTAAATATGGAGTACAGTGATAACACCATTGAAATATGGAAATAAATTTGAAATCTTAAATTGTTGAATAGAATAGGAACTTGAAATGATTGTGTATTGGATAATTAAATGACAACTTAGTGTTTGACTATAAATATACAAGAAACTCCACTGATTTTGAGGTTAATAAATAAATAAATAAATCACCCTAATTTTAAAATTGAATTATGATACTCTTATTTGTAAGTTTAATCAAAATATTGGAGCTTGTTACAAGAAGTAGTTGACCAATACAATAGAAATATGATTATACGTTTTGAAAAGATAAAAATGAAGGCATGCATCCAGGGGTATTGTGTACTTTCATGATATATTTTTCTGTGATTCACAGTTTCATGAGGGACATTATGGTATTTTAAAGTTGGGAATTATATTCTTATTAGAAGAAGCTATGGGCTAGTGCCATTTACTCTCCAACAAGTGTGTTGTCTGCGCTTTAAAGGGTGGTGCGTGAGGCTTCATTGGGTTACTAAAACCTGCCCTTCCATAGTGTTACTGTTCTTTGATGCGTTGTTCTTGGATACCGACACTTGTGAAAACGATAGCACTAGTTGAGTTCGTGACTGATTATATATGCTGCTGGTGGTCACCCATATGACTGATCGTAGGCGCAATATTATAGATCGGAACAAGAGTTTTATTTATTTATTTATTTAACCTATAAGATATATTTATTTAGGTCTTTTAAGAGAATACCTTTTTTAACTATATATATATATATATATATATATAAAGTGATATGATGTTACTCGATGATTTAGCGAGCTAAAAAATAATTTAAATGGACAATGAAAATATAATATAATTTGATATAAATATTATATTTATTTTATAAATATTAAAACAATAACATATTAGATTGATTTATATCGATTTAAATTAACTTATCAATTCACATATTGAGTCATGAAATAGGGTGATCAATTAGAATGATAGATTGTATCGATTCATATCATTTTTTATTAACTTATTAATTCGTGTATTGTCTTATAAAATCATGATAATTTTATAAAAAATAAATTACCACAAATTATAAATCTCAAATCCTAATAAATGTAATGTCAAGAATAACATTTTAAAAACAAAATAAATAAATAAAAAACAATTCAAAAGTTACAAGACTTGGGGTATTCCACAGCTATCGTTTTAGGGAGAGGGATACAAGAAAGTCTCCTTATCCATGGACTGGTACTCTGGCATGGCAGCAGATCGAGGAACTTTAAGCAACATATGGGTCCAAACTGTGTATGACCCACCATAAACTTATTTCGGTGCAGGCTTAATAATTACGCAATTTTGTCGGGTGGAAAACAGTTTTTTATTTTTATTTTTATTTGTTTTTATTCCATGGTCAATAGTATGTCGGTTGTAATAATTCAGGACACAGCAAGAACAAGGGGCGAGGAGGTTTCTCTTTTTTTCTTTTTGTTTTCTCAGGGGAGAGGTTAACCATAAACTAAAATTAGAGAAGTTAAATTTCTATAATGGGTATTTATTTATAAATTAAGGTGTACATCTGACCGACTTTGAAGTTACTCTTGCCTTGGAAAAAAAACTTAATGAAAAGTATGCCCTAAAATATCCAATGAGATATGATTGTGTTCTTCGATATTCATTAAGAATTAACAACAGTGCCTTGTGTGCTCCAATATCTCAAGGAAAGGAATCCTTTTCTTAATTAACAATACAAATGATGATGTGGAGAAATAATAGAGAATTGAAAGGCTAACCATATACTAAAGTTGTCTGAATATGCCATAATTTAGGTTTTTTTTTTTTTTGAATTGGGAGAAAGATCAGTGGAGACTAGAGAGAATAGAAGATAGAAAAACAGTACTTCTTTTAATTAATTTGCAAGATGGGAAAAAAAAAATTGTGAGGAACCAATACTTACGAGTTCGTGCTGTTTTAAAGAATCGTTCCTAAATATTTATAGTCAATGCTCTATTAAAACAAAACATTAATTAGAATTGTTGAGACCGATATATATTATAGAATTTATGCAATCCAGATATGGAAATTAAAAACAAAAGACAAAGCTTTAGAGAATAGCAACATTTAAGCATTGACAATAGTAAAGCTAAGAATCAACTCCATAAAAGAAATGAGAGAGATGGAGAATACAAGACACCTTTTGATTATTTTTATTAGAACAATGACATTATAAATGATAAAAATCATGCTGGTAAGTTTAGCTGCCAACTACACACTTAACAAAGGACTGCACAAGAAGTTTAGAAAGGCATCATACAAGTTTTAAAAAAAGTAAAATAGTTTTCCACAAATACCTTAAAGTGTAGGGGTTACTTGTAAAAATGGCAATAAGTGATCCAAAAAGGTCAATGCGGAACCTAATATGTATTAATTAGATATGCTTACATCAATAATGCATATTTATTTCTCTTACACAAGTTAGGTAATGAGTATATCCATTCAAATACAATGTTAAAATCAAAGAATGCTACGCTATCTAAAGTAGGCTTGTTAATTCCATTTCGTTCTGCTAGAATGGCCAAAACGTTCCGTGTCATTAAAAAAAACGAGACGAGACGGCATTGTTTTTGTCTCGGTTTTAGTTCCGACCCATTCTCGAAATTCCGGCTGGAACGTCTTGGTACCGTTCTGGCTCAAAATCATAATATTTTTTTTATTTTAGAACATTTTACTATCATAATATTTTGGAATTTTAGAGATATTTCTAATTTTGAGATTATATTTGTTTGAATTTGTGTTTATGTTGTATAATTTAAAGTTAATTTATCTTGAATTTAAATTATACTTATTTAATTAATATTTTAATTTTTTTTCCATATATATATAATTAATTATATATAAACAATACAATTTCGAAACGGCATGTCGAAACATTCCGAAATCGAAACATTCTGTTCTAATAAAATAACCAAAACAACGAGTAGAACAATATTGATAACCCTTGATTTAAAGATGTGTTTTCATTCAAAGAGTCGCAAGACATTTTCATTCAAAGAGTCGCAAGACACCACGCTAAAATAAATTATGGAGCTTGTGAAGCTTCCATCAAGCGAAAACAGAGGAATATGAAAAAGAAAAAGGAAATCAGTTTACTTACCTTTTTGGAAAGCTCGTATGATTTTTCATTACAAATAAAAAACTTCCAACGGATAAGGTGCTTGATAAACATCATTTAAGCTCAGAATTTATTTTAAATATTATATATTTTTGACATAATTCAGTAACTGATACTTTAAGACAACTTTTAAATATTAAATTCAAGTTAGCACATCTTCATCTTGTAATAGCCTTAAACAACCGAAATTTTGATTGATTAACTCTGGACTCTCGCAAAGAATACCTAAAAACGGTGAGATTTCGTCAGAATCCAAAAACAAAAATCTACAACCTGTTGCCATTTTAACTGTGCATTACTTGAAAGTTTACACGGGGAAAAAGAGAAGAAAATGAAGATTCCGGCGAACACTTGGTGGAGGTTTCGCTCCGGCTACAATTAGTGATGGCAACAGGGTCCCCATTTCGAGTTCGACAGCTCGGAAGCAAAAACACACAGCTCATCAATCAAAGAATAAAATATGGGCAAAATGAACAGCCCTTCGATAATGATAGACGAGGAATCATTACACATGCATAATTGAACGCAACGGGGCTCTTCCAATCCAATGTGCCAAACAAACTTTCAAGAGGCAGCTGTATTCCCACTTAACAACTAACTATAATACATCACCTTAGCACAGACCAATCTCAAACTCCTCCCTCATGCAATAATGCAACGAGAGCTGCTAATATATGTTTTTTTTTTTTCAGTTTCCCATATGGCATCGCTCAAACACCTAGCAGGTAACAGAGCACGAGACGGGCTTTACAGAAGCTAAAATATTACCAGCTCTAGGCTGTAGATCTGCAGCATTTTCCAGGCGCTCCCAAGTCAATCTCCGCTTCTCAGCTTCCACAGTTGACAAAGAGTCTTGCTCCTCCAACTTGCGTTGGCAGGCGAGCACTAGTTCTTCATCCATCTCACAGAACATCTTCCTAATATGCTGTGTCTGAATAAGAACTGATTGGTTCCAGTGATTCAGGGTGTTCTGCTCGAGAGCTGGGAAGACGAGAGGCACAATAACATGACGGTTATGTGCGATAAGATTAAGGACCCGTTCATTGTTCCATAGCAAGTGAGCTCGTTCAGCCACCTGGAAAGGTGAAAGTAAGCTCTCATTAATGTTCTCTGTACAAAAATACATAACATGTCTTAAAAACATGTCAATGACTATAGGATAGAACAATGGATAACGTCCAACAAAATGTCAATGACTAGGAGTTCATCCCATTCTCATAATGAAAATAACCTATCACCAGTTAACATACAGAAAATTTGGAAGCATTTTCAATCAGCTGTTCAGGATAACGTTGTCCTTTATCCTGTTGAAACATGCAAGACTTGTTACGTAACAACTACCCAGGATAACCTGTCATTTTTCTTCATATTATTTTATGATGGAGCTATTATCCCGCTTTATCGGAGAGCCTGTCTTAGTAAAAGGAAAGGTGGCAGAGCTTTAAAGACCTTTCTGATTACAGATGTAATTATCCAACTGACACTAAATCACGCGGTGACAAGGCAAATGCAGAAACACAAATAATCAACTCTTTGCAAACTCCATTCATTGGATCAATCAAAGTACATAATGCATTAAGGAATTGAAAAAAAACACTATATAGGAAATATAAATATAATTCTAATAAACACTACTCAAATAAGTACTAACATCCTTTAGAAATAATATAAGCCATAAATAAATAACTAAATAATGACTTTTAATCCTACAAACCCTTCCTCATTTCTCATTGTGCTAAAAAGTGTGAACATTTGAGTCCTTTTCAAGGCATAATAATGAGAATGTTCATTGACTGATTATTCAATAAAGTCATCAGTTGAAGATTTATCACCACAAAATTTGACTTCTATGATGGGGCCAGGGCACAATGCCCATCAGTTGAATTGATTTCATAAGCTTCCTTACCTAATGCAAGTTACCAAGAATGCAGTTCTACACTATTGAGAACAAGAGGCTAGGAAACAAATAGTATCACATTAAAATTTAACTGATCGGGGAAATATGGCTTGAAAATTGAGTCAAAAGATTTAATGAACAAGGCTCATTTAATGCGGTCTTTACCTGATAATGGGAGCTAATGAGGCAGCATCTTATTCGCCGAAATAGTGGGACCATGATCTTTTGAAACTCATCCATACCAGTCATCTCTAATATTTCTTCTAGCTCGCTTATAAACATCAATTCCTTCTGGCTGTTAGTCACAGGCCAATACCTCAACAGTCCCTTGATCACAGGACTAATCAACCTTGGATCCTTGTCTATAAACTGTACGACACAATATGTTAGTTGCTGGTGATAAATACCCACTGATTTCGGTTTGTGCAGAGGAATCAAAGCCCTCCAGAGAAAAATTTTGTGTTCCTCTTTCAATGGCAATGCAAACCCACTAATAACACTCCCAAAAATTTCCAACAGCTCAGCAATTCCATTATGACGTTCAGTTTCAAAGACAAAATGATAGATGATATTGCTAACAGCTTTTCGGATAAAAGGCCGGTGTACCATGAACTTCCCGTAAATCCTATGAAGAATGGTTTTCAAACAGTCCCTTTCTCTTGGATCCACTGAATCAAAAAGCTCAAGTAATCTCAAAATGAAAGCATGATCAACATACTTCTTAGCAGCCTTGGCATCAACAGAACTAACAAACCTAAGGAGTAGATCATACACACTTTGCAAATGTGACCAAGCAGGATCAAACATTGGTTCTTCATCTTCTGTTTCCCCACCTGTGTTACCAGTTCGATACTTGGGTGGAAAAACCCTAAACAGGTTATTTGCACACATCTTACAAACTGCAGCAATTGCAGGTTCAGTAAACTTAGCAGATCCCGATGAAACAAAATCAACAAGATCTATAAGCACTTGATGTTTAAGATCTTGCTGAGCAGCATTTTTATCTGGATCACTGCAATCAGAAACCTCACAACAAAGGTTTAATTTACTGACAAAAAGGTTTTGCTTCTGCAGGTTTGAGACATCTTTGAAGGATAGATGGGGATCCACTGCCTCCAATCCAGCCATCATGCTTGCAGGAAATACTGCTGAAGACACCCGTTTGACAACATTCAACCGACTAGAAAATGAACTCCCACCATTTGTAGATGGACCCGAGCAGGTAGAATCATTTCCACAATCAATCCTAGTAGAATCTAAAGGATCAGATTTGGGGAACTTGCGGGGAATTTTGCTTAGGATTTGCTTGAGCATGGCAGTAATACAGCAATTTTCAGCACACGAAACCCTGGATTGCAGTTAAAAAGCAATTTCTTAGAACATTACAAAGTTGAAAATAAAAAAAAGAGGGGAAAGGGCAGGGATCAGCTCTTTGCTTCTTAAATCAGCTACAAAATAATCCACAAGCAGTAAATGATTATATGTATTAACAAGTCTTTAAAAAAAAACACCTAAAAATCTTAACGCCTCCAAAGCTATTACAAGTAATAAATTAATCTATAAAGAAAATTTTCATCACTTGAATTGCCACTATAAAACCCTTGAAAGAAAATCCTGATCAAGTTTAACACCAAAGAAAAAAAACATGTAATTTTCATAATCACCAAATACAATCAAGTTTGATGAAGTAAACTAAAATCAGGGATTGTGCAGTATTTTTTTTCTTTCTATTATTTGGTATTTCTAAATTGGGTTAATACCGTTCCCAATTTTTACTTCAGTGTAAGGACTTTCATAGGGTTTGGTGAGCATTTTGTATTTTGTTGCTTTTATAGAAGGGAAACAGAAAAGAGGGTAGGTGAGCCTATCCCCATTGCTATATTTCTCCAAGAACTACACTACGATTGACGCCAAAGACAATTTTGTTTTTTATTGCAAAGGAGAGGAGAGGTTCAAACACGAGCTGTTGGGGAGAGCGGAGACACTAATGCAATTTATCTACAACTCATCATTATGCCAAAAACATTCCAAGTAACAATGAATCCGTTCAATAGAAATTGCAAACAAACAAGAAAACCCAAGATTAAGACTCCCAAGAAATTGGAAATATTAACAATTCTGTTTTATTTGGAGCACAAAGTCAAGGTGCATTATTGATAAATTGCATACCCAACACATTGAAAATACTATTCTGTGATGCTATGTCGTTAGAAACATAGACTTCATACGCCATCTCCACTTGGCTCATCTTTTCCAAATATTTCAAATCCAGCTCTGTGAATTATCACAGAACCATAAATGATGAGATCTCTCCCCCTATTCCTTGCAATTTATTTTTAGCTTCGGCAACAAAGTTGGCAACCCCAAAACTGTCCCAGCCAGCTACATTAATTTATGAGCATGCTCTTCTACAGTATCGTGACTCAGATAACCATTGCAAAAACCTCAATAAGGAGAAAAAGAAAAGAAAAGGAGAGCCCACAGATCAACCCTGCTGGCAATCATTTTACACCAAAAACATTAACGGAGGAACTCACCAAACTAATGATCACAACAAGGGACTTTTACACAGCAAGCATTACATCAAAGAGAAGCAAGAAACAAATAAAGTAGGAAACTAGTCCACAGCAGAAAATCAGAGGATATATAAAGTCACAGATCTGGGAAAATTATGATAACAAGATAAGTGAATGATCTACCCATAGCTCAGATCTTCATTATAACCTCTTTATATACAAAAGAACTTTACATAACTACCAATATAGTGCAGCATTTCCATATTTAACCAAAAGAATCTTGAACTCGAGGCAGTAGCGAGAAGGAAAAGGAACCTGGAAACAAACGAGCGAGACTTGGAGAGTAGAGAGAGATGTTCCAGCAAGCAGAGGACTGAAAAATGCTGCTATAAGAGAGAGAGGGAGGGGGGGATTTACTGTTAACAACTTTTTTAAAGAAGGGAGAAAGCAAACTACTTTTTAGTGAATGGAGAAGAGAGATAATTTTTGATTATGAGTCATTGAGATCTCCATGAATTATGAAAGGAAGAAAAGAAAAAAACCCTCGATTGAAGAGAACAAGGGGTGTGGCAATTTCGGTGCATTGCAAGTACCTGTCCACCAGTCACCACCACCCACACTGTACTGCAAAATCTTTTCATTAATTTATTACCACTACTGTGATTGTAGTTTAAGGAGAGAAAACAAATGAATGTCTAGGGTCTGCTGGTGCTGGGTCCTACTTTCTGTCCCCATAATATACAGAATATTAATCATGTAATATGGGAATACTATGTTTCATGTAATAATATACAGGAAATTAATCTGTTGGTGCTAGGCTCTTCTATTTCTTGATGAAATCTTCTTTTCTTTTTGGGAATCTAGAAAATTCACTTCCCTAACCTGTTGAATTGAATCTAACTTGGCACCTTCAATGGTCAGTCAGATGGCGATGATGATGTCCGATTTTAATCTGTCATTTTCAATAATCACATGATTTTGTCTTGTAACAACATGCATATGGATAGAGCATGTTTCTTTTCTTTTTCTTGTCACTAACAACATAAAATATGTTAGATACATAATTGTTGTTAATTCTAATTTGAGTCAGCGAGTTGATCCAAGAAACTTGTAACGTTTTAGAAACTGAAATTCGGGAAAATAAATTTCGATGTTTGATAGTATTATAGAAAATAATCTGAAAAACATTTTCTAGTGTTTGTTTGTGTTATGGAAAATAAACTGGAAAATAATTTATTAATAAATTAATTTTTTTTTCAAGTTTATTAAAATAATGAGGAACAAATCTTACAAATTAAAAAGTTAAATGATAATGAAATTGAAAAAATAATAATTTCATAAATTATCTCAAATAAAATAAATAATAATCAAAATAATAGAGATCAAATCTAAAAAATTAAAAAAAAAATGAAAGGTTAATAAATTAAAATAATAATAATTAACATTTCATAAATTATTTCAAATAAAATAAGTAACAATAAAAAAAAATGAGGACCAAATTTGATAGATAAAAAATTTCAATAAAAAATGATAAGAAAAAAGCAAATAACAATTATAAAAATAAGGACTAAAATTAATATAAAAATTAAATTTTAAGAAATGGAATTGAAAAATAAATATTCAAAACAAATTATATATAGCAATCAAAAGTTTGTGGATCAAATTTGATATAATCAGCAAATAATGACATTTCTAAATTTTTCACAACTTCCGGAAAGTGTTTTCCGCCCAAATTTTCCGGAAAACACTTTCCTGAAAACCAAGCCAAATTTTTCTTTGACTGAAAAGTGTTTTCTGTTGACCAACTTTTCTAATGGCAAACAAACGCATGAAAGTTTAGAAAGTGGTTACCGGAAACCACTTTCCAGCAAACAAATGAGGCCTTAGTTAACTTGAAAAAACTCACCTAGTCATGTTTTTAGTGATCTCTTTAATCTCAACCATATTTACTATAAATGAAAGTCTTTTTCTTCTTAAAAAACCTATTTTCTCTCTTACAAAAATGTTTTCTAACATCATTCTCATTCACTCCAACATTGCTTTCTCATTCCTAGTCTACTCTTGTCAAATCGTGAGAGTTTTCGTCAGAATTTGCTCTTCATGTCCCTTAGAAGCTCTATCTTAACAACAACAACAATGAAATCTCGATAAGAGCTTGTTTTTTTTAAAAAAAAATCTCATGACCCTTAAATGCAAATTTGAAAATAATCTTAAACCAATAATAACCATTAACTTTATTAGGCTAAATCCTAACAATTTTATGTTCTAAATTTATAATGTCATATTTATTTTTAATTTGCATCTTTAACACATGAGAATATGTTTGACAATGTAATTTTATATTCTCAATTTTTAAGGTCTAAAAAGACAAAATATTAATCAATTTAAAAGAAAAAAAATAAAAGGAAATGGAGTCTGGTTTTAGGTTGTGGTTTTTGGCCTTTTATAGAAGCACGTTCTGAGCTTCAAGAGAGCTCTTGTTTGTTCTAGGTAGGATTACAAAATGCAAGGTATGAATGAATATATTTCTTGTCTTTGTTTAGGGAAAATATAAGGAAGAAACAAGCTCATAAGGTGGTCAACAAATGATGCGATCCAAGCTCCAAAAGATCAATTGGAGGTTCTAGTTGGTCTAGTTACAAGGCTAGAGCTAAAAGGTTCAAAGAGGATTTCAATGGATTTCTTCAAGATACATAGGCTAAGGTGAACTTATAGAGGATATTAAATAATAAGGAGCAAGTCGTGATTAATTTGATTCATGTTTTAAGAGTGAGTTGTTGGTGGAACCATGACCATTACACAAGGATTAGGTAAAGAAGACTATATTTGGTCAGTTTGACCTTTTGATACCTATTTTAGCATGATAGAAAATACAAGTCGAATGTTAAGGTGATTCAAGTTGGAATACAAACTAGACTTTCACATATTTTCATTGGTATATGAATCATCTTCTAATTAATTAAGATAAGAGAAAACCATAGATTTGAAGTTGGATTTTGTTGTCGTGAGACAAAATGCTAAAATAATTGTACTTGTCTTATTAAATTAGATGAGTTATAACACTTTTTTTTATCATGGGAGGAAACACTTTTTGGGTTCCAGACTTGTTTATTTTATTTATTTTAATTATTTTAGGCTAGTTTTAACATGACTTGATTATTATTTTAATTGGGTTTATAAGTGCCCCATTAGGAAAACTAGGTTTTTTTTATAGCTTGGGGTATAAATACTCTAAAGAATAATTTTTAGAGCATTTTTTTTGCTAATAATATTATGATTTTTGCCTACCTTAGCTACCTATCTAGTTCTTAATTGAACTTTTAACTCTTCAACGAATTGACCAATTTTTATTATGAATTTATACTCATTTTGCTCGTCTTTTGGTATAAACATTGTAATTGGGTTGGTTTTTAGTTCCATTGTCTTGGAGCAAGTCATCTATTTTCATAAGCTCATTTTATTTCCAACAAACTTGGATTAGATAGATCTCGGGTTCGTGAATTCCATTCAATTCTATTAGGATTCATATCAACAGAACTAGGCCTTTTCAAGACCTTTGGGAAGAAGATCAATAATTGTTTGACATGAAGTTTTCTACTGCTTTTTATAATTTCTTTCAATGATTTGACAAAACATTATTTTGAACCAAAACCAATTGTTTTGGCCAAAACACACCGTTTCATTTAAATAAAACAATGTTATTTTGACAAGCCTAGATTACTTATAAGGTTTAGCTTTTCTTTTTAATTTCAGCTCTTGGTTTTTTGATTTTTTTTCAATTAACCCTGAATTGAGTCTGATTTAGGAATCAATTAAATTTTACACTTTTGAAGTGTCAAAAGTGACCTATGATTTTAATGAGTTTTACAACTTGGTCCCTAATCTTGGATATTTTTTACTTTTGTCCTAAATGAACCTTCAACTTCTAATTTCTTTGATTTCAACTATATTTTAACAAAATTTGGTGCCTTAATATGCATGCCTTTTACACATAGGTCTTTAGTTTTGAATTTCTTCAATTTGGCCTTTAATTGACCCATAAACTTTTATTTTCTTACAATTTTGCTTTTTATTTCATCAATTGAGTTCGTAAAAATTAAATTTATTCTTCTAAAATTTAAATCTTCTTAATTAAGCCAAAATAAAATTTTCAAACTTATTTTTTCTCTAATTAAGTCTTTAATTAAACTAAATATATCTTTTTATTAGGAACATGATTAAATCAAATTGGCTTTTAGACTTGAGTTTTCATTGTTCCTCATGGGAAGGTTCTTAAAGGTATAATTAAGTTTCTAATTTTGCTCAAGATCTAGTTTGATTCTTCCATTCATTTAATTCATCTTCAACCTGTTTCCCCCCTAATTTTTACATTTTTTAAAGAAAAAAAATGATTTTTAGGGAAACACTTTTTTACATCAACGAATCAACATAAAATAATTTTTCTAGGAAATAAAATCTCTATATGCAAATGGAATATAAGGTCGATAATTTTTTTAAATGGTTCTAGAAAATAATTTCTAACCTTTTTACTATTGTAATGGAGTTTTTTAACAACATAAATTCAAAGCAATTTTATGATTGTGATCTCTAGATTGATCCTATACATTTCTTTATAGCTATTTTATTTTAATATTGTCTTTATATGAGGAAATACTTCTTTAAATATAGATTATTTATCAATTGATAATACATCTTTGCATATTGATTTGCTAGATGATATTATTATATTCTTGGAACTTTAGCATTAACATATGGATGCTTCTATGTATTTTGTATTTTGGGATTTTATGTTTAATTAGAAGTATGGTCTTCTATACCAAATTACTACTGAGAAATTATTTGATCAAACATGTTTATTTTATGCTCTTTTGACCTTCTTCTTATATGTTAATAAGTGATTTAATACATGACATTTGACCTTAACTAGGCCCTACAACTTAATTGTCATAACTAGTTTATTTTAATTTTTCTATGTTACACTATATGGTTGAGTGATTATATTATGAGCTATATAAGTAATATGGAATTGTGGCCACATGTTAGGGCGAATTATGAGATTCCTAAAACAAATTTCTTTGAATTCCTATACGCCTATAATGTTATTGATAAAGCATCATGTCATGTTTTAGGAGTGTTTCTAAATAATTTTGGATTATTGAGAGTAAAATTTTTGTTGATTGATTTTTCTTGCTCATTAGCTTACATATAAATTGATGTAGAATGGACTATATTGAATCCATACTCCTGTGTGATTTGCTTCTCATATTTCCTAATATATATTAATCCTTGGTATATAGTAATAATTTAAAAATCCTAGACCCATGAATAATTATTTCCCAAATGAATTTTTTTAATTGATAGATTGATAAATAATAACTTTAACCCACTTAGTGATATAACCCATAACTAGAAGAAAATAGGTATGTTCTTTTCATGAAATGGTTGGGTTTTTTCCAATATTATCCATTACACAACTTCTAAATGACCAAGTTTTAACCATTGTATTAAGCTTATTTGATGACACATGTTGGACATGGCCAAATTATTGGTATTATTAAAACCTATTTAAAAAACTAATGATACCCTTGGTTATATACCATGCCAATGAAAGTCATGGTTCATGATTAATTATCTTATCTTAACTATAGATTGATGGGCTTCACATATCCATTTAGGACCCTTAAACATGACCAATATCATTTGAATAAAATCTTGGTATTGTGTCTTCTATATAAAATATATTTTAGGAGTGCTTAATTTTCCACCTTTCAAGATATTTAATTTTCTTTATCCAATTCTTGTAGGGATTAAGAGCATTAGTATTGTTAAAACCCTTTACTTGTACTTAGTAGAAAATATAAGCAATAATGTAAACCCCAGGAAATAAATTAAGTGTTAAATTAAAAGAGAAATAAAATAAGTTGAGGGGAGGGTGAAATTGAAATAAATGTAAAGATTATGACTTATAATATAAGAAGAGAACATGTGGTGTAAAATGTAAATTTAAAAGGAAATGGGGGACTCATTTGTGCACTTAAGGGGGGGAGGAGATAAGTTAGAGAGAGGTTGGAGAGAAAAAGATAAGAAGGGGTGGTACTCCGAGACCAATATCTCCTCCGGCCACCGTTGGATCGGGCTGGAATTTGAGTATGTTATGAACCTAACCATTGTCTAAATTCGGACCGGAGGGATTGTTATTAGCAGAAGCCGTTTGAAAACTCCATTCATCTGAAGATTTCTGGAAAAATCCCCTCAAACTCGTCAGATTCGCCAGCTAGTTCCTCCTCCGTCCACCGTTGGATTTCTCTGTAATTTTGGTATGTGGTGCGCCTTACTTGTTACTAAATGTTCACTGGAGGGATTAGCCTGGTATTGCTCTGGTGGAGACGTGTAATCTTTTGAACATTATAACTAAATCTATTTCTTTGTCTAGTCAGAGCTGCCAGCTAGTTTGCCTTTATTGCACCGTTGGATCAATCGGAAATTTGGTTATGTGGTGCATATGATGGTTATTCATGTTCTGAACGGTGGAGATGAGTACGGTCACTTCAACAAGGAGATATTGATGCTTAACAGTAGCTCTCCAGTATAAGGTTAGTCTCCAGTGTAACTCCGATCTTGGTAGATCCTTATTGATAGGTGAGACTAAATACAAACCATAACTTATAAACATAAATTCATATTGTTTTAGGCTTATTCTATTTTGGAAGTGGCTTGATTTGACTGAACAATGAAGTTATACCCAGGATCAATATGAAGGTAGTCTCCAAACTTTCTCTAACTAGGTTAATTTATGGTTATAAGTTAGCTAATAACATTGTCCAGACTCTCGATTTTGTATCCCTAACACACAAGTCGTTATCATGAATTTACCCCCACTCTCTCATAACCATTGCATACTAACATGTCATTTATGTTATATCTAAATTTTAAAATATTCAAAAGTTTAACTCCACAAGAGCATGCACCATATAAAATTGTTCACATGTTAATGTTTCGTACACATTATATTTTCTTATATGATCCTACACTTGTTTATTTTAACATGCATGAAAAACTTTAACATAAAAAATATCTCTTTGTATCTTTTTCAGGTTTAGCTGAACGCTCAACCCTTCCTTACCCATTTTATTTTTAAATATTTTTTAATCATTGTCAAGTTTTCTTCATCTCATGTTTTTCCCCCTCTTATTCTCACTTTTTTTACACCTTATAAATCCCTTAAAAACCCTATTTTAAAGGCTAATATTATGTATAATACTTAATATGCTGGAAATATATTTAGCAAGATTTTAGGTTTATCCTAGTTATAGTTTCTACTTCTTCTCTCTCAAATTTTAACATCCGATCATCTTCCTTCTCGCCTACCCACTCTCATTTTATCCTTAAATATGTTTTAATTTTGGTGTTTAAATATTCACTCAATCCCTTTATTCTGTCTTATATTTTTGTTAGTGCATAGGTTCTCCTCTTGTTTTTGAGAGAAAATGTTAAAGATGAGAGTGACCTTTATTTCTTTCCTTCCATAATCCCTTTTTTTTTTATCCTAAGGCTTATGGGTTGTTTCACCCCTTATTGTTCATGCCTTTACAATTTAGTCCTCTTGCTCTTTGTCTTTATCATATATGGCTTACTCCTTTATATGTGTTTCATACTTCATACTAAGGTTTTGTATTCCATTAATGGATTTTTTTCTTTATTTACTTAATATTTTTATATGTCCATTCTCCAAGGCTTACATCTCTCCCTTTTTATAAATTTTGTCTTTGAAATTTTGGACGACGTATCTACGATAGAGAATAACTCAGGATGTTTCTCTTTATTTGTGACTCCCTCTCCCATGTTGTTTTTTTAGATTGCAAGTTATTCCAAAGAATCTTTACCAATAAAACTTTCTTGTTTATTAATTCCTTTTCACTTTGATATAAAATCTTTAATGATTTCACTTTTAAAGTCAAATCTTCTTTTATTTGTATTAGAATTTAAGATAGAAATTTTGATGGAACTATTTATGCTTCTCTTAATAATGACACATGTAATACATTGTGTATTTTATCCAAATGAAGCAGTCGTAACTGGTACGTCACATGTCCATTTCTCTCCAAGATCTCAAACAGACCAATGTATCGTTGGGCGAGTTTGACTTTCATTCCAAAGTGAAACATGTGGTTTTATGACACCACCTTGAAGAATATCTCCTACTAAAATCTTAATAGGTCTTCTGTTATTGTAGATATTACTCTTCTAACTATGACGAGCTTTCTTTGTCTTTCTCTCATTACCTTTACTTTATTAGTGATGATTTGCCAAGTACTAACCCTAATAGTATCCTTTCTCTAATTTCATCTCAACATATAAAATTTATTATAAGTAACTCCACCAAGGGTAAGTAGTCGTCCCAATATCCTCCAAACTCTATAATTCTCTCCCTCAATAGGTTTTTGAATGGTCTTTTCTAATTGATCATCTGTTTATAAGTGGTAAGTTGTGCTCAACTTTAACCTTTTGCCCAAAGGATTTTGGAGACAAGGCTATAATTTAAAAGTAATTTATGGTCTTTATTTGATACTATGGAAATTAAAATACCATATAATTCAATCACTTCATTGACATATATCTTGGTCAACTTATCCATTGAATTTATCATCTTCATAGTTAGGAATAAGATAAACTTTGTTAGCCTATCAACAATCACCCACGCCCTTCATTTTCCTTTATAATATCTAGTAGTATCGTCATAAAATTCATGGTGATGTCTTTTTATTCCCATTCTAAAATTGTCGCACCCCACCTATAGGCCTTTGGTGTTTGATCTATACTTATTGACATATTGCACACTTAGCCATAAATTTTGTAATTTTCTTTTTCATTTTAGGTCACTAATAGAAACTCTATAAGTTCTTATACATCTTTATACTACCTAATTAGATTGTAAGTCTTGGTTCGTGGTCCTTTTTAAGTATCCCCCCCTAAAATCCCTATCTTTGGAAAGATATATCATATATCGTCCCTATTATTCCATTTTCTATTATCTGAGATAGAGAATCCTTACTCCTTTCCAGCTTATCTCTCTCTCTCTACATACATTTATATCTTTTTCTTATGCCTCTCAGATCTTATCCCACAAAACTAGTTAAGCCCTTAAGTTAGCTAAAAGTGTAGGAAAAAACTTTCCTTTCTGTAGTCCCAAATGAGTTGTCACCTCGAGCTAGCACTGATCCACTACCATCAATCCCGCGTCGAGTTTAGTCAAAAAAAATTTCATACTCTCTGCTTTTGTCCTTCCTTTTAGTGTGAAGTTGCTCCTCAATTAATATTATCTCTAAAGTTTAGGCTACTTCTACCAATTCCCTCATAAGAAGGGTGGGATTGAAAGACGAGTGACCAAATTAAAATACAGGGAAGGAATGAATGGCTCTAAAAAGTGTGGACAAATTATATATTGTAGTCTACAAACTTTTCAATTTATGTTGCCACCGATTTTAGTCATAAAAACAATTGAAATTGATGTCAAATTGTTTTCTTTTATGAAGAGAGTTTATGTTAGGTTTTTTTTTCCACCTTGAAATTACCTAAAAAACATATACTAGCTTGGTAAGAGTTTTGGGTTTTGGTTGATTTTGGATTTTGGATTTTGGGTGATGTTTTGGGTTTTTTTAAAACCATTAATGAGTTTATCAAGTTGCTTAGAATGTTTTCTAGGTATTTTAGTGAAAATAACACGTTAAAGATTTGATTTTTATAGTAGAAAAACTTTGCCATGTTTTTTAAGCATAGTAGTGGTAGTACACTTGGCAATGTCACACATGATATGTCATATAAAAAAAACTAGATATTGAAGATGATATGAAAAACAAAAACTAAGGGCCTAAGCATGAGCCAAATATGTTTGTCAAGCTTAGCAGCGTTTGATTTTTTTTTTTAATAAATTTTTTATATATTTATATTTTAAAACAATTTTTATATTTATATTTAAATTAATAGCCCTTGTTATTATTTTTAACTAGACTCTTCTAAATAGAAGTTATGTTTTTACTTTTTATTTATTTGGTATGAATTTATTTTTTGAGAGATCTAATTCCTCTATATTAGTTTTTGGTCTAAATTTGACTTTGAATTTTTTAAAAGATATGAGGTACGAGGTAAGATATTTTGGTATGTATTTAAATTTTAATTTTTTAATTCTCATAATTATTTATCATTAGTGAATTTTTATTTATTTATACACATAGCTTTCAATTTATTTTATTACATGTATATATAAGTCTTTTTATTCTCATTTTGATTGTTTTTAATTAAAAAATTACATTGAAAAAGAAACAAATATATGTTTTATATAAAAAAATCAAGTTGTAGCAAAATACGAGTCAAATAGCTAATTAAAATATAACTACACGTATTATGATTAGAGTAATTCCCGAGGAGGACTTAACTTTGCATCGTAGAGTTCTCACAAAGTAGTAGCTGCATTAGATTCGATAAAAACATTTTCCGAGGGCTAGAAGACGTAACGAAGTTTGAAACCTCTCTAGGTTAATGTCTGGTGTGGTATTGTGTTTGTATTTAAAAATTGTTTGTGGAAAAAAATAATTTTTTTAATTTTAATATTTTTTAATTATTTTTTAATTATTTTTAAATTATTTTACGTGTTAGTATAAAAAATAATTTATAAAAAATAAAAAATAATTTTAACATATTTTTATACAAAAATTACTTTGAAAACCAATATCTACTGCATTACCGAGAGTTAAGGTTGTAGCCCATCATTTAATTGGTAGTTGATTGAGGCTCACATTGGGCCTTTCTAGTTGATTGAGGCTCACATTGGGCCTTGCTAACATTCAGCCAGAGTTTACTCCTTAATGTTTAAGACGCTCCTGGAATACATTGCGTGCAAAAACAAATATGCTGTGTGAATTGAAAAGTTTATATATGTATTTAATTGGATATATTAAGGATTATTTATTTAAGTTAATAAATTAAAAATAAAATTAATAAAAGTAAGTAAAGATGTGAATTGAAAAATTAAGAAATGATGTAGATGAAAATATTTGATTTAAAAATATGAGTTATTATGTTCAATGACTTTTTTTGTTAAAATAAATTTATTATTTAAAACAATGAAAATAGAAACAAAACACACATGAACTGACTGAATAAAACTAAACGGCGAAAACTATCACACAATGCTGCACTTATTTGAAATTATATATTACCTAACATATAACCTGCGTGGTGTTTTTATTGTGCTGCACTGAAAACTATGAGTCTAAACACTTTGGTCAATTTTAAGAAAACCTAACAATTTTGAAATAATCACATAATTAATTAAAAAATAACCAAGATAACCTTGGTCAATTTCAAGATCAGTTAAAATCAATCTTTATATTAAACCTCACAACTCGTGAAATGTTAAACTAGAGATCAATCAAGAAACTCAATTTCAAACAAATGAGAGATGAAATTTGATTGAGAAACAAAACTTAAAGAGGATGGAAATATAAAAAAGAATTAAAATTAAAGAATTATGTCAAATAAAACAAATAGTAATCAAAAAAATATAAATCAAATTTGAAATAGGAAAAAGCTAAAGGGGAGAAGTTCAAAAATAATTTTGATTTCATTATGTATTACAAATAAAAATTAATTTAGAATCAACAAATTAAAGAGCTACTTTGAAATTTTTAAATGGTATGAAAATGATTGACATGGACAATAGGGAAGATAAAGTAAACAATAGTGACAAAAAATTGTTGGTGCCAAACTAGATGGTTATTGCCCACAACAAATAAAAAAATAATATTAAAAAAACAGAGACAAAATCTAAAGAATCAACAAATTAAAGAGCTACTTTGAAATTTTTAAATGGTAGGAAAATGATTGACATGGACAATAGGGAAGATAAAGTAAACAATAGTGACAAAAAATTGTTGGTGCCAAACTAGATGGTTATTGCCCACATGCATGGAAGAGACATTGAGATGATCCTTATATTGTCATGAAAGGTGGTGTTTGCAAGAGTTGTTTAGGAGGCATAGGGATTTCCAAAAAGAAAACTCTTGCATTGCTCATATCAACCTTTTTTTTATGATATATATATATATATATATATATATATTAAACTACAATATCATTCCTAAACTAATATGATAATAAAAAAACTAAATGAAAATACAAAAATAAAAAAACCCATTAGAAGTAAGCTAAATAAAGTTAAGCTTCGAAGGGCATAAACTAATATGATAATAAAAAAACTAGATGAAAATACAAAAAAAACCCATTAGAAGTACGTTAAATTAAATTAAGATTTGAAGGGCATTTAAATTCCATCAAGTTCATCTATTTCTGCATTTCCAAACTAGTGGGCACCAAACAATTCTTCTTACTCATAATATACACTGTATTTTCAATTCATGAACATGTCGCAAGCACTATAAATCTTGGTTGATTGAATTAACAACCTTATCGCTAAAAACACTTGTAAGATCAAGAAACTAAAAGACTTTGATTCTAAGAAGTTGCCTATGATAGAAGAATGACTTTGAGAGATAAAAGCTATAGGTATTTATGACCTTGTCAAGGCAATTGCATTTTGCCTAATGTTATACTACATAAGAAGTTAAAGGTTATTGAATTTATAAAGCATAATAGCATATGGTGTCCTAAAATACACCTATAAGTATATTATAACATGAATATCTCTCAATTGTCATCATTTCAATTGCTCATTATATGAATTGGAGTTAACATGGTGGATAAGCTGATAGGCATTACTAGGATAACATTATAACAAAAAATCTTGGATTTATATATATAAAAAACTCCCTCCTAAATATAAGTTTTGCATTTCTTTAACAAAAAACCAAATATTTTGATTAAATAAAATAACTTAATGTTTATTTAGAAAGCAATGTTTGACATCTCATTCCACTATCTTAGGGAATGGGATGGAAAATATATTAAAAATATATATTTATGGTGGCAATTACCATCCATAAGATATTGCTTAATTAAAAAAGGTAACCTATCATTTAACGACCACTATATAAAAAAGAAAAAAGCATAACTAAATGTGAGAAAATCTTTATTTTTCTAAACACATTTCCTTGCATATCATATAATTTTGTTTTGGAATTATGAATAATAATCCAAACAATATCTAAAAGTTATGAGCTTGAGATGAAAAAAAAGTTATTTATTGGTCCTAACAAACTACGCTAGACAAGCTCAATACTTATTTATTTAAGAAGTTTATGTTTGAAATAAGAAATACATTCTTTTATTCTCAATAAAAAATACATATATCCTTTATTGTCCAACTTTGCAACAAATCCTAACTAGGATCACCACTATGATAGAGAAAAATGGATTTCAAATGATTGACAAAGCTCTAAGTCATGTTCCAAAGCAATAGTAGCTAACTCGTAGTATATATATATATATAAAGTCCACATTGGCAATGCAAAGCAAAGCAAAATTTTAAGGGCGCATCAATAAAACAAAATGCAAACAAAAAGTTACAAAAGAGCTAAAGAAAAAGTCCATTAGCTTATGTTAAAGGGTGAGACATTATTTTCGATATAATGCTAATGAAATTTGATCAGTAAAAAGTGTGCAGAGAAAAACAAAAGTTCATACAACATGATGAAAAGTATGTTAAAAATCTCAAGTAACTTTACCAACAAAATTAAAGAATTTCAAGAAACTTTATCATCATATAAATGTTGTCACGACAACCCTATTATAACACAACAATAACAACATACAAATAAACCTCATGCACTAGTGTATAATGAATTACTTTCCACACATATCAATCACACATCATTCCCTATATGTTTAAATTTAAAGGCTTCCCAAATAGCCCTTTTATTTTTGTAATAGGGTTGTCACAGTAACCCTATTTTAGGTGTTTTTGGCTATTAAAGAGTTCATAAACTCCTCCTAATCAGAGCCACTACTCTACCTCTCTTTTTTCCAATTTTAGGGTGCAATAAATAACCCTTAATGGACCATTATTAGGGCTGTAAGTGAGCTTTCGAACTTCAAAATTTAGATCCCATGATCAGTTATCTTTTAATTGTTGGGTTGTTTTAATAGCACTTCTCTTCATTTACCCTCGTGTATTAAATCAACCCGTAATACCCTAATTTTAGGCTATTATAATATCCCTTGTTAGGCCATGTATATACATCAACCTCCTAACATCATTCAATAATTTCATGAAGGTTTTTAATATAATACAATTTTTTGAAGAAACTTTATCAACAAAATTAAAAAATTTCAAGAAACTTTATCATCATATATAATTCAAGAATCCCACCATTTCGCCAAATTCTTCCATCCCTAAAAATCAAGAGTTTTTCTTATAAGATTAAATCTTACCTTTTTAAGTATGATAATCATTACACAACTTGATAAACACATTCAAAGTAAAAGAGTTTTTCATAAAATCATGACAAGTACAATTAAAACTGTCATCACAATAAAGAAAGAAAGATTGATACTTGTGGGGAAGGTCATGGATTGAGAACAATTCATCATCCTTCAAGAAGTAAAATAGTGCAAAGTTTCTCACAAGAACAGTAAAACATAAATTGTTTTATAAGAACATGACTGCTATTGTATAAGGCTTGAATAATATAGTTCTTTAAAAATTGATATATTATATTACTCCTGACATGATTGGAAAAAAAAAAGAATTGGGAAATTACAATCAAAGATTTCATTTGCTTAATCAATCAAACAATTGATCACAAACCCAAATAAGCCTAGCAAGAGCTTCACTCACGTGCTTTCAAATTTCACCTGATTTTTTTTTTTATGAAAATATAGATATTATATTAAGCGGGAGTGTAATTTCTCACACCATTGTACCGTCCATGTCAACATAATGAACATAACATCGCTTTCACACTGCCTTTCAAATACATTTCTATGCAAATTTGAATTATATATATATATATATATATAATTCAAATTTGCATAGAAATGTATTTGACAGGCAGTGTGAAAGCGATGCAAACTCAAAAACCTCAACCAGGTACTTTCTAGTCACACGCTTGATGGAAGGTAGATAGCACATCACAAATTAATTAGTTAGTTATCAGGCAAATCCACGGAAGCTTGCTCCCCACCCCAAACAGAAATAATTGACAACTGTCAACCAAACTTGGAGGGCTAAACACGTATGCCATGAGAGAGCACTCGGGCCACACAGACAAGGTTGATGCATTTGATGCATTTAAGGGCTGTCAAGGTTGGCAGGTTGTTGGCAGCTAAAAAGAACTACCACTTAAATATATTATTCCAGCTACTTTAAAAATAATATATATATATATATATATATAAAAGAAGCTCGAGTTTCTAAACGAGAGAACATGTCAGCCGTTCATTTATCCAATGAGCTTACAGCTTTCATTTACCCAAGAAATTGAAAAAAATATATTATATATATAAATACATACACCTTAAAAATAAAGTATATCTGGGACTCACAGGTATGATTCTACACATACAAGGTGACACGTGGCTAGGATACTAATGCCACTCCAGCCACAACGCACACTCAATCTTTTTAAGCATTCTCATCATCAGCTGGCATCTGACCCATCACGCCAAAATTGTTGGCAAGTTTAGGCCTCCACTCAGTCCTTCCCCTCACAATCTCAGCACCATCCTCAAGTCGCAGCAAATGTTGACACTCAACTTCACCGGGATCGCCCGAGTTTCCAAAGCCGGTGCCAGCCAGAGCCGTCAAGGACTGCAGCACGCTGTCCCTGCCGCACTCCCTCCTATACTCCAGAGTAATGGCGGCAAGCTCATGGCTCTCCAGGATCGGTGGAGGAGCGCTCTGCATCAAACCAACATCATGGAGTTAGGTGAGCTAATAAAAGATGCAGGGCGAAAAACCTTCGATACTAGAGAAGCGGACTGAATCAGTTTCATAACACATTTGACTTTGCTCCTCTCCGACTTGACCTGGATTGTGATCAAAGTTCTACGAGAAAAGTAATCACAGCTGCCAGACAGCACTTGTTTTTTCTATGCAAGCAAGGACAGAATACGACATTAAAAATTAGCACCACCATGTGTATTGAGTGGGTCTCCTTTCGTTGGCATATTTAAAGCCAAGATAGACATCAAAGTTTACAGGTTATAAGTTATGCATTATAAAACCAGGACAATCATTAAACTCGGACTAAATTAATGTAATACAGTGTGCCTGTCAGTTGGAGTTGCTCGGCCAATCACAGAAGATTATCTGCAGGTTGGGTTGGTTTGCTGCAAGCAAACTTAATTCTATTTTTAATATTTGATTTAGCACAGTCAGCAAGTTCCATATTGACTTGTCATATCTATACGCAAGAGCATGTTCATGAGATCAAAACAAGCAAATTGTCAAGCAAACACTGGAGGTCAGCAAAAATGTCATCATAAAACTTTATTTGTTGAATTAAACCAAAAGGGCAAGTTTTGACTGATTCCCAAAGCAGAATTTCCCTTCCTGGTAGGATCTTTCTCACTTTCTATCCGACCATTTTAATGAATTGTTATGCGATTGCACATTAACAAAACTAAACTAGAATATAAAATAAAAAGTGCGGGTGAGATGAAAAAAGGCATTGATTAAAAGTTAAAACTGGAATATTTTCGGTTGGAGAATATACCTCAAGGACCCAGCCTATGTACTTCACATTGTTAACATGCTGGTTGACATCTAAATCATTCCATCTAGGCTGTGAATCAGAGAAGACGTATAACAATGATCACAACATGCAAGTGGATTATTATAGGGAAATAAAACCTTCAGTGAAACTAGCTACACAAGTTTTGGCAGATCTACTTACAGTTAGACCTTTGCGTATATAATCCGCTGTCTTGTCATCAATTTTTGGCAGTTTGGTGCTGTCCTCATTCACAACAGGATCAGAATTCAGAAAATAAGGTTCTATTTCCCCTCGAACATCTTCAGGAATTTTAGACAACCTCCTTGTCACTTTATTCATCATCACCCACACACTGAAAATTAAAAAAAAAAAAAAAGAAGTTTAAAATCGATCAGTCAGCAGAATGAGGAAGCAATTGGAAAGCTCAAGAAAAGAATGGATCTCTTCCAAACAGTTTTCTACCTGGAGGCTCTTGTGAGAGTTTTACCAGATTTAGCATCACGCACAAGCCAATCACGGCGCATACCATTTTTTCCTGATGCACTCACCCAAGTATCCACATGGACAACTTCACCCCTGCAAGACAGAATAAGTAAGCCCTCTATTAGGTATTCGCATCAACCCAACAAGATCTGTGGCAGCTAATCATCTAGTAGAAAATAAGCCTAGACTTTTCATATGGCATATGGAAAAAACTACACATTACAAGTAATGCTACCAACAATATAGTTTACACTGTAAAAAAAAAAAAAAATTCTTGCATTAGATAAAAATAATGCAGATTGGATTATGTCTCACCATGTAGGATAACGATCTACAAGAATCTGCATTCGAGTTACCACCCATATCAGGTTCCGTTTGGACATCTCTGGGGTTGAACCAAATCCATCTCCAAGAAGCCCAGCAGTCTTAACATGATTAAGTGCTGTTTCCTGCAGCCAATGAAAGATATAAATTAAAAAAACTATTCAAACTAGTGGAGAAAACATGCACCACCCAAAATAACTTCAAAATTGTTTTATCTCCAAGAATAAGAGAATTTGAATATGTAACCATACTTGTAAATGGTTCATCAACGTCTCTATAGATGCTGTACGATCTGCACCAATTTCATATGACCTAATTGAGAAATTCTGGCTGAAGACAAGACCATCTTGGACGATTCTTCCAATACCGAAGGGGTCCATAAGCATGTCAGCTCGCTTTGGTTTCCAATCAAGCATCATCCACTGCTTCTCTGCTGCCAAAAACATGGTTGTAATTGCAGCAAGAAGCATGCTCCAATCAGGTAATTGATTGATAAATGTCCGGGGTGCCGGTGATGAGACAACATCCTCCTTCTTTGCAGTTTCCACTGATGTTGTCGAGCCAAATGGAGAACCATTTATCTTCGGAGGGGCTTGGGCATTTGCCTTTACCTTCAAAGCCCCAGAGGAAGCAGATTTCGATTTGATTCCTCCCAAACTTGCAGAACCACTACCAACCTTGGAGGACTTGGCATCTCCAGTTGGTGAAGGAACTGGGAAAAATGATGAAGTAGCTGCTGTGGCAACCATGACGTGATTGCAGAACCAACAAATCAGCTAGAGCCTGCAGACTCGATTGAATCCAAATTTTTTTTTACAAAAAGTACTAGCTCTTAGAGAACACCTTCCTGCAACAATCATATAAAACACGTTGTCGAATGTAAAAATGAAAATTACAAGGTACAGATGATAGTTCATATAAGCAAAAGGAGAAAAAAGAACAGCAAGTCCCACTTTAATGAATAAGCGCAAGCATCATAAATTTGTATCTCTATTTCAGTAAATGGGGCTTCCCGGCCTTAATTTTTCTTTATTTCTTTATAAAATTTGAAAAGTCCGTGTATTAGAGTTAAAAGAGAAAAGACCAAACAGAGCCTTAAAAGTCTATACGATTTATCTTCATCCCAAGAATGAATTTACCAGATTCCAAGACGGAAAATAATTTTCCGGTCACAAAGAGAAAAGAAGCAAAAACGTTAGTAGAATCCAGAAGGAAATTTAAAAGAAAAAAACTGGTTTCAAACGTATTTACATCTAACGTAGCAATTATGGAAAGAAACAAAAATACAGCAGATCTGATGACAAATAATAGTTATGACATTAATAACAACAAGAATCCGTTTTTACATTCTACAGAAAGAAAAAGAAAGGAAGAAAAAAAGTGCGAAACAGAGATAGAGACAGGCGTTTGGTTGCTGAGAAAATGCTATGAATTGTTCAAATCCTAAAATCAGATCTCTCCGTTACATTTCAAAAACCTCATTATCCTCTCATTGCACGAGCTACTCGTAAATCAAAAAAAAAAACATACTACTTACCAGATCAAACAACAAAATAAGGGATGATGAAGGAAAATCTCCAAGTCCGTACGTACCTCAGAGGATATGGAGAGAGAGAGAAAGGCAGAGCAGCTCAACAAATACAAGAAGTTTTGTAAGGAAAGAAATGAAGAGAAGGTCTATAGCGCCATTTGGGATCCAAAACCCCTTGATTCTCTCTCTTTCCCGTATCTTCCAGAGCTCGCGATGACCTCAACTAGGTTTCTTTTCAGCCTTCGTTATGGTTTCCGCAAAGCCAAAACGTAAAATTAACGGGAATAAAAAAACCGAAATAAGTAAATAATGGAGAGAGGGAGAGAGAGGATTTAGGGCTATCGACTTAGTGGGTGGTCGGGAATGGAGTGCTGGCTATATAGTTGCCCACCTGGCCCCCTGCCGCCCCTCCTTGTAAATTCCCATTTCCCCATCGCTTCTTCTATCTTATTTACGTTTTTGCCACCATATACTTATCCTTCTATTATTTACTATATTTTAATGAATTAATGACGCATTAAATTTAAAAAAAAAATCACTTTTGTATTTATTCTTTTGATATTTTAAATAAATTCATAAGATTTCGCATCTTTATCATAAAATAACACAAATAACAAAAAAAATTATTTATAAATACATTGAAAAGACAAAACCAACAATTCTTCCTCTCAAATTGAAAAATAAAATCTTGGTCATAAGACCTCATTGTACTCATCACCAAACACATTAACTTCCACCAACAATTTCTGTGGCATTTATCACTTTCTTTTACATCTCTTTCATGATATTAAGGAGTGTTATTCAACCGTTTTTTTTATATATATAATTTTGAAAAAAATTGCTTTAGTGTGTTTTTGTTTTCCGGGAAGTGGTTTCCAAACTTTCTTGTGTTTATTTGTCATTAGGAAAGTTGGTCAACGAAAAACATTTTTCAGTCAAAGAAAAATTTGGCTTGGTTTTCAGGAAAGTGTTTTCCAGAAAATTTGAGCGGAAAACACTTTCCGGAAGTTGTGAAAAATTTAGAAATATTATTATTTGTTAATTATATTAAATTTGATCCTCAAACTTTTGATTGCTATATATAATTTGTTTTGAATATTTATTTTTCAATTCCATCTCTTAAAATTTAATTTTTATATTAATTTTGGTCCTTATTTTTATAATTGCTATTTTCTTTTTTCATATCATTTTTTTATTGAAATTTTTTATCTATCAAATTTGGTCCTCATTTTTTTATTGTTACTTATTTTATTTGAAAAAAATTTATGAAATGTTAATTATTATTATTTTAATTTATTCACCTTTCATATTTTTTTTAATTTTTTAGATTTGATCTCTATTATTTTGATTATTATTTATTTTATTTGAGATAATTTATGAAATTATATTTTTTTCAATTTCATTCTCATTCAACTTTTTAATTTGTAAGATTTGTTCCTCATTTTCCAGTTCATTTTCCATAACACAAACAAACATTGAAAAGTGTTTTCCAGTTCATTTTCCATAACACTGCCAAACATCGAAATTCACTTTTCCCGGAATTCACTTTCCAAAAAGAAACCACTTTCCAGCAAACAAACGGGGCCTTAAAGTTTTTTTTTACTTTTTAGATTATTTTGATTTTAATATAAGAAAATAATATTGAATTAAATTGTTTGGTGCATTACAAGTAAAAAAACAATTTAAAAATAATTTCTACGACTATCTCTAGACATGCCCACATATTCCATCATAAAATATACAAACATAAAATTAAAGACATAATTAAATCTTAAAATTCAACATCCAAATAACAATATCATTACAATAAGAGTAATCCTAATAACAATATCACCAATATCATAATTGCAAGGACCATTGAAGTATCTATGTGTAGAAGGGGTCCAACCCGATTTTATTTGGGTCATGAAGTGAGAACAACAAAGGAGTCAAATGAATCCTACTACAACTTGGAAACATGGGATTGATAGGCTGGATGGAAGAGAATAAATGAACTTTATGGGCTTCATTTAAGTTAGTTAGCTACAACCCAAGGCTTTTTTGGGCTTAATTAAGATTTTGTTTTCAGCTAGGATCCAAGGATTAAATGGATTAAGTCATGAGCTTTTCAATTTAGAATTTTGGGTCACTTTTGAGTGGACCTCATTTAAGTCCACATAAGGGGTCCATTAGGGTTAGGTTTTTAAAAGACTATTTAAACTCATGTTAGCCAAAAATTTCGACAACCATTGATTAAATTTAAATTCTGAACTTTTTAGTTTATATGTGAGAGTGATTCTTGCATTATTTGATTCTTGAACAAATTGAATCCGACTTATCGAAGATTAACTGGCTTCGTGGCGTCATTTCACTCATTCCAATATTTTGGTGCCTTATGGCAGGTTTCCATTGTGTCACGTTTCTATATGACCTATTTCGGCTTTCCAGGACTAGATTTCATTCTTCGGTGTGGGTTTCTGACAATTTTGATATTAATGTTTTTCACTAATGATATCATTAATTATTCTATTTTAGAAACATCCGTGGATTGTGACGATGTCAAAAGCCCTTTGACATCAGCATCCTTTTTTGGAACAACAAATCAAATTTCTAATAATGTCGATATCATTTTTTTTCACTAATATCATTAATTATTCTATTCTATAAACATCCACAAATTATGGCTATGTCCATAGTCCTTTGACATCAATAGCATCCTTTTTTGGAACAACAAATCAAATTTCTAACAATATCGATATCAATTTTTTCCACTAATATCATTAATTATTCTATTCTATAAACATCCACGGATTGTGGCAATGTGAAAAGTCCTTTAACATCAATAACATCCTTTTTTGGAATAACAAATCAAATTTCTGACAATGTCGATATCACTGTTATTCACTGATATCATTAATTTTTCTATTCTATAAACATCCACGGATTGTGGCGATGTCAAAAGTCCTTTGACATCAATAGTATCCTTTTTTGGAACAATAAATCAAATTTCTGACAATATCGATATCAATGTTTTTCACTAATATCATTAACTATTCTATTATAGAAATAGTTAATCAAATGTATATCTTTTCCTTTCTTATTTTTACAAAGATGTTGATATCAATTTTATACATCAATGTTATTAGTCATCTCTATCTGAAATGACTAATCAAGTTTATTTATAAACTTATTTTTCTCATTCCATTTTCATGTTAATTAAATTTTCATTTTCCTCGATAATAACCCATATAATTCAAATCTACACAAAGAATATAATTATATTCATAAACAATAAAGTAGCAGTAAACTAAAAGCCTACTTGTTATCATATGAGCTCAGCTCATGCTTTCTTCTTATTGTTATGCAGTTCTTATGGGCCTCCCTACATTCATATATACATAGTATTATTTCATAGTTTAAGTTTTATTTCTCTCAATAACAATTTAAATCAACGCGCACAATTTTTTTTATAAATATTTTTCCCCTTTTCAATTTCCCTTTACACCTCTTAGATCAACTTCTAGATTTCTTTCCCCTCTTCAAGTTTCCCTCATAATTATATCAACTCCTAGAAAGATGAAATGACTTGGTGATATAGCTTACTTGAAAAAAAATTCTTAGAAAACCCTCATACAGTGAAATAGCTATATTGGTGATATCTTTCTCTTTCTCTTATATATTTTTGGAAACAAAGTATTTAACATTTATTCCACCGTATCATGCCAATCATCCTCGATACGAGGAAACTTTAAATACTTTTCCAGTGAAGGTTTTCCCCTTACTATTCTGATAAGCATTTACAAAGTTTTCCATTGTTAAACGATGAAGTCATTTTCCTTGTAAATGTGCCTTGTATTAGAAGAAGTTATCTTTAAATCATTTGAGGTTCTTGGATTTGAAAAAACAGTAATCAATAAGTATAAAAAAACCATTGAATAGATTTGTCAGCATACCAAAAGACAAGTCATAAGATAGAGTTCAAATGGAAAACCTAACTCATTTGGCCATCTCATGTATTATATAGTTTTATAGACTCCTCAAATTATTGAATGTAATTATTGAAAATTGACGCACTTAATCTATTCAATAATATTTACTACCACCTTTTAAATTTGAACATATTATCCTAATCTAAGAAAATCCCAAACAATCACCATTCTCAAGGTGCTATGAACCAACTATTAAATATAAATATTATATGGGATCCTAGGCCATTTAATTAAAAATTGTAAGGAATTTAGGTATTGAGTTTGAAAGTTGGTGAGCAAGCTCATGTTATATTTTATAAAGAAAAAGGAACGTACCTTACTATAACTAGTCCATCATAAATATAGTTAAAAAAAAATTGATAATAAATTCTCTAGGTTGTCTTTCTATAACTTTGGGAGCCTATTTTTATTTAATGTCTTTTTGTGTTTTTTTTATCTTATTGTGTTGCTCCTTTATCTTCTTTTATTGTATGCTTATGTTTTTGTTTGCAAGTATTTCTCATTTAGTCTCTCTCTTTTTTTATCTGAATATCTTTTATTTATACTATTTAAATCATCTACAAAACAAGAGAAACTAAATTGAAAAAATAATATTGTAATAATTTTATTTTTTATTATGGATTTCCAAATCCTCTACAAAAAAAAAACTAAACTGAAAGAATAATATTGGGCTATATTGGTTCCTTATTTATTATCAATTCCTAAATAATTAAACTTTTTATTTTTAATGGGGTCTCCTTTCTATAGTTTTTTTCAATTTTTTTTCTAGTAGATTTATGGATAAGATAATGATTTAATTATATATTTTGATATTAACATAAACATTGGATATATTAAAACATTGTTTTGATATGATTTTGATATATGCATATCACATTATTAATACAAATAAATAAGGATATGTTAATATGCCACCCACACACATAAAGATACATACATCAGACATACCCTTATAATGATATAGATATATTTACAACATTCAAGAAATCATCACACAAACAAAGAACTAAATCGTGAATGCCAAGAATAAAAAGACTTATAAAAAATTATACTATTGACTTGGTGATCAAGATTTTGTGATAGAATTTTGTAAAATAGCGCTAGACTTATTTAAGACAGCTTATAATACTCACACAACCTAAACAAACCTAAAAGAACTAAAGAAATGACCAAAACATAAAAATGGGACAAAACCCGGATAATAGCTAAATCAGTCTCATTATTTAAGACACCTTATAATACTCACACAACCTAAACAAACACAAAAGAACTAAAGAAAACCAAGAAAAGACCAAAACATAAAACTGCGACAAAACCCGAATAATTGCTAAATCAGTCTCACTATTTTAGAAATGCAAAGGTAATAGCCAAAATGGTCCAACCATTTTGAGAAACGATCAAACCATTTCTCAAACTAGTCTACTCATTTCTTAAAAACACTAGTTTGTTTCTTAAAAGTTTTTAGAAAATCTTTAAGTTCTTAAAAATAGACTGATCAATTTTAAAAGGGTCAAATTGATTCTTAAAAGATCTAACTAATTTTAAAATGATCTAACAAATCTGACAATAAACATAAAATTGTATCTAACAACTGGTTTTTTGAAGCCTATAAATAGCCTTTCACTTGCTCAAAATAAGTTTTGAACTCCTAAGGCAAAAATCTAAGCATACACCCTCTTTAAAAGAGCTTATGACACCTTTTTTTTCATTTGTAATCATCCAAAAACAAAATTAAACGTGAATTAGAAAAATCCTCCTAAAAAGCTTAATTGTTATTCAGATCAACTTTACTAATAAAGTTTGTCATGAAAAGTGTAAGTGACATTCTAAACATATAGGAAAGTATCATAGAGAAAAGTTATGAGGTTTAATACTTCTCTGTTAACAAGTATTGGTGAAACAATTTCCAATCTTTAGTCCATAAAAAGATTAAGGATAACAATTTGATCCTAAGCCCTAAAAAAGATTGGTTTTGATCTTATACCTGTAAAACAATCATGTAATGATTTGGTCTAGCTCATTTAGAATATTGGTTTCTAGTAGTGTAAATCTTGAATGAAAGTTCAAGGAGAAAAGTATATGGTTTGTTGAACCTCTATAAATCTCAGTGTACTCACTTTAATCTCTTACTCTTTATTTATTGTATTTATAATGTTGATATTTGATTTAATATTTGGAATTGCATGTTATTAGGTAAAAACATTATAATTTATAGATTTACATTGCATTCTTAATTCACCCTATTTTAAATTATTGTGTTACCTTAATCGTAGAACAACAATTGGCATTAGAGCTTAGTTCTCATTTGTATAAGTGTGTTTAAACTTTGAGTAGAATTATTGATAAGGGAATATATTGCATACATATTTTTAGTTAGTCCTCCTTTATTTTAGAAAATTTCATGTGCTTTTTAGCAAATTGTCTAGAGTTTCAGGTATATTTGAGAATTATACATTTCTTTGGAAATCCAATGCATTTTCAGGTATTTAAATACTGGAATATACTAATTTGAGATCATTTGAAGAAGCAAACAATGGGTTGAGCTTAGAATTCAAACAATGGTTGGTATGCTCAAACAAGCCTAAACACTGATGGGTTCTTGAGGTATAACGGGAGCTATACGGCTGTGTTTCATATGTTCTTTATCTTTATGAAAATATAATACATAAGCCTTCAACTCTTATGCAAGGAAACTAGTTCT